>OY992531.1:93163596-94363596 GCA_963921185.1 Dasysyrphus tricinctus
CTAAAAATAAAAAGTAAATGTGAGGGTAAGGGCAATCATAGTTGAACCAAAGTAGGACGTTCGCTTGAATACTCAATGTATAAACTTTTTTAGTAAATAAAAAGGACCTCACCCAGAGAAAAATCGGTGTAAAACTAGCCTAAATCAGGGGCTAGCTTACGCTTGCGCTAGCGCCCATTTGAGCCTACTTAGTTTTAAGGTAAATTGACTTATTTTGCTTGCGTAAATCCAAAAAACTTTTGCATGTGTAAAATTGCCTTAAATCTGTGTTATTTTGTGTTAGATTTTCTAAGGTAATTTTACCTAAGTTTTTTAGAGTTTACCTAATCAATTTACCTTAAATAGTGTAAGTTACCTTAGCAAGGCCTGAGTGTTTACCTTATCGCTAGGGTAATGTATACCAGTTTGCTAAGGTAAAAATTTAAAAATGCCTAAGTAGATAAGGTAGAATACTAAATGTTTGCCTTATTGCTAGGGTAATTTAGGTCAGTTTTCTTAGGTAATTTTGCCCTCCACTAGGGTGTTTTTTACCAATTTTTTACCTAAGCACTTGGTAAAAATGCCTTAGTAGTTAAGGTAATATACAAAATGTTTGCCTTATATCTAGTGTAATTTATGTTAGTTTTCTTAGGTAATTTTACATTCCACTAGGGTTTTTTTTACCAATTTTTTACCTTAGTAATTGGTAAAAATGCCTAAGTAGTTAAGGTAATACACAAAATGTTTGCCTTATATCTAGGGTGATTTATGTTAGTTTTCTTAGGTAATTTTACACTCCACTAGGGTGTTTTTACCAATTTTTTACCTTAGCAATTGGTAAAAATGCCTAAGTAGTTAAGGTAATATACAAAATGTTTGCCTTATATCTAGGGTAATTTATGTTAGTTTTCTTAGGTAATTTTACACTCCACTAGGGTGTTTTTTACCAATTTTTTACCTTAGCGATTGGTTAAAATGCCTAAGTAGTTAAGGTAATATACAAAATGTTTGCCTTATATCTAGGGTAATTTATGTTAGTTTTCTTAGGTAATTTTACCCTCCAATAGGGTGTTTTTACCTTAGCAAGGTGTTAACCTGCCTAAGTATCTAAGGTAGTATATTAAATGTTTGCCTTATTGCTAGGGTAATTTAGGTCAGTTTTCTAAGGTAATTTTACACTCCACTAGGGTGTTTTTACCAATTTTTTACCTTAGCAATTGGTAAAAATGCCTAAGTAGTTAAGGTAATATACAAAATGTTTGCCTTATATCTAGGGTAATTTATTTTAGTTTTCTTAGGTAATTTTACCCTCCAATAGGGTGTTTTTTACCAATTTTTTACCTTAGCGATTGGTTAAAATGCCTAAGTAGTTAAGGTAATATACAAAATGTTTGCCTTATATCTAGGGTAATTTATGTTAGTTTTCTTAGGTAATTTTACCCTCCAATAGGGTGTTTTTACCTTAGCAAGGTGTTAACCTGCCTAAGTATCTAAGGTAGTATATTAAATGTTTGCCTTATTGCTAGGGTAATTTAGGTCAGTTTTCTAAGGTAATTTTACACTCCACTAGGGTGTTTTTACCAATTTTTTACCTTAGCAATTGGTAAAAATGCCTAAGTAGTTAAGGTAATATACAAAATGTTTGCCTTATATCTAGGGTAATTTATGTTAGTTTTCTTAGGTAATTTTACCCTCCAATAGGGTGTTTTTTACCAATTTTTTACCTTAGCGATTGGTTAAAATGCCTAAGTAGTTAAGGTAATATACAAAATGTTTGCCTTATATCTAGGGTAATTTATGTTAGTTTTCTTAGGTAATTTTACCCTCCAATAGGGTGTTTTTACCTTAGCAAGGTGTTAACCTTCCTAAGTATCTAAGGTAGTATTTTAAATGTTTGCCTTATTGCTAGGGTAATTTAGGTCAGTTTTCTAAGGTAATTTTACACTCCACTAGGGTGTTTTTACCAATTTTTTACCTTAGCAATTGGTAAAAATGCCTAAGTAATTAAGGTAATATACAAAATGTTTGCCTTAGATCTAGGGTAATTTATGTTAGTTTTCTTAGGTAATTTTACCCTCCAATAGGGTGTTTTTTACCTTAGCAAGTTGTTAACCTGCCTAAGCATCTAAGGAAGTATATTAAATATTTGCCTTATTAATAGGGTAATTTAGGTCAGCTTTCTAAGGTAATTTAACCCTCCACTAGGGTGTTTTTTGTTTGTTTGTTTGTTCATGCACCTTTTCCCACTTTTTTATTAATGAAAAACCTAAACATGAATTTAAAATTTAATTTTTTTTATTTTGGAAGGATAAAATACATAAATACATAAAATACATAAAAACTTTAACTGTTATTACAATAATTAATATGAGCAGAAGATTTATTTTGTAAGGATATATTACAAATATTTTGTAAGGCAGGTTAATTAATAATACAATAACACCCGTATTTATAAAGACAAAGCAGTTATTTCAGCTCCCGTGTTTAGGAAAACTACACCATGGAATAAAAATATTGCAGACTCAAATGGAGCAGTAAGGAACTACCTTTAATTTGAGTCCGGAAAACTCTTATTCCATGCTGTAGTTTTCCTAAACACGGTAGCTGAAATAATTAATTTTTCTTTATAAATATAAGGGCTTTACTGCTGGGCCACAATGCGACGGAGACGCAGAGAGTGAAAAACTGGAATTAACTGTCAAAAATGCAGCAACCGGAGCAAAAAAAAGTTAAAATTTGTTCTACTCTTGCAGCTGCGACTGCGACTCCAACTGCGTCTCCGTCGCATTGTGGTCCAGCAGTTAAGTGCCATTCATATGAGCTGCGAATTGCGTCTGCGAATAATTCGTTTTAAGCTATTTCTGAAGAAACTATCAACATATTCTTATTTTAATTCTTTAATAAAGTGAATAAACGATCATATTTACAAAATTTACATCGAAAATATTGCGTTAAATTAGTTTAAATTACAAACAAAACACATTTTAAAATTTTCTTTGCGACCAACGCAGGTCGCAGATTTTGGACGCATTTAAAATGTGTTTTTTTTGTAATTTTAACCAATTAAGCGCAGTATTTTCTATTTAAATTTGTAAATAAGATCATTTACTCACTTTATTTAACAATTTAAACAAGAATAAGAAAGAATTATTCGCAGACGCAGTTCGCAGCTCATATGAATGGCACTTTAGTGTGCAGACTAGAGCTAGCCACGAGACTTTTGACGAGACTAATACCCCTATTACGGTTTTCAATGATCAAATCAATCATTGATGAACATTGAAATTTTATACCTAAAACCACAATTTACTAAAAATCTGATTTTTTTTTTTTATTATGTTTTTTTTTTTGTAATTCATACATAGATAACATCATAAATCTTAACTTTTTTCAGTTGGGCTTTAATGTATTGAATTTTTATGTTTATCAACGATCAATTTGAACATTGGAAACCGTAATTTGCGTGTAACTTTTCAAGTCTCATAAACGTCCAGTTAAAATCGTAGAATTTCAAAAATCATCTTTAAAAAGCGTCTTGGATTTGTTTTGTTTAACAAGCCTTTTTTATTTCTTTTTAAAGATGGTTTTTGAAATTCTTTGATTTTAACAAGGCGCAGTTTGAGATGGTTTTTGAAATTCTATGATTTTAATTGGACGTTTACGAGACTTGCCGAGTCTCGAAAAAAGTCTCGTGGCCCCTTTTTAACAAAAGAAACTATTTTAAGGAGAGGCGTTGCTCAATTTCATTTAAAAAAGTCTGGACGGAAGGGATTATATCACCATCATCAATTTCAAACAAAAAAATTTGCAGAAATGTCCACACAGAGAGGCATTGTGGAGGATATTGGATGTTTAATACATAGGTCATTTTTAAATATAAATCAATGCACTCAAGGTATGACTGCAATTGATATTTAACATTGTCTAATGCGATATAAAAATATTTAAAATTAAACCTTTCTCCGACAACAATGATAAGCGGCTGCAGGCTAACTTTGTTTTGTAGGCACTCCTCTCTTTTCTGATTTAAAACGCTATCAATGTCGCCTGCCTGCTTGACCTCCAACGTGAACGCTGACAAGGAGTCGTCGATGGTAAATTTTTTTGATTTCCCTTGGAACTTCCTTGCGGCTGGGGTCAAAACCCCGTGAAGCAGTGTGGTGTATCCGTAATTTAAATTATCTGTAAATAAAGCAAACAGAAAATTACTTTTTTGTTGTTGTTGTTATATGATGATAAATGAGGCTGGGAGAGCAATAGTGGCGTAACCCAGTTTTTGAGTTTTCTTTTCTTTTGCCTCCAATTTCTAAATGTTCACATCAAAATGTATTTGAATTCTTATATATCTAAACGTTCTTAAAATGTGACTCAGTCCCCTTCAATCTTAAATTAAATAGCATATAAGATCGATTGAAGAGCATAAACTAAGAGTGGGTTACGCCTTACGTGATTTGCGGCTAAACGGAGCTTCGTAGACCCTCCAAAGTTGACATCTTCAAATGTGATTTCTGGCTAAACCAAGCATCTTAGAGAATTAAAAATTACATATTTGTGATCTAGGGAGTGCCACCTTTCAAACGACGTATCGCATGACACGAAAAAAATTTTTATCTTTAAACTCGATTTCCAGCCAAACCATACGTCGTAGACCCCCCAAAGTTGACATCTTCAAATGTGATTTCTGGCTAAACCAAGCATCTTAGAGAATTAAAAATTACATATTCGTGGTCTAGGGAGTGCCACCTTTCACACAAACATATAAAACCATTCGAATTTTATATGACTATATGACTTAAAACTTTCATATATGACGGTATTTCTATTTTAATATTACACTTGGTCATATAATGGCTCAAAATCTCCCACACATATATGGCGTCGTATATATTTTGTCAAATAAATATGTGTATCAGACTTATATGACCTTTGTGAGCCATATTTTTATGAAAAACTTGCCATTTTTATATGATAGTGTAATATCAGCTTTATAAGTCTCCTTATAAAATTAAATTATTAAGCTTATAGGAACGATTGAAGAGCAAAAACCAAAATTGGGTTACGCCACTATTGCACTCATATGATGATATATGACAAATATGATATATGACAAATATGATATATGACAAATATGATATAATGTTGTATAAAGTAAAATAAATCAGGTCAAAACTTACCACTGTCAAGCATATTTAATTTTTCTCTGAAGTCGTGTAGATAGGATTTGAGGAAAGTTGTTTTTATCCTTTCAGAATACAAATCTAGGGCGTGCCTACAAAATATCTCCCATTTCTCGAATTTGAAAGTTTTCCCAGGCTTCATAAAATTGTAGTCTATTTCAATCTGCAGAGAATTAGAAAAAATATATAATTAAAAAAAGTTGAGAGTTTTGTAGTCGAGTCAATAAAGCTGAAAATTATTAAGTCTTAAAAGTTCTTTATAGGTTATTAACGATATTTTTTGTTTAAATGTATGTATTAATTTTTTATAATTTTCTTGTTTTTGTCAAAAGGAATTATATGAACAAAAACAATTTTTCACTATTTTTCTTTTTTAAAGCCAGAACAAACAGGCAAAATAGTAAGTTCATATGGATCTGGATCTGTCTCAATATTATGTCTGTGGCGTTTGGTATACGATAACTCCATTTCCAAAATCGGAACGGATGGACCGATTTGATTCAAATTTGGAACATTTATATGCATGCAATGAAAAATTTATAATTTCAATAATTATAAAAGTTATTTCCTTATATTAAATTTTTTTAATACAAATTTTAAAACCTTTACTGAAAATATGCGAAAATGGAGTTATCATATTTATACCAAACACCACATATATGTATGTATGTTTTAGAGTGAAATAAATTGAATATAATAAATCTATTTAAAAAAAAGAGTAAATTTTTTTACTTGCCAGTTCTTGTGCTTTTGAATATTTAAACAACGGCCAGTCCAAAAAGATTTGTTGAAGACTAGGGTCATTATTTTTGTCAATCATATCCCTACGTAGTCTAACTGTTTCAATCCATTGCTTTAAAACGATTTCCCAGTTCCGGTTGTGTTTAAGCTGGTTACAAATGCTTAGCAGCTCAACCTCGCTTAAAGAATCTATATATGTAAATGTTCAAAATGTCGTTCAGTAAAAATAGAGTTATAGCCAATTTAAATCAATACAAAAAGTAAAATTTATATAGCATCCCGCTTAGAAAATAGAGAAACTCGAGTTTTCTCTTTAAATCAATATAGTGGCAACAATGGTCTATGGTCAAAAGCTTGGACTTCCTAAAAAATACTCTTACAATGGCTTCCCCATCTTCATATTAAATTCACATAGGAGCAATGACTTATTTTACTGAACTGTTATTATGATTCAAATTTTGTTTAAAAATTGGATAGTTCAATTTGTGTTTTAATTAGATAAAAGTAAATTGCAATGAATAGATTAACAATATCCAAGAAAAAGAATATTTAGGCTGGTATTCACCAAGCGTTCATAACTTATGAGCGCTCATAACTCAAAAAATTCCCCATCATAAGGTCATGAAAGGGACATTTTTATTAGTTAATGAGGGAAGATTTTTTTAAGTTATGAGCGCTCATAAGTTATGAGCGCTCGGTGAATACCGGCCTTAATGGACTATCGAATAACTTCCCTATAAATGTATACATAAAACACACACCTTTGTTTATATCTTCCTCGACAACATCTGAGAGTTTGTTTTTTTTGGAATCGAAAGTGCACTCATCAACATTCAATTTTTTTATTGCCCTTCTTTGTCCTCTATATCTGTCATATAGTTTGCCTTTTGGAGGAGCTCTGTGTACACCTGCTACAAAGTAGGTTGCCTGTATTGGAATCAACCACATTATGAGAAAAAAGAAAACTTCGAAATTTTGAAATTGTTAACTTACTTTTTGCTCCGACGGAAAAATGTTAACAATTTGTTCTGCAAGCTTAGCACAACCCTTGACAGAAAGAGTTTTATTGTTTTCGGTATAGTGATGAATAATTTTGCGGACAATATTGGTTCGATCTTCTGGTCTTAAGCATTGGCTTTTCTTGTAGTTAATAATTAATGCTTTACCCTGCTCAGTTTTGTTTAACAAGTCAAAAACAACTGTCTAAATCATAAAAATTAAAATATTTTATTTAGGAGGAAATGATTAATATCAAAGACTGCAGTTACCAAGATGTCGCATCTCAAACAAATTTTTTGCTGACAATTTTTATATGGCGTGTTCTAATATTGGGACCCATCCTCAGAGCTTTTGCTTTTTTTATGGGATTTCTAAGGACAAAAAAGCAGAATGTGTCACTGTGTGTTGTACCTCATTTTAAAAGCGCTGAGAGAATTGTTGAAAATCTCAGAAAAAAGCAAAAGTGCGGGTTCTAACATTGGAACCCGCTTTTTTAAATAAAAAATTTGTATGAGATGCGACATCTTGGTAACTAATTAGTCTTTGTTAATATTTTGTAAGGCTTGTAATAAAATGTACAAATGGGCCGTTTTTAATTGCTTATACATATTTTTTTTGTACCTTTCAGTCATTTTTATTTTTTATTTTAAAAACTCTTCCTCGATTTAAGTTTACGAAACTTTCCGAGTTATAGTCTCGACAAAAAAAAAAAGCGTTGCTCAATATCGTTTAAAAAAGTCTGCACGGATGGGATTATATCACCATCATCAATTTCAAACAAAAAAAATTGGATAAATGTCGACACCGAGAGACATTCGGCCTTATCACATGCCCCGTCGGAGAAGTTCCGAATTACGAATGGCAAAAAAAAAGTGTCATAGCTCGCTTCCAAGCAAACATTTTTGTAACGAAACTTGAAATGGGTGAAAAGTTATATCACTAGCCCCGAATTCGGTGGCAATATTTTAGTTACGACGGAAGCAATGTTACTTTTTTTTTGCCATTCGTAGTTAAGAACTTCTCCGACGGGGCCTGTGATAAGGCCGATTGTGTGGGATATTGGATGTTTAAAACGTAAGTCATTTTTAAATATAAATCAATGCGCTCAAGATATGAATTCCATTGATATTTAACATTGTCTAATGCTATATAAAAATATTTAAAATTAAACCTTTCGCCGACAACAATGATAAGCGGCTGCAGGCTAACTTTGTTTTGTAGGCACTCCTCTCTTTTCTGATTTAAAACGCTATCAATATCGCCTGCCTATTTGATTTTCAATGTGAATGCTGACAAGGAGTCATCGATGATTTCAGGTTTTGTGGATACATAAAAAAAAAATACTTTGCAGGTACTGCACTAAAACCATGATATTACTCCAAGTATGAAATTTTTGTCTATTTATTTTTTTATTTAAATTGGGATATAAAAATAGTTAATGGACGTAATTTATGACTGGGGAACGTTTAAATCATTAAAGTAGAGCTTCTAGAATTAAAGTTACGACGCTTAACAATTTATGTTTAAGAGAATTTCATTGAAAATTAGACGAATTTTGTATAAGTCCTGGTTTGAACTGGATTTAATTTCAAGAATTCTTAATATATTTTGATGATTTAAACGGCTCCCAGTTGCAATTTAATCCATGTTAAGATTTATAAAAAAAAAGTTGCGCTTGGATAAAAAATAAAAAAAAAGTCATACAAAAGTGACTTATTCACTTTGCAGGTACTGCACTGAAACCATGATATTACTCCAAGTATGAAATTTTTGTCTATTTATTTTTTTATTTAAATTGGGATATAAAAATAGTTAATGGACGTAATTTATGACTGGGGAACGTTTAAATCATTAAAGTAGAGCTTCTAGAATTAAAGTTACGACGCTTAACAATTTATGTTTAAGAGAATTTCATTGAAAATTAGACGAATTTTGTATAAGTCCTGGTTTGAACTGGATTTAATTTCAAGAATTCTTAATATATTTTGATGATTTAAACGGCTCCCAGTTGCAATTTAATCCATGTTAAGATTTATAAAAAAAAAAGTTGCGCTTGGATAAAAAATAAAAAAAAAGTCATACAAAAGTTACTTATTCACTTTGCAGGTACTGCACTGAAACCATGATATTACCCCAAGTATGAAACTTTTTTCTATTTATTTTGATTTGGATATAGAAACAGTCAGTGTAATTATGTGTTTTGGTTAGTTTTAATGTACTCACATCATTTTCTGAAGCATTGCTATTTGAAGATTGACTACAGGTCGGACTATTTTCATAAATCCAAGAGGCTATTGATTCATTTGTTATTGTAGTCTGGGAACTCAGATTTGAAATACCCTATAGAAAGGAGATAGGAATATAGATTTTTATTAAAAGTTCGATCAAAATTGAGACTTACGTTCGCATTTTGCCACATTCCAAGTCTGTGCTCAAAAATAATTCTTGTATTAAAGTTGTCAAATCCCTCAAACAGCTTATCAATGTGATGTTTTTGAATGTATTTCAGACCTTCTACAGTTATGTTTTTGCCTATTAATATTATCAAGAAATTCACATTATAAGTATTCAATGGGTGAAAATATGAATTTTTATTAGTTTTACCTCTTAAAAAAGCATAAAGTTCATCATATAAATTAAAGGATTTTAGTAGATCAACTAGCTCATGATTTTCTTGAGATATTTGGAGCGGTGAACTTAAAATACCATCATTTGTTTCTTGAAATGTTTGTGAATTCATATTTACGCAATTTAAGCGTCCTGTTGAATCAAGCACAAAAATTGTTTGTTTGTTGATCATAAGTTCAGAATCATTGCTTAAATCTAAATTCTGCGCTGATGTGATGTTTTCAATGGATACAATTGGGTCATTTGTAGTTTTATTTAAGTCTTGAAATTTGATTAAATCTTGCCCAATTTGTGAATTCATTATGTATGAAGGATGTTAAATGTTCGCTTAAAAAAAGTGTTTTCTACGAATGAAAGTACTGCCACACAAGATCTGGTGTGCATTAACTGGTGGTCCGTCGAATTCCTCGATTGACTTGATTGATAATTGACTTGAACGTACTGTTGAAAGTATTTCATAAGATAAATAGTGGTCATTAAATGTTGTTGAGATCTCTTCACATATTATATAAACCTCAGAATTTTTATTAATAACGATTCTATTGATTAAATAAAATATAACATCTGTACCATTGCCAACGGATAAATAATGACCTTTCTTATACACCGTGCCTAGCAAGACAATTTTTTCATAATGTTTTGAATCTTCGTTCAAAATAGTGGAATTTAAACAAGAAAGATTTTGTTCAACATTTACTATTAGATCATGATGTGAATATTGGAGATGGTCTTCGTTATGTTGGAGAATCCTATAAGCAAATTTGAGCTGAAATTTTCTTGCAACAGACAGTAAAATGTTTTTCCGACTGTGGGTAACTCTCGCATAGGATTTGAGCTCTTGGTGTTTAGCTTCAAATAAGAACGACCAATAATATTTCGGGAGTCCAGAGTAACGTATAATTCGTGGGTAGTGTACCAAATGATGGTGTTTTGGTTTTAACGAGTCACCAAATAATGTTTGATATAAGAGATTGTGATTTTCTACAAGCAATTCTAGGTCATGTAATGTAGCATCGCTATACCGCGGAAGAATCAAAATGTCGAGTATTTTAGTAAAAATTTGTACAAATTCCCATACTTTATCATTCACTGGAATTAAATGACCAATAATCAAAGGAATGTGATGAACGAATGTCCACATTTCTCGTGCCGTTGCGTTTAATCTCCTACGTTTTATGTGTGCTGCAGTGATATCTTTGAACAAATTCCCTTTTTCGGTATCGCCATAAGAAAAAGTAGTTTTGAGACCATTTAATTCTTCCAATGTAAATATTTTATTTTTAATATAGTGTTCTATAACATGTGTAAGGTTGTAATGTGCAACACCCTCAAACACATCATGCATAACATCAACCGAAAAATTATTAACGACATGAAAAGATGGAATGGTATTTAAAATTGAGTCCTTATACACTCCTGTAGAATTAAAATCAGCCGATAGATTTTCCTGGTAGTTTTCTATTGTACGTACTTTCGTAAGGTCTTCTTTACACATTTTTTTGGTCAGGTTACTTGATGAAGTGCAAAATCTACAATAGTGGTTTGCAGAAAAAGATTTACTAAAGTCTAATATCTGATTGAGACCTAAGTTGTCTCCTAAGATTATACCAACTATAAAGCGTATAGATGTTTTTTCATTATTCAAAGTGATTTCAATTCCTTCTTGTTCTAATGAAATAATTTCTTGAACAAGATTATTAAGCGTCAAGTCATTTCCATACATTTTTACATCTTCTGCTTTTATTAAGGAAGCTATATGAATATCATTGACCTTGTAGGAATTTTCAAAAATAGGGATTGAAAAGTATACACCTGTTATTTTATGTACACCAGCATGTGAGCCTAGGGGATTATTTATTTCAAAATCATCTGTATAAATGAAGTATGGAACTACATTTTTAGTATTATACATTTTTCGTTTTTGCTGCCATAGTTTACCATTTGTGAAATGTCCTTTATTTGAAGTATTTGTTGAAGATAAGTAATCAGTAAGTACCTTTTGATTTTCTTGTTTTTCCAATATTTTTCGAAATTGGAATTTTAAGTTCATTATTATACCTTTATCAACCTTCTCATCTAAAGTGCTCTGTCCATCCCTCATAACGTTTGCAATTTCCCTATTTATATCAAATTCTATAGGTTCCTGATATAAGTCACGGTTTTCCAACCACTTTTTTAGTTTGTACTCAGAATCTACTTCTTTAAATATCCCTTTGTACTCCTGAACAATTGATTTTATTTTGTTTGTCACCTTCACACATGGTAGAAGCTAAGTCACTTATATTTTCCAATAGAGGTAATAAAATTAACTTTTCAATTTCCTGTTGTATCTTATTAACATCTTTTCGCGAAAAATTATTGTTATTGTGAAGACTCAGAATAAATTGTACAAGACTGTCTTCGAAAGCCATTTTTGGGTTTATGAGCTCAATTGATGGTCTAGGTGTTTGAACATCTTCAGGATCGAAATTAACTTTGGAAAACTGCTCTAAAGCAATTGGTATGGATGAGTCATTATTTTTTTTTGCCACTTTCCATCTCATCATTATTACATAACTCCTTCAAATGAATAGCTAAATGTCTTTTATATGATGACATTCCTTGAAATACTTGACCACATGGTTCTTGAAAACATTTTAATCTACTATTGGTATCACATCCGTGTAATATTTTCAAATGAGTTATAAGACTGTTTAGATTTTGAAATGATTTTGAACAAATAAAACAAGACATGATTGTTGTTGAAATAAAGAAAAGTCTAATTTCAATTGTTGTTGAAATCAAAAAAGGTCTAATTTCGATTGGGTTATCCCTGAAAAAAAAAAAATATTTGAATTTTTTCAGTTTGCGATCAGTTTTTGATCAATTTTTTTTAAGACCTTCAACTTGAACATTATAAAAGTAGTACATATCTGTGGGTTTGGTTTAAGTCCATTTTGAAAGTTTTTATTTTTATTTTGTTTTTAATTTTTATTTTTATTAAAACGTTGTAAAATAGTTTTAAGAAATAGCGAAATCATTTATTTCTCGTTCAATGCGTGTGTTCCGAATTTGAAACCAATCGAATTATTTCTCGTTCAATGCGTGTGTTCCGAATTTGAAACCAATCGACCCACCCATTTAGGTTCTAGCTCAATGTAAAGTGGGCGTCAAAAGGGATTTTTGAAATCGTTATTTTTTGATCAAGCCCTTAGGTAGAAAAATTATTTAAAAATATGTACATAGTTCAAAAATAATCCCCTAATTTTTTTTTCAAATTTGTGTTTTGACTCCTGACATATTTTGAATATGAATTGTTGCAACATTGAATCGCCCCTCGTTTAACGAAATTCCAACTTAAAAAACACCATTTTGCCCTTATACAAATCAAAAAATATGACTTAAAACAGAAAAAAAAATATTAAAAAAATAACGTCAAGGCTTACATGCTATTTTTGAAAGCCAGAAACCTATTATTAGATTTGCTTTTTAAATCAAGTTGTTTGGGCAAGTAGTTTATGAGAAATAAGTTTTGAAACTCAAAATTTTGAAAAAAAAACTTATTATTTTTTCTTCTAACTGAAAATTAAGTTAAGTATTTTTTTTAATTTCAATATTGTTGTTTAAGGTTTTTGTTTTTGTATCTTTAAAAGTATAAGTTCTTAAACCTTCTGGTTTTTAGTGTTTGACTTTAAATTAATAAGAGCATAAAAAATTGATTAATTAAAAAAAATACTTAATAACGGTAAATTTTGAAAAATTTCAGTTTGAAGAAAAAAAAATGAGTTTTATTTTTTTTAATTTTGAGTTTGGAAACTTTTTTACCCCAGCCGCAAGGAAGTTCCAAGGGAAATAAAAAAAGTTTACCATCGATGACTCCTTGTCAGCGTTCACATTGGAGGTCAAGCAAGCAGGCGACATTGATAGCGTCTTAAATCAGAGAACAGAGGAGTGCCTACAAAACAAAGTAAGCCTTCAAGCGCTTATTATTGTTTTCGGAAAAAGGTTTAATTTTAAATACATAGGTACATTTTTATGTAACATCAGATAATGTCAAACAGTCTTATTGGGCGCTACCAATAATCGAATTAACGACGACTTAAATATTTTGATAAAATAAACCCTTTTTGTATTAATCCCATATTATGTACCATTTGCAGAATGTTTTACCATTTGAAGTCAAACTAAAATAGGGTATTTAGATCAGAATGATGTATAGTTTATTAGTAACCAAAATATTTAAGTCGTCACTTTACTCGTATTTGATTTTATTGGTAGGGCCCAATGACATCACTTAAAATCTTATGCTAAAGGTACCTATGTATGTGAATTTCTGGCGTTAAAAAAATTTATGCCAAAAATCCATTCTCTACTTTAATTTTTCAAAAGACCCCTTCCGATAATTTTTTTCTTGCATTTTCCTACACGCCGAAGCCTTTTATCACACCAAACCCCACTTATATTTTACCAAACGCCACAGATTTACTGTCGTATATACGTACTAGATGTTATAGTTTTCTTTTTTTGTATCCACAACGCATAGCGTAACATGTAGATTTAAAAAAAATTGTATGCACAACATATATGTACGCGAAATATAAACGCGATATACATAGTTAGGTAGGCAGATGTTTTTTTTTTGTATCCAGTTTTTTTTTAAGGTTTTTGTCATATAAGGCGCTACAAATAATAAAATAAACCCTTTTTGATTTTATTGGTAGGTCCCAATGACATCACTTACATTTACAATCTTATGCTAAAGATACCTAGGTATGTGAATTCCTATCGTTAAAAAAATTTCCGCCAAAAATCCATTCTCTACTTTACTTTTTCAAAAGACCCCTTCTGATAATTTTTTCTTGCATTTTCCTACACGCCCCTTGCCTTTTATCACACCGTATATAAATCACTCTGTATATCACTAAACAGGTATAGTTGCTGTTTTAATTTCGATAAAAATATTATTTTTTTTAGGGAAAAACAGCACACACAATTTGTTAAAACAAAAAATTTTTGTTTGACAAAGTCAACAAAACCCTATCCCTGGTACCTAATAATGAATTATAAATTTTTTGTACCTGATAAAAATAACCATAAAACACAATAATTTATATATCTGTGGCGTTTGATATAAATATAATAAGTCCGTTGCAGAAATTCTTTTTGACGCCCACTTTAGATTGAGCTAGAGCCTAAACGGATGGCCCGATTTGCTTCAAATTTAAAACACATATGCATTGAACGAGAAATAAATGATTCTGCTATTTCTTAAAACTATTTTACAACGTTAAAATACCAATAAAAATCAAATACAAAATTAAAATAAAATAATTTCAAAATGGACTTCAAACATTTATACCAAACGCCACAGATTTACTGTCGTAGGTATACATACTAGTTGTTTTAGTTTTTTTTTATCCACAATGCACAGCGTAACAGGTAGATTCCAGGGCACAACTCAATACACAATAGGTATGCACAATTCGCCCGCGAATTATAAACGCGATATAGGTAGGCAGATGTTTTTTTTTTAAACAGTTTATTTTAACTTTTTATTAATTTTTTTTAAATTAGTTTTCTTTTCACACTTAGAATTTTATTTTACAACGAGAACGAGAATTTTTAACGTGACAACGACGGCGCGAGCTGACAACTAAATGAAAATGAGAGAATGTGTAGTGTAAGTAAGTAGTACGACGCGACGCGACGTGCACGAATAAGAAGCCGGTAAATTTATGTATGCGGCTGGGGATGGGGAAAGATCACCATATAAATAAGGCATATTACCTAAGTGCTATGGTGAAGTTACATAGACATGTATTTTGGAGGGAACATTGCCTTAGTGTTAGGTAAAATCACAAAAGGGATAGGTTAAAGTTTCACAAATCAATTTTTTAGTACACTGCGCGTCGCTTGTTTTCGGCTACTTTTTTTTGTAATATTTTCTTGCTCAAAAAACTTTCCGATATATTATTTTGCATTATGATAAGTAGGTATAATATTTTTAGGTTAGAGAGAAAAATTCATAAACAAATTGATTTTCGCTAATGAACTCCGATTACCTACAAAAAGTTGCGTCACTTAATTGAGGCCACTGCAAATATTGGTAAAAACATTTTTCCAAAAAATTATTCCAACACAAATAATCGCAAAAAAGATTGAGCAAACAGTGGCCAAAAACAAGTGACGCGCGAAAGAGCAAATTGCCGAACTACCTCGAATCTTAGGTAAATTTACCTTAGTTTTGAGTAAATTTTACGCAATTTTAAAGAAAATAATTTACCCTAGCAATTTAAGGCAGTTTAGCCTATTTTGGGCTACCTAAGTCGCACATAAATTAACTTATTTCTAGGGTAAAATTATGCCTGTCTAGCAAACTCCATACAAAAATATTTACCTAAGTCGTTTAGGGTAATTTTACACAGCTTTTTTCTCTGGGTGTATTATCTCAAAGTCCCATTATTATGATTAAAAAGCTATGTACAAAAATTATGAATAAAATGAGATGAAATTTCAATGAAGACAAAATACTGATGCTATGTTAAGACTAGCTTCAAAAAAAACAAAAAAAAACGATAACTTACATAATCTCTTCCTCTCAAATTGATCTTTTAGCTTATTTATGTCTTTTCATTCACACTCGGTGTCACTCTTAATTTTCATTACAAAAATTTACTCAAATAATCCAGATTCGATAATTATAATATTTTAGGCATTCATTTTCTCAAAAATAAATGATGTTGCGATTATAAAAAGAGCTGACCGTAGAACTTGATCCCATCAATTTGATGACTGATATATTGGATGTTGGTTCAAACCATATTTAGGATCGATATTGTTTGATTGGTTTTTGTTCGGGAATTTATTCTTCCGGTTAGTAGGGGCGAGTCTGAAAAGTTCCAACGAAAGAGCACTATGCCGAACACAAGTATTTTACTGATAATTAAGCTTTATTTACTAGTAATTAAATGTTATAATAAACGAGAGCAGCGAACAAGAGCGAAGACCACGTCGCCGGTTAGGGCACACAGTAGAACGATATCTGTCAGCCTCCAGCCGCCAGCAACTCAGAAGAAGTATCGTCCATGCCGTAGAACCGCAGCGTCACCAAAACTCCCACAAGTGCAGGGAGTCAAGTACCTGGTACCAGGCCCATGCCTTGGATGCCCAACGGCACACCAGAAAGAATGTGCCGACAACACCAGCAACAATGGCTAAGATCCGTGGGATCGTCATCTGTGGGTTAGCCATTCTCGGTGGTTGTTTATTTGTTCTTCCTAGAACTATACCCGATCGCCCAGTGCACTGCTGTATTTATCCATCATAAATATAAGGCAGCGACGATTGACTGGCGACAATAAGTATCGGATGAAACAGACATGAGTGGGTGACTCTATGAACCGCAATCCATATCCATGGTATGCTAAGCGTACCTGCTATGCCATACCCATGGTATGTGCTGTGTATCTGCTATATACTTGTAGTTGTATAGTTGGCGATTTGAAGACACTCTACCTAGAGTGTGTGATGTATCGGTCGTTGGCTGGGGTGACGATACTGCATATGGTACTGATATACCTCTGTGTGTATATACCGCTAGTACGGATCTTTGTTGGGTGACACAGAAATGAGTCGCAATTCGATGGCAATTTAATTGGACACATTTTGATGACCATTGGACTGCGCATTGTACAGGGCAGTATGGAATGTGCGATATGATGACTTGGCTGTTGGCGGGTGGAGGAATGTACCATGTAGTAAGGTACATTCTGCTGATGAAGCGATGATGGCTGGTCGGTTGACACCTAATTTCTAGGTCAACGGTGGTTGACCGAACAGTTTTCTTAATTTTAAAATAGGGTATCATCCCCGACAATATTTGCTAAGACTATTCCCCTTTAACTAAAACAAAGTTTTTATTTTAGTAAATCTAATTATTTATTTTAGTATTGATGTAGGATCCCGTCTTGGGATTCCTCCTCTTTTCTTAAAACTTAAATAAAAACAGAACTTAATATTTTTCAATAATTAGGATAGCAATTTATTGCCCGTTTAGCTACGGCTTTTTTTTTTTATTCTTAAACAAAAAAAAAAGAATTCTTTATATTAACTCGGAGGTGACGTTGTGGCAAAACGATTCGAACTTTCACAAGACTAAGAATGGACTGTACATTGGAAAGAATGGAATTGAAGGCAAAAGTGAAAGAAACAAAACAATGAAGAGGGGTGCGTGCTCTTTATGTTTAGTATCTTCTGCTGTCAGATTGTTCTGGAAGTCCTAAACTGTTTTTTTTTTTGGTGAATCGCATGAGTGTCATGTTTCTGAGGTTCTTAAACTTACTGTTGTGTTCCTCTTCATGAACCCTAGCATCCAATCTTTTCCAGTATGTTTTCTTTTGACCCAAGACTCTGCAATGTTGGTTAACCGCCAAAAAAGTTCCAAATTCAAATACCAAGCGCCTTGCTATGTGATAAGTCATCCCAAAGTGGAGATAGGAACAGTTTTTAAAATAACATGCTATATCCTGCTCTTGTTTTGCTGTAAGGACTTGGCGAGACGTATATTTACATTGATACGGAAAGATTTCGGTATCACTATGTTCTTGGCCGGAACCATCTGCTGGGGGGAGTCTTACCTTTCCCTTCCTAAGGGTAGTTCTCTTCACGGCATATTTTGCGGCTGTTGAATTGTGTGATTCCATCTTGTTAAAGACATCTGCAAGTGCCTTTCTCATAGCTACTTCGTCCACAGGAGGTCCTTGTGTTTTTTTTAATAACAGCGAACCATTATCTATAGCCATCGGAAAATATTTTGCCGTCTTAGCAATTTTTCGGATGAATAAACAAAGAAGAGGTAGCTCCGACAGTCTGTCGGAGGTGCCCCACTGGATATTTGTTTTACTTTTTTTTTTTCATTATTTAACAAAGCAAGATGTTTCAAATTAACAATTAAAGTATGAATAAATACTAAGTACTTTTTTTAAAAACAACTTCTTTACAAGAAAACCCCAAAACACTAACAATTATGAACGTGCTCCAAATAAATTTTGCATTCTACTTTTGCGGCAGCCAGACTGCTGAACTTTTTGACATATGCTTGACATGATTAAGGGCATGTTCACTATTTTTAAAGAATTTCTACAGGTCTACACGCAAAGATAATAATGACTGTCGGAGGTGCCCCCCTGTCGAATGGTGCCGACTCTACCTTACTTGGGATGAATATTTCAGGTTAATTTTCTAGCTAGCTGTCTCCAGTTTCGCACGCCAAGTTGGTTAAGGTCCTCTTTCCACTTGCGTGCGCAAACTTTTACGCTGTCCACCTCTATTGCACTGTCCCACGGGGTTGGATTCAGAAACTATCCGGGCCAGAGCATTGGTGTCCATTCTCTCTAAGTGACCCAACCATCTCAGTCGTTGGCTTTTCACTTATGTGGCTAGGTCGGTGTCGCTGTACAGTTCGTTGTCGTATCTTCTTCTCCTTAATGTTTAATGATCAAATTATAATTAGTAATTAGTATCCCGAAATATTTAAAAGATTTAGTTCAGTATAGCTCTTAATCAAGAACACACCAGCCCTAGCAATGGCATTCATTGTTGATATTAAAGGTTTCAGAAGACCTAATGATAAGTTTATAGTTAAAGAAGTAGCTATTCTGCGTGGTCGTAACCAATACAACAATTTTTACAATTTTCTTAATACATATTACTTAATAAATAAATATAATTTACTTAAAACTAGAAGTACTATTTTATTAAGTTATTCTGAAATGAACGCATGCATAGGTACTTATTCCATCTTCCCTTATGAATCTTTTATCATCCAGATGACTTAAAACAATCATATTCAGCTCTTGGGTGTATATTTGATCAGCAAAAGATCGAAAAACAAACATTTCCCCCTGATATACTCGTTTGCAATCAAACAATCTTTATAGTTAACCAGGTTTATGTCTTTGAGTGCAATTTTTTTGACACCCTCTGCTTTTTTAACTTCAGTTTCTTCAACATAAAAGGAATACATTTGCGATCTCAAACCTATGAATTCTTTCATTATTTTTCCCGAATTTTCATCTTTCATCATCCCTAACACCTTTTTATTCTTCAAGGGGATACTATATGGATTATTTATTGAGTATGCTGAAGTATCACAATACAATTCTATGTTATTTCTTATATCATTATAAAAATCATCAGTTTTTACAGTGTAAATATATATCATTATATCATTATAAAAATCATCAGTTTTTACAGTGTAAATAAAAGAGTCCGTGTCCATGTAATTGAGTCTTAGATTTTGTTCATATAGGTTTCATATAGCTATAGTGGAAGTCGTACATTTTCCACATTGAAAACTCTAAGACACAAAATCCTAAATATAAAGGCTTATCATAATCGGTACTAACTCTTTTCATTTGTATGGCCATCATGTTTTCTGTAAATTTAGTCAAACTATGGAAATTTGGTCTTGCTATCAGAGCTCTAGCTCCAAGACGCTTTTTATTATTTTCCCAAGAAGTCACAATCTTAACATCTTTTCGCTTGTCCACATTTTCCATTGTTTTTCCGAAAACACTATTGTTCATTAATTTGAAAAATATTTCCTCAAAATCACTGGTGGCTAGAGTTCGATGCTGTTTATTCAAGTCTATGTACTTTTGACGCCAACGAGACTTTATATTCTAAAACCCTGTGCACACGAACAAGTTTCAACCCATTTATAATGCATTGCCGAAGAGTCTTATAGTGAATGACATAATTCTGTTTTGGTGCTAAATCTGCTATAAGTTTATAAAATTTAGAATTATTGACTTTTTAGTTTTGCACGCAAAATGGCAAATCATTATGCAAGTCGTGTAGAGAACTGGGATACTCCAAGTCAACTTCAAAAATATATCCTATTTCTGATTCATCTGAAATATTCATTATGTCAATATTTTCATACTCATTTACCCATTTGATTGAAGAATATGGAAGAGGGGATGACATAGCCCAACCATATAAATTGTTTGCATCAACATACATTAGGTATTGTGACTCTTTTTCTTTGTCATAGCTTTTCATATATTTGTTGTTTGCAACGGTATGTCGATGAGAACATTGAGAAATGCTTCCTCTTAACCCCTTTTTTATAAAATTGTATTTGTCAATATCTTGAATAAGCTCAAGATTGATCTTCGTTGTTCTTAGCATAGCATCCCAAGATAATCCTGGGGATGTATGATAATGACAGGGATCTAATTTGTAAATATTTTAACAAATACTCCTGAAATTTGTTTCCGGCCTATGCGTATGGCTCTTCCTTTGTTGAAAAGGGCTGAGATGATTGCCCACTTAAAACAATATTCATCTATATTGTGAACGTTTATACAAGCTCTTTTTCTTAAAAGGAAATTCGGTAATGGTATATACCTTGAGCCTTTGATTGGTGTATATTTATTTATATTAATCTCAACATGAGATATCCGCAGCAAAGCCCATCCACTGTCTTTTTCTTGAAATTCCTACATTTTCGTATTAATTTCATCTATCATATTTGTATATGATGAAAATGAATCAGTGCTTACAAGAGCAATTTCCATTTTTGTGTTAAAACTTTTAAGGCTTAGCTCCATTTCGTCCTCCGAAGTAAATTTCACATACTCCGCAAACAGTTCGAAGTTGAATTTAATACCCTGCAATTTTTGCATGTGCTGTCTCAATTTTTCCACAATTGCTTCCTTTGCTTCATTGAGAAACTTGATGGTAGGTACAACTATTAAAACTATTTCTTTTTTATATTAATGATAAACCTTCCTATAGGTGGTAGGGGTTCGACGTCAAACCCCTCTTCCTCAGCTCTTATCCTCAGAGCTTCCAATAGATGGGCCACTGCCTGTAGACTGGAAAGCGAGCAGTTTTAATTCAACTGCTTGGTCTCCAAAATAGCAATGCGTTGGAGCTCCTCATGCTCCCAGCATTCCTTACCGAAGGATAACAGCCAGTCCTCGAAATCCTCTTTGGCATTAATACCCTGCGAAATCGTGTCCATATTGTATTTTTCAACTTTTTTTTGTAAGGTTAAGAAACTATTCGATGCCGACATTTTTTTTTAGTTTTATTTAAAAATTTAAAACAATTGAGAGTGAGTTGTAAGAATCAACTGATGGTCTGTAGGATGAACGTTCAGAGTATTTATACCAAATGTTAAGAACTCATACATACAACGTTACAAAATTCTCTAATTCAAAACAAAAATTAGAAAAAAATAATTTTTTTAATCTAGAATGAAAAAATACCACAATAGTTCTGATAAAAACAAAATCTCTTATAAAATGTTCCTCTTTTTATCACACGTTTCGGCTTCATCTTCACATTTTCGTTTGGTATTTAAAGAATAATGATCTCATGAACCCGAAATGAGATATTGCTTGTTATCATAAGGACTAAGAGCGATTTTCATTTCAGATTCTGGTCAATTGATAACTCCTTATAGTTCTCCAAACATCCAACATAATCCTCAAATGTTATCTTTGTTTTAAGAACTGATCGCTTCACACCCTTAGACTTTTTAGTGGGTTCAACGTTGCCTTGTTCCATATTTATTGCCTTATCCATAATTTCTTCATTTCGGAATTTCTGACGGGATTCAGATATATATAATTTTGATCTTTACATTCAGAATGCGCAGCACCTAGAAATTCTCCTGTGAGATGATCATGATCTCTTACCCGATTTTCATTTAAATCATCACCACATATAAAACAGGTCTTAGAATTTTTAAAATTGTCTTTTTCCTTATCAGTTAATTTTTTCATTGGAGTCACTTCTCTTAATATTAATTGAATACGCTGTGCTTCATCTATCAAGTTATTCATAAAAACCTTGGGGCAGCTATCACCTCGGTACAATATAAATTTACTTAATGAATCATCAAAATTACACTTAATATAATACGCAAAGCTAAAATGTTCATGAAGTTGAACGTTGCTCGAAAATGATGCTAAAGGATTTGGTGGACAAGTATTAATTGGTTTTAAAGCTGCTTCAAAATCTGCATAAATTACAAATGGAACTCGCATTTTTGTATTGAAGTTTTTAATTTATTTAATTTATTTAATTTTAAAATATTATTTACTTCGGTTGGTAATACTGTATGCACCTTATTGCAATCATGTTTGAGATGATTACTAAGACTAGCTTCACAACGGAAGTATATTAAACATCCATCACATAACCATTTTGTACACTTATGTTTGAAAATTGGACTGCTTACCAATTTATTTAAATTTTTAATCCAACAATAATGTCCCTGCACACCATTTTCTATGAATAACAAGTTAATATGTTTATCTTTTTTCTTACAAGTATAAAATATAGGTCCTACAATAGTATTATTTTCTAACCCATACACATTAACACTTAAATTATTTAGTTTTTCAAATTGAAAAATTTTTTTATATCCATCGGGAACTTCACGCGCCGCTTAAATTAAGAATTCCAGAATAATGAGGATATGAAGAAACTCGATCAGCATGATGGTTAGCAGGATGTAGTGCAGATACAATAGCCCAGGCAGAGCATGCATTATCATTGTTTTTAACATTGATGATAGCTTTTTTCGATTGTATATTCATTTGTAATTCGGTATACGATGATCCACGCATAGGGTTGTATTTATTAAGGTTGATTTCAAGGTAAAGTACATCTTGTAAGGCCCATCCACTATCACGCTCTTGAAATTCTTCACTCTTAGCTATGATGTCTCCAGTAAAAGTGTTATAAATTTCTTTTAAATCACTTGATTGGTTTATGATTTTATATTTTGTGTTAAAAGATTTAATGTCAGTCACCATTTCATTAGCGTTATCTTTAACATATAGTCCGAACATTTCAAAACCGACTTTTATAACACTTTCGACCTCCATTGTTTTCTTTACAAGTTCTATAATAGTAGCTTCTTGCTTCTCCATAAAGTCTTTATATCCAATTTGACGATCACAATCTCGAACCCTATAGCTCTTATACGGTTCTTAAAGGCCGTAGATATTACTTCAACGTTTCCTCCATACCCATCATGCTTACAACAAGTATTTGTTTTGTGCAAATCGCTCTTTAAGTGACCTTGAAACATTGATTTCATGATACCTAGATTGCAAATATTGCAATGTTTGATTTCATCATTCAAATCACCTTCAATTTTTATCCGTTTATTTTGCAAATCAGATTGAGAGTTTTTCCTTTTTTTCGATATTGTGTTGTATGAAACGATTTCATGATGATTTTTCTTCATGTGATAGCTATAATTCCTAGCGTTATCAAAAACCGTACCACATTTATCACACAGAATTGAAACTTTTTTATCATGATTCATCTGCCTATGACGCGCAAGACTATCCCGTCTAGTGAACGTGGTTTGACAGTGTTCGCAACTAAACATATTTGCTTAGAGCTTGTCACAGATTTTAGAATAGAATGTTTGCCAAAAGTTTATATTGCTTGAATGTTATTATTCTTGGAAAAGTTTCACTTTTAACGACCTAAATAACTGGGAAATAGTGTTTTCATTTATATTATGTTTATAATATTTAAACAATATTCTTGGAAAAGTTTCCCTTTTATCGAACTTAATAACTGAGTAATAGTGTTTTTTTTTAATTTATTTATAATATTTAAACAATCTCAATATAATAGACCGCACGATTGATGTCTATCCACAAATATTTCACAAAGAACTCAGCAAAAGACGTCATACATCGAGTTTTTATAAGAAAATTAACAACTATCAGTGCTACCCACATTAGTAAGAAAAATTGTACCACAATCTAAAAAAGTAGTATAATGTAGTTCATAATGTAGCATATCGTAGAATAGATATAGAACTAAAAAGGAAATAGCGTACTAGATTGTATTAAATGGTTGATACTCCTTTTTGAAACATTCACAAAACACCCAATAACGCCCGGTATTGGCAACTCTAAGCGATGACAAAGACAAACTAACAAAGGTACATGTATTGCACATAAGCACCAACACACTTACCAAAAATCTAGTCTCACAGACTCATAATCGTCTAAATCTAAATTTCCAGCTACCAGCACCCTCACAATACTTTTCAAAACATAAAATTAACAAATATACATATACGAGTAAAACATGATATAACATGAATTCGTCACCATGTAACTCCCTAATATTAATAGTATTTTATCTACAAATCTAGAAATAAATATACAAAAATACCTACATACGTCTCCCTACGCCCAACGCAAATCATCATTATCATGAAAAGGTTTCAATAAACATTTTGAAACATGACGTCATCAACCATAACACATTTCTTTAATCCACTATATTCAAATACTCAACTCATGACGATCACCACGACCACGACGCTATCTCCCCACCCAACAAGCATTTTTCCCAAATCTCAAATATATTCTTATCAAAATACCACATATTTATAAACTCTTACACTGACCCCACGATCATCATCATTATAATATATTTTAATCTAATCATTTCCCTCAAAAATTAAATATTATTTTCTAATTCATTCATACATTTCTCACACACTCACCCAAACAACACTATCAACCCAACGCGCCGCGCCGCCACGCCGCCCCCACCGTCACCAACATCCCAACAAAACCGCAAAAAATTCATCACCAAGGTTGCCATCCTCTTTGGCGCGCAATACTAACCACAGATGGTGCACTAGTCAACGGCAAAACCAAATAACTATCACCGACCAAAAAATGCCAGCGTTGGTAACCCTAAAAGTAGCTAGATTGCCTTCATTCTCCATACAAATGTGTCTGATTGATAGACCAATGCCTTGGGCGGTTGGGTAGGTCCAGATCCCCCCAAAACACACTACTCATGTTTTAAAGTTATGATGTAATCACATATAAAATAAAACACACTCAATCTTCAAAGTTATATTTTATTAACTATCCAGTCTCATAGTTCCATCACAACTGAGATACAAAAGAAGCTAGCGTTAACAATACAAAAATGATGATGCACACATACATAACCTATTAACAGCTTACATTAGTGTTGCTATTTTGTTATAATAATAATGATACTTAGTAGTATTATTACAATGCACACGTATATTTTTCAATCCATTCGTAATGCATTGCTGAAGAGTCTTGTAATGAATGACATAATTGTATTTTGGAGTTAAATCGGCAATTAGTTTATAAAATTTAGAATTATTAACTTTTTAGTTTTCCACACAACATGGCAAATCATTATGCAAATCATGTAGAGAATTGGGATATTCCAAGTCAACTAAAATATTCATTATATCAATATTTTCAAATTCTTTTACCCATTTGATCTCAGAATACGGAAGAGGGCATGACATAGCCCATCCATATAAATCGTTTGCATCAACATACATCAAATATTGATTTTCTTTGTTTTTATCATAGCTCTTCATATATTTGTTGTTTGCAACAGTATGTCGATAAGAACATTGAGATATGCCTCCTCTTATCCCCTTTTAATAAAATTGTATTTGTCAACATCCTGAATAAGGTCAAGATTGATCTGTGTCGTTCTAAGCATAGCACCCCAAGATAGCCCCGGAGCTGAATAGTAATGACAGGGATCTAGTTTGTAAATATTTTCACAAATACTCCTGAAATTTTCAAAAATATCTGCCAAGAGAAGAACATCGCTTTTCAAATATATGTAACTCCATATAATCTGAAAGGTGTTGACATTCAAAAGCGTTCCATACTTCTTTTGCATGGTTGTATTCGGTTTCAGAGCATGCTTCCCCCGTTAATTTATTTTTAAAGCATTCTTGTGGAGGAAGGCTCTTTTCCTCTAAACTGTGCCATGACTTTATGTGGTCATGCGGATACACTCCTTTCTTAGTCCAAAGATTTAATTTTTCTTCAATTGGAAAGTTGGATCTAATTAATTTGAAATCATTAGCTGTTAGATGTCTTGCCAATGAATCAAGACTCCAACAATTCATTTGATATTCTAAGTTAATTTCAGAGAGTTGATTCATGGGTTTGACTTCAATACTATATTCTATACAGTCCTTTACAAGAGAATTTAAAAAATCTTTTGCACAATTACTACCTCTAAAGAATCTATATTTACTCAAACTATTTTAATACGATTTTATTTTTATTTTTATTTCATTCGGATTTAATTCCTTTTCAAAGACATTTGTTTGATTACTATAACAGACCCCTGAAACACACTCACCAGCATCATAACATCTGTAAACTGTAATTTGAAATTGTAGGAGCTGTTTTGTATGTATAATAGACATAATGATCTTTTGTTGCAACTAAGTTTAATAGATTGAGTCTTGATTCATATAGACATGATCACTTTACCTTCTATGGATTTTGCTTGTATACATGAATATTGCCCCATAGGAGCAACAGTGAGCATTAAGTTGTAACTAATTGAGCAATAAATCGTAGATCCTAAGTCGAGACATGTGATATCTTGTGAATTTATGTTACCTATATCTGAGCAACCATAAATGGCTGTTAAAAACATTGTTGTCATAACCAAAGTTGTTGTCACTGGGTAAACTAAAGCTCTGCCATATTTTTTCCTGATAGGAGTGGAAGTTCTTGGAGTGGTCAGTTCCATTTGACTTTCAATATAAGATGGATGCTCCTTTGGAGTTTCCCAAAGATCTAAAGATCTCTTTCATCTAGCTCAACAACTCTATGGTAACTTCTAGCTAGCAAAGATCTTACAAATCTATATAATTTCTTACAGATGTATCTAAGCAATTTATAAGAAAATTTAATGGTCAAAAATTAGCTATAAGCCAAACCTTTTATTAATACTCCTATCCTGTAAAGTACTGATAAAATAATGAAAAGTGTCACTAAGAGGCAAATATATTTAATCATCAAACTGGTTCCAATGCAATGAAAGTTAGTTATTCATTCAAAGCAAAGTATACAATTAATATTGTCATATTCATCCTTATTAGAACAAGGTACTGAAGTTATGAAACTTTCCCATCTTGCTCTTAGAAAAAAAAAAGTCATTTGGAAATTATTCACATAAAATCTTAATTCAGGAATTGAAATGATTCCACTCTTTACTACAAAAAAGGACATAACCGACAATTCATTTGATATTCTAAGTCAATTTCAGAGAGTTGATTCATGGGTTTGGCTTCAATACTATATAATTCTATAGTCATTTACAAGAGAATTTAAAAAATCTTTTGCACAATTACTACCTCTAAATGATCTATGTTTATTTACTTAAACTATTTTCATACGATTTCATATAATATGCACTAGCGCACGGAACATGCTTTTGAATAAAATTGCGCGTCTGTACAACATTGCCTTCTCTACTCAGTGTGTATACTCTCTCAGTTGTCAGTGTTTTGTCTCAATATACACCGACACCCTTATCTTGATGTATATACTATTCACTGTCGCTTCAGCCAAGCAGACACATAACTATGCATAGCAACCATGGTGGTTGGTGGGGCGCCGTTATGGCAAAGGAGAGAAAAAAAGAACGCCGCTACACATAACAACCGAGAGAAAACACATTACTGTACGTGCAAGTTCATACATGCTCTGTGAGCATGCAAATAATAAAACAAAAAACAATAAAAATTGCCTGTACTTATTGTTTTATTTTGTTTTATTTCTGTACTTGTTTATTGTTGGTCTTTCCTTTCCTTCTTTTTTTTATGTTTCCTGTACACCTTCTTTTTTCTATACACTTGAACTTTCTTTTATTGTTTGTATTTCTGTACACTTGAACTTTCTTTTATTGTTTTGTTTGTTTTTGTTTAATTAATTTAATAAAAAATTTTTTAAATCTTTTTCGGGATGAACTAAGTTCCGCACTGTTTTGTTTTCACACAACAACTGAACAGAAGCAGAAGGCAGAGAGAGGTAGATGCTGCTACTCAGCATATGAACACATACTACGACACATGTATGTGTTATTTTCTTTCTCTATTATTTTTTTTTGTGTGCACTGAATTGTATTTATGTAACGATCTACTGCAACGGATAGTTTATGCAGGATCCTTACTTTTTCGAATTTTATTTATGCGCGAGTTAATTTTACCCGACTCGACGTGAACCAATGTATATTCTGTAATTCTTATAAATAAATAAAATAAAACACGCACACTTTTAGAGTCGGGAAACCAAGATGGAAAACCCGACTATTACCGAGATTTTATTAATAATCAATATTATTATTGACTTTCCTGTACACTTTACGATATAATTATCAACGATATTCTAACCTGTACTCTGTACATTTATTAAGATAAATTTATACTTTATAAAACTCTGTACATCTTTCGATAAATAATTCTAACTCGACCGACATGCTCAATTACGTCTTATCTGTACCGAACTGTGTAGAGAACTGAACTATATAAGAACAAGAAAAAGGGTAGATTTACTAATATTAGGTGTGTTTTTTTTTGCAAGCCCGGGGGAATCGGATGAAAAAAACGACATCGGGGCTAAGCGACGCCATTGCAGAAAAAAATGGAGTTTTCATACAAACTATCGATAACATGTATGAAATTCATGCCGGTAACACAGTTTTTATCTGGGCTTAAGTTAAGCCCCGAAAATTCTCTGGGCTTAGCTAAGCCCGAAGGGGCTTAGTAGTTGTTGCTTTTAAAATGTCAATTGCTTAGCCCTGACGTCGTTTTTTTCGTCCAAGCCCATTCGAACAAGGAAAAAACACAGCTATTATCACAAACAAAGAGGTAGACGTTATTTAATACAAATACAAATACATTGACATTCTTTTGTATTGCATGTCGGTTCGATACAGATGTTCTTCCAGCTTCTCCAAAATAGCATCTTTCACCTCTGTCAAAAAATCAGTGGGATTTAAATTATCCTCCTTTTTATTTTCATATATAAGGGTTTCAATTCTACCCTTGAAACAACCCTTCACAACACGAAAGTTGTCTGAAAGCAATTCAGCAACGAGCCTTTTGTGTTCAAATCGTCGTACGTGTTTGCTCCAATCTTCTACTTCAACGTCGCAAATTTCGCACTTTTTCTTGCTTGTATACTCAAATTCCATTCCGTTTGAGAATCCGTCAACAACATTCAAATGGTGGCGATCCTTAAGATGCTCGTCCCACTGACACAAAATAATACTTTTTTCACATAGTTCACAATACTTTCTTGCTGGGCCAGCTTCTTCATCGCAATCCTTGCTATTTTAAAGTTCGTTAGCTAGCAAAGCATGATAATTGGATTTTTGATGATTACACCACTGACCCATCACAACACTTTTTACGCACAAATCACAAAAATCTTAAACCGCTGGTTTTTAAACCGAAATGGCATGAACTTTCGACAAATGCCTTCTTAAACTAAAATTGGTCGAGAAGATTTTTCCGCAAATTTCACACAAAAACGATTTCATGGTGATAGTAAGTAAGTTGCCTTTTATTTAAAAAATTACGAGTAACGCTGAGCACACGGTCGTACTGGATGAGGTATTCTTTAAGAATTAGAACATTTTGCCTAGGAAACAACTCAAATCTTCCTTTGCCACTAATGACATGTCAACTCATATCATAAATATGTACACTTTATGACTTTTTACTTTATAAAATTGTCAAATGAAAAATCAAAACTTCCTTTGCCCATAAATACCATACTTTTTTGATGATGACAAGTGAGTGGAACCATTTGAGTGTCTTGTCTTTTGGTTTAAGAGACACCAGCACTCTCATATTATTATCATTTAGTTCATAAGTAGCGCGGACATTTCCCAACAGCTTCTCAAAATGTTCAAATGAATCACCAGTGCCTTTAATTTGACCTACATTTTATGTTTCTTTATTCTCGTTCATTTTCTTTCTCAGCTCTTACACTCGTTTCAGTTGTAATTTAGATGAGTGATCATCGAAAATCTGTCTCATCTCTGACATCAGTTCGTTAAATACCACAGTTGTCACATCTCTTCTTGAGTGGAACCATTTGAGTGTCTTGTCTTTTGGTTTAAGAGACACTAGCACCCTCATATTATTATCATTTAGTTCATAAGCAGCGCGAACATTTTCCAACTGCTTCTCAAAATGTTCAAATGAATCACCAGTGCCTTTAAAGTCGACAACTAGCTCTTTAATTTGACCTATATTTTTCGTTTCTTTATTCTCGTTCATTTTCTTTCTCAGCTCTAACACTCGTTTCAGTTGTAATTTAGATGAGTGATCATCGAAAATCTGTCTCATCTCTGACATCAGTTCGTTAAATACCACAGTTGTCACATCTCTTCTTGAGTGGAACCATTTGAGTGTCTTGTCTTTTGGTTAAAGAGAAACTAGCACCCTCATATTATTATCATTTAGTTTATAAGCAGCGCGAACATTTTCCAACTGCTTCTCAAAATGTTCAAAAGAATCACCAGTGCCTTTAAAGTCGACAACGAGCTCTTTAATTTGACCTACATTTTTCGTTTCTTTATCCTCGTTCATTTTCTTTCTCAGCTCTAACACTCGTTTCAGTTGTAATTTAGATGAGTTATCATCGAAAATCTGTCTCATCTCTGACATCAGTTCGTTAAAGGCCACAGTTGTTACAACATCTCTTCTTGACTGGAACCATTTGAGTGCCTTGTCTTTTAGTTTAAGAGACACTAGCGCTCTCATATTATTATCATTTAGTTCATAAGCAGCGCGAACAATTTCCAACTGTTTCTCAAAATGTTCAAATGAATCACCAGTGCCTTTAAAGTCGACAACGAGCTCTTTAATTTCTTGAATCTATCTACATCTGCCATCGTATGTATTGTCTGTATTGTTTTTTTTTTTCGTTCGCTATTTCTTTGTCTCTTTTAGGGCGAGACTCGAGTCTCGAATGTATTTCAAATAAACTGCCTACGCTCACGCCAACGGTCATGTGGCTTTTTTTCGTTTTATGTATTTTTTTGTGTGGATTTTACCAGCTCATTCGCGAGGGCCAGACAGAATATTGAATTTTGTATGTGTTTATGGGTACGATGCGACACAACTTAGGGCACGTAGCTACTGATATAGATACACTCGCGAGGGGTTCTTATTTTGTCCATTCAATTCTTTTTTTTTTGTCTTGCTTTATTCTTTCCCTTTGTCTATTCTTTCGCTTTCTAATTATTATTATTTTATATTTTTTAACCGGTGGGTGAAATCGCACTTCTGAATTTTAAGCTCAACTCTTTCTATCTTTTGTTAACTCCGTTTCTTTTGTAACTTTTAAATGAAACGCACCGTTCACTTTGCTAGTCAGAATTCAACTGGCTACTTTTCGTTTTTTTTTTATTTAAAAAAAACAACTTATTTTATTCAAATAAATTAAATAACATAAAAAAGATAACTTAAACTAAATAACATAAAATAGTTATCTTAAATTAAGTAACATAAAATATGTTAACTTACATACAATATTTACAGAATAATAAAATTTATCTCACTCTGACATCTTACGAATTTTGACATTCAGTTGAGTTGAGGAATCGCAAAAGGCTGCGTGCTTTGGCGTTTGTGGCTGATTTTTCGATTTGGGAGAAATAAATATCTATGAATTGCCAAAAGTTTTCACATTGCTTCGGTTACGCCATGTTAAAGGTGAAGAATTTTGTCAGGCAAATATCAATGGCACGTTCAATAGTTAACATCTTGAAATGTGTGCTGTCGAAATCTACGTGGATTTCTTCGATTTTCGTCAATGAACCAATAATTGATATTACCGGTGGCTGGGAATTTGAACTGTTTGCAGCTATAGCATTTTGATATTCCTTGTAGTCTTGAGGGAGCGCAAACAATCTTATCGATGCTTCTTGACTTTCTTTTACTGTGTAGCGCTTATTGCTATTACGTGTGGTTGGTGGCAGTAGATAGTGCAAGTGCATGAATACCATCGCAATCATAGTATTCTGAGAGACTTCGCACACATCTGCTTGACATTGTTGATTGAAATCGTACAACATGGTTTTTAACTCGATGTTGGTGTTTAATTTTGGGAACGCGTATTGCAGCATTAAATTGCAAAAATGCGCGAACATTTTCCAACTGCTTCTCAAAATGTTCAAAAGAATCACCAGTGCCTTTAAAGTCGACAACGAGCTCTTTAATTTGACCTACATTTTTCGTTTCTTTATCCTCGTTCATTTTCTTTCTCAGCTCTAACACTCGTTTCAGTTGTAATTTAGATGAGTTATCATCGAAAATCTGTCTCATCTCTGACATCAGTTCGTTAAAGGCCACAGTTGTTACAACATCTCTTCTTGACTGGAACCATTTGAGTGCCTTGTCTTTTAGTTTAAGAGACACTAGCGCTCTCATATTATTATCATTTAGTTCATAAGCAGCGCGAACAATTTCCAACTGTTTCTCAAAATGTTCAAATGAATCACCAGTGCCTTTAAAGTCGACAACGAGCTCTTTAATTTCTTGAATCTATCTACATCTGCCATCGTATGTATTGTCTGTATTGTTTTTTTTTTTCGTTCGCTATTTCTTTGTCTCTTTTAGGGCGAGACTCGAGTCTCGAATGTATTTCAAATAAACTGCCTACGCTCACGCCAACGGTCATGTGGCTTTTTTTCGTTTTATGTATTTTTTTGTGTGGATTTTACCAGCTCATTCGCGAGGGCCAGACAGAATATTGAATTTTGTATGTGTTTATGGGTACGATGCGACACAACTTAGGGCACGTAGCTACTGATATAGATACACTCGCGAGGGGTTCTTATTTTGTCCATTCAATTCTTTTTTTTTTGTCTTGCTTTATTCTTTCCCTTTGTCTATTCTTTCGCTTTCTAATTATTATTATTTTATATTTTTTAACCGGTGGGTGAAATCGCACTTCTGAATTTTAAGCTCAACTCTTTCTATCTTTTGTTAACTCCGTTTCTTTTGTAACTTTTAAATGAAACGCACCGTTCACTTTGCTAGTCAGAATTCAACTGGCTACTTTTCGTTTTTTTTTTATTTAAAAAAAACAACTTATTTTATTCAAATAAATTAAATAACATAAAAAAGATAACTTAAACTAAATAACATAAAATAGTTATCTTAAATTAAGTAACATAAAATATGTTAACTTACATACAATATTTACAGAATAATAAAATTTATCTCACTCTGACATCTTACGAATTTTGACATTCAGTTGAGTTGAGGAATCGCAAAAGGCTGCGTGCTTTGGCGTTTGTGGCTGATTTTTCGATTTGGGAGAAATAAATATCTATGAATTGCCAAAAGTTTTCACATTGCTTCGGTTACGCCATGTTAAAGGTGAAGAATTTTGTCAGGCAAATATCAATGGCACGTTCAATAGTTAACATCTTGAAATGTGTGCTGTCGAAATCTACGTGGATTTCTTCGATTTTCGTCAATGAACCAATAATTGATATTACCGGTGGCTGGGAATTTGAACTGTTTGCAGCTATAGCATTTTGATATTCCTTGTAGTCTTGAGGGAGCGCAAACAATCTTATCGATGCTTCTTGACTTTCTTTTACTGTGTAGCGCTTATTGCTATTACGTGTGGTTGGTGGCAGTAGATAGTGCAAGTGCATGAATACCATCGCAATCATAGTATTCTGAGAGACTTCGCACACATCTGCTTGACATTGTTGATTGAAATCGTACAACATGGTTTTTAACTCGATGTTGGTGTTTAATTTTGGGAACGCGTATTGCAGCATTAAATTGCAAAAATGGGCTATTTTGGTACCCACCAGAACATCATCTTTATTTGCGAACATTCTGTTATAGTCCGATTCGATATATTCATAGCCATTCGGAAAGTTCATGAAGTTCCATTTTTCATAGAATTTTTGACATTTAATTGCCTGATTGTTTAAGCTGGTAGTTTTTCAGATGTTAAGCCGATGATTGTTAAAATTTTGTAATTTTCTTGGAATCTGGGTAATGCAGACGCCAAACGAAGAAGAAGAACGCTAAATGCAAAGCGCGTGCGCTAATAATTAAATTAAATCTGTCCAACAATTTTATTGGGAAATCACGAAACAAAATCACAAAACGCGTGTTGGTCTTTTCGAGGTTTGCACAGAACTGTTTATTGATAAAATCTATATATATATTCCTACCTATCCAGGTTACTTATTTTATTGTTTTCTCTTTTTTACTACCACACTATATGGATTATTTATTGAGTATGCTGAAGTATCAAAATACAATTCTATGTCATTTCTTATATCATTATAAAAATCTTCAGTTTTTACAGTGTAAATAAAAGAGTCCGTGTCCATGTAATTGAGTCTTAGATTGTGTTCTAACTTAGGTTTCATATAGCTATAGTGGAAGTCGTACATTTTCCGCTTTGAAAACTCTAAGACACAAAATCCTAAATATAAAGGATTGTCATAATAGGTACTTAATCTTTTCATTTGTATGGCCATCATGTTTTCTGTAAATTTAGTCAAACTATGGAAATTTGGTCTTGCTATCAGAGCTCTAGCTCCAAGACGCTTTTTATTATTTTCCCAAGAAGTCACAATCTTAACATCTTTTCGCTTGTCCACATTTTCCATTGTTTTTCCGAAAACACTATTGTTCATTAATTTGAAAAAATATTTCCTCAAAATCACTGGTGGCTAGAGTTCGATGCTGTTTATTCAAGTCTATGTACTTTTGACGCCAACGAGACTTTATATTCTAAAACCCTGTGCACACGAACAAGTTTCAACCCATTTATAATGCATTGCCGAAGAGTCTTATAGTGAATGACATAATTCTGTTTTGGTGCTAAATCTGCTATAAGTTTATAAAATTTAGAATTATTGACTTTTTAGTTTTGCACGCAAAATGGCAAATCATTATGCAAGTCGTGTAGAGAACTGGGATACTCCAAGTCAACTTCAAAAATATATCTTATTTCTGATTCATCTGAAATATTCATTATGTCAATATTTTCATACTCATTTACCCATTTGATTGAAGAATATGGAAGAGGGGATAACATAGCCCAACCATATAAATTGTTTGCATCAACATACATTAGGTATTGTGACTCTTTTACTTTGTCATAGCTTTCCATATATTTGTTGTTTGCAACGGTATGTCGATGAGAACATTGAGATATGCCTCCTCTTATCTCCTTTTTTATAAAATTATATTTGTCAATATCTTGAATAAGCTCAAGATTGATCTTCGTTGTTCTAAGCATAGCATCCCAAGATAATCCCGGGGCTGTATAATTCGTAAATATTTTTACAAATACTCCTGAAATTTTCAAAAATATCTGCTAAAAGAAGAACATCGGTTTTCAAATTCATCTCCATATAGGCTAAAAGGTTTTGACATTTGAAAGTGTTCCATACCTTTTTCGCATGATTATAGTCATCTAAAGAGCAGGGTTCTCCAGTTAACTATTATTAAAATTATGTTGAGGAGGAAGGTTTTTTCAGTTGTCCTTATGAGCAGTCAGTATGGCTTCAGTTCTAAAACGAAGCAAACATCCGTTACAAAACCAAGACTTCTATCTATAGTTCCTCGCCTGCGTTGAAACGAGTCTAAAAATAAAATATTAAATTTAAAATTAGTAATTTTGTAATATTTCAAAACTTAATTTTTTAATGCTGCTTTCCTTGATATACTTTTTATCCAGAAGTAATGCGAGATCTCCTCGTTTTGTAGAAGAATCAAGTTAATATGATTCCTCTTCTCTTGTCGGGTAATATAGTAGGGTCCTACTACCATCTTTTTTTCATCATCAAATCCGAAAACGTTGATGCTTAAAGCAGGGTTTAGGGTTTCAAACTTTAGAATATCGCTAAGCCTTTGAGGAAATTGTAGATCACCAAACTCTATTGTCACATTATTTTTGTATATCGTTCTGGCGCTGATATCCCGTATCTTGTAAGTTTCCGGCTTATGCGTATGGCTCTTTCCTTTGTTGAAAAGGTCTGAGATGATTGCCCACTTATAACAATATACATCTATGTATATTGTGAAGGTTTATACACGCCCTTTTTCTTGAAAGGAAACTCGGTAATGGTATATACCTTGAGCCTTTGATTGGTGTATATTTATTTATATTAATCTCAACATGAGATATCCGCAACAAAGCCCATCCACTGTCTTTTTCTTGAAATTCCTGCATTTTCGTATTAATTTCATCTATCATATTTGTTTATGATGAAAATGAATCAGTGCTTACAAGAGCATTTTCCAATTTTGTGTTGAAACTTTTAAGGCTTAGCTCCATTTCGTCCTCCGAAGTAAATTTCACATACTCCGCAAACAGTTCGAAGTTGAATTTAATACCCTGCAATTTTTGCATGTGCTGTCTCAATTTTTCCACAATTGCTTCCTTTGCTTCATTGAGAAACTCGATGGGGTCAAGATTTTCCTCCATCTTGTTCTCATAAGTAGTATAAACTAGAGGGTACGAGGACACCGGTATCACCGGTATCACCGGGGTTCTGATCTATGCTAAATACTGGTATTATTTTGGGTTCTAGACTATGCTTAGCAAACGTTAGAACGTAAAATGCACGTTCACGTTAAAACGCAAAAACGTAAAATTCGCGTTAAAACGTAAAATTCACGTTCACGTTAAAACAAAAAAACGTAAAATTCACGTTCACGTTAAAACGCAAAAACGTAAAATTCGCGTTAAAACGTAAAATTCACGTTCACGTTAAAACGCAAAAAAACGTAAAATTCACGTTCACGTTAAAACGCAAAAACGTAAAATTCGCGTTAAAACGTAAAATTCACGTTCACGTTAAAACGCAAAAAAACGTAAAATTCACGTTCACGTTAAAACGCAAAAACGTAAAATTCACGTTAAAACTTAAAATTCACGTTCACGTTAAAACGCAAAAACGTAAAATTCACGTTAAAACGTAAAATTCACGTTCACGTTAAAACGTAAAAAACGTAAAATTCACGTTCACGTTAAAACGCAAAAACGTAAAATTCACGTAAACTTCACGTTCGGAACGCAAAAATCAACATAGGAAACTGAACAAAATCATGAACAGAACATGATGTTTAAGAGTTAAGTTTTTCAGAAAGGTAGTCCATATGAGCGAAGAGAGAAAAAGAATAGTTAAGTAAAAAGACATGGTAATTTTTTTAATTTTTTTTTTATTTTTTAATTAGATCAGTTTTATATTTAGCAAAAAAGGTATTACTGCTGGTAGGGGGCTTACATCAAACCCCCCTTTCGATGCTTTTATGTGCAATGAATGCAGCAGGTGGGCCACTGTCACAAGGCTGCAAATGTTGGTAGTATCCACACTACCAACCTCCTCCCAAGCGGCATCCTGAAGCTGCTGGAACTCTTAGCATTGGCAGCCATATTTTGATAGCCACTCTTCCATCTCTTGTCTAATTTTAACGTCCTGGTGATTCATCTTGCTTGCTTATATGTTTACTTTAAACTGATGATTATGATGATAATGCTCAAAGTATTTATACAAAAAAAAGAGGGCAAAAAAAAAAAATACACATACAAACATAAGTATTTGTATGCAGACCATTACAATCCGCACATTTTCAGAGACCCTCTGTAAATGTTGGTAGTATCCACACTACCAACCTCCTCCCAAGCGGCATCCTGAAGCTGCTGGAACTCCCAGCATTGGCAGCCATATTTTGATAGCCACTCTTCCATCTCTTGTCTAATTTTAACGTCCTGGTGATTCATCTTGCTTGCTTATATGTTTACTTTAAACTGATGATTATGATGATAATGCTCAAAGTATTTATACAAAAAAAAGAGAGCAAAAAAAAAAAATACACATACAAACATAAGTATATGTATGCAGACCATTACAATCCGCACATTTTCAGAGACCCTCTGTAAATGTTGGTAGTATCCACACTACCAACCTCCTCCCAAGCGGCATCCTGAAGCTGCTGGAACTCCTAGCATTGGCAGCCATATTTTGATAGCCACTCTTCCATCTCTTGTCTAATTTAACGTCCTGGTGATTCATCTTGCTTGCTTATATGTTTACTTTAAACTGATGATTATGATGATAATGCTCAAAGTATTTATACAAAAAAAAAGAGGGCAAAAAAAAAAAAAAATACACATACAAACATAAGTATTTGTATGCAGACCATTACAATCCGCACATTTTCAGAGACCCTCTGTAAATGTTGGTAGTATCCACACTACCAACCTCCTCCCAAGCGGCATCCTGAAGCTGCTGGAACTCCCAGCATTGGCAGCCATATTTTGATAGCCACTCTTCCATCTCTTGTCTAATTTTAACGTCCTGTGATTCATCTTGCTTGCTTATATGTGTACTTTAAACTGATGATTATGATGATAATGCTCAAAGTATTTATACAAAAAAAAAGAGGGCAAAAAAAAAAAACACATACAAACATAAGTATTTGTATGCAGACCATTACAATCCGCTCATTTTCAGAGACCCTCTGATTTTCGTAGCACACTTTCAATCTATGCTAAATACTGGTATTATTTTGGGTTCTAGACTATGCTTAGCAAACGTTAGAACGTAAAATGCACGTTCACGTTAAAACGCAAAAAACGTAAAATTCGCGTTAAAACGTAAAATTCACGTTCACGTCAAAACGTAAAAACGTAAAATTCACGTTCACGTTAAAACGCAAAAACGTAAAATTCGCGTTAAAACGTAAAATTTACGTTCACGTTTAAAACGAAAAAAACGTAAAATTCACGTTCACGTTAAAACGCAAAAACGTAAAATTCGCGTTAAAACGTAAAATTCACGTTCACGTTAAAACGCAAAAAAAAATGTAAAATTCACGTTCACGTTAAAACGCAAAAACGTAAAATTCACGTTAAAACGTAAAATTCACGTTCACGTTAAAACGCAAAAACGTAAAATTCATGTTAAAACGTAAAATTCACGTTCACGTTAAAACGTAAAAAACGTAAAATTCACGTTCACGTTAAAACGCAAAAACGTAAAATTCACGTTAAAACGTAAAATTCACGTTCACGTTAAAACGCAAAAAAAACGTAAAATTCACGTTCACGTTAAAACGCAAAAACGTAAACTTCACGTTCGGAACGCAAAAATCACCATAGGGAACTGAACAAAATCATGAACAGAACATGATGTTTAAGAGTTAAGTTTTTCAGAAAGGTAGTCCATATGAGCGAAGAGAGAAAAAGAATAGTTAAGTAAAAAGACATGGTAATTTTTTTAATTTTTTTTTATTTTTTAATTAGATCAGTTTAATATTTAGCAAAAAAGGTATTATTGCTGGTAGGGGGCTTACATCAAACCCCCCTTTCGATGCTTTTATGTGCAATGAATGCAGCAGGTGGGCCACTGTCACAAGGCTGCAAATGTTGGTAGTATCCACACTACCAACCTCCTCCCAAGCGGCATCCTGAAGCTGCTGGAACTCTTAGCATTGGCAGCCATATTTTGATAGCCACTCTTCCATCTCTTGTCTAATTTTAACGTCCTGTGATTCATCTTGCTTGCTTATAAGTGAACTTTAAACTGATGATTATGATGATAATGCTCAAAGTATTTATACAAAAAAAAAAGAGGGCAAAAAAAAAAAAAAACACATACAAACATAAGTATTTGTATGCAGACCATTACAATCCGCTCATTTTCAGAGACCCTCTGATTTTCGTAGCACACTTTCAATAAATTTAAAGGATGATAAAAGTCATCAGAAATAAAAATCAAATAGGATCAATACATCGCTGATACATCTGATACATCGCTACCATCATGTCACTCATCTGACTAATAGGACTTAACCATCTATATCAGTAGTATAAACAAGAGGGTTCTAGGACACCGGTATCACCGGTATCACCGGTATGGGTTCTGATCTATGCTATACCGGTATGGGTTCTGATCTATGCTATACCGGTATGGGTTCTGATCTATGCTATGGGTTCTAGACCATGCTTAGCAAACGTTAGAACGCAAAAACGTAAAATTCACGTTCACGTTAAAACGCAAAAAACGTAAAATTCACGTTCGGAACGCAAAAATCACCATAGGAAACTGAACAAAATCATGAACAGAACATGATGATGACCACCTTTCTGAAAAACTTAACTCTTAAACATCTTGTTCTGTTCATGATTTTGTTCAGTTTCCTATGGTTATTTTTGCGTTTTAACGTGAATGTGAATTTTACGTTTTTGCGTGAACGTGAATTTTACGTTTTTGCGTTTTAACGTGAACGTGAATTTTACGTTTTAACGTGAATTTTACGTTTTTTGCGTTTTAACGTGAACGTAAATTTTACGTTTTTGCGTTTTAACGTGAACGTGAATTTTACGTTTTAACGTGAATTTTACGTTTTAACGTGAACGTGAATTTTACGTTTTAACGCGAATTTTACGTTTTTGCGTTTTAACGTGAACGTGAATTTTACGTTTTTGCGTTCTAACGTTTGCTAAGCATGGTCTGGAACCCATAGCATAGATCAGAACCCATACCGGTATAGCATAGATCAGAACCCATACCGGTGATACCGGTGTCCTAGAACTCTCTAGTTTATACTACTTACCGAGGTAAGGCTTTTATTTTCGCGGATTAATGATGCACTTTCTAACATATGAATTTTCATATGTCTTTTTAAATTAAAATTTTTGGAATACGATTTTCCGCACACTTCACACAAAAATGACTTCATAACTATAACTTTTTTTTTAGGCACAGCAAAATAAAGCAAATACTTCAAGAAAGCATAAGTAATTTAAATAAACAAATAGTTCTCAGTGAGATAACTCACCTCTTACTCTTATTCTATTTTATTTTGTTTCTTTTTTCACAAGCCACTTGTATTGTGTATTCTTTATTCTCAAAAGTAATAAATATATTCACTGAACTTAAAACAACACAACTGTCTCCCTGAAAGAGCACCAACTTAATGCCAGTTCGTTTCGTTCTAAGGAGTTGCCAGAGTGCTACTCTTAACTACAACCTACAGAAAGTTTTAAGAGTGAACATGAATTTTTCTAACATCTTTTTCACAGATGTCACAATATTTTTTAGAAGGGCCAGCTTGCTCCTGACAATCTTCGTCATTAATTACTTTTTGAACTGGAGAATTATCTTCAGAAAATAGTCACTGTAGGACTATTAAATGTACCATGCTCTTTAAATGACTGTTCCATTGGCAAAGGTTCACATTTTCTTCTGAACAATCTTCTTGAGCAATCTATTTCTTCAAATGTACCAAACTTAAATGCATATTGGTTTTAGAGTGTGCAATCCACCGCCCCATTCCAAAACTTTTTTCACATATATCACAAAATCTTCCATTTACCGAGGTAAGGCTTTTATTTTCGCGGATTAATGATGCACTTTCTAACATATGAGTTTTCATATGTCATATGTCCACATATTCTGTGGAGTTAGTGCTCCACAGAATAAGTTTATTTTTTTTTTTTTTTTAATTCCTCTCTTACTTCTTCTTTAAATAAAGACGCGGACACATCATTTCTCTATAAATTGGAGTTTATTATTTCGTTTTATTTTGTTTAATAATTAGGGTTGGCAACTAAATTAACGACTAAAAATAAATAACTAAAGAAGGAAGGAAGGAGGTCCTGTTCTGTTCTCGTTAGAGAACACAACAAAATGAATAACAATTTTTATTTTTAATTAAAGAATATTTATTTTTGAGTTATTAAAGCTTCCGATCCCTTACCACTGGTGGGGGGAAATCTTCAGCTGTACGAAGTGACACGTAAATAAGAACTGAATACTGAACTTAATGAGATCGAATGATCCATTTTTATAATAATTAAATGCTAACGCAGCAAATCTTTTTTTGACTGCGGATGATGCGACAATTCATTTTATTTTTTATTGTGAAATACTTTTGGTATCCATTTGATACTCTTGCACAAGCTGCTGAAGGCAAAGAGTGCTGATATGAAATGTATGGTATTTGTATACATTACACAGTTGGTTTCGATCGCATCATTGTTTATCAATTATTGAATTTAAAGTCAAGTATTTGTGGGGGCGCACAAGTAGGCTCTGATATAGCATATAATAATGTATGAATGTACAGATATGATTTATTCAATATATTACTACAACTGTCCTTCAATTTTAATATTAGAAGTTCATCATAGTGGACCCAAATTCGTAACATTAAATGACCCCTGATTATTATTATATGACCCCTGATATATTAATTTGAGGCCCGTTATTGGTAACGATGACCTCTTCTCCTTTGGACTGGGATTTACCCATAAAATTTTTTTTATTGAAAATTGTAAATTAATAAAAATTTAAATTTTGTTCTCGCCAACTTTGCGAGCTGTTGATACTACTACTGAGAAAAGCTTATGGAATCGTTTGGCCTGGTGCAAGAATTTTTGCCTCAGGTCGCTGGGTTGACCGGGTCTGTTTTCCAACCAGTACAGCTCAACTAGATGTTTTAAACTGAGAATGTGATTTTAACGCTGCATTCTTTACCCCTTATATAATCATCTTCTAATCATCTCGAGCCATGGTTTATGTCCAGCGTGATGCAGTGTGCACATATCGATAATGGTTCTATTTTTAGATCTAAAGTGGATACTGCTGCGTACGTGATGTCGCGTTACTTGGATAGAACTATCGATCCTTTGTTCCATATTATTTCATTACGGTTTTATGGGTTTGGGTCTATGGCTGTAAGTTGAGATCGTGTAGTGCTGCGTTAACTTTGTGTTGTGTATTTGAAGTGATGCGTTAACTTGCACAATCAGCATATGACTGGTCACGGGAAAATTACCATGCACTCGAAGTGTTTTGCTTATAGTGCTGAGTTGACATATTTACTGTCATAAGCCAGCGACCACTGATAGTGCCTTCATTCAGTTATTGCTTTTTTTTTTATAATATACGCGCACTTAAGGGGTTGTGACTACCCTTAATATGATTGAACACAGTGCGAGCGTTAGGAAAATAGGGAAGGATTTGAAAGGAGATACCAATGCACATTAGTTTTGAAGTTCTGAATATCAAAATGGAAGGGAAAAATAGAGCCGGGTAAAGCATTCCACATTCGTGTTGTTCGGCTGAAGACAGAATCTCTGTACTTTACAGTACGTCCAAAATTGGACGTACTGATGCGCATTCCTGGAAGTCCGAGTATTACGGTGGATTGTGTTAGGGGAGGAATGCATTGAAAGTATTTTTTTTGTATATTTTTTACAATAACATAGCCAATGCACTGAAGGTGCTGTAGCCGGTTGGGCATTACTCTAAAAAAAAAGAAGATGTACATTTTTGAAGGTGCGAACTTATGAATGCAAAAATTAAAAAAAAAAAAAACAAATTATAATAAAAAAGTTTTATATGCCAAAATTGTTCGCATTTTGGCAGCTTTCAATGTGATATTTTTCTTGCCTGGACCTTCACGCTGTAGCAATTTTTCATAATCTACATTCCACCTACCCTGGACATGAAAAAAATTTAAACTTGCAAACTAAAATATAGATCTTGTGTCACTGTTAAGCTGTCTTTAGCTGCATTAGGTTTTTTTTAGACATGTTCAAAATCCGAGCGCAGTTCATGCTCAGTATCATGTATGAAAAAAATAATAGTGAAACTTTTTTTTCAAAATTAACTAGATTTTGAAAATAATATTAAACATAATATACGAGATTTTTAAGTGAAAGACTTACTTCTTCATGATGGCCATGAATTTGGTTGATGAAACTTGCGGCTCCAATTTGCGCAAATTACCTCAAAAAGTAAAGATATAATAAATAACCTGGTCATTAATAGTAACTATCTCTATTGATGCACCAGGATCAAGAAGCAGAATCTCTGCACCTGAAGCAAAAGATTTTAAAGATTTTTTAAAGATAGATTAATTTATTTGTTTTTAACTTCTTAACGATTTTAGATTTTAATGATTAGATTTTAAAGACTGCGAAGTTCGTCCAACCGATTCGATATCAAGGAATTGAGTGCTATCTGAGATACAGGTCGGTTCAAACCAAGTATAGAAATATTCTTTAGGCATTATCTCTGACAGTTCGTTTCAGAATTTTGTGGTTCGTACGTCATTATTGTCTTATTGGTAGTAAATGTTAGTTAATTTTACGAACTTGGTGTGTCCCCGTTTTAGCATCCTATTATCGCATCCACTTAATGTTCTATTCACTTAAGTATTCGAACAATATTTGACTCCAATTTGATGTTGGGTTTGGGGTAGGTTAAGCTGCTTCTCTTGTGTCCGTCTTTGCTTCTTCAGGAATGCTGGCCTCTTGATAAATAAATAAATTCTGTAGAATACATACACGAACAACAAGATTCGTTACCGAACGAATATTTCGTTGTTCAGTGAACTTGAGAAGCCTCTTAAAACTTCCTCTCTACAATTCGAAGACATGTTCTACAACAATTCTAGTTACAGAATGGACATAACTAAAAGATCTTTGTTGTTCACTTAGTCTCCCATTATCTTTATATGGTGGCACAAGGTTGGTAGCGGTATATGCTGAATCACCCAATATTAAATTGTTGGTCGGAAAGATTTGGAAAGCTTTTTTGAATAACTTAGAGCACCCAAGAAGGGTGTATTTGCTGTGTCACCAAATTCACATACAAATATCCATGCCCCTTTGATGTCACACAAACACCTTCAATGGCAGGCATAGGCAAAGCACAGTATGGAAAGACATTGAACTCTTATGCACTCTTATGCACTTGACCAAAGCAAAAGTAATTTGAAGCGTCAAGTGGCATTGAAAATTTCCTGATATATTTATTGTATGGAGTGTATGAGGTTCATTTGTGTGACTGTGAAAATTAATGAAATGCGAACGCATTAAAATGGGTTGGCTATTGCATTGTGGATTTCTAGTATATTGGCAATGACCGGGAATATAAACATATGAGGTGGATGGTCGTTTATGCACACTACAATATTCATACACAGTTATCTTATAGGATTTAAGATAACTCTGAAATGCTCTTGATTCCTCTATACTGCATCCATCGATTGGAACAATTATCTCAGCATCTTTGATCAATTGTTCTGCCATTTGCGTCTGCAATTTTTCGACATCATTGCGTATCTTTTGAGTATTTTCCAGCTTATCAGAATATGCTTTAGCTACTACTAAGGCTCGAGGCAAACACAAATTATCTCTGTTTTAAATTGATATGATACCTCGCCTTTTCAAGCACTCCTCATCATACGTGTTGTAGTGGTTACGCCGATTTCCAGTGCCAACTACTGGCAATTTAACTGATGTAACAGTCAGCTCAAAAGTGTCAGTACTAAATCCCTCGAAGTTACTTTGAAATATTTTCTGGATCATCTCCCATAAATCGGAAGTCTTAAACTCTGGTGCGTATTTAAAATTAATCCAGCCGCTTCATCGCTGCTTCGAAAATCCTTTCCCGTGAAAAGTCACACCAACTTTATCCGAAGCTCTCAGCCCCGAAAAGCTAACTTTAATGCCACGTTAACCCCCTTTCTTACCCAAGTAGTAGCTTCGGCTCCCTCAGGAATAGGCTTAATTTTAAACACAACATTGTAAGCCTTTATTTTGAAGCGCTTCACAATCGTCTCCCCAGTTGATATTACCTCAAGTGCCTAGTAAAATAGATACAGTCTGATTATTGATATTATTTTTTTTTTTATAAATCCATTCAATTTTTACCTTTTCTTCAGGAGGTGAAAGGAATTCAATATCCTTCGATTTCCATGGATTTGATGATTTTGATACCTTCGTCAAATATTCAGGAAACTGCGCTACTTCTTCATCTGTGAGCGCATCAAAGTTTGGTGGCAAAAACACCCTTGAAGTTTCATCTTCTAAAAGTATCCAACCACCGTACTTTGTCTGCATTCTCATTGCTTTTTTAATCTTATAGATTGAGGGGTCAAGACCATTGACACTCTTAATCAATTTCACCATCCCAAAGTTGTTAAGTTTTTTTACTAGATTAGAATAAAATTTTTTTTTAATTTTTAAAACTCACAAATCATTACAGTGCTTAAAATTAAACTAACCCAATTTTAAAATGAACTTGCTAAAATGAACTTTGCTCTGGTCAAAAAAGATTACTATCTTCGTGCACATACAAATTGCGAGTGACGAAATTTGTCATCTCTCACAGTCAAACCAAATTGTGCAGCTGGCTGTTGTGTGTATATGTTCTCAATTCTCATACATACTCTCGAGTATATAGGTTTTCTTGCCATGGGGCGAGAACACAGACTCTCTTACCTTCTCTTGTGTCCTGCCCAATTTAAATCGGTTGCTTCTGCTATTTTTAAAAGGAGGGGAAGACAACGGATAATATCTTTTCGCTACTTACATACTCATTTATCTACCTAGTTAATGACTATTTATGGGAATTTAGTGCCGTTTTTTGCATTGCCTTTTCCTGCTGGAATTTTGTATTTCATCCTCCGGGATCTGTTTTTAAAAAGTTTAAAATAAAACACTCATTTAAATTTGTAAAATTTTTATTTTTAATAAGCCTCAGATCCCTTATCACTGGTGGGGGAAATCTTCGGCTGTACGAAGTGACTCAAGATGAATTCTGACTAACTGTGACTGACTGACTGACTAAACTGTAATAAGATCGAATGATCCCTTTTTATAACGATTAAATGCTAACGCAGCAAATCTTAGTTTGACTGCGAATGATGCAATGATTCATATTGTTCTTTGTTGTGAAATATTCTCCCACACAAGTTGCTGAAGGCAAAAAGTGCTGATATGATATGCTTTTTTGAGTTAGTGATATCGGATATGATCATCCGCTCTGAAATGCAAATATGAATCATTGTTAATGCACTGCGTTCATTGTTGATATTCAATGATTGCTAAAAAACCTGTCACTTTCCGTGATAAAAAGAAACCTTCGGAACAAATAAAACAACATTCTTTATAGTGGAACAAATCTTTAAAAAAACACCCTTTATTGATTAAGTCCTTCACATTTGCCAACCTTCTCCATTGGCTCCTTCTCTTAGACTAACTTTCATTAAACAATTCTCAGAATATTCTTGGTCTTCGTTAAGGAGTCCTTCGTATAGGAGTGTTTGTCTTCCATTTTTATTCTATAAGATTTTTTTCCACTACCTGTATACTGGTTCATTAATTTGATGTGTAGTGCATCAATTTTTCTCAATTGAATTATTGTGTACTCCTCGCAGAACCACTTAAATATAATTTCTGCCTGACTACAACTAATATTAACGCAAATATAGTGATACCCTATCGCAGAACAACATCTCCTGGTTAAAGCCTTCTCCACAGATCTTTTACTTGGCTTGGTTCTTGGTAAAGACTGTTTAAAAACCAGTTTTTCACTTTGAACCGTGATTTTTTTAATTGTTGTGGTGGTTCTCAAAACCACGGTCTGACAAATTGCAGCAAATAGAGGGTCTACTTTTAGACTATTACCGCTTGTATTGCTTCCTGGATGAGTTTTGTCCTGAACAAACATCTATGAAAAGTTATTACTAGTGCGATGTTTAAGGAAAGACTTATAAATCTCAATATTTTTCAATGACCTTAAGCGAATGAGTACCTGATTTATTCGTTGAATTGACAGATAGGCGCGGTAATTGACCAGAAATAACGTTATTTGTGTCAAGGATGGTAAAATAAATAAACGAAAAACAGGCGTTGTGGTTACTTGTGTCGTTTTATTAAAAAAAAAGACAGTTTTAGAATAGATAATGTTAAATATATATATTGTTTGCTTCGAGACGGTGGTTATACGATGAGCTCTCCGAAACGTGGACCGATGGCTCCGAGAGTATAATACGAACTGCTTGACTTTATGACTCTCGGTGTATTAGTCGGAGAACTTATGTGGGGTTGTAGTTGTAGTCGTATGTGCATCATGTGTCTTCGTTGGTGTGACATTTGTTTAAGTCCTGCTATAATATATTTTCAAATAGCTGAAGCCGATAGGTTTTGCCTTTGGGCCTTTTGCACCTGCACACATAGAGAACAAAATTTGCCTAGCTCAAATTTTTGTCACTGCGACAGAAACGTTGCGACAGATGTGCATGTAAATGTGCTTCATTTACAAGTCAGGGAAAACTTTTCTAAACTTTTTCGCACTGCGATATTTCCCTCTGTATCTGTCCACCAAAATTCGGGAGGGTTCAGAAAATTCGTTACCGTTACAAAAAAAAATTAACTTGTCATTCCTACCATACACTACACGCAAAGAATTTATTTTTGCAATAAAATAGCATAGGAGCAGTAAACGCTGTCTTGTGGATTTTAGAGTAATTTTATTTTAATTCAGCCTAAGTCATTGGCCTTTCTTGTTCCTTTTCCTAACTCCAGTATTTTGTTGGGTTTTTTCACGAACACAAAAAAACAACTTCTTTCTTTTATGTTTAAAATGAGAGTGACTCAAACTCTACTCATTATTTCCTTCGTTACCTGTTCCGCAACCTAGATCATAACTTCTTTCAAGTCAACCACGCATTCTACCTTATTTCATTTGCCTTGACACAGTTTGTTTATTTAAACAGCGAATGCGCCATATGTTGTAATTGACATACTTGCACTCCATGGGTCAGTATTGTTTATGTTTGCAATATGACCCATGTCGTTGTTTTGTTGTTTGGTTGACATAGTTCGATTGCTTTTCCTTTTAAAGTGTAACGTACCTTTAGTAATAATTGAACTATGTCATGTGTCTTGTAAGCGATTCTTGGGAATTATGTGTGGTCTCCAGTTTAATGGCACAACAATTTGCTTATAGGTATCTTTCAAAATATGTTGAGTTCTTACCTTTTAAACTGTTTTGTTCTCATCAGAATCAGACTATCCTTTTATATACGTACACACCATCACCAAACTTCCTGATTAACGTTTGGCATAATCATTAAATAGAAAACAAAAATGGAAATAAATGAATTTGTATAACTTGTTTCCCCTAAATTTGAAAACATACCATTGCAAATCATGCAAAATTAAATTTCATTCTTGGAAACTATCATAAAATAGAAAGTTTCAGTAGCATCAGTTGAATGAAATGTTTATGTTTTTTTCCTTTTTTCATTTTTTTTTAAAGGAAGATGAATAAATAACATAACATGAAATTGAATAAGGTAACCTTATATACATAGATTAATAAGAAGGTTTTAAAAATTAATTAAAAAAAGTACTGAAAAAAGAATAAAGTAAAATTGCTGAGATCCGATTATTGCTATGGGCATCAGAAGCACTGTGTCCAGCAATAGGTTTTCTGCTAGTAATAGAAAAACATTAATATATGGGAATCACCAAATAAGTTTTACTATGTCTAATTTTCTCTACGTCAAACCTCAGACCTCCATGCATGCTTCCTGAATTTTGCCTAATTCATTGCTTGCCAGATTGTTCAATAACCAACACAAATTTTTTAAGATATTTGTTGATGAGTTTAACTTGCAAAATATTTTGAGGAATAGAGAAAAAAAGGAAACTTAAGTCTTGCCCAGAGGCCAGTCATTCGTATACTGATCGCCAAAAAAAAACATCCACAGAAAACAGGTGTGTCTGTGTAACCATAGTTGTTGCATTTTTAATCAAAAAGTTTGACTACAAACAAAAATTATTAACTTTCAAGTGAAATGTAAAACTTATAAGTGAATATTGAAGCAAAATGTTGGATAATTTTCAAAAATTGTTCGATACAGCTCGGCTTTCTGACGTTTTATTCTATCAGCTCGGCCTCTTGTCTTCCTTCATGGCCTTGCGTCCATAGTTGGTTCTTCAGGAAATTTCTTGGTTCGTTGTTGTCTTTCTTTGTGCTCTCCTATCGTCAAGGGCTGGGGTCCGGCCGTCTTGGGCGTTGGTATGTATGTAATATACTCCACTTCAGCATCTTCCGGGATAGTTAGAATGTAAGTTTGTTCGAAGTCCTCGAACAGGGCGTCTAGCTCTTGTTTGTTGTACGTCATTGAAAGTAGAGTGTTTGGCCCCCTTCCTGTTGGTAAAATTCTATCAGTTTGTTTACCTAGCAGGTTTTAAAGGTCCTAGTGTGTAATTTTCTTAAGGTATTAGTGCTCCTAAGTTATTTTAGCAAAACACGCTATGAAACACTAGTTAGAGCACAGTTCGCTAATAGGCCAAAGGCACCGGTTGCTGTCGTCGGTCATTTTGTATTATCGTCTCTGTTGTTCGTATTTGTTCCCGTCAGGTCCGTCACCCTCATTTTATGTCAAGCTCATATATTACATCCAGGTGGAAATAGATACTGAAATAAAAGCCAATTACAGACAGGTTTGGTACTTCAAACTATTAAAAAACTCTCCTATGGCAAAGGAAAGTTTCTCGTTTGGCGGTGTAGATCACCTCATCTCCGTATTTTGCTTTTGACTGTACGGTTTCACAAAGTTATGTATAGTGACAAAACATTTCTCGTCCATATGGCGTTATCGGCGATATGCATCCTTATCTTGAAAGCGTAGCTCATTTACAAAACTAGAAAATCTATGTTCTTAACGGTTACAACATCCCTTCAATACAATTCGTGTAATTAAGTTCCTTTTATTATTTATCTTTATTTAATTCGAACTATATTTTTACACACTCTGCGAATATTAACACGATTATCTCCCTCGATTATTTGATGATGACTGAATTTAATAGGTATGTCTTTGTACCCTCCAATAGGCACAATTATTTTAAAGTAAAAAACACTTTTATATTTATACTAATTAATTTAATGTTTTATTTAGTTTTAGGTTTTAATAGTTTTAAGTTTTAATAATTTTATGTTTTAATAGTTTAATATAATTGGCCAAAGCAAAAGATAGAAAATAGCAAGACTTGCCACAGTCACGTTTAGGTAGTTAATAATGAAAGATAAAATTGAAGATGCCGGATATGATATGGCGAACTTTGGTAGTGGCGGTGAGCGCATGCGGTGAGCGCAAGAATTAAACTTGGTTTACTGGCTGAACAGAATAGAGTGCTGCAACTGGAGCTGCAGCTGCAACTGGAATAGCTGTCAAAAAGTGTCGTACGTGATTTTTTTTACGCGCCCACAATGCAGCTGTACAGCTTTCTGACATTTTGGTATCGGAAATAAAAATGAAAACAAAAATTAAAATTAATAATGATGAAAAAGAAGCTAAAATTGCTTTACGTCTTTATGAGACATTGAAAAGAGTTTAAAAATTACTTTAACCCACATGTAAACACTCTGTTTTGCTCACAATTTCGAAACGTCAAAAAAGCTGCAAGCAAAAGTTAAAAGTTGGCCAACTTGTCCAGTTGCGTCTGCAGCTCCGTCTGCAGTTGCGTCGTGTTCTGTTCGCATCATTGAATTTGTGGGTATTCAACATTTTGACAGCTATTCCAGTTGCAGCTCCAGTTGCAGCTCCGTCTCCATTCTGTTCAGCCAGTAAGGGTGAGTGTTTATGTGCAGTTTACACTATGGTGCAAACATGATTTGTGTAATGAGTGTTAACACACGCAACAGTCTTGGTCTGTCTCGTTCTTTTGTATTTCCAAGTCTGTTTGCACTCTAAGTTATAGAGTAGTGTCTAAAGGTTTGGTCCCATCCAGCATATCTAGGTGATAGTGCTCATTTGGAATTTTTGGCTCTATTGTTTGTTCATATTTATGGTAACTTCATCGAATTTCTTTCAGTTTTGGTCATAAATTAATGACAATTATTGATTTGTTAGTTTATTAGGGCTGTGAAATAGATTTGGTATGATTAAGATCTAGATATATTTGTAGTATAAGGGGCGTGTGATTTTTTTTCATAAGAAATGACAGTGGCGTTCTTGAAATAAACATAAAATAATAAAATAATACCAATAAGGTTTTGTTATGTTAAAAATGCGGTTTATGTTAAATGGATGTGAATTTCACCAAATTATGAAAAAATGTTTTCCAAATAAATTTAGATTATATTTTTATTTCTATAGCCAAAGAAAATCAATGAAGTTTGATCAAAGTTAAAAGTACTCACAGTTTATTTTTGTTTTCTTTAATTTTGGATTGTTGTTCGTGCACGAATATCTTCTGGATCTGATGCGTATATGTATTTTGTTTAATTCCTGTAATGTAGTTATGATTTTCTGCGGTTCGTAGAATTTTCAATATATTATAACAAAAGGATCTACTCCAAGGATTACACTTAAGTATTTTAACAAAGATTTTAAGTATTTCTATAGATGGACATAGAAAGTCCTTTGATTGATGTTTACGATGATAAACTTAGGTTCAATTTAGGTTTTGATTAAAAATAGTAACTCAAGTCATCGTACTAAAATTTCTTCAATACACAACTGAAAAATCGAAAATTTTCAATAATGTGATAGGGTTAGCACATAACGGTCAAGCTTAGGATCGCCAGTATATTTTGAATTTCATTCTTGTTAAAATAAGTTTGAACCCCGATTCAATTCATTTTCACAACGCATTTTTCTTATAAATTTGTTTTCTTTTTTAATTTCATTTTCTTTAAAAGTAATAATATTATGCACTATGGGAAAACATTGTCTGAATATGCAAATGTTTCCATTAAGACATTTATCTAAACGTTCTTGAGTGAATAAAATAATTTTATCTTTTTTATTTCCACATTTTATTCGGATCAGGAATCCGCTGTCAGTATCTACATTTGGACATTTTCTTCCTCTTTTCGAAGTGTGAAATTTCTTAAAAAGTATAAAATTTAGGACTAAATTGGAGAGCTTGATGTTTCGAACTCACTACTTTCGCCAAATGAATTTGGTGTTCCTCCGTGCCATTCTGAGTAAAATTTGACCGTGGAAACTAAGATGATGTTGATGAGAGAAAATCGAAAGCATCTCTCAGTTCGGCATCTTCCGCGTTGACTTCAATATTCATCAATACTTCATCGCTACTGTCTCCTGATTTGCAACACATTTTAATGTTTGTGGCGTAAGCCATCCCGTATACTATTGTATATAGCTCAACAGTCATCAACCACAACTTGGACAAATTAAAATTTTAGGTGGAAGCTACCTATATCTAATGAAAAAAAAGCAAAAGTATATTTACTAGTTTTGTTCATGTTCAAAAGTTCAGCAATTACTGGTTTTTTGATTGGAATGCAATTTATTGTTAAGGTTATGGATGACATCCCCTTCATTTATTAAGCCCGCAAGGTTGATTTTGTCAAACGCTTGATGTTTCCTTTTGTCGATACATTGGGCTGTATTTCGATTTTGTTATAGGCAAAATGGACAAATCTTTATATTCTAATCAAATGAGAAAAAGACGACGACGCTTTAGAGTTAAAGTCTTATAATTTTATAATTTTTATTATATTCTATAATTCTATTTGAACATCTTGTTCGTAGCTACGGTTTTTTTTAACTATAGCCTATAATTGTTGTGCTTTATTTTGTTTTAACTTGAGACGCACGGATCTCAAGCGGGGTCTTACCTTTATTTAGTGTTTTATTTTTATTAAGGAATTCAAACAAGGTATAGTTTTGTGTTGTTTATTTATTAAATTTACTTAAGCGTTTTTTCTTTGTTAATTTTAGATCTTATGTCACTAGTTTAAACAATTCTTATTCTTAAATTATAAACGATTTTTCAGAGTTTTATAATAATTGAGTTAGTAAGGAATTGGCAAAGATTTTGTATACTGGGCAAAAGAAATAGAAAAGAAAAACGAATTTCTTAGTTTATAACACGACGATGCGGCGGCGGCGGCGGTCCGATTCTTAGTGTCGGATATCTGCCTCGCTACCCGACTCGACAACACACAAAAAACATGTCACCGCGTCCGAAGTGTGCCTGTGCACAGCTGGGAGTAATGCACGCACGTTTTTTGTGTCAAGAAAAAAAATGAAATTGGATAGTGTGGATTGGAAAGGAAAGTGCATTTGGATTTTGGAGGTAATTAAAAATGAAAGTGATGACCTGGGAATTATGAATTTTAAGTGGTTTGGAGTTGGGCATGAATATTAGAATTTAAATTGGGTCGGATATTAGTCAATCGAAAGCAAATGATGACTGTGGGAATTTGAAGTGGCAATGGGTACAATTGAAAATGAATGGATGGGTCATGAAAGGGCATGAGAAATGGAAGTGGGTGAGGGAAAGACGTTGGAGGTTGTGAAGTGTGTACTTTACAACATAATATTCTTTTTGTTCGATTCAAATAGAACAAGCGATCTGATTAAACGATAGAACGAGCGCCCTCATTGGTTGAATATTTTGACTTTTTGACAGCTCCGGTCGATCGTCCAAAGTAATAGAATGTCCAACCGAATAGTTACATGTGTCGATTTCATGTGTCGCTGGAGTCTGACAACAGGAAACAGGCACAGATTGCTGGTCGAGATTTTCTGTTGTTTCTAGATTCATATTTATTTCGAATTTTTGGATTGTCACGAATTAGCATATCTGTGTACAGGCTGAGTATACCTTGGAGTAAGTAACGACTTATCTCCAAATTCGTAGATTTCTGATTCTTGAGTATCTTGAATTTTGCTGTATCCTAGAACTCTTGAGTTTCTTGAACTTAAGCATTTCTTGTGATACTTGACTTTTGATGTTCTTGAATGTTCTTGAACTCACTATGATTAAGGTTTTTTTTGCGATACTTCAATTCTTGTATGTTCTTGAAGTTTCCAAAATTAAACTTGGCTATTAAAATTTGGTGGCAATCAGGACCCTCGGGTAATAGCCCGTGATCGCCACAAAGTCCTATCAACAAAAAAAAATGTTTAAGTAAATAAATTGATATGCACTACAACTTTTCTTGTTTAATTAATTTAATTATTTGATAATTAAAATAATATCGAGACTTAATTCCTGCTGGATTCACACTTTCTAAAATGGCATATGACTACACAATCTCCTAATTTTATCCGATGATTTCGGATTTGATTTTTCTTAAAGTGTTTAACGATGGGCGGCGCCCTACTATTAAAAGAACGATCTGTCACTAATTTTTTTTTTTTTTTTTTTTTTTTTTACGGGTTTTCCTTCTTATATATTCTTTTCGGGTCTCAAGCGCCTCACGCACCATATTTCAATACTTTGTGCATTTACATTAAAGAGTGAAAACCCCATTAACTTTATTATTAAATTGATAAACTGCTAATATATTAGCATTTCTCGACACATATAACTTATATGCGCCGAAGAGCGCAAATAGTTCAGTTTATTTTCACTGTTAACCTGTGGGTTAAATAAATACGCTAACACACCTCCATAATCTGGAGGAGTCGTGCTAAGCATTGTACTAGTTACAATGTCATAGTTTTGAGCTGACATTTTACATGCCTCAACCAGAGTATGAGGCATCCTTCCAAATACGAGCGCCAGTGTTATGTATTTAGCGCATCCTAATAATACGTTATGATATTCACTTAACCTTATCAATTCCATAATATATTCGAATATTAGTTCGAAGTTTCCATGTATAGCATATTGACTCATTATCCAGTTTGAGATTGAATCATTATGTCCAAAAGTTGCTGCTCTAACACCTCTCACTACCAGACTTATCAATTCTCTTAGCATTATCGCTGACCCGGTATTCATTTTAATTTCATAGACATTATCATTATAAACCATATTAAACTGAGCCTGATCACGCACGCCAGACACGAAAGCAAAACTATGACTTAAACGTTTTAAGACAAATAAGTTCTTTGTCACATTATTATCCTCACACATCGTAATTTTGTATTTCAATCTGATGTGTGAAAGCCAAAAGGGCTTATCCACCGTTTCTATAGCGGTATAATCATAAAGAGCTTCACCCGACGGAAACTCAGCAATCAGAACTTTCTCCAAACATGAATCACATGTATTAAGTACAAGCCATTTAAACATTTCTATGAAATAAACTTCTAGGCTTTCGATTCCAGCCTTCGACATCATGGTTAAACAAAGGAGGAATAACCTAATATTTATTCCTCTAAATGTTTTTAAATTATTATTGAAATTCAATTTCTCAATCATCATAGCATATATCGCTTGACCAAAGCTAATAAACTTATATTTATTTTTAAAAGTTAAGTAGCTTTTTAATTTTATATTCAATGAAAACGAAGACATTAAAAAATCATCAATTTTAGTAAAAGTTGTGATTATATCTGTTCCTTCCAGCAGATATTTGGGCAAGAAACGTGAATACATTTCTTCAACATGCCTTATATCGTGCAAAGACATACATACAACGTGTTTTTTGAGCATGTGATCGTGCATATTCCACTCTTTTTGGGCAAAAGCAAATGAATGATCGCTTTTACTGCTTAATTTCACACTATATCTTGTTAAATCAAATAAACCGTCTTTTATCAATATGATTGTGGTCGATCGTGGACGTAACATATTTATTGTATTCTTTTGAATCGTTCCCAATTCAAAGTTATCGCTCTTGGAAACAGCTACACTTCCACTTGAAGTTACAATTGCGCGATATTTGACACGCAACGATAAGACGAAGAATCCGAAGTCACTTTCTTCGGAGTATTCCTCATACGCGTACACATTCCTCTGCTTATTTATTAATGTCGCACATTTCTTGAAATCGGTCGCTGGAGGAAGCGCTCCTGAAAACGAGATAACTCCCGGATTCAGATAAGCCTGGTTCCACCCATATCCACCAATATGGAAACCGGAAAACATCATGCCAAATATTTACTTTAGCTTAGAGTAAAGAAGAAAAAATTACTAATGATTTGTTATCTGGAATTTTTTCAGTTTAAGTAATTATAGGGGTTGGTTACCCATTCCTCTAAATTACTTAAGCTTCTGAATTCAGCAGACGTTCGTTTCGTTTGGGGATACTTTTATTAATGAATTGAGGAATATTCTTATGCGGCTATGTCACTTACTTAATTATTGTAGAGTGGCTAGGTGTTTCTTCTTTGAATACTCTCGACGATAATGGGCAACCTTATGGCCGTTCTTTTGTTATTGAGATAAATATTTATCAGCGCCTGGCCATATGGCATGACATCGGCCAGTAGTGTACTTAAGTAAAATATATTAGGATGATTAATAGAAGGATCAGCGGATATAACTTTTGTATGTACAGCAATAAATTTTAAAATTATTTAGACCTCGAGTTGAATTCTTTTTTTTTTTTTTTTTTCGTAGGCAGCTATTCACCGGTATTGTTGGCCACGTTCGTCAATGGAGCGACGGTCCATGCCAAAAAGTTTTGGGCTGCGGGAGTAGTCATAAATTGCTTCGCTGTCGCTGGAGTCTAACAACAGGAAACAAGCACTGATTGCTGGTCGAGATTTTCTGTTGTTTCTAAATTCATATTTATTTCGAATTTTTGGATTGTCACGAATTAGCATATCTGTGTACAGGCTGAGTATACCTGGGAGTAAGTAACGACTTATCTCCAAATTCGTAGATTTCTGATTCTTGAGTATCTTGAATTTTGCTGTATCCTAGAACTTTTGAGTTTCTTGAACTTTAGCATTTCTTGTGATACTTGACTTTTGATGTTCTTGAATGTTCTTGAACTCACTATGATTAAGGTTTTTTTTGCGATACTTCAATTCTTGTATGTTCTTGAAGTTTCCAAAATTAAACTTGGCTATTAAAATTTGGTGGCAATCAGGACCCTCGGGTAATAGCCCGTGATCGCCACAAAGTCCTATCAACAAAAAAAAATGTTTAAGTAAATAAATTGATATGCACTACAACTTTTCTTGTTTAATTAATTTAATTATTTGATAATTAAAATAATATCGAGACTTAATTCCTGCTGGATTCACACTTTCTAAAATGGCATATGACTACACAATCTCCTAATTTTATCCGATGATTTCGGATTTGATTTTTCTTAAAGTGTTTAACGATGGGCGGCGCCCTACTATTAAAAGAACGATCTGTCACTAATTTTTTTTTTTTTTTTTTTTTTTTTTTACGGGTTTTCCTTCTTATATATTCTTTTCGGGTCTCAAGCGCCTCACGCACCATATTTCAATACTTTGTGCATTTACATTAAAGAGTGAAAACCCCATTAACTTTATTATTAAATTGATAAACTGCTAATATATTAGCATTTCTCGACACATATAACTTATATGCGCCGAAGAGCGCAAATAGTTCAGTTTATTTTCACTGTTAACCTGTGGGTTAAATAAATACGCTAACACACCTCCATAATCTGGAGGAGTCGTGCTAAGCATTGTACTAGTTACAATGTCATAGTTTTGAGCTGACATTTTACATGCCTCAACCAGAGTATGAGGCATCCTTCCAAATACGAGCGCCAGTGTTATGTATTTAGCGCATCCTAATAATACGTTATGATATTCACTTAACCTTATCAATTCCATAATATATTCGAATATTAGTTCGAAGTTTCCATGTATAGCATATTGACTCATTATCCAGTTTGAGATTGAATCATTATGTCCAAAAGTTGCTGCTCTAACACCTCTCACTACCAGACTTATCAATTCTCTTAGCATTATCGCTGACCCGGTATTCATTTTAATTTCATAGACATTATCATTATAAACCATATTAAACTGAGCCTGATCACGCACGCCAGACACGAAAGCAAAACTATGACTTAAACGTTTTAAGACAAATAAGTTCTTTGTCACATTATTATCCTCACACATCGTAATTTTGTATTTCAATCTGATGTGTGAAAGCCAAAAGGGCTTATCCACCGTTTCTATAGCGGTATAATCATAAAGAGCTTCACCCGACGGAAACTCAGCAATCAGAACTTTCTCCAAACATGAATCACATGTATTAAGTACAAGCCATTTAAACATTTCTATGAAATAAACTTCTAGGCTTTCGATTCCAGCCTTCGACATCATGGTTAAACAAAGGAGGAATAACCTAATATTTATTCCTCTAAATGTTTTTAAATTATTATTGAAATTCAATTTCTCAATCATCATAGCATATATCGCTTGACCAAAGCTAATAAACTTATATTTATTTTTAAAAGTTAAGTAGCTTTTTAATTTTATATTCAATGAAAACGAAGACATTAAAAAATCATCAATTTTAGTAAAAGTTGTGATTATATCTGTTCCTTCCAGCAGATATTTGGGCAAGAAACGTGAATACATTTCTTCAACATGCCTTATATCGTGCAAAGACATACATACAACGTGTTTTTTGAGCATGTGATCGTGCATATTCCACTCTTTTTGGGCAAAAGCAAATGAATGATCGCTTTTACTGCTTAATTTCACACTATATCTTGTTAAATCAAATAAACCGTCTTTTATCAATATGATTGTGGTCGATCGTGGACGTAACATATTTATTGTATTCTTTTGAATCGTTCCCAATTCAAAGTTATCGCTCTTGGAAACAGCTACACTTCCACTTGAAGTTACAATTGCGCGATATTTGACACGCAACGATAAGACGAAGAATCCGAAGTCACTTTCTTCGGAGTATTCCTCATACGCGTACACATTCCTCTGCTTATTTATTAATGTCGCACATTTCTTGAAATCGGTCGCTGGAGGAAGCGCTCCTGAAAACGAGATAACTCCCGGATTCAGATAAGCCTGGTTCCACCCATATCCACCAATATGGAAACCGGAAAACATCATGCCAAATATTTACTTTAGCTTAGAGTAAAGAAGAAAAAATTACTAATGATTTGTTATCTGGAATTTTTTCAGTTTAAGTAATTATAGGGGTTGGTTACCCATTCCTCTAAATTACTTAAGCTTCTGAATTCAGCAGACGTTCGTTTCGTTTGGGGATACTTTTATTAATGAATTGAGGAATATTCTTATGCGGCTATGTCACTTACTTAATTATTGTAGAGTGGCTAGGTGTTTCTTCTTTGAATACTCTCGACGATAATGGGCAACCTTATGGCCGTTCTTTTGTTATTGAGATAAATATTTATCAGCGCCTGGCCATATGGCATGACATCGGCCAGTAGTGTACTTAAGTAAAATATATTAGGATGATTAATAGAAGGATCAGCGGATATAACTTTTGTATGTACAGCAATAAATTTTAAAATTATTTAGACCTCGAGTTGAATTCTTTTTTTTTTTTTTTTTTCGTAGGCAGCTATTCACCGGTATTGTTGGCCACGTTCGTCAATGGAGCGACGGTCCATGCCAAAAAGTTTTGGGCTGCGGGAGTAGTCATAAATTGCTTCGCTGTCGCTGGAGTCTAACAACAGGAAACAAGCACTGATTGCTGGTCGAGATTTTCTGTTGTTTCTAAATTCATATTTATTTCGAATTTTTGGATTGTCACGAATTAGCATATCTGTGTACAGGCTGAGTATACCTGGGAGTAAGTAACGACTTATCTCCAAATTCGTAGATTTCTGATTCTTGAGTATCTTGAATTTTGCTGTATCCTAGAACTTTTGAGTTTCTTGAACTTTAGCATTTCTTGTGATACTTGACTTTTGATGTTCTTGAATGTTCTTGAACTCACTATGATTAAGGTTTTTTTTGCGATACTTCAATTCTTGTATGTTCTTGAAGTTTCCAAAATTAAACTTGGCTATTAAAATTTGGTGGCAATCAGGACCCTCGGGTAATAGCCCGTGATCGCCACAAAGTCCTATCAACAAAAAAAAATGTTTAAGTAAATAAATTGATATGCACTACAACTTTTCTTGTTTAATTAATTTAATTATTTGATAATTAAAATAATATCGAGACTTAATTCCTGCTGGATTCACACTTTCTAAAATGGCATATGACTACACAATCTCCTAATTTTATCCGATGATTTCGGATTTGATTTTTCTTAAAGTGTTTAACGATGGGCGGCGCCCTACTATTAAAAGAACGATCTGTCACTAATTTTTTTTTTTTTTTTTTTTTTTTTTTACGGGTTTTCCTTCTTATATATTCTTTTCGGGTCTCAAGCGCCTCACGCACCATATTTCAATACTTTGTGCATTTACATTAAAGAGTGAAAACCCCATTAACTTTATTATTAAATTGATAAACTGCTAATATATTAGCATTTCTCGACACATATAACTTATATGCGCCGAAGAGCGCAAATAGTTCAGTTTATTTTCACTGTTAACCTGTGGGTTAAATAAATACGCTAACACACCTCCATAATCTGGAGGAGTCGTGCTAAGCATTGTACTAGTTACAATGTCATAGTTTTGAGCTGACATTTTACATGCCTCAACCAGAGTATGAGGCATCCTTCCAAATACGAGCGCCAGTGTTATGTATTTAGCGCATCCTAATAATACGTTATGATATTCACTTAACCTTATCAATTCCATAATATATTCGAATATTAGTTCGAAGTTTCCATGTATAGCATATTGACTCATTATCCAGTTTGAGATTGAATCATTATGTCCAAAAGTTGCTGCTCTAACACCTCTCACTACCAGACTTATCAATTCTCTTAGCATTATCGCTGACCCGGTATTCATTTTAATTTCATAGACATTATCATTATAAACCATATTAAACTGAGCCTGATCACGCACGCCAGACACGAAAGCAAAACTATGACTTAAACGTTTTAAGACAAATAAGTTCTTTGTCACATTATTATCCTCACACATCGTAATTTTGTATTTCAATCTGATGTGTGAAAGCCAAAAGGGCTTATCCACCGTTTCTATAGCGGTATAATCATAAAGAGCTTCACCCGACGGAAACTCAGCAATCAGAACTTTCTCCAAACATGAATCACATGTATTAAGTACAAGCCATTTAAACATTTCTATGAAATAAACTTCTAGGCTTTCGATTCCAGCCTTCGACATCATGGTTAAACAAAGGAGGAATAACCTAATATTTATTCCTCTAAATGTTTTTAAATTATTATTGAAATTCAATTTCTCAATCATCATAGCATATATCGCTTGACCAAAGCTAATAAACTTATATTTATTTTTAAAAGTTAAGTAGCTTTTTAATTTTATATTCAATGAAAACGAAGACATTAAAAAATCATCAATTTTAGTAAAAGTTGTGATTATATCTGTTCCTTCCAGCAGATATTTGGGCAAGAAACGTGAATACATTTCTTCAACATGCCTTATATCGTGCAAAGACATACATACAACGTGTTTTTTGAGCATGTGATCGTGCATATTCCACTCTTTTTGGGCAAAAGCAAATGAATGATCGCTTTTACTGCTTAATTTCACACTATATCTTGTTAAATCAAATAAACCGTCTTTTATCAATATGATTGTGGTCGATCGTGGACGTAACATATTTATTGTATTCTTTTGAATCGTTCCCAATTCAAAGTTATCGCTCTTGGAAACAGCTACACTTCCACTTGAAGTTACAATTGCGCGATATTTGACACGCAACGATAAGACGAAGAATCCGAAGTCACTTTCTTCGGAGTATTCCTCATACGCGTACACATTCCTCTGCTTATTTATTAATGTCGCACATTTCTTGAAATCGGTCGCTGGAGGAAGCGCTCCTGAAAACGAGATAACTCCCGGATTCAGATAAGCCTGGTTCCACCCATATCCACCAATATGGAAACCGGAAAACATCATGCCAAATATTTACTTTAGCTTAGAGTAAAGAAGAAAAAATTACTAATGATTTGTTATCTGGAATTTTTTCAGTTTAAGTAATTATAGGGGTTGGTTACCCATTCCTCTAAATTACTTAAGCTTCTGAATTCAGCAGACGTTCGTTTCGTTTGGGGATACTTTTATTAATGAATTGAGGAATATTCTTATGCGGCTATGTCACTTACTTAATTATTGTAGAGTGGCTAGGTGTTTCTTCTTTGAATACTCTCGACGATAATGGGCAACCTTATGGCCGTTCTTTTGTTATTGAGATAAATATTTATCAGCGCCTGGCCATATGGCATGACATCGGCCAGTAGTGTACTTAAGTAAAATATATTAGGATGATTAATAGAAGGATCAGCGGATATAACTTTTGTATGTACAGCAATAAATTTTAAAATTATTTAGACCTCGAGTTGAATTCTTTTTTTTTTTTTTTTTTCGTAGGCAGCTATTCACCGGTATTGTTGGCCACGTTCGTCAATGGAGCGACGGTCCATGCCAAAAAGTTTTGGGCTGCGGGAGTAGTCATAAATTGCTTCGCTGTCGCTGGAGTCTAACAACAGGAAACAAGCACTGATTGCTGGTCGAGATTTTCTGTTGTTTCTAAATTCATATTTATTTCGAATTTTTGGATTGTCACGAATTAGCATATCTGTGTACAGGCTGAGTATACCTGGGAGTAAGTAACGACTTATCTCCAAATTCGTAGATTTCTGATTCTTGAGTATCTTGAATTTTGCTGTATCCTAGAACTTTTGAGTTTCTTGAACTTTAGCATTTCTTGTGATACTTGACTTTTGATGTTCTTGAATGTTCTTGAACTCACTATGATTAAGGTTTTTTTTGCGATACTTCAATTCTTGTATGTTCTTGAAGTTTCCAAAATTAAACTTGGCTATTAAAATTTGGTGGCAATCAGGACCCTCGGGTAATAGCCCGTGATCGCCACAAAGTCCTATCAACAAAAAAAAATGTTTAAGTAAATAAATTGATATGCACTACAACTTTTCTTGTTTAATTAATTTAATTATTTGATAATTAAAATAATATCGAGACTTAATTCCTGCTGGATTCACACTTTCTAAAATGGCATATGACTACACAATCTCCTAATTTTATCCGATGATTTCGGATTTGATTTTTCTTAAAGTGTTTAACGATGGGCGGCGCCCTACTATTAAAAGAACGATCTGTCACTAATTTTTTTTTTTTTTTTTTTTTTTTTTTACGGGTTTTCCTTCTTATATATTCTTTTCGGGTCTCAAGCGCCTCACGCACCATATTTCAATACTTTGTGCATTTACATTAAAGAGTGAAAACCCCATTAACTTTATTATTAAATTGATAAACTGCTAATATATTAGCATTTCTCGACACATATAACTTATATGCGCCGAAGAGCGCAAATAGTTCAGTTTATTTTCACTGTTAACCTGTGGGTTAAATAAATACGCTAACACACCTCCATAATCTGGAGGAGTCGTGCTAAGCATTGTACTAGTTACAATGTCATAGTTTTGAGCTGACATTTTACATGCCTCAACCAGAGTATGAGGCATCCTTCCAAATACGAGCGCCAGTGTTATGTATTTAGCGCATCCTAATAATACGTTATGATATTCACTTAACCTTATCAATTCCATAATATATTCGAATATTAGTTCGAAGTTTCCATGTATAGCATATTGACTCATTATCCAGTTTGAGATTGAATCATTATGTCCAAAAGTTGCTGCTCTAACACCTCTCACTACCAGACTTATCAATTCTCTTAGCATTATCGCTGACCCGGTATTCATTTTAATTTCATAGACATTATCATTATAAACCATATTAAACTGAGCCTGATCACGCACGCCAGACACGAAAGCAAAACTATGACTTAAACGTTTTAAGACAAATAAGTTCTTTGTCACATTATTATCCTCACACATCGTAATTTTGTATTTCAATCTGATGTGTGAAAGCCAAAAGGGCTTATCCACCGTTTCTATAGCGGTATAATCATAAAGAGCTTCACCCGACGGAAACTCAGCAATCAGAACTTTCTCCAAACATGAATCACATGTATTAAGTACAAGCCATTTAAACATTTCTATGAAATAAACTTCTAGGCTTTCGATTCCAGCCTTCGACATCATGGTTAAACAAAGGAGGAATAACCTAATATTTATTCCTCTAAATGTTTTTAAATTATTATTGAAATTCAATTTCTCAATCATCATAGCATATATCGCTTGACCAAAGCTAATAAACTTATATTTATTTTTAAAAGTTAAGTAGCTTTTTAATTTTATATTCAATGAAAACGAAGACATTAAAAAATCATCAATTTTAGTAAAAGTTGTGATTATATCTGTTCCTTCCAGCAGATATTTGGGCAAGAAACGTGAATACATTTCTTCAACATGCCTTATATCGTGCAAAGACATACATACAACGTGTTTTTTGAGCATGTGATCGTGCATATTCCACTCTTTTTGGGCAAAAGCAAATGAATGATCGCTTTTACTGCTTAATTTCACACTATATCTTGTTAAATCAAATAAACCGTCTTTTATCAATATGATTGTGGTCGATCGTGGACGTAACATATTTATTGTATTCTTTTGAATCGTTCCCAATTCAAAGTTATCGCTCTTGGAAACAGCTACACTTCCACTTGAAGTTACAATTGCGCGATATTTGACACGCAACGATAAGACGAAGAATCCGAAGTCACTTTCTTCGGAGTATTCCTCATACGCGTACACATTCCTCTGCTTATTTATTAATGTCGCACATTTCTTGAAATCGGTCGCTGGAGGAAGCGCTCCTGAAAACGAGATAACTCCCGGATTCAGATAAGCCTGGTTCCACCCATATCCACCAATATGGAAACCGGAAAACATCATGCCAAATATTTACTTTAGCTTAGAGTAAAGAAGAAAAAATTACTAATGATTTGTTATCTGGAATTTTTTCAGTTTAAGTAATTATAGGGGTTGGTTACCCATTCCTCTAAATTACTTAAGCTTCTGAATTCAGCAGACGTTCGTTTCGTTTGGGGATACTTTTATTAATGAATTGAGGAATATTCTTATGCGGCTATGTCACTTACTTAATTATTGTAGAGTGGCTAGGTGTTTCTTCTTTGAATACTCTCGACGATAATGGGCAACCTTATGGCCGTTCTTTTGTTATTGAGATAAATATTTATCAGCGCCTGGCCATATGGCATGACATCGGCCAGTAGTGTACTTAAGTAAAATATATTAGGATGATTAATAGAAGGATCAGCGGATATAACTTTTGTATGTACAGCAATAAATTTTAAAATTATTTAGACCTCGAGTTGAATTCTTTTTTTTTTTTTTTTTTCGTAGGCAGCTATTCACCGGTATTGTTGGCCACGTTCGTCAATGGAGCGACGGTCCATGCCAAAAAGTTTTGGGCTGCGGGAGTAGTCATAAATTGCTTCGCTGTCGCTGGAGTCTAACAACAGGAAACAAGCACTGATTGCTGGTCGAGATTTTCTGTTGTTTCTAAATTCATATTTATTTCGAATTTTTGGATTGTCACGAATTAGCATATCTGTGTACAGGCTGAGTATACCTGGGAGTAAGTAACGACTTATCTCCAAATTCGTAGATTTCTGATTCTTGAGTATCTTGAATTTTGCTGTATCCTAGAACTTTTGAGTTTCTTGAACTTTAGCATTTCTTGTGATACTTGACTTTTGATGTTCTTGAATGTTCTTGAACTCACTATGATTAAGGTTTTTTTTGCGATACTTCAATTCTTGTATGTTCTTGAAGTTTCCAAAATTAAACTTGGCTATTAAAATTTGGTGGCAATCAGGACCCTCGGGTAATAGCCCGTGATCGCCACAAAGTCCTATCAACAAAAAAAAATGTTTAAGTAAATAAATTGATATGCACTACAACTTTTCTTGTTTAATTAATTTAATTATTTGATAATTAAAATAATATCGAGACTTAATTCCTGCTGGATTCACACTTTCTAAAATGGCATATGACTACACAATCTCCTAATTTTATCCGATGATTTCGGATTTGATTTTTCTTAAAGTGTTTAACGATGGGCGGCGCCCTACTATTAAAAGAACGATCTGTCACTAATTTTTTTTTTTTTTTTTTTTTTTTTTTACGGGTTTTCCTTCTTATATATTCTTTTCGGGTCTCAAGCGCCTCACGCACCATATTTCAATACTTTGTGCATTTACATTAAAGAGTGAAAACCCCATTAACTTTATTATTAAATTGATAAACTGCTAATATATTAGCATTTCTCGACACATATAACTTATATGCGCCGAAGAGCGCAAATAGTTCAGTTTATTTTCACTGTTAACCTGTGGGTTAAATAAATACGCTAACACACCTCCATAATCTGGAGGAGTCGTGCTAAGCATTGTACTAGTTACAATGTCATAGTTTTGAGCTGACATTTTACATGCCTCAACCAGAGTATGAGGCATCCTTCCAAATACGAGCGCCAGTGTTATGTATTTAGCGCATCCTAATAATACGTTATGATATTCACTTAACCTTATCAATTCCATAATATATTCGAATATTAGTTCGAAGTTTCCATGTATAGCATATTGACTCATTATCCAGTTTGAGATTGAATCATTATGTCCAAAAGTTGCTGCTCTAACACCTCTCACTACCAGACTTATCAATTCTCTTAGCATTATCGCTGACCCGGTATTCATTTTAATTTCATAGACATTATCATTATAAACCATATTAAACTGAGCCTGATCACGCACGCCAGACACGAAAGCAAAACTATGACTTAAACGTTTTAAGACAAATAAGTTCTTTGTCACATTATTATCCTCACACATCGTAATTTTGTATTTCAATCTGATGTGTGAAAGCCAAAAGGGCTTATCCACCGTTTCTATAGCGGTATAATCATAAAGAGCTTCACCCGACGGAAACTCAGCAATCAGAACTTTCTCCAAACATGAATCACATGTATTAAGTACAAGCCATTTAAACATTTCTATGAAATAAACTTCTAGGCTTTCGATTCCAGCCTTCGACATCATGGTTAAACAAAGGAGGAATAACCTAATATTTATTCCTCTAAATGTTTTTAAATTATTATTGAAATTCAATTTCTCAATCATCATAGCATATATCGCTTGACCAAAGCTAATAAACTTATATTTATTTTTAAAAGTTAAGTAGCTTTTTAATTTTATATTCAATGAAAACGAAGACATTAAAAAATCATCAATTTTAGTAAAAGTTGTGATTATATCTGTTCCTTCCAGCAGATATTTGGGCAAGAAACGTGAATACATTTCTTCAACATGCCTTATATCGTGCAAAGACATACATACAACGTGTTTTTTGAGCATGTGATCGTGCATATTCCACTCTTTTTGGGCAAAAGCAAATGAATGATCGCTTTTACTGCTTAATTTCACACTATATCTTGTTAAATCAAATAAACCGTCTTTTATCAATATGATTGTGGTCGATCGTGGACGTAACATATTTATTGTATTCTTTTGAATCGTTCCCAATTCAAAGTTATCGCTCTTGGAAACAGCTACACTTCCACTTGAAGTTACAATTGCGCGATATTTGACACGCAACGATAAGACGAAGAATCCGAAGTCACTTTCTTCGGAGTATTCCTCATACGCGTACACATTCCTCTGCTTATTTATTAATGTCGCACATTTCTTGAAATCGGTCGCTGGAGGAAGCGCTCCTGAAAACGAGATAACTCCCGGATTCAGATAAGCCTGGTTCCACCCATATCCACCAATATGGAAACCGGAAAACATCATGCCAAATATTTACTTTAGCTTAGAGTAAAGAAGAAAAAATTACTAATGATTTGTTATCTGGAATTTTTTCAGTTTAAGTAATTATAGGGGTTGGTTACCCATTCCTCTAAATTACTTAAGCTTCTGAATTCAGCAGACGTTCGTTTCGTTTGGGGATACTTTTATTAATGAATTGAGGAATATTCTTATGCGGCTATGTCACTTACTTAATTATTGTAGAGTGGCTAGGTGTTTCTTCTTTGAATACTCTCGACGATAATGGGCAACCTTATGGCCGTTCTTTTGTTATTGAGATAAATATTTATCAGCGCCTGGCCATATGGCATGACATCGGCCAGTAGTGTACTTAAGTAAAATATATTAGGATGATTAATAGAAGGATCAGCGGATATAACTTTTGTATGTACAGCAATAAATTTTAAAATTATTTAGACCTCGAGTTGAATTCTTTTTTTTTTTTTTTTTTCGTAGGCAGCTATTCACCGGTATTGTTGGCCACGTTCGTCAATGGAGCGACGGTCCATGCCAAAAAGTTTTGGGCTGCGGGAGTAGTCATAAATTGCTTCGCTGTCGCTGGAGTCTAACAACAGGAAACAAGCACTGATTGCTGGTCGAGATTTTCTGTTGTTTCTAAATTCATATTTATTTCGAATTTTTGGATTGTCACGAATTAGCATATCTGTGTACAGGCTGAGTATACCTGGGAGTAAGTAACGACTTATCTCCAAATTCGTAGATTTCTGATTCTTGAGTATCTTGAATTTTGCTGTATCCTAGAACTCTTGAGTTTCTTGAACTTTAGCATTTCTTGTGATACTTGACTTTTGATGTTCTTGAATGTTCTTGAACTCACTATGATTAAGGTTTTTTTTGCGATACTTCAATTCTTTTATGTTCTTGAAGTTTCCAAAATTAAACTTGGCTACTAAAATTTGGCGGCAATCAGGACCCTCGGGTAATAGCCCGTGATCGCCACAAAGTCCTATCAGCAAAAAAAATGTTTAAGTTAATAAATTGATATGCAATAAAACTTTTCTTGTTTAATTAATTTAATTATTTGATAATTCACACTTTCTAAAATGGCATATGACTACACAATCTCCTAATTTTATCCGATGATTTTTCTTAAAGTGTTTAACGATGGGCGGCGCCCTACTATTAAAAGAACGATCTGTCACTAATGATTTGTTATCTGGAATTTTTTCAGTGTAAGTAATTATAGGGGTTGGTTACCCATTCCTCTAAATTACTTAAGCTTCTGAATTAAGCAGACGTTCGTTTCGTTTGGGGATACTTTTATTAATGAATTGAGGAATATTCTTATGCGGCTATGTCACTTACTTAATTATTGTAGAGTGGCAAGGTGTTTCTTCTTTGAATACTCTCGGCGATAATGGCCAACCTTATGACATGTTTAACATGAATTTGAGAGTCGTTTAGGCTTCGGACACTGACTATGGAATTGTTCAAACAGATAACAATTATAACATCGGGTTTTTGTTCAATCAACATCAAGACTTCGTCCTGCAGTAATGGTAGGAGCAGTAGTATTGCGTTCCTCATTTTATTACTGGAAATAAAAACTTTTGGTGACGAACTGCGGCTGCGACACTTCTCATACCTATCCACCAGAGACCAGAAAAAAAAAAATGACAATGAATATTATACAAATCCACCTAACCGACCTACAACTACATTGAAAAAAAAGAAGAAACACTACCTTCCTTATTAAGGGAAGACTGCCGATTAGCAAACCTTCCCCCAGCAAAGCATCTTTACGACTGAATGTGAACATGACAAAAACAGTGTTCTTCTGCAGTGAAAATACGGACACGGAGATTAAAACAAAATGTTTAGTAAAAAAAGCTAAAAAAGAGTAAGGAAAAACGACCTACATTCTTCATACCAAAACACAAAAAAAATTCACTATAAACCTTATAACCTTAACAAACAAGGAATAACGCATTCTCTTTGGTTAATAAAACAAAATGACAACGAAAATTATACAAATCCACCTTACCTACCTACAACTACATTTTAAAAAAGGAGAAATACTCCCTACATTCTTCATACTGAAAAAAAAAAATCATTATAAATACCCTAGACAACTTAAGAACCATGAACAAATGCAGTCTTTTTCCTTATTAAGGGAAGACCGCCGATTAGCAAACCTTCCCCCAGCAAAGCATCCTTACGACTGAATGTGAAGATGACAAAAACAGTCTTCTTCTGCAGTGAAAATACGGACACGGACACACGGAGATTAAAAAAAAATGTTTAATAAAAAAAGCTAAAAAAGAGTTAGGAAAAACTACCTACATTCTTCATACCAAAAAACAAAAAAAAAATCACTATAAACCCTATAACCTTAACAAACAAGGAATAACGCATTCTCTTTGGTTAATAAGAAAAGACCACCGAGCGGCAAACCTTTCCCTAGCAAATCATCTTTACGACTGCCACTGACTAAAATAAAACTTCTACGGCTCTGGTCGCCAGTAAATACGGAGATGATGACCTAACAAAATGACAACGAATATTATACCAATCCACCTAACCTACAACTACATTTTAAAAAAGGAGAAATACTCCCTACCTTCTTCATACTGAAAAAAAAAAATCATTATAAATACCCTAGACAACTTACAAACCATGAACAAACGCAGTCTTTTTCCTTATTAAGGGAGGACCGCTGATTAGCAAACCTTCCCCCAGCAAAGCATCTTTACGACTGAATGTGAACATGACAAAAAAACAGTCTTCTTCTGCAGTGAAAATACGGACACGGAGATTAAAACAAAATGTTTAATAAAAAAAGCTAAAAAAGAGTAAGGAAAAACTGCTTACATTCTTCATACCAAAAAAAAAAAAAAAAATCACTATAAACCCTATAACCTTAACAAACAAGGAAAAACGCATTCTCTTTGGTTATTAAGAAAAGACCACCGAGCGGCAAACCTTTCCCTAGCAAATCATCTTTACGACTGCAACTGACAAAAATAAAACTTCTACGGCTCTGGTCGCCAGTAAATACGGAGACGATGACCTAACAAAATGACAACGAAAATTATACCAATCCACCTAACCTACCTACAACTACATTTAAAAAAAGGAAAAATACTCCATACATTCTTCATACTGAAAAAAAAAAAAAATCATTATAAATACCCTACACAACTTACAAACCATGAACAAACGCAGTCTTTTTCCTTATTAAGGGAAGACCGCCGATTAGCAAACCTTCCCCCAGCAAAGCATCTTTACGACTGAATGTGAAGATGACAAAAACAGTCTTCTTCTGCAGTGAAAATACGGACACGGACACACGGAGATTAAAACAAAATGTTTAATAAAAAAAGCTAAAAAAGAGTAAAGAAAAACTACCTAAATTCTAAATACCAAAAAAAAAAAATCACTATAAATACCCTATATTCTTAACAAACAACGAATAGCGCACTCTTTTTCTTAATTAAGAAAAGACCACCGAGTGGCAAACCTTTCCCTAGCAAATCATCTTTACGACTGAAAATGATAAACAAAAACAAAAACTTCTTCGGCTCTTCTCGGCAGTACATATGGACACGGACGACAGCATTGTTGCTGCGGTCGCGACATAAAACTCGGGGATGTTCACATGTAAAGCGATTTCAATCAATTTGTTTCGTTGAATAATGACATAGTTTTGTTGAGTTAATAACTGTCGTATTTGGTCTACCACTTGTGAAATCATAATGGGATGTGTTGCTATGGAAAAGACAAAACGTCGGGACGAATAACCGATTGCTTCAGAATACTCAAGATAAGAAGAAGCATAGAAACATATCTCAGATTAGTTACACAAAGTCCTAATATGCTGTGAATACAGGACTCGCACATCTAGCGTGCCAACCAACTTACTAGAACCGGTGGTTCCAGAAGTATTAATCTGGAAGTAGTTGGATGTTAAATTGACAATGCCCGGTTCCTCGTGTGGCACTTCAGTCCTAAAAGTTCTTGGATTAGGACCAGCCACTAGCATGGGAGATACGTAAACAGTAGTACCCAGAGCGCCCCGGACAACAAACTGTACTGTGCAACTACTAGAACACATGAACACTAGTTTAACCGAAATAAATCTTAAAGGTCTATTAGAATCCATACCCACATTCCTACCAGTAATGGCAGCAGACTGGCTAAGCGCCAAACACACCTGATGTTGGAGTGCGGCACGCCAGTCCTAAAAGTTCTCGGATTAGGACCAGCCACTAGCATGGGAGATACGTAAACAGTAGTACCCAAAGCGCCTCGGACAACAAACTGTACTGTGCAACCACCAGAACACATGTACACAAGTTTAACCGAAATAAATCTAAAAGATCTATCAGAGTCCATACCCAGATTACTACCTGTAATGGCAGCAGACTGGTTAAGCGCCAAACACACCTAATGTCGGATTTCTCGGATTAGGACCAGCCACTAGCATGGGAGATACGTAAACAGTAGTACCCAAAGCGCCCCGGACAACAAACTGTACTGTGCAACCACCAGAACACATGTACACAAGTTTAACCGAAATAAATCTTAAAGATCTATTGGAATCCATACCCACATTCCTACCAGTAATGGCAGCAGACTGGCTAAGCGCCAAACACACTTGATGTTGGAGTGCGGCACGCCAATCATAAAAGTTCTCGGATTAGGACCAGCCACTAGCATTTGAGATACGTAAACAGTAGTACCCAAAGCGCCCCGGACAACAAACTGTACTTTGCAACCACCAGAACACATGTAAACAAGTTTAACCGAAATAAATCTAAAAGATCTATCGGAATCCATACCCATATTACAACCTGTAATGGCAGCAGACTGTTTAAGTGCCAAACACACCTGATGTTGGAGTGCGCTGGCGGTCACGGAGGCGTTTGAAAAACGACCAGATCTTCATCGTGACATATGAAAAAGTACTTATGTATACGCAATAAGACAAAAGTAACTTAGAATTCTCATAAGAGGGAACCTAAATCCAAATCGCGTACAATAGTCAAAGTTACACAATAGCGATCTTGGGCTCGACCGATTCCGCTTTAATGCAGAAAATAGACACGCGTATACTATTTATTGTGGAATAACTACTCTTAGTTTAAACTTAAAGATTTTTGCATTTTGCAATGAGTTTTCTTTTCTTTAAGGAACCATTTGACAAAACTTGAATCCAGCCTTTGGGGCTTCAGCGCTTCTGTCGTGCAGTAAACCCCTATTCCACATTTATTAATGGAAAATTAGATGGCATGTGCTGCCGTTTGATGATAGAAATAGGGCTGTCGGTATCTAATAGTGTTTCTAAAGATAACTTTAACGATAAATAATTTATTTTTATAATATAATAATTACTGCCTCGCATTGTCTTCTTCATCGTCCTCTTCTGTTGGGGTACTCAGCTGCAAGATGACTAGACTGGGTACAAATATGACGAACTCCATACCGTCTTCTCTCCTTATGGCACTCGGACGCATACCTACACGTCCCACGTTGGGCGCCAAATGTTATATTATTTTTTATTTGTATTTCTTCTTTTATTTATAGTGTAAAATTTATACATAATCAAAAACATATAACATAAAACTAGTCAAAATCATAGACAATTAAATTATCATCTAAAAACTGGTGTTATATTATTTTTTATAAGTGCAACTTAAGTCCGAGCAGTTGTCGCTCTCACTTATCTTTACTGTCTCCCCTTGATTGACTTTTTTTATTCCACAATACAAAACCCACCTCATCGCTCACTCGTTATGCCTCACCTTAAACTCCGATATATGAGCTACGTTCTCAATTTAGACTTCAATCAACGGGTTCATGGTGATGTATTTTACTATACTGTCGGATTCCCACAGTATAAACACATTGACTCTGCATTATGTGGTGTTCTTTTTTCTAAGTGAAATTCTATGTTCATAATTATTAAATTGATTTGATTCACATAGAAGAAAGCAACCTTGCCAGTTATGTATTTATGTTAGGGAATGCGACAATAATGCAAGTGAAACAGTGTAGCAGATTTTTGAATGCGATATTGACGACAATTTTTTGAAAATCAAGCGTATGAGGAAATTGGAGCGTGGTGTTTGCTATCCTTTGAAGCTCAGCCACCTTCGGTTCCCTTGCAACATCGGCAGTGGGAAGAAGTGTCGCAATAACTCCTCACATGTTGCATAAGTCCTTCAATATACTTCTTTTAGTCTTTTCCATGCCTCGCAATAATACTTGTCGGTGAGTTGCCACTCACTTATCGTGAGCGCTTTCTTCCCGGTTAACGACTTTTTCAGGTATGCAAATTTTTATGCGGGCGTGATCCGAACGTTCTCATGGATTGCTGCAACGAATCGATCACAGAACCTCTGCCATCTCGTGCTGTTGGAATGGTAGGTTGACCTGCACGGCTATAGGAGCTCCACCCTTCTGGTTTCAGCTGCAATGTCTTCTTTCGCAGTGCGGTGGCCTGGGCTGAAAAGTAGTCTTCTTCAGCTACCACCTTCCTTCTCTCGAATGTCTGCCTGTGTTAGTAGGTCGTCAGGGCAGACCATGGCCTTCTCATTTTCCTTCACTTGCAGCCAAGCTTCAATTAGCGTCTCTAGCCTGATTTCAATGTCTTCCACTACAGCCGCTTGGAATTCCTCGGACTGCGTATCTATCCGTAGCCTGGCCACCGAATGTATCGTCAAATGAAACATGTATTGTGCGGTGGTGTCCGGTGCCTTTGCCATTTCTTGTTTTAAACTTAAACGCATAAGTATGCCACCTAAAACTACTACAATGTCAAGACCAACAACAGCAACATACCCGGTGCACTTATAATCATAGAACAAAATATTTGTACGCAAATCCTACCTAACTTAAACCTAGTGGACTGTAATTTACCTTTACGTTGTAATGCTGTTGGATATTTGTTAAGAAAAATGATCATTTTAGATATTTTGTTCATTTAATTTATTTTTTGTTTTAAGAACACGTCTACTCGGCAAGTGTGCTTTTCAAGGGACAGCAAGTTTTGGATATATTTATCCTTTCCTGATTGGTAATACTAATACCGGTTTTTACCAGCTTGGTTTGCAAATATACTACTTTTTTCTCCTGGGTAAATAACTGCACACTTATTTAGGAAGCTACTGAAAATTTCAGGGAGGAAAGGATAATATTTTTCAAGAAAACAAAGAAAACAATGGATCGTCTATGCTTATGCTCGCACATTGGGTTGGTGATAGTGATGGAAGTGATTTTTAGATGTATCTTCTAGGGACAGCAAGTTTTAGATATATTTACCCTTATATCCTTTCCTGATTGGTAATACTAATACCAGTTTCTACCAGCTTGGTATGCAAATATACTACTTTTTTCTCCTGGGTTAATAACTGCACTATTTTTCCAGTAAGTTAAAAGTCAGCGTTTATGTTTCTTTCTGGATTTTGCGCAAAATGAGTTTCCCAATTAAACGTACCAGATGTAATCGAGAAGAATTCTCAAGAGGAGTTGTTTTTGAAACTGTTAACTAACTTTTCCTTCAAAGGAGTTATCAAGCAGTTCTGTTAAGCTTCTCAAATTTTTAATTTAGGCCTTTAGTACCGACTAGCGTTATAGGCAAGTGACATCCTCGTCCATTTTCACTGAATATTTGTTTTGTAGTTTTTAGGTTTATTTTGCACTGACAGTGATATTTTATTCACTTTCTTTTTTTGGAACACTTCACACTCGCAAAATTTGGACAGCGTACGAAGGCGTATTATATACCCTTATGCCGACCGTTGGTGGTCTTTTTGCGTCGTAAAATGCTTGTCGCTCGTAGTAGACAATTTTTGTTTTGTCAAAAATTGTCTCCAATTTCTAAAACGTATATTGCTGCCAGGATCATTAAGAATTCAGACATCGAAAATAATATCGTGTCTTCGATTCACAAAAGTGCGATAATCTCGGCAATCGACTGGCTTTTTGAAATGAAATAAAGTTATTTAAATTTTCTGTAAGATGCGTTGAGTGTTGAGAAGAATAATTGATGCTGAGACGCAATCACATTTGTCTTGCGGCACAGATGAGTTTCAAAAGTTTCAATTAATTTATGGAAAGATACCTCCAACGACATCTTAGAAGACACTTAGGCAGTTAGCATGTTGTGATTTAACGCACATATTGAAAACCATCAATAATAGTAATTAATAATTAATTAAACACTTACTACACTTATAAAATATAAAAAAAACGAACGTTACACAACACCGGGTTAAAATTATAAAACGATGATACCCGATACTACGAGATAACAGCGAGTGTTTTATAACACGAGAATGAACTATCCATTCGTTGATGAAAATAAAAACGAGAAAGAGAACTTTTAACGAAATTTCCATTTTCTGTTTATGCATTTTAAACTCTTGTTGACTCTATTTGTTGTACTTTTTTTTATTGAATATACTAATCTTTTGTCTCTTTTCATACAAATGAGATGAGAAAAGGTGATAATGATATATCGATATTGCCGAAAAAGCAGTATAAAACTTGATCTAAGGAGTGATGCCACTTTATATAAACATCAACGCTCACACTGGACTTTTCTCTTAGATGCGTTGAACGATACCTCCGACGGCATTTTAGAAGACACTTCGGAAGCTAGAATGTTGTGATTTAACGCACCTATCGAAAACGATCAATAATATTAATTAATAATTAATTAAACGCTTATTACACTTATAAAATATAAAAAACTGAACACGAAAACGTTACACAACACCGGGTTAAAAATTAAAATTATAAAACGAGATAACAGCGAGTGTTTTACGACACGAGAAGGAACTATCCATTCGTTGATGAAAGTAAAAACGAGAAAGAGAACTTTTAACGAAATTTCCGTTTGCTTTTTATGCATTGTTAACTCTTGTTGACTCTATTTGTTAACTTGTTTTTATTGAATGTACTAATCTTTTGTCTCTTTTCATACAAATGAGATGAGAAAAGGTGATAATGATATATCGATATTGCCGATAAAGCAGTATGAAACTTGATCTGGGGAGTGATGCCACTTTATATAAACATCAACGCTCACACTGGACTTTTCTCTTAGATACGTTGAAAGATACCTCCGACGGCATCTTAGAAGACACTTAGGCAGTTGTCTCCAGCCGCCAACAACTCAGAAGAAGTATTGTTCGGGAATGATACTTCCGAGTTATACAGGGGCGAGATCTGAAAGGTCCAGAAAATAGAGGGCACTATGCCGAACACCAAAGTTATCTTATAAGTGGTTTATTTTATTTAATATATTTAATGATAAGGGTTTATATTTAGTTGACAGCGGGACACGACCGGCACCGATGATGGATAGAAGACGACTCACTGCTCCAGACCAATTCGGGAGCCAAGCCACCACCAGTTCCATGTCCAAAAATGCAGCGTCACCAAAACTCCCACAAGTGTAGGGAGTCAAGTTCTTGGTACCAGGCCCATTCCTTGGATACCCAACGACACACCAAGAAGAATGTGCCGACACCAGCAACAATGACCAAGATCCGTGGGAGCGACATGGAATAAACACTTTTGTTTATTTGTTCTTCCAAACACTGCAGCTACGGTCTTCTAATGCCGCTGTATTTATCCAGCATAAATACAGGGCAGCGACGATCAATTGGCGACACGAAGTATCTGGTATCCATAACCAGACGATGAGTGGGCGACACTATTAGCCGCCGTAGCCATACCCATGGTATGTCTGTATCTCCATGGTGACGATGCCTATGCATACCCATCGTATGCTATGGTGCTGCTGTGAAGTGGGTGACGATTTCTATGCATACCCATCGTATGCTATGGCGCTGTGTATCTATAGGGCAGCGACGAGTGACTGGCGACAATAAGTATCAGATGACACAGACATGAGTGGGTGACTCTATGAACCGCAATCCATATTCATGGTATGCTAAGCGTACCTGCTGTGCCATACTGGATATGGATCTTTGTTGGGTGACACAGAAATGAGTCGCAATTCGATGGCAATCTAATTCGACACATTTTGATGGCCATTGGACTGCGCATTGTACAGGGCGGTATGGAATGTGCGATATATGGTGACTTGGCTGTTGACGGGTGGAGGAATGTACCATGTAGGAAGGTACATTTTGCTGATGAAGCAAAGATGGCGGGTTGGTTGACACCTAATTTCTAGGTCAACGGTGGTTGACCGAACACTGCATTTCCAATAACAGTAACCATTTCGTCACTTCCATATTTCCTAAGTCTGCCCTCAATATAGTGCAGTGTACCTCCGTTATTCATTCATTCAAGTGATGATATTTGACACTTCATTCTGTGTAGTACTGTGCTGACCCATATTTGCGGTGTTTGCCCTTGGTAGTGGATATTAGATATCCATTGCCAATAACACTTAAAATATGTATGCATATTGTATATTAGTCAGCTATCAGGCAGAATGAGTGTACCTACTGATGACATGATTATATGGAGATACACATACAATTCGTCGATATTGTCAGTGGGTAAAAGAATCTTACGAAATAAATTAGAAATGGTTACGGGAAGCAGATGTGATTCGTGTGAAGAGAGGCCACCATGGATGAATATGAGGTAGGATGATTTGTAGTGCGATCACTGCATCCTTCCCTGTAAAAAAGTATTTTTAATATAAAAATCTTGTCGAATTACAGATACAGATGCAGCCTGTAAGCTGTAAAAGGCTTAGCTCTGTCGCATTGGTCGATGGATGGGTAGGGTTTGACGTCTGCTGTGTTATTTTTGTGTTTGGCCTGGGTAGGTTCCTATTAAAATGTGGGGAGTAGAAGTGGTGGACCAAAATTGCCTTTTCTCCGTCAAACGGGGCTACAAGGTACAGTAGGAAAAAGAAGAACTTACTTTAGTATGAATATCCGTATATATTAATGCATTTTCGAATAATGTCGGTGGTTGACAACAGCGTTCATCGACAAACGAATTTCTGTTCCTCTTTGGATGATTATCCGCATATAATTAACTCCGAGTACTTAGTAAGTTACAGTACTAACTGTTCTTCAGAGGATTTTCTATGTTGATTTATTTCGATATCCAATTTGGACCAGTGTGTCTGGTGGATGGGTTATTTACAGTGTTAGGTTGTTCATGACTCTTATTGTTAGAATGATTAATCCATTTGTAGATTTTGGCTTTACCAATAGAGGCGTTGCGGGACGAAAAAAACAGCCATTCGTATTCGGAGGGAACCAAGATCTTAAAGCTGGAAGAAGAAACTTTCTTACACTCTCCTAGGCTGATAGCATACTTCTGGAGGAAAGACTTTCTGATCCAAGGAACGTCCGCTCTTTTAGGGGTGCCTTTTATGAAAAGGGAGTGTATTCAGCATTTTTGTTCAACTTCTTGATCCTATTATTCCACTTGGAGATGGTCCATGTTGTCCCAAGTCGACTAATAGTTGGCTCGTCCGCTTCAGGAGACGCTTCAGGAGACGCGATATGGTTCATCTGTGGTAAGGCAGGGAGTGAGAGTGGGTGTGTACGACTATCGGAATGATTGGTCATTTCTGCGAGGATAGATGTGTTATAGATGGATGTGGTGGGTTGAATGTGATCGGGAATTTCATCAATTTTGTTGGAGGGGCTACTGTGATTTCTTCAGAGATTTCACCAATGGAAATACGCGCTGCGGCAAGGTCATTGCTGATATCGTTTGTTTTGGAATCGAGATCAATAAGCACAGGAGAGAGTTGACGAAAAACGGATGAAGTAGCTTGAGACGAAGTTTGAAGGTGAACGTCCAGGTCTGTTCGTATGGAGCTTATACTGTTGCTCAAATCCATGAAAGGTTGTGACTTAGGGAAACTAGAGAGGCTGGATTTCATAGCACGTTTTAATTCGTTGATGGCACAAGTAATATCATCCGAGTTATCATTATTATGGGTCAGAATCGCAAGTTCTTTTTCGAGAAGTGCGTGTTTTTCGAGGCAACGTTTGCCATAACTTTCCACAGTGTTGCTTACGGTTTCAATATTACTGGAGAAATCGTCAAGAAGATTTAACTGGCCAATGACTTGTTTATGAAATGAGTCATTATCTGTAGAGATTGATTGAATAGATAGGCATTTTACTGCGAGCAACACATGGGAAAGGGATATTACTTTGCATTCGTCACAATAAAAAACATCGGTGTTGGCTATAAGGCAATTTGTTATTTTTTTTGCATTTTCGACCCGTCTTTGTCCATCCGTATCTTTAACAAGGCATCTTCAAGCACATCACGCGAGTTAAGGTTACTGCTCCGGTTCAATTTAAAAAAAAAATTTTATAAACATCCCAGAAACGGAAGTTAGATCAACATGTGGCCCGGAATTACAAAAGCTCGAAGGCACATTCATGATCCATTTCACAAACTGCAGTATCGAAATCAATAAGATAACATATGAGAGCAGAAGCAAGATGTTCCTGGATGAAGTGCATATCCACCCCATATCATTCAACAGAATGAACACCTCAACATCCCACACAACCAACCTTCAAACACTACAGAATTTCCACTTCGAAAACAAAGAAGCAATACACTACCTGAAAAAAAGCACATACCAAAGACAGATCATCAAAAACACTATCATTTCCATAATCATCGTATTCTTAATCATTACATACTTTGTGAGGAACCGCATTTCCAACGATCAGCCAGCATCAACAACCGATACCAACAAAAACAACAAACAGATTCCAGCAGTAAACATAATGTTAGCTCTGGCAAAAGACGCTTACAGCCTCTTCGACCGTAGCTCACTCCAGAACTAATGTTGTCGTGTCCGAAACAATAAAAAAAGAACAACAATTTTCGTTTTACAAATAGCTTATGTTTATTTTCTTTTTCATGTTAACGCTCTCACGGTCAGACTGAAAGTGAGCTTACAACTTACTTATCTCTTATCATTATATCAGTTAGGCAATAATATAAGTATGTACACGATATAATAAAGTAAATAATACATATATGTAAATATTGATAGGTTCGCCTTAGCAACAGAAAACAGAAGGTTCTCTCTCAGCTTTGAGAGCTTGGCTTGGCTTCGGTTGAGGTCTGTACATGGCAACAGAGATGTTGGCATTTAACTCAGGGGGGGAGGAGGTACAGCCGCGCAGCCAGAGCGATACCTTGACATATAAAAATTCAAAGCAGGCTCTGTAATCGCGTAAGATTGAGACTTTGGTATTTCCTAATATATGAAACAATACATACGTTTCTACGCTGTGGTGTACGTTGTTTAGTAACGCAATTATCTTCACTATGCCCCTTCCTTTAACAAAATGAACAACTCCCTATTACTTTCGTTGTCACTGGTTCCTCAGGCAACACTGAACCACTACTTCAACTTGATCAATTTGAACAATTTGCTGTGAAACGACCGGTCAAAGCACAATTTCAATAGCACCAATCATTATCGAGACGGGAGTGTTTGTTAGGAATTGAACTCGGTTCCATTCTTCTTGCTAACTGGTGTTCTCTAAATTTTCTGCATTGACGCACACGGATAGACGAAAGATGTTTCATATTCTTACGATTGTGTCTTCAGTCAAGGCAAAATTAAACTTTTTATTGAAGTGACCTTCTTCACGGCATAGGGGAACGTTTTGTTCTATACATTCGCAACGTTTCTCAACAGCTCAATAATGTTTAATGCCCTTGAGAATGTGTTAACCAATGATGCTTGTCGTACAAGACCCCAGCCTTACACATTTAAGCTGACCTTACGCTAGGTATGATATCAAAGTCGGACATTTTGTCCCGTGCCGCAATTTTTTAGATATTTGGATACCTTTTATTACTGTCAACTCTGGAGTGACCTGAATCAAAGCAAGGTAAACCTACAGAATCGTCCTTTTCTTGACGCTGCGTAGCCTTTTTGATTGATGGAAATAATCGTTATCACCAATTTTACAGCATAGTTGCACTGACTTTTTTTTATTCTGTTCAATTGGTACCAAAGTATGGTAGGTACTTCCTTCCTCTGATCATGCATATATATATGTAGGTTTGTATGTATATAAATGAATATTTATGAATATATTTATTTTGTTTCATAAAATTTTGTTTAAATTCCACAATAATCAATAACGAAAAATAACTTTTACTGTGGGAAAAATTATACAAAAAAACCCACATTTATTCTCCAACTCCACGGAAGTAATAAACACTAGCTCTCCCAGCAAGAAGCTGTTCGAGACTAAAAATACATTTTATTTCACAATTTAATCTGACTCGTATGGCCAGTGTTGCCATACGTAACAGTCCCGGCTAAAAACTCATTTTTTACTTCTGTAACTGCAAAGTTGTTGGCCGCGGGTGTAGATGTGAAGCTCGTCGGAATCGTCATTTTGATATTGATTCCGGAAGGTGTTGAGCATGACGGCTCGCTCATGATTGTTTCCATTGTTGGATGATGATGGATTGAAAGATTTAAATTGCTATTTCTCGGTCAGAACTACCGCTTATCGTGGCGCGGCATACTGCAGCTGCGCCTCTTGTTGACTTCTTCTCGGTCGGATAATGCATTTTGTTGTTGCATTTTTGTGAACCGAGAAGGTATAGATGATCTGCTCGTTGACTTATCCTCGGTCTGCGAATGTGTTTTGTTTTTGCATTTTCGGCCCAAGAAGGTATACATGATGGCTCGTTGATTTGTTTTCGGTGCCCGAAGGTATTTTTTGTTGCTTTTTCGGAAGGTATGGATGATAGCTCGTGCGCGCTGCACTTGCTTTTGTGCTCTTGTGCACAGACCACTTAAATTGTATCGTTTCAGTACGTAGTATGACGTTTCGGACAAGTTCATCTCGATTTGTTAGAAGTTCACAAATTCTGCCCAACGCCCAACTGGCTGGGGGAAAATTCTCACTCCTGAGGACACCAGCTGGCCAACCTTTAACTTCTCCTTCTCCTTTCCCCATTTTTTCCGCTCCTGCAGAGTGGTAAGATATTCGGATTGCCGCCGATTCCAGAAACGCTTAACTATTTACTGTCTGTTAGCTTCCACTGTATCTGGTCTTTCATCTAATCTGAAAGGAAGAAGTAAAATTAATGGTTCACCTACCAAAAAATGTTCCGGTGTTATCGCCTAAACGTCCATAGGGTCATCGCTCTTTATATTCTCCAAGACTCCTTATCGAGAAAATCCAAAATCTCTCCTATTTTGGGGGTCTCGGACGATCTTTGCAACTCCCATTGCTTTTTAGTCTGTAATATTTTCTTCACCTAGTAGTTTTGCGAGTGAATTTGAGAAATAGGTTGGCTATTGTAAAACGTAGTGTGGATCTTAAGTCAATAACCGGAATCAAGTGAATATGTAGTGTTAGTAAAGTGATCGCTAGTGTGATCCCTTCACAAGTCTACGGGTCTAGACGGTCGTGTAAACCAAGCACGAATACCATGTCCCAATGCTCCACAGGTACCCCTAAAGATCTTAGTTGGCGGATGGTCCCATGCGTGACATTCGCCATTCTTTGAATTTCTCCCGCCAATGGCTTCTCCTGAAGCACCGGTAACCGATAAAATTGGTTTAAATGCTCCTTGGTGATGTGATAGGGCTTTTCATACAGTTGAAAAAGCCTCTCCCAGGCATCATTATAGCTCTCCTGGCTAAGATGACTCTCTCCTAATGCCTTTGCTGCCCTCCCTGTCAGCGACTTTTTTTTTAAATAGGAATACTTAAATGCTGGCGAAACGTCCTCGTTCTCATTGATGGTGTAATGGTTTCTAAAAAAAGAATTTAAATTTACTTAATATATAACTATAAGTCCTGCATGGGTAACTGTGCACTCATTAGTTTCGCATTGGCCAGCTCGTCAGCTTAAGCGGGGGTTTGTTCTTATACCCATACATAACGACAAAAAATGAAACCACCATAATTACTGAGTGCAGTAATACAAAAAAATATAAAAGAAAAGTAAATTTTAATTTATACTTCCGTGATCCAAAACGTAATTTACTTCTCTCCTCTCTTCTCCACCCTGTCTCCCATGGGATACTTTAAAAAAATATTTTTTTACGTCATTTCCCTCTCATGATTTAAAAATTAAAAATTAAAAAATCTGTTCTTGTGAAATTTATTTTTAAATTTTATTTATATATGTAAATTTTAATACTTGATTTAAAAAAAAAAACTGCGAGTTTCTAAGAGCAAGGCTCATTCTTTATTCAACTTTATTAATAAGAGTTCTTATATTACTTGTAGCGAGTTCTACGTCAATTTAAGATCTGTCTATTGTTTTTCACTTGGGCTTTTTTTATAACAATTTTATAGGTATCGTATTGTGGATGTGCGTACGTGACTTTCTTCATGGAAGTCCGTTTACACTAGATAAGAATAATCTTGAGCATATCGTTGTTGTATGTTCAGGATTATTGTTTATTTTGTTACTTTGTTTCTTATCTCTAACTTCTAACATGAATTCTATTTCTGTTTGTAAAGGTCTTGTTCGTGATATTTCAGTGTTCAGAACAGACTTACTTTATGTAGAGGTTCATTGGATAAAACTTGTATATATTTTTTTTTTATTAAATATATTTTTCATTGTTTCTTTAATTTTTTCACATACTCCAAAATTTAATCAAAACATCTTGAATTTCCAATTTATATTTGAATATTTTATATTATCTTAAATCGATAATCAAATATCTCATACTTGTAGGTTTTATTGTTATCAAACCGGAACTTAAGTCTATTATCGTATTTTTAGTGTCATGTTGTAGGGTCGGTAGGCTCAAACTTACGTTGAGCTGCCTTCGCAATGACTCCTCGTTGCTTGATGCTGTCACGAGAATGCTTCATATCAAATCTGGCGGATTTACAGCGGAAGAGCCAGTCACAAAACTCTTGAAAGGATACCCATTCAAATGCAATGAGTAAATCCTTCTAAATTACTTTTCAAGGATTATAAACCGCACTTTCCTTGCTTTAATATTTTTAAAACCGGATCTCATATTTCACGTATATTCTTTTCGCTTTTTTATTTTTGCTTATTATGATTTTAGGCAAACTCTATCAAGAAAATTACTTTTTTTTTCCCGTTCCCTGGCTCACATAGGGCTCGAATGACCAAGAAAATTCAAAAAGGTCTTGGTGTGTATCTTTTGAACAGTTTATGCTACAGGGATGACTGATACTTTTTTGGAATCTGCATTTAGTTCTTTAAAAGGTTGCATCAAAAGTTTTGATTTCAAGAGAGTAGTACACAAAATAGTTTTCCAGCCAACTGTTGGGTTCTTTCACGAACACAAAAAAACAATTTCTTTCTTTTATGTTTAAAATGAGAGTGATACTCAAACTCTACTCATTATTTCCATCGTTACCTATTCCGAAACCTAGATCATCACTTCTTTCAAGTCAACCACGCATTCTACCTTATTTCATTTGCCTTGACACAGTTTGTTTATTTAAACAACGAATGCGCCATATGTTGTAATTGACATACTTGCACTCCATGGGTCAGTATTGTTTATGTTTGTAATATGACCCATGTCGTTGTTTTGTTGTTTGGTTGACATAGTTCGATTGCTTTTCCTTTTAAAGTGTAACGTATCTTTAGTAATAATTGAACTATGTCATGTGTCTTTTAAGCGATTCTTGGGAATTGTGTGTGGTCTCCAGTTTAATGGCACAACACAACCGATTGGTTATACTAATTCAAAAAGATCTTGGCGTGTAACTTTCGAACAGTTTATGCTACAGGGATGATTGATACTTTTTTTAGAATCTGCATTTAGTTCTTTAAAAGGTTGCATCAAAAGTTTTGATTTCAAGAGAGTAGTACACAAAATAGTTTTCCAGCCAACCGATTTGTAATACTAATTCTAAAAGATCTTGGCGTCTAACTTTCGAACGGTATATGCTACGGAGATGGCTGATACCGTTTTGGATTTCACATTTAGTTCTTTAAAAGGTTGCATCAAAAGTTTTGATTTCAAGAGAGTATTAACAAACAAATTGAACTTGAGATCAATGTAGATGTTTTGATGTAAGACTGAAGAAAAGGTCTTGGCGTGTAACTTTTGAACAGTTTATGCTACAGGGATGATTGATACTTTTTTGGTATCTGTACTTAGTTCTTTAAAAGGTTGCATCAAAAGTTTTGATTTCAAGAGAGTAGTACACAAAATAGTTTTCCAGCCAACCAATTGGTAATACTAATTCAAAAAGATCTTGGCGTGTAACTTTCGAACGGTTTATGCTACGGATATGGCTGATACCGTTTTGGATTTAACATTTAGTTCTTTAAAAGGTTGCATCAAAAGTTTTGATTTCAAGAGGGTATTAAAAAAATTGAACTTGAGATCAATTTTTTGATGTTAAACTGAAGAAAAGGTCTTGGCGTGTAACTTTTGAATAGTTTATGCTACAGGGATGATTAAAATTTTTTTTTGAATCTGCATTTAGTTCTTTCAAAGGTTGCATCAAAAGTTTTGATTTCAAGACAGTAGTACACAAAATATTTTTCAAGCCAACCGATTGGCAATACTAATTCTATACAGAAATACTCCTATTTATACAGTTTTCTATATACGCGTTGTATATTAAGTCTAAGGCTTAAGTCTTTGTTCTTGTATTGAGGTATAGTTGTTTAGAAGAGTCTGTCTTGGATAAGGGGAGCTGCTGTCATAACCTATATTCGATAGAGTGTGGAAAATGCGAGTGCATTTTGGTTATTGCACAGTGGATTACTAGTCTAGTGGCAATGACCGGGAATATAAACAAATGAGTTGGTTGGTAGTGTATGCGCACTACACTTTTCATTCAAACATCTTCCTCGGTTGAGGTAGAAAGGCTCTTGCTTTTTTTTTATTTTCCTTTGAGCAGTGGAAGTTTGTGGTTCGGTTGTTTCGACAATCACTTCATGAGGGCGAGATGTGCTGGCTTCATCAGCGTATGGATTGAGGAAAATAATTTAATCTGTGTCTTCTGTTTCAAACATGGTTTCTGTCTTAAAAATAATAAAAAAAATGAAAAACGCAAGTACTTAACATGTACTTATATGAAAATGTATGAAGACCGACTCTTACCATTGTTTCTGAGAAGCCCATTTCGCCCGCAGAAGCCGAAACTCCTTCCACTGCCATAGGAGAAATTAGTTCCTTAAGTAGCAGGAGACCATTCACGCCACTTTTATTTTTGTGCTCCTTAATGGCGCTGTCCTTGCTCCGTACACCAATTCTATTAAAAAGAAAATTATAAAATAAACTACGATCAATCACTTATGAAACGAATGTTGTTGATGGACATTTTTTGTTGTCGTTGGGAAATCGATTGGTGGTGGGTGGAGGTTGAGTGGAGTTTTTTGAATCTGTGCGAAACCGGTATGTATGTATGTATATAGGAAGAAGGATCATGGCGTAGCTTAGCCTGTGACAAAATAACACATTTTTTGAGGGGTATTTAGTTTGATATAACTCACGTGAGATCCTTCCAGTATTTCCACCATTTCACCCCATCCTTTATTGTCCCACCTAAGCCATTAAGCTGCACACTTAGGTTGGTCCATTCTCTATCCCGGGAATGGATGCCGTCAGTTGTTGTAAATCTGTTAATTGAAATTGATTGTTATGCATTTACTCGTAGTTACAAAAATTATTATTTTTCTATGCTAATATTGTGGGCAAAATCTGGCCTTTCTTCAAGAAACTGGATCCAAAATAATTGTTAGCACTCAGAAGCCTGTAATAGGATTGAGAGAGAATAATAAAGAAAGAACTGATTGTTGAGTGCAATGAATATGGCATGCTAGCGTGTGCTCGGCTAGAGCTCGCCGGAATTGGGTGGGAAATTTGTTCATGCTGCTCAAAATCTCACCTATCACTTAAACAAAAAACATGCCGAAACAAAAAGAAATTATTTAAATCAATAGAAGATACATATAAATGAAGACGTCGGACGGACATTACCGCCAGAGGGCGCTATGATAACATAAGCGTTGCCTAACCCATTTTTTATGAAACAGCTTTAACATTTATACTATAAAAAAAATAACCAACTAGTAGCTGATTCTTGATATCTTTGTATTGTTTAAAGTTTAGATTCAAAGAACAATATTCTTCTTTGAAAAAATAACATTAATGAAAGATTTAAAACTAAAACTTTTCTCTCTAGGTTTTTGTAACTTTCAAATGTATTAAGAAAAATATAATTATACTTAATTTAAATAAACGAGGCCTAAACAAAATATTTATATAAGCAATTGCAATTGAATTCAAAAGTTTTCATAGTTGACTTTCTTACCGCCAGTCAAAGTGCTTCGCAGCGCATTGATCAAGGAGTGCACAAAATATCCGAAATAATTTCTGACATCAGGATGTTCAATTCATTGATGGAGATATCTGGCAATTTTGAGGAATTTATAAATTCATTTTCATCTGATGACATAACCTCGGTCTCCTTTTCTTTTTTCGGCGCTTCTTCCCATGATCCTTCAAATAAAGATTTTTTAAGATTATTAATAACGTTATCGGCGTACAAAAAAGCAAAACGGTAAAGGGTTTTTGGTGTGAAAATTGTGTAGGTAGATTTAACTTTATTTTTACCTTATCTTAAAATTTTTGTTTATAAATGTTTTTAATCAACGTTTTATCCTGACATTATGGCCAGTTCAGGCTGCATTTTGATAATATTTTTTGCTATTGGAGTTATATTATGATAATTTTCATTATTTTTAATCTCAGGCACGCTCGGAAAAATAATTTATTGATTGTTAGAACCAAAGTCTTGGTACTTTAATACAAAATGAAAATAAATTGACGTAATTTTTTATAAGTAGGATAATGAAGGTATCCTTTCAACAATTTGTCGTGTCTAAACTATTATTTTCTTTTTTTTATAAGACTTTTGAACAATACAACTGTTTAACATAAGTATTATGCTCTATATAGCATTTATTAATACATGATACTATTTTAATCATAAGCATACAATGAGAAGGTACCCTAATACAAAGCTACGTAACCACCGATCAAAAAAAAATATTTTAATTGAAGTCAATTTAAATTTGTTATTTTTCAAATAAAATGGTTTCAATGCTTAAATTCTTATAATGTCAACTTTCATTTATTTATTATTTTTATTAAAGGTTATTTTGTTTTTTTTTTTTAATTTTTCAAACGTTAATTGTTGTGCAAAATATGTATGTATAGTTAAAATTTAATCAAGCTCAAAAGAATATAACTATTATTATTACTAACTATAAATGAGTGTTCATTTTATTATCATATTTGATTTGTTAATACAAATACTTATTAAAGTTAAATCAATATCGAATCTTATTTTTTAAAAGTGAAATGTCATTAAAATAAAAATATTTATTATACAAACACTTAGATATAAGAATTTGCATAATCATTTTTTTTTTTTTTAATTTTATAAAACAAATAAATTTTTATTTCGATAAAAATTATAAAAATATTTTTTAAATATATAATGAAAATTTCGTATCCCAAAATTGTTATTATTTAAAAGTTGTTATATAGAAATAAGTTTCATATTCAATAAAAAAAAATAAAAATATTTAAAAAAAACTAATGTTGTTTTGATGTTTCTGATGTTAATCATTTCGCATTTAATTTGTTGATCAATTTTTCAGAAAGTTATAGTTTTGCTATTATTATTTTACAAAAATATCAGTTTGCATTTTCCAGCTCGCAGTACGATAAACACCAAACGAAGTTACAAGAACAAGTTTTGTGTCCGATAATTCTTTCATCAAAATGTTGAAAGGTAAAATGAAGGCCGTACTTTGTCTTTGGCCCAGCCAAATTCGTGGGCCAACACCCTTTTTACAGGAACAAACTCAAGCGATTTTCAACCCTCCTCTAACTTCAGTATCAATAAAGTCAGAAACTTCAAATTCGCAGTATTCGCTGAGCTGATCAAAACAGGTGGCTCACCAAATTTCAACTCTTTAGTGTTTGTAATACCCAAGATCGCAAAAACCGTAACTGACTGACTCACTTACAGATGATACAAATTATGGAGAACTTCCCGACATCGTAGAAACTTGAAACATAACACAACGGTAGGCCTTATGGTTCATACAAAGGACAAAATCGAAAATTTATAATTTTGTATTCAGGGGGCCTGTCATCCACCCACTTTCTTTAAAATTCTTATTGAGTAAATGGAGCACTTCGGATTGCTGTAGAATAATGGAAATTGGGATATCGGTTGGGCTTAAATTACTTAGAAAGAAAAATAATAGAAACAGGGGGAGTGGCATCCACCCACTTTCTTAAAATGTTTTATAAATTATATGGAGCACTTATTGTAGGTTGGGAGCCAAGCGTAAGGTTACCTATCTCATCGCGGCCATGCCAAAATTGGATGCCAGCCGATAGGTTGACTTAAAAATTTACAAAACTACTTGGCCCTATTTTTTAATAAAGAACACAGCAATACTTTTAGTCTTGTAGTTTTTACTAGGTACAATTTCGTTTCATAATGAAGCAGCACAAAAGTACAAACTACAAGCAGTATAATCAAAAGTACAAGCACATTTTTATTTGTAATACAATAAAGCTGTTTCATAATAGTCACAAATATTATAAATTACTAGCGATTACAGTTCTCTACACGCTCTCATTCGTGACTGACGTGTGCTGAAAATCTATCAAAGTTCCCCTGCAAAAAAAAAAAAAAAAAACAATCATTGCCAAGCGCGATAGACCCGGTAGTGACGAAGAACTTGAATCTTCAATAAATCAATCCAGGAAAGTCCATCTTTCTAACATGTCTGCTTATAAGAGCATTTTTGCACCCCTGCAGTGTCATCCTGACACAGACAATAGAGACGAAACTGCTAGTGCACCTATGCAGCATAACGAAATTAGTGTCAATCCCACCAATAAAACTTCTCCACAAGATTGTGAATATATTCACAGTCTGTGCAAAGGCTTGAATATCAAAGATTATTCTGTGCGAAAAATCTCTATAGGAATTAAAATTTTTCCCGAATCTCTGGAATCATACAACAAAATCTGAACCGTACTTAAATCTAAACAATGCCAATTTTTCTCACATGACTTTTAAAACGAAAAGTCATTAGGTTAGGTTAGGTTGAAGTGTCTGTCAGTCATGAAAACTGACACACTTAGACCATAAGTTGGCCCATTGTGATACCACAAGAATCTGGGAAGCCTTTTTCCCTACTCGATGAACCATTTGGAGCTTCTTATGAAGCGTAACAGACTACACATGTCAACATTTACTAAATCACTATGATCATTGAAGTAGAAATCTCCAAGATGGAGTCTTCGCCTATGAGATAGAGCAGGACAAGTGCATAGAAGATGAGGAATCGATTCTACCTCTTCCTCGTCCATACAGCTTCTGCAAAAATCGTTAGAGAATACGCCAAGACGCGTTGCGTGCTTGCCTATAAGACAGTGTCCGGTTATGACACCTATCATCGAGCTAATGTGCAATCTGCTTAGAGATATCAAACATTTAGATCGCTTAAAATCCATTACTGGCCAGATTTGTTTTGTTGCCCAGCAAGTGGTGATATTGTTCCACCTAAGGGTTGTTCTCTCTAAAGCATCTTGCTTCAGCATAAGTTTACATGTAGCGATGGGAAAACCAATATCTGCCTTACTAGGTAGAAGAGGTAGAGTTTTACCATATTTAGCGAGTTCGTCGGCCTTACAATTACCTGGAATGTCTCTATGCCCCGGCACCCAACACAGGTGAATGTTAAACTGCTGCGCCATCTCCAGCAGAGATGAACGACAGTTTAGGGCTGTTAAAGAGTTGGTAGAGACCGATTCCAGAGATTTGATAGCTGCTTGACTATCCGAGAAGATGCGGATATCTGTAGTTGATAACACGTTTTCTTTCAGCCAAGATAAGGCTTCTTTGGTCGCCATAAGTTCCGCCTGGAACAAGCTACAATGATTAGGAAGACGGAAGGAGAGACTTAATTTTAGTCTTTCTGAGTACACAATACCACCCATCATCAGTTTTCGATCCGTCGGTGTAAATATGGATTGATTCATCTTCCAAGAGAGCCGTATCCTCCCAGAGAACTCTAGAAGGAATGCTGACTTGAAAGTTTTTGCCAAACTGAAGTTTTGGGATGGTGTAATCAGTGCGACTTGGGATTGATCCAAATGAATTCAGAATGATGGAATGGCCAAAGTTGTTGTTGGTCCATTGTGAGGAAGCTTTAAGGCGAATGGCTGTATTTGCAGCCTATTGTTTGCTGAAAATATTGAGGGGTGTCAGATGGAGCAGAACGTCTAGAGCAGCGGAAGGTGTCGTACGAAGTGCTCCACTTATGCACAAACAAGCAGAGCGTTGGACTTTGCTCAATTTGTCGCAATTTACCGCTTTATCCAGAGCAGTCCACCATACTGTCACTCCGTAAGTGAGGATCGGTCTAATCACCGAAGTATATAGCCAGTGAGTGATTCGAGGTTGAAGGCCCCATTTGTTCCCAACGGCTTTTTTGCAAGAGAAAAGTGCCACTGTGGCTTTTTTGACTCTTTCTTGTATATTAGGTTTCCAGCTTAACTTTTTGTCCAAAATAAGACCCAAATATTTTGTTTGATCAGTGAATGTTAGTGGAGTACCTTTGATAGAAGGAGGATCAATATGAGGGATTTTATATTTCCTTGAGAATAGAACAAGTTCTGTTTTATGAGGGTTGACACCCAGACCACACCGGTCAGCCCAGTTGGTAAGCTTATTTAAAGCATTTTTTAAGAGTTCTTTTAAGACAGTAGGATGCTTTCCTGATACGGCAATAGCAACATCGTCCGCATATGCAATCACTCTGTAACTCTCTGCTTCCAGGCATGTCAGCAGCTCATTTACTACCAAGTTCCAGAGAAGGGGAGATAGGACACCACCTTGCGGCGTACCTCTACTGACAGACCTTCTAGCGGAAAAGCTGCCCAGTTTTGAATTGATAACCCTGCTAGTCAGCATTTGATTAATCAATTCACCAAGCGTACCATCTACCTTCAGGGATGTCAGAGCAGATGCGATTGCATATGTGTCGACATTGTTAAAAGCGCCCTCTATATCCAAGAAAGCGACCATGGTGTACTCTTTATGATGGACGGAATATTCTATAGTTCGAACTAGAGTATGTAACGCAGTTTCAACAGATTTCCCTTTGCAATAAGCGTGTTGAGCAGTAGACAAAAGTCGCGTGTCTATGCTTGTTCGCAGGTGGATATCGATCAATCTTTCAAAGATTTTAAGAAGGAATGATGATAGGCTAATAGGTCTGAGATCTTTCGGGTTTACTTGGGAGCATTTGCCAGTCTTGGGTTTTGGGTATAAACACAACCTTAACTTCTCTCCATAGCAGGGGAATGTGGACCAGGTTTAAACAACTAGTAAGAATGATCTCCAGAATTGGCAGAATTAAATCAGAATTCATTTGGAGTTCAGCTGGTACTATGCCGTCGGGTCCTGCAGACTTGTATGGTTTGAAGCTGTTGAGCGCCCATTACAGCTTTTCCCTAGTAACAAGACCTTGTGGATATCTTGGCTCATTATCTGACCTATTATGGTCGAAGCTATTAATATTTTTGGAGCTTCCAGGGAAATGAGTATCTAGTAGCAGGTTTAGCGATTCTTCGCAAGAGTTGGTCCATGAGCCATCAGGATTTTTCAAACAGCTAGGCATCACTGGATTTGAAGAGAGGATTTTTCTAAGCCTGGATGCCTCTGAAGTTTTTTCTATATTTCCACAGAAAATTCTCCAGGAGGATCTCTTAGACTTCCTCAAAGCTTTCTTATATATTTTAAGGGTTTCCTTATAGGATTCCCAATCCGACGCTACTCGGGTACTTTTAGCTCGATTAAAACATTTACGACAATCTTTCCTGAGCGGTTCAAGCCCTGAATCCCACCAATACGGCTTCTTTTTTCCCCTTACTTGAGTAAGTGGACAGGAAATAGCCATTGATTTGTTAAGGGCTAACGTGAGATCACTGACCTTGCAGTCAAGTTCAATTATATTTGAAGGAGGATTTAAAAGATCAGGTTTTAATAGACCTTTGAGTGTTATCCTATATTTAAGCCAATCGGTTTTTCGAGGGTTTCGAAATACCAAGCGGTTAGGAGGTTCATCATTTAGACTGAATTGGATGTACCTGTGATCAGAAAACTAGTGTTCATCAGATACTTTCCAATTCAAGATCTTGTGATGAATTGTATCTGAGACAAGAGTAATATCCAATACTTCTTGTCGGTTTTTAGTAATGAAGGTAGGTTCGTTTCCCACATTACTTACTATAAGGTTAGTACTTAAAATATAATCAAAAAGAGATTCACCTCTATCATTGATATCAGTAATTCCCCATACTGTATGATGGGAGTTAGCATCACTCCCAATAATGAGACATATCTTCTGTCGTTCTGCCTGTGCGATGATTCTCTCCAGTGTATAACCGGGGAGAGGGTCGAGATTGTCATGGCCCAGATACGCCGACACTAGCCAGTACGCACCATTGGCCGTTTCCAGTCTAGCAGTGGTGATATCTCTATCGCTGAGATCAGGGAGTAAATATACGTTAGTGGTACTTTTAACTAGTATGCAAGATCTAGGTTCACCCTTACCAGATGCATACAGTAAGTAGTATCCAGGAGTTCTGAGTCCTTTAACCATGGATTTAACAATCCAGGGTTCCTGGATCAGAACAATATCCTCACCGTTTCTGGATAAACGGAGAAGAAGGGAGGCCGAAGCCTTAATAGAGTGTTGAAGGTTAATTTGGACTAATTGCAACATTTGGCTACAATCAGGCGGAATAGCCTCCTGTACGGTGTCGTTGCGTTCTTCCAAATCAGAAGATGAACTCAATAGCCATTCTCACTCAAACTCAATGGAACGAGGTTAAGGTAGTCTTCGGTTTCCATTTCGGTCAGACTGTCGACATTAGTAGAAGACTGAACCTTGATCAGGGATGACCTGCATTCCTCATCAACAATGGATGGAAAGGTGATGGATGCACCAGGGTCCCATCCCACAGGCTCAGCCTCAGTTTTTTGTGGATGGACGCGATCCGCGTCAACCTCGCCTTTTTTGTATACTTTGAGGACATCACTATAGGTCTTGGATACGCCGCAATGGAGAGTTCTGGTGTTTTGCACCTTGGGTCGTTTGGGCACCGGGATGGTATCCTCTAGAGACCTTTGTTGCTTTGACGTGGAGTCGCCGCTGGTCTGCGCATTGGCTAAAATGCACTGAGCCCATTTTATCCTGGCGGCCAGCTCCGTCTTCCCTTCGACCTCCAGCTTTTCATTACCAAAGGTATTGAGAATCCTAGGAGCTGTCAGCCTGACCATATAGCTGTCCTTTGACTGCCTATTCGGCGTATTTGAAGGTAACGTCTTCGGGGGAGAACCCTCTCCAGTGGTGGGAGGACCATTATTCACAACCCTTACACCACCGAGTTTGGCTCCCTCCCGAGACGTACTCGGGAGAGGTTCACTCTCTCTAGAAGTGGTCGGACCGTTAATCCCAACCCCACCACTACTGAAATTAGGTATTGCTACCACCTTACTTCTCTCGCTGGAATCTGTATCAGATGTGGGACCATGACTTGCCACAACCACCCCACTGAAACCGACCCCAGGAGCAACGGCAAACAGCTTTGACGCCGTGCTGCCGCCCGGTTTCGAAGGAGAACCGGTCTCACCATCTATCCTTGTTTTTGTCTTTTGTTTTGACATACAATTATTTTGGACCCACGAGTAGCGAATAAAGGTTGGACACTCTACACAGAGATTCACATATGTAGAGAAGGCAAGCTGATCCGAAAAGTGCCAAAAGTCGGATACTCCGTTAACGACTGAGCTAGTATTTTTAATTGGGCCCCCAGCCAGGCTGATCATCGGCACGGGTCGTGTAACACCTTAGATCCAGCCCAATAGGAAAATTGGAGTGGGTGAGGAAGGGGATATGATTTGATAAGAGTGGCAGACAGCTATTCGCCGTACTGTCAAGGAAAGGAATTATGTGTATAGGAAAACACGTCGAACAGCGATACGCCGTACCAACATGGGGGAGAACTCGTTGAACAGCTTTTCGCCGTACCACCGAGGGGGATTACGTGGACAGCTATTCGCCGTACCGACGATGGACAGGGATGAGTTTGGATAGGGAAGGTTTATCGATAAGTTATTTCAGGACTCAAGGGAAGGGGATATGATAAGATAAGAGTGACAGACAGCTATTCGCCGTACTGTCAAGGAAAAGGAGTAATGTGTTTGGGAAAACACGTCGAACAGCGATACGCCGTACCGACATGGGGGAGATCTCGTTGAACAGCTTTTCGCCGTGCCACCGAGGGGGATAACGTGGACAGCTATTCGCCGTGCCGACGTGGGACAGGGATCGGGTGTGGATGGGATAGGTGAAGCGCCCTTTGGTTTCAGGACTCATCTGGAGTTAGACTCGAGAATCTTTGACCTTACTCAGCTTCTACAACTCGTCAAGTTCGACGCTCAGGTAGAAGAAAAAGTCATTCAAAGTTGTCTTGTTCGGTTTGGATGAAATAGAAATTAAAGTGTTAAAAAATGAACTTATATCACTTGGTTTAAAATGTAAAGAAATCAAAATAGTTAAAAAGAAATATGAAAACTACGTGGATGTATTTTATATCGTGTATATAGAGAATGGTTCAATTAAATTAACCGATCTACGTAAAAATATCCGAGCAGTCTTTCGTACCCAAGTCAGATGGAAATATCAACGCCGGCTTAAACATAAAATAACACAATGCCACAACTGTCAGATGTTCGGACATGGCGAGAAGAACTGCAGCGTTAATACTTATTGTGCAAATTGTTCTGGAGCACATAAAACTACTGACTGCACCTCAGAGGGAATATTTAAGTGTGCCAACTGCCAAGGCAATCACCGATCTACAGATCATGCTTGCTTAAATCGAATCAGGTACCAAGAAATTAGAGAAAAGCTTCCAAAAAATCCTAACTCTACCTCGATACATCACAAAAAACCGGTTTCTATTTTACAACCAAAACCGATAAATCACATGAGCTCTGAAGACTTTCCTTGCCTCCCACAACGATCGTCTACACGCTATCAATCCCCACCATCAGCATCAGTACCAGCGCAGCGCCACGATGGTCAGCACTTTTGCAAGAACACTCTGGGCAGCAAACAATACCAACTCAAGAGAAGACTTCACGTTCTCACTCAACACTTTTCTCTCAAGAGGAGCTTTCTTCTTTAACAACTGAGATGATTTCCAAGTTGAGTGAATGCAAAACAAAAGCTCAACAATTTAATGTAATAGCACAGCTTGCTACAAAATATCTTTATTCCAATGTCATATAATTTAAATAATTCATTGAAAATTTTAACTTGGAATGCCAGAAGCATCCGAAACAAGAGTATAGAATTTTTCAGCTTTCTTTGAAATTTAGATGCCGATGTTTGCCTTTTAAGTGAAACGTGGCTGTGTAGTGACGTTCAATTTTCAAATGCAAATTATTTTTGCCATAGAGTTGATCGCGTAAATAGATAAGGTGGTGGTGTTGCCATTGTAATTAAGAAAAATATTAAACACACACTTTTGCCAGTAATCAATACTAAAGTAATTGAAGTTATTGGTATTGAAATTCAGTTGGAAGATTTTTCAAGACTGAAACTATATTCAGTGTATTTCCTTGGAGGAAATTCAAACAAACAAAAAGCGATTGTATTTAAAAACGATTTGAGAAAGATAATTAATTGTAACGACCCCTTTTTAGTAGGTGTAGACCTAAACTGTAGACATCGAGTTTGGGGATGTCAGAGGGCAAACTCCTGGGGAAATATTCTTTCAGATATCCAAATGAGATATCCAGTTAATATTTTGTATCCCAACAGCCCAACCTTTTTTCCGGAATCTGCAAGATTATCTCCTTCGACGCTAGACCTATTTTTAACCAACGTCACAAACATTATAACCCAACCTGTAACAATCAATGCGTTTAGTTCAAATCACTTACCTGTTTACTGTGATATTAATTTAGGAGCTATTTTAAATAATGTACAATATTTAGATTTTAAGAAGGCAAATTGGCCACTGTTTAGGCGAAGTCTTAACTCTTCTCTAGAAAAGTGTGTACCTATTCCATTAGAGTCTGTTATACGAGAACAAGTCGATGTTCAGCTTAAATCATTTACTTCCAATATCTTTGAAAGCGTAAATCAATCTGTCCCTTTAAAAAAAAAACAAACAAAAGATCTATTATACTTCCTTACAATATACTCCGAATGATAAAAGAAAGGAATTGTTTAAGAAGACAATGGCAAAGATTTCGCATTCAAAATATTTATAATGAAATGAATGTTTTAAATAGGTTAATTTCTGATCAAATTAAAGCTTTTAGAAAAAAAGAATGGAATGAAAATTTAAGATGTCTCGATAAGTGTTCGAAGCCATTTTGGAATATTGCCAAAATTCTAAAAAAGAAAAATAGACAAATTCCATACTTAGAAAATGCAGGGGAAATATTTTTTACCCCTGAAAGTAAATGTGAACTTTTGGCTGATACTTTTATAACAAACCACAACTCATCAGTTGCACTCTCTTCGTCATTTGATTCCACCGTTGAAGATTTGTTGAATGAATTTAATCAAACCGATGTTAGCACTCCAATCGATGAACTAATTGTCTATGAAGATGTAGAATTTTTATATCTTGTTTAAAAAACAACAAATCTCCGGGAATTGATAAAATAAGTAATCAAATTTTAAAACAACTACCCAAAAATGGTCTCAAGTATTTGACATACATTTTAAATGCATGTTTAAAGACACAATACTTCCCTGATGAATGGAAAGTTGCTAAAGTTGTTCCCATTTTAAAAGTAGGAAAAAGTTCAAATAGCGCCCTTAGCTACAGGCCAATAAGCCTACTAAGCACGTGCAGTAAAATTCTAGAAAAAGTGATAAAAACAAAACTGCAAGATTTCATTGATGTTCACAATATTCTGCCAATGGAACAATTTGGTTTCAGAAAAGATCATTGCACCTCACATCAAGTGCTTAGGATTTGTAACCACATAAAACGTAATTTATCTTCTTCTAAACAGTCGACTGGGTTAGTTCTTCTTGATATCGAGAAAGCCTTTGATTCAGTTTGGCATGATGGGCTTCTTTATAAACTTAGTAAGTTAAGATTTCCTCCTTATCTTGTTAAACTTATTCAAAGCTTTCTTACAAACAGATACTTTATGGTCTATTCAAACAACGTGTTTTCTACTAGGAGATCAATTCCAGCAGGTGTCCCTCAAGGATCAGTTCTTGCTCCTATGTTATATAATATTTTCACAGCTGATTTCCCTGATTTACCTGACTGTGAATACGCCATGTATGCCGACGATACGGCAGTATTTTCCTCACACGAACTAGGTGGTGCGATCGAAATTAAACTTCAAAAAGCTCTTAATATCATATTCGAATATTATAAGCATTGGAAAATCAAAATTAATGCTGACAAAACTCAATCTATCTTTTTTACGAGAAAAAGAAAGAATTGCTTTTTGCCCAGCAGAAATCTAGAGCTTGAAAACACCGAAATTGAGTGGGTCGACACAGTTAAATATCTTGGAGTAAACTTGGATAAAACTTTGACCTTCAGAAATCACACTTCTAATATTAAAACAAGAATTAACATAGCCACGAAAATGCTCTATCCTCTCATAAATCGAAGGTCATTACTCAGCAACGAAAACAAAATTACTATATAATAGTCGTATTTCAAGCGATGATACTGTATGCGTCACCCGTTTGGGGCTCTTGTGCTCAGATGCATATGAAAAATCTTCAAATTTCTCAAAATAAAATACTCAAAATGATTTTAAATCTTCCGTGGTTTTTTTCGACCGTCGAACTTCACAAAAATGCTGGTGTTCTTCCAGTCGCAAAGAAAGTTGAAATCCTAAACGAAAAATTTCTAGAAAAATGTAATTATTCTGAAAACCCTTTAATAAGGTCTTTATTAGTATAAAACTATTAATTTTTATCTGTGATTTTCTATTATATCAAATAATTTATTTATTATGTTTGCATTTGTAAGCTAAACTAGCTATCTATTTATTTATCTGTTTATTTATTTATTTATTCATTTATTTATTTATTTATTTATTTATTAATTGTCTGTATTATTTATTGGTTTGTTTACTTATTTATTTGTTTATTTATTTATTTCACTGATGATTCATTTGTTTATTTATTTACCTGTTCATTTATTTATTTGTTAATTCATTCATTTATTTACTTTGTTGATTTCTTTTTTTTTTCAATATATTTATCTGTTATTACTCATTTATTTATTTCTCAAATCCTGTGATACTAGTAGGTAAGCCTCTTATCCGTTTTTTTTTTTTTTCTCATATTTACATGAAGGTTTTTTGCTAATAGTTTTCCTTCAAATTTATTTAATTTTTTTTCTCTATTATATTGCAAATTTATCCTCAAAAATATTTTCCAGTAGTAAGATAACACAATCATATCTCTGTACAAGCTGTGCTAAAAACACAATATATAAACCAAAACCTGATTATCTATTAAATAAATATCTATGTATCTATCTATCTACTAGCGATTACTTGTATTATATGTACAAATTTAAGGTTGCTTGTAGTTTCAAAATGCTAGTGAAAACCGTCAAAACACCAACTTTATTTTATTGATAATATCCAACTTTTTCCATGTTGAAACAAAAACATTTACTTTAAAATGTTAAATGAGGTGTTATTCAGCAGTTATGATGAACATAAACGTGCTATTTGACTTAAATTTCAAAGTGACTTTAAGTTTACAGAGGGTTCAGAATGTCATCGGTAAAACTGAAGATCTTGCTGCTCAAAATTGAACCGCTACTTGCAGACCCACGATATACAGAAACAAGGTATGCTCATTGAAAAAACCAAATTCGCCATTTTGATTCTGCGTGACGTCACAATCATCTGCGAGTTTGACAAGTGAGGTTGTTTATTGGAAGATTTCAATTGGATTTTAATAACTTGTGTTTTCAGTTAAAAATATAAACTTTAAAAATTTGAAAATGGTTGTTTGTGCTGTTTTGGGATGTAAAATTCCCCGGACAGAAAAAACATTGCGGAAAAATTAAAATTTCATTATTTTCCGAAGGATGCAAAAGTGTGTAAATTGTGGATCAATGCTTGTGGAAATAAAAACAATTTTTCTTTAAAAAACAGTCGTATTTGCTCCGAACATTTTGTTGAGAGTGACTATAGACTTCGCGATATACTTTTAAATACCCCTGAAAATAAAAGAGTTTTAAAAATGGGATCAGTACCACATAAAAATTTGCCAAATCCTTGCGAACAAACTTCTAGGGATAAGAGACAAGAAAGCAGAGAGAACAAAAGGATCGTTAATGAATGTCTGGCTGCTTTCGAAAAGTAAATAATTTGAAATATATGTACCTACTCTCTTTTGTTATTATATTAACTCTTTTTGAAATAGTTACGAAGAGCCCTCGACGAGTAATTTTGTCTGTGAAAGTCCACAATATGAAGATTTCTGTGAGGAAGCACAGGATCAAGAGAATTACAATGTATACTACACAAATGGTAGTACTCAGACAGAGTAAGCTTTTTAATAATAATTTAGAAGATAAACATATATTCTATCTTCTTTCGTTTTAATTGTTAATAGTGTTGAATTCAACTGCAGCAAAGAACTGAGAATCATGGAGTTGGAAAAGGATGTAAGCAGATTGAAAAACAACCCAAAGAGGAAGAACCAGCAGGCACAAAAGGATGAGGCCCTGAGGACGACTTTGAAGACATCCATAAGAGGGCTATTAACATCTACTCAAAAAGAACAATTGGAACATCCCACCAAGAAAGTACGATGGAAAGCTGATGATATTTCTTCGGCAATGTCCCTATATTCTGCTGGTGCCAGATTCTATAGACTACTTCGAAAACGAAACTTCCCCCTACCTGCCCCTTCAACTTTGCGTAGATGGGCTAAACAAATTGAAATCAAACCAGGTATATTACATAAAATAATTCAATTGATGTCTAGGTGGGACTACGACCAAAATGAGCGGTTATATGTGCTGTCTTTTGATGAAGTTAAAATCAAGTCAACCTATGAATACGACAAGGCTAATGACATTGCTATGTGTCCAAAAAAATGTGCCCAAGTTGTCATGGTAAGAGGGCTGGTCAAAAACTGGAAGCAAGTTGTCTACTATGACCTTGATGCACCCATGACTGCAACTATTTTAAAATTTATTATTTCTAAACTGGAAGAAATATGTTTTACAGTCATAGCTGTAGTTTTAGGCGCAGGGTCAAAAGTCCAGAAGCCAAAAGTCCATAATGGAAATTTGACCCACTTGGGTGGGTTAAAAGTCCATAAAAAATTTTTTTAGGTAATGGATCAAAAGTCCATACTTTAGCCAAAAAACAATTTATTTCAAAATTTCAGAAAAAAATAATGAATATCAATTAAAAAAGAAACAAGAAAATTTACAGATTCATAATTAAAACAAAAATTAAACAAAAAAACTTTTGTGCTATTTGTCACAATTTGCCTGCAAAATGGGCATAACACTTCATTTTTGTTGGGTTTGGCCGTACTTTCGGCGTTCTTCTATTAGGCGAGTGGAAGCAATTGATAATTTTTTGTATCGCACATTCAGAACACGTAAGTACTCACAAAGTTTTCGCTGATTTAATTACATCTCATTTTATTTTGTTTAGGGTTTGGGAAAATTGAAAAATATGATTTAAAAAAAATCACTTGATATTTTTATACAATAATATTGAGTTTTGAGAAAACGACATTACTATGTTTTTCAATATGTTTTTTGGGAAATTTAAATTTTCGAAAAATTTAATTAGCGCGCGCGTTTTTATAATTTTGCTAACTGAACTTTTAAAACAAATTTTCAAAAAAGTAAGCTCAATAAGTCACTTAGATAATTTTAAAGAGATATAATTTTCGAATCGAAGTTTTGTGATACACGGATTTTTAATATTTTTCGAAATGATTTTTGTGAAATTTGAATTTTTGAAAAATGCAATCAGGTAATTTTAATAATTTTTAAAATTACCTGATTGCATTTTTCAAAAATTTGTTTTGTGATACACGGAATTTTAATATTTTTCGAAATGATTTTTGTGAAATTTGAATTTTTGAAAAATGCAATCAGGTAATTTTAATAATTTTTAAAATTACCTGATTGCATTTTTCAAAAATTCAAATTTCACAAAAATCATTTCGAAAAATATTAAAATTCCGTGTATCACAAAACTTCGATTCGAAAATTATATCTCTTTAAAATTATTTAAGTGACTTATTGAGCTTACTTTTTTGAAAATTTGTTTTAAAAGTTAAGCTAATTAAACTTTTCGAAAACTCAAATTTTTCAAAAAACATATCCAAAAACATAGTACCTAATGTCGTTTTCTCAAAATTCAATATTATTGTATAAAAACATCAAGTGATTTTTTTAAATCATATTTTTCAATTTTCCCAAACCCTAAACAAAAAAAAATTACATGTAATAAATGAATACAAAAAATTATCAATTGCTTCCACTTGCCTATGGAAACACTTAAGAAATAAACTTTAAATATTGGAGCTGAAGAACCTTAGAAAAACCGTATTGTTTGTTTTTCAACATCTTAAGATAATTATTATTTATTTATGTAAATACATAATTATATATAAATTAAAATATTTTTTTATTTAAGCTGCAGTAATATCACCACACTTTGAAAAGAGTGCAACAAAAATATGTAATACTCATTTTAGTAAACAGAAAAGCAAATATGAAAGCTTTTACATAAGTATGGACTTTTGGCTCACCTTAGAGGTCCAAAATTCCATAAACGATGGGCCAGTAGTGCATAAGAATTTTTCTGGATTTTTTACCCACTTGGGTGGGTTAAAAGTCCATAATGCATTTATGGACTTTTAACCCACCCAAGTGGGTCAAAAGTCCATTATGGACTTCTGGCTTCTGGACTTTTAACCCTGCGCCGTTTCTGACATGGGGCCCACAAATGTTTCTTTATGGAGAGAACTTTCCATTTCGGAAGATCAGCCATTCATATTTCATCCATGTGATCCTATGAAAAAGATATTTTTCTTTGCAGATATTCCCCATATGATAAAACTTTTGAGGAATCATTTTATTGACACTGGGTTTATCCTGAACGGAAAAATAATTAATGTCGAACCAGTCAGGAAACTTCTTGACCTAGAAAAGGCTGATTTAAAAATTTGCTTCAAAATATCTAATAAGCACCTTGAGGTAAGACGTAGTGACCGCCAGAAAGTTAAATATGCCACTCAGCTGTTCTCACATTCCGTTTATGCATCCATTATAAAATGTAGGTATAACCTTAAGAAAATCATTGCCATCTAATTCCTTGGAATGCGCTGATTTCATTAAATGCACCAATGATTGGTTTGATGTTTTCGATTCCAAATGCCCATCGATTGATTCTAGACCAAGGATGAGGGCATTTGGATTAGCCTTAGATGAACAGCGGAGAATAATTGATACCATGAGTGAAAATATTCGCAGTATACGAACTCCCGCACGACGGCGACGTTCACTTCTCCCTTTTCAAAAGGGAATTTTGTTGAGCAATGCATCTTTGCCTCAACTATTTGATTATATAAGTTCTAATTATAGTTTAAAATATATTATTACAAATAGACTTAATCAAGATGACTTAGAGCTCTTTTTTGGAGTTATTAGATCTAAGGGTGGTCTTCATGACCATCCAACACCATTAGAATTTAAGTATAGGTTACGTTCCTGCATTTTAGGTAAGATAATTTTATATTCAATAAAACATATATGTCCTAGTTATTAGTTCGTAGTTGTAACTTTATTAACAAAGTGGTGTAGTTTACTGCATTACTTACTAACAAAATAAATAAATAATTGCTTTCTCTAACACAAAGTTTATAACTTTTCAGGAAGGTCGGATGCCACGCAACAAGTGAGTGACTACAGCAACGTTGAAAGAAGAGACGAGGACCAATGCAACGATAATCAACTTATAGCACAAACGCTTTCTAAAGTGTTTGCATCAAAAATTAATCCGGAAGCTGCATATCTTGAAGAACATGTAGAATCACCAGAAGAGGTAGAAGAACAGGAAGAAATTTCATCACTCAAATTCGACGAATTAAAAGAAGATGCCATTGAGTACCTCGCAGGATTCCTTATTAAAAGGTGTAAAGTGCCGAGCGATACAACTACTTCCTGCAGTTTTACGTGGGTGGATGAAAAGTCGGAAGGGGGACTTAAGAAACCAAGTTAAACGTTCCTGGAAAAGATAAGAACTCTTGAGAATATTTTTATTAATAACAATAACGAATCCATATATACAGACGGGAAGTTTATGGAAACTCACCTAAGAAAAGCTGAAAATGTGCCTCTAGATATAAGTACTAAACGACTATTTTTTAAGTGTAGACTTTATTTTAGAATTAAGCATTTAAATGAATTAAGTGATAATAATAATAAATTAAGTGATATCAACTGTAAAAATAGAAAAATAATAAAAACAATCCAATGAAATACAATTCTTTTCTTCTATCATATATCCAAACCAGATGATAGTGACGTCACACCATAGCTGTCAAAACACAATGAGCATACCTTGTTTCTGTATATCGTGTTGCAGATCCTGCTTTCAAAAAAGGAGGTGCACTTTCCACGAAATGAAATACATGGACTGCCATTGCCCTGTATTGGAAATTGGTCAGTTTCACACGCTTGGAGATATATGTAATGAAATGAGCAGAGCCTCTTTTTTTAGGTGTATGAAAATTGTGGTGAACGCTGTCAATACCCGTTTATTCCAAACAGAAATTTAATGACAAGGGAACTTTTCCGGAGTTATAAATTCTTTTTCATTCGTTTTTACTATATGTGAGTGCGAAATGGCCAGAAAATGTGCATGATTTACGGCTGTTTCAAAACAGCTCACTATACTGTAGAATGGAAACCCTCTTTTCCTAATGAATTTTTCTTAGGAGATTATCTTTTCAAGTTAGGGCTCAATATCCCTTCGAACCCCAAACCAAACAACCAACAGTCTGCTCTGTGTGCTTCTGGATTTCTTTCGGGTCAATTTATTGAAGAAATCTGGGTGACACGTTGGTAAAATCGTATTTTTTCTTCTAATTCACTGCAGATTTTAATTTTAGTTACTTTTGTTTTATTATTTTTGAATCTATCTGAAGGTGATCAAATTGTAAACCTTTCGGTTTATTAAGAATTCAGGGAAATTTTTTGCTGAAAATGTTTCTACTTTTTTTCATGGATGAGCGTATAGTCGTTGAATTCTATTTTATTACTTGCGATATAAGTAGGTATAGGTACTATAAGGCAAGTTTTGGATTCGCGAACAAAAAATTTAAGATAACATTCAAACATGACATTAAGGTGATAGAGAACACCAAAAAATGGGTGGCACAATTCTGTCTGTCCGTCTGTTCGTCTTCAACCTGAACGGCTCAATTGATTTTCTTCAAACTGGGTACATATGGGTTTCTGTTGAATATGCCCAAACGTTTTTTTTTCAATTTTTTTTAAGAACCAAAAATAACGGTACCTGGCATACAATTTTTTTAAGCAATTTTACATAAACGTATTTTTCTCAAGAACGGCTCGACAACTTTTCCTTAAAAAAATCAATAAATAACTTTTAGTAAAGGCTTCCTTTGGGTGGAAAACCATTTTTCAAAATATGGTTATTAATGGTAACTCCCAAAGAACCATTTTTTTAATTTTCCATTTTCTTCAAACCGGTATGACTGATTTCAATGATTTTTGAAGTAAAACTTCTTTTGCGGCATGGGGATACAAAATTTTTCTATAGAGCAGTCAGTGACATGTCAAAACGACCGTGATGCTTTTTGTGCAACCTGACACTTAAGCCTAGTACGCTGCTGATGCGAAACGAAAAATCCCATACAAAAATGACACAACGAAATCATAAACGAAAAATTTAGTTTTACTTTTCGTTCTGCAGTACGCTGTTCGATAAACGATATTGAAAATTGTTGCATATTTTTTGGAGAAGTCTACGCACTTTTTTCGCACACAATTAATTACCCAGGCCATTTATTGTGTGCGGAAAAATGACATTTGTGTTTTTTCGTATGTATTTTTGTTGTTTCTTTCATTACATCGTAGCTGTCTGTGTTCTCTTTTTTTCAGTTACATTTGTTTCGAATTTTTGAATTGGTGTAACTGTCAATGAATATTTTTTCTCTGCGTTTTCGTAAGCATTTCGTTGTATTGTTGGAGACCAACTAAAAATTTCGTTTCGCATCAGCAGCGTACTAGGCTTTAAGGCAAAAATACCTGTTTCTGAACAAAAAAAAAATTCTTTAGGTGCAGAATCAACAACAAATATGGGGAACACTTTTAAAAATATCCCTTCGTTAAAAAGATTCAAAATAAATGATTTTTTCAACCATTTAAAATGACGTTCAATAAGCGGAAACCAAAACAATTTGTATACAACGAAAAAACACAAAAACATATATTTTGCTCAACATTTTATATAGTTAAATTAAACTTTATTCTTAGTACATTTATCTATAAATTTCTTAAAACTGCGCTTTTTATTGCACAAATTTACAAAATTATTTCTCACAAATAAAAACACACAAAAGTAAACTAAATATTAGGCGTGTCCTTGAAAATGAGATCTCAGAGCCCTCAGCAATCTCAGTCTCTTGAACAGGATTCCTCAGAAATTTTGCTGTCAAATCACTGAGGAAAGAAAATATTGGATTCGCTTGCTCAGTTTTTGACACTGAGCCCTCTGAGATCTCATTTTCCTGAACTAGCCTATTTTCTCGGTTAATGTCAGATTCAGTATTGCCAGGTACGAATAATCCTAACTTCTCTGTCAAGCTAGAAAGAGCATTGTCATATATTAAGAAGAAGAATCTTTAGGGATCGAACATAATGGATGTCATAGAGGAAAAGACGTGAGTGTGACGACATCTCGTTAAATTAGTTTCAAATAATGACGAGAATACACAACACATAATAGGGCATTTTACGTTGTCACACTACGTTTAATTAATAGCATAAGTATGTAGTTGAAAATTAGTTTATTTTAATAAACTATTTTGTTAAATATCGTCGTGAAAAATCTCGTCGCTTTGTAAATTCGGGAACGAATATGTAATTAAAAATAGCTATCTGTGAATTATATAGCTGCATTTTATTATACCCCAGATATGATATGGATTGGATTTGCATACGAAAATACATGTATTACAAAAAGAACACAAAATACAACTTTGATTTTGGATTTCGATATACAAATCCATTCTGACCACACTCCCTTAGCATTTTCTTGCAAAAATTAGTTTTTTCTCTGGCGTGTAGATGGCTTTTTTGTGTTGAAATTAGGGAGAAAATAGAGAATAGAGTAGAGAAAAAATACAGAAGCAAAAGGATAAATAGAGATAGGTGTATAACACTTCCGTCGCACTGGGATCCTGTTTGTTTTATCACGATAATCTAATCCGGATCAGATTTGGGGGATAGTAAAATGCAGCTTATGTCACGCTCTCGTATCGTTTTTTCACGTACTGTGAACCATTCTGTTAAGTATCTGTTAAATCTCTTTGTGGAAATCGCGGAACATTAAATGTTGTAATGATTTTATAACTACAAAAAGGTGACAGTGAATTACGTCACGCTCTCGTTTCGTTTCCTTGTTGAATTGTTACAACTGCAATTGCCTCGCAATCAAAATGCTCAACCAACCAATAAATTGCCATTCCAATTCCTATTGCAATTGCCTAAAAAATTGCCAACGGAGACGCACCGTAAATCTTGGAGATTTATGTGAGTTACATCGGAGATTAAATCGAAGAATTAAGTTCGGTGAGTTGAAAGTGCTTAGCCATGGATCAAAATTTGAGCCAACGTTGAACGTCAGTTGACTCACCGAAATCCTGCTACTCCTCTGATGGGAAGTTCATGCCTTATTAAAGTATTACTGATTTATTAAATATTTTCTGGTGAAAATTATATTATCTTGATATTGTCGATGTATCAATGTTTCCTTAATCTTTCTTTAATGCTCTTATGAAATGACAAAGGAGCAGTTAGCGAGCAAGACATGTGGTGCAAGGGGACCTGGGTTTGATTTCTGGACGTTCCAGTTTTTTTTTTTGTTGTATGGACACTTCTTTAATGCTCTCATAATTAACTCCATAAAGGTACAATAAGAGTGAAAAAAAAGTCACCTTTTTTATTCTATGGAATAAAATGTATGTCTGCATGAATATAGGAGCGAAATTGTTAGTTGCGTGACTCGGAAATTTCAACTCACTGAATTCTATGAGGTTCAATGTCCAAGTATCGCATACTAGTCAATTACATGCTTGAACCATCATCGACCCGTTCATTTTATTCGTCAACTTCAGTGAGTTAAAATCGTTGAACCACGGATCAAAATTGGAACCACGACTATATGGTCGTCGTTCTATTGAAACTCCCTAAGTCCATTTCTTTCGTAGCCGAGAAACCTCTCTTGAATGCGAAATATTTATTTAAATATTTATAAACATTTTAGTGCTGTAAAAGATCTCTAATCTTATGTTGGTTTATTTATAAACTACAAAATTCCCAAAATCAAACATTTTCAAATTCTGGTTAAATACAAATCCATAAAAAGTACCGTTTTCTCAAAATAAATAAAAATGGACTTAGGGAGCTTTCACTGAACGACGACGATATAATCCAACTAACAATTTCGCTCCTATATTCATACATTCATTGTTTTAATTCATCCTAGGTTATGTTAGGTTGAAGTGGCTGTCAGTCATGAAAACTGACACACTTAGACCATAAGTTGGCCCATTGTGATACCACAAGAATCTGGGAAGCCTTTTTTCCCTACTCGGTGAACCATTTGGAGCTTCCTATGAAGCGTAACAGACTACCTATGTCAACATTTACTAAATCACTAGGATCATTGAAGTAGAAATCTCCAAGATGGAGTCTTCGCATATGAGATAGAGCAGGACAAGTGCATAGAAGATGAGGAATCGATTCTACCTCTTTCTCGTCCATACAGCTTCTGCAAAAATCGTTAGAGAATACGCCAAGACGCGTTGCGTGCTTGCCTATAAGACAGTGTCCGGTTATGACACCTATCATCGAGCTAATGTGCAATCTGCTTAGAGATATCAAACATTTAGACCGCTTAAAATCCATTACTGGCCAGATTTGTTTTGTTGCCAAGCAAGTGGTGATATTGTTACACCTAAGGTGCGATTCACACAGAAGTGGCTTATAGTGCTGGTGTGTTTCTGGTCTGCTACGGGCGTGGTGTGGTTGTGATGAGCTTTGTTCACACAGAAGTGACAGGGAATGGTTATTTGACAGAAAAGCAATAGATACACACACAAACACAGAGGAACACCTCACAAGAAAATGGCTTCTTCACAGAAAATAAACGAAATATAAAAAAAAAAACAATTGCCTTGAATTGTTGGGCTATTTTTTGTCATGTTTGGCGTTGCACGCTCCTGTTGCAGTAATTTTGTCCTCCCGTAATTAAATAAATCTTCATGTATTTGCATTTTATTGCAGAATTCAATTTTTATAAATTTTATTGAACTCATAATCACATTTAATTTTTTTTAGTGCCTGACAAATTGACATTTGACTGAGAGATTTCATTGTGGCGTGACGTTTACGTAGGCCACTGGAGTTTTCAATATGGTGTGGCGATGGCATGTGATACCATACCCTCGCCTCGTCATCTGTGTGTGTATTATCTCATAAGACAACATGTGAATTCCACAACGTGGAATATGTATGCAGCGCGCCAGAACCACACCAAAGCCTCAAGCCCGTTCTATGTGAATTGGGCCTAAGGTTTGTTCTCTCTAAAGCATCTTGCTTCAGCACAAGTTTACATGTAGTGATGGGAATACCAATATCTGCCTTACTAGGTAGAAGAGGTAGAGTTGTTCCATATTTAGCGAGTTCGTCGGCCTTACAATTACCTGGAATGTCTCTATGCCCCGGCACCCAACACAGGTGAATGTTAAACTGCTGCGCCATCTCCAGCAGAGATGAACGACAATTTAGAGCTGTTAAAGAGTTAGTAGAGACCGATTCCAGAGATTTGATAGCTGCTTGACTATCCGAGAAGATGCGGATATCTGTAGTTGATAACACGTTTTCTTTCAGCCAAGGTAAGGCTTCTTTGATCGCCATAAGTTCCGCCTGGAACACGCTACAATGATTAGGAAGACGGAAGGAGAGACTTAATTTTAGTCTTTCTGAGTACACACCACCACCCACCCCATCATCAGTTTTCGATCCGCCAGTGTAAATATGCATTGATTCATCTTCCAAGAGAGCCGTATCCTCCCAGAGAACTCAAGAAGGAATGCTGACTTGAAAGTTTTTGCCAAACTGAAGTTTTGGGATGGTGTAATCAGCGCGACTTGGGATTGATCCGAATGAATTCAGAATGATGGAATGGCCAAAGTTGTTGTTTGTCCATTGTGAGGAAGCTTTAAGGCAAATGGCTGTATTTGCAGCCACTCATCTCAGTGTAGTGCATCCAGCAACAACAAAAATATACATCGTCTAATCTTTAATATTTGATGCAGTGACAAGCGGTGCTCCCTACCCCTTTCCATCCTCTCTTTATACACTGTTGCGTGGGTATGGTCATCGATTATAGCGGTTGTATAGATAACTTTTATTTTTTTTTTTTTCTTCACACTGCTAATGTTGTCGATGATTAGAATCATGTAACATTTTGGCGTTTAGCTTAGTGATGGGTGCCAACTGTGTTGATTTCATGTAAACAAACTAACGAGTAGGCATAACACTTTCGTTGGTTTGTGCGGTGGATCAATAACAGCTTTCGACTTGTTGCTGAGCTTAGTTATTCGTTATCGTCAAAATTGTATTTTGTATGTTTGTGTTTTATTGTGATGGGTAATTTTCGAGTTGACTATAGCAACATTCGTGGCTTAAGGAAGAATTTTCTAGCTGCATACGTTCATACTGTCAAGAACAGGCCAGCTATTTTGGCGTTAAGCGAGACTCAAGTAGGTGAAAATACTGACATTTCAGAATTTAAGCTACAGGGTTATAACTTATTGCCACTTTTTTTTCCCCCACCATGGTCTCGCCGTATACGTCAGGAATAATGTCGCTTACCAGCTTCAGTCTCAATACGGCCACTGTTCTAAGACGAACTTTAATTTTATGTGGCTTAAAATTACTGTTTGTAAGCACATCATACATGCGTGTTTCATCTACAGATGCCCTAATTTAGACAGCAATTCGACTTCCAACGAATTCGATGCACTGTCAGATTCCATATTAAAAATCTGCACCCATTTTCCCCGCACTGAAATCATTATTACGGGTGATTTCAATATTCATAATTCTTCTTGGCTTCGACATTCTGGACAGACTACACCCGAGGGAAGATATGTAGAGATATTTTCTGATTTGAACCATCTAACTCAGCTTGTGAAGGAGCCAACACGAATACCTGACGTTGAAGGTCATTCCGCCAACGCACTTGATCTTTTCCTAACATCAGATCCTGATAAGTATACAATTAACATCTTAGCACCTCTAGAAACGTCAGACCACTGTATCTTGTTGTGAGTCTGGGTTACCACGGGGGTGTACTTTGATGTGGAAAGCGGGCGCGGCACGCTTGCTCTTGCTCGGCCTAGCTCGAAGGATGGGGGGTGGTTCTTGCTCCCCTTTCACACATCTCCCACTCAACAAACAAAAACTCGTGCCAGGGATCTGTATAAGGAATAGGAATAGGAACAGGATAAGGAAAGGAATATGGATAATATTAAATAAGGATGGGAATAAAAAAAGAAAAGGATAAGCATAAAACAAGGTATCTATGCCACTGTCCAAGTGAAAGATTGAACTCTGAAACGGGTATTTAGTGTGTTGAGTGGGAGATGTGTGAAAGGGAAGCAAGAACCACCCCCCATCCTTCGAGCTAGGCCGAGCAAGAGCAAGCGTGCCGCGCCCGCTTTCCACATCAAAGTACACCCCCGTGGTAACCCAGACTCACAACAATGGCGCCCAACGGCGAACGGCTAATAGTTTTATTGCTACTTCAAGGAGATGATTTTCACTTTGAAGGTCATCCCCTTGGACTTGCAATGAACTTAGATTTTTTTTCATCAGTTTTAAAATTTTCAAATTCCTTTCCCTTAAGCATAAGATAGGGTATCGTTTATGCTTTCTGAATGCAATAGACAAAAGATAGCTGCCCGATCCTACAGGTCAAGCACCAGGGGATTCCGTGAGGTAATCCGAAGGCTATCGTAAGTCAGAAAGCGGAATAGGATGAAAAGTCGACCACTTGGTGTTTTCCATACAGTCAGGCTCAGCCAGACTTATAGTGAGGCCCAAGTGGAAAGCGTTGAAATCCTATTCGTGTGGAGGTTTATCTTGAAGCCCTAGCCAACCTACTATCAGGTTGTACACTAGATGGTACGATGTGGTAAGGGAATGACAGGTAAGCCAAAGCACTCGTCAAGTCACAAAGGCACCAATCGCAATCATGACTGACTTGACAAGGGACGAGTGACTTAATGGGCTCAATATCTTTTCTAGGACTGTTCTGGAAAACTGCAGCCTGAACTCCACACACCAAGCAACATACGAAAACAACACAAAAACTCCTACTTAAATACAAATACATAACATTTTCAATCATTTTTTTTTTACAATTTGGTTTATTGATTTTTTTTTAGTAAATCCAATTTTAATATTTTAACATTTTTAACATTTTATTATTATGTTTGTTTTTAAATAATTTTTGAACATTTTTTTTTTTGAATTACACATAAATATTTCTGAATTACAATTATTATTCTACTTATTATTATTTAACTTATTTTTTTACCTATATTTTTGAATTGCATTTTCTTTAACATTTTTTTTTTATTTTTTTTTCAAATCTTGTGATTTTAAGATTAATTTTTTTTTAAATCGTTTTGATTTTTTTTTTGAAACATTGAATTTTATTGTTACATTTTGTAATTACAAAAAAAAAACACACATATAAAACTGAGAACAAAGATGGTACGGGAAAATACGGGAGCAGTGCCCAAGGCCACTCTGTCACAAAGGGGTAGAGGTAATGGTAGGGTTCCTCATAAGCTCAGGTCAGGTAGGAATGGGCAAATCACTCCACCTGGTGTATCTAACGCCGTACCTAATGAGGAGGATATAAATAGATCGCTATTGGAAAGGACATTCCTAGGTTCGAGTGATAATGTATCCTCAGACAATGAAGTTTCGCCTCAAGTTGAGGAAGAAGAACAAGGCGCCGCAGGTTTGACTCCCGGGCGTAGGATTATTCAACCCGAGTTGATTCATTTAGAATCAGATGAAGAAGAGGATAGAGACAGGGTACTAAGACGGACACATGACTTTCAAAACGAACTACAAACTATACATAACGACTTACAACGACAAAAACAAAACGAGGTAGGAAAGACAAATTTTAAAAAAATTGAAAAGGCTATTGAGAGTGCGGTATCGAAGTCCATTTTAGAAACGCACGAAAGTACGATGTCTTTGATAAGCCAACAGATGCAAAGCATGCAGACCATGCAGACAATGATGCAAGTCATTACAAATAATGTATCCACCATTAATCAGCGGCTTCAGACCGTCGAAAAATCTACTTTGTCGTTATACGATAAGCAAGAGAAGTTAGATAGGTGTCAAAATTCAAACCCCATTCCAAAAAAACGAACTTCAATAGCAAATAACGACCAATCAAGATTGGAATTTGGGAAACGTGTTGAAATACACAAATGGGGCGTTAAATTCGATGGAGACCCGAAAAAGATGTCAGTGGAGAGCTTCATTTTTAGAATCGAAACTCTCCAAAGGACAAATGGGGCTACCAATGAGCAGCTCCTTGCTAATTTCCACCATTTGGTGACCGGGCCAGCGGAGAAGTGGTACTGGCAATTTTTAGAAGAAAATCAGAGAGACAGTATGCTGAACTATTTCGATCTGAAAAGCGAACTTTTGAGACAGTTTAGGAGTAATAAGAGGGATCATGAGATTTTAAGATTAATTATGGATCGCAGGCAACAAGCAACCGAATCATTTGATGATTTTTACGGTGAAATAAGGGGGTTGACGTTGCAGATGCAAATTAGGCCAAATGAAAAGGATCTCGTGTCAATTATAAGGCAGAATTTAAGAGATAGAGTCGCAACTCTTATTTTTGGTTGCCCAATTAATAGCATTCAAAGCCTTAGGGAAGAGTGCAGACGAGCCGAGAAGCATTTAGCCACTAGAGAATTTAAATTTAGGAAACAGATTAGTGAAGTCGAAGAGCGAGATGTTCCCCTCCCTAGAACGCAATTTGAGAGTTCTGAAGATGAGGAAGATGGAAATATTGCTGCAGTTCAGTACAACCGAACAGACAGACTTCAGACAAGCAATAAATTTGACAAACGAAATAATACACACAAACATAACGATCGCGACAAAAGGACGGAACTTACGAAAGACAAGACGACGACTGCACCAGTATGTCCCTCGACCTTCCATTCGATGACTTGTTTTAGCTGTGGTCAAGGGAACATCTCGTTCAGATGTACAGCTTGCGAGGGAAACTCGAAGGTCGGCAGCACATCCGGGGTAGCTCCGCCGGCAAAAATTCCTGTCCCGGAGATGAAAACCCTAGAAAAATAAGTATTTTAAAACGTGAAACTAAACAAGAAATTTCTCACCCAGTGATGTCGCCACCCAAAAGTCTCCACCAACGCATGCTGGATTACGAAGAGGCGCGTAAGCGAATATTTGGTGAGGAAGTAACCTGTAGAAATGAAAATCAAGAAGTAAAACAAAGTAGGAATTATAAAAAAATAGCTAGGCTTAGGGAAAAAAGTGCAAATATTAGGATTAGGAAAAACAGAATTGAAGCCACCGTTCTATCGGTATCTGATGATAATCGACCGTATGCGAAAGTTGTCGTTGGAGGAGAAGAGATGTTAGGATTGTTGGACAGTGGTGCTTCAATCAGCTGTTTAGGGAAAGGGGCAATAGATTTTATCCAAAGACATAACATTAACATTAAGACGATGACTATAGACATTAGAACTGCTGACGGAAAAAATCAAAAGATCAACGGACGATTCAAAACACAAGTCTCATGGGGTGGTAAAACCCAAGAAATGGAATTGTATGTTGTTCCGAGCTTACAACAGCAACTCTATTTAGGGGTAGATTTTTGGAGGACGTTTAAAGTTGCTCCAAATATTATAAGTGCTCTCGATATTCCATCATCGGCGGAAGCGCAAGAGGTTAATCCCATGCGTCAGCTTACACCAGCACAGACTGAAGAGCTTGAGCGGGTCAAACATACATTTCCTTCATTCGCGGTCCTGGGATTGGGTAAGACGACAGTCGAAGAGCATGTCATTGAGATGGAAGACGACACAATTCCCATCAAACAACGACATTACCCGATATCTCCAGTGGTGCAGAAGCTAATGTATGCTGAGCTCGATCGGATGCTCGAGTTGGGAGTAATCGAGGAGAGCAATAGCGCCTATAGCTCTCCAGTCGTGCTGGTGCGTAAGCCAGGCAAAAACAGGCTTTGCTTAGATTCACGGAAGGTGAACGCAGCCACGAAAAAATTTGCGTACCCTCTCCCACACATTGAAGGGATTTTGAGTCGCCTACGCGATACGCATTTCATCTCGAGTATCGATTTGAAAGATGCTTTTTGGCAGATTCCTCTGGAGATGAAATCAAGAGAGAAGACGGCTTTTACAGTACCTGGACGGCCGTTGTATCAGTTCACGGTTATGCCGTTTGGATTGTGCAACGCTGCCCAGAGAATGTGCAAGCTGATGGACAAAGTCATTCCCGCTCGATTGAGGGAGAGTGTCTTTGTCTATTTGGATGATCTCTTGATTTGCTCTCCAGACTTTGAAACCCACATAAGTGTCCTAAAAGAGGTCTCGAGATGTTTGCGGGAAGCGGGGTTGACGATAAACGTGGAAAAGAGCAAGTTCTGTTTCAAGGAGATTAAATACTTAGGCTATTTCGTCGGTGATGGATGTTTGAGAACGGATCCCGAGAAGGTTTCAGCGATAAAGGACTTCCCTGTTCCAAAAACCCCTAAACAACTCCGTCGGTTTCTAGGGATGACGGGATGGTATAGGCGCTTTATACCAAATTTTGCGTCTATATCAGCCCCAATGACGGACTGCCTCAAAAAAGGAAAGGAATTTACTATGACAAGCGAAGCACTAACTGCCTTCGAAAACTTAAAGACGACCTTAATAACAGCACCAATACTAACGAACCCGGACTTCACTAAACAATTTTACATACAATGTGACGCATCATCCTCTGGTGTAGGGAGCGTTCTTTTTCAAATGGACAAAGATGACAATGAACGACCCATAGCATTCATGTCCCAGAAGCTGAATCCCGCTCAGCGGAATTACAGTGTGACGGAACTTGAATGCTATGCGGCCGTTTTATCTGTCAAAAAGTTCCGAGCCTACATTGAAGGATTACCTTTTACTATTATAACTGATCACGCAAGCCTTAAGTGGCTGATGACTCAGAAGGACTTGAGTGGTCGGTTAGCTCGTTGGAGTCTCAAACTCCAAGGGTTTGATTTTACAATAGAGCATAGGAAAGGTGTCCTTAATGTAGTCCCGGATACTCTCTCAAGAATCCATATGGACGAGATCGATACTGAAATGCCAGAGGTTGACTTCAATTCACCATACTTTTCATCAGAAGAGTATGTTGAGTTGAAGAAGACCATTAACGATAACCAGGACAAACTACCAGACATTTGCATTTCAGACGGGTACGTATACAAACGAACGGACAGACGGACAGGAGATCCGATCCAAGAGGACAGAGCCTGGAAACTCTGGGTCCCGAAGGAGTTGTGTAGGGGACTTTTGGAAACAGCACACGACTCTTTTTCTGCTGGTCATGGAGGAATCCATAAGACCTTAGCCAAATTAAGGCAGAAGTATTTCTGGCCTAACATGACCATTGATGTTAAAAACTATGTAATCAACTGTGATATTTGCAAGTGCAATAAGGCGACAAGTGCAATTTTACGGCCGCCCATGGGACAACAAACAATAACTGAACGACCATTTCAAAGACTATACATCGACTTTTTAGGACCGTACCCTAGGACAAGGACTGGCCACACACACATTTTTATAGTATTAGATCATTTTAGTAAGTATGTATTTTTAAAGCCCATTCGTAGAGCAACAGCAGCTGAGGTAGTAAAATACCTCGAAGAAGGTGTTTTCCATTTGTTTGGGGTTCCAGAATATATACACTCTGACAATGGAAAACAATTCATCTCAGAATTGTTTTCCAGCTTTTTAAATAAATATGGAATCAAACACGTACGAACTGCTTTCTACTCCCCCCAAGCAAACGCTTCGGAAAGAGTGAACCGTTCCGTACTATCCAAAATTCGATCCTACATTGATAGCGATCAAAGAAACTGGGATACACATGTGAGCCACACAGCATTTTCGCTCAGGAGTGTAGTTCATGACGCAACAACATATGAGCCATATTATGCCGTGTTTGGTACACAAATGGTCCAACACGGAAACACATATGAGCTGCTACGACGGCTAGATATGTTAAAAGATACAAACATTGAGATCGTTAATAAAACGGACAAGTTAGCCTTAATACGGAAAAATATTTTCGAAAACTTAAAATTAGCTCATGATAAATCAACGAAGGTATATAATCTAAGAAGCAGAAATGTCTCATATAAAACTGGACAAATCGTCTTCAGACGATATTTTAAGCAAAGCAACCTTGCTGACCACTACAATGCGAAATTGGGACCTAAGTTCATTAAATCTATTATTCTAAGGCCCATTGGGAACTCTCTATACGAGATAGGGAATCTTAAGGGTGAAAAAGTAGGCGTTTTTCACGCAAAAGACCTACACACATAACATTTTTTCTTGACACACTCAGCTGCTGTTGCTTCTATTGCTTTCAGTCTGTGATATAGGTAGTAGTTCTTCTGTGATATAGGTAGTAGTTCTTCTGTGATATAGGTAATAGTTTTTCTGTGATATAGGTAGTAGTTTTTTTATGATATTGATGTGTTTATTATATTATTTATTTATTATTGATAAAAGTCTTTTCCTTTAGACTGATGACCTGTGATATTTATGTATGTGATGTACAGAGATTATATTTATTTATTTATTTATTTATTATAGTATTTACCATAGATATACATATATATATATTTATTTATTTACTTATTTTAACACAGAGATTTTTAACTTTTTTGTTTGCATGTGTATAGAATTTTATTTATTGACTTATTTATTTATTTATTTGTTTTTTTGTTATTTATTTATTTATTTATTCAATTATATACGTAATTATTTATTTATTTGTTTTATTTATCTATGCAATGAGGTTTTTATTTAATCAGCTAGCTTATCAATATAATAGTTTTCATCATTTTCAATCACAGACTGATCTTAAGTAAGAGAGGGTAGAATTACAACAAGATAGTAATAGAGGAAACTGTCAAGAGAAATAGCTTCGCAACTGTCTCCAAAAGCATAATTTAAGATCTATTCTGAAATCTTGGTTGGCAGATTTGTGTCGAATAACAATGTATCTCAGGGTGTGGGACGTACCACACGTTGTCCGAACGGCTATCAATAGAATAATCTCATCTACCTTAATAACATTGACCAATGTAATTAATCTACACAACGACCAACGGATTTTTTTCGAATCCAGTCTGCTCATGACCATTCGGCGACTGTTTTCGAGTTTGTAACGTAGGCCGTCGCTTATCATGGCAAATAAAATAGAAACGCAAACAAAAAATCAAACAGAAAAGTATAGGTATCCTAACCCACTCCTATAATTCTCTGTCCGAGCCCTACTTCTCAAAATAATTCATAGAACGCGAATACTCATTAAAACTCAATGACCACGGTAATAGATACTTCACATAAACACAGTAATCAATACAGGATACATACGCTCGAACGTAGGAATGTACCTGCACACACAGTATTGCACACTCGTTGTAGTTAAATGGCTTAAGATCTGCATATCGATCTTATGTGGGGGGTGTTGGAATACAGTGGGTGGATATTGTTTGGTTCTGAGGTAGCTTTGTTGTTGTGTTGATGTAGGTTGTGTTTAGGCGGGAAGACCTGAAACGAAAAGAAAAATGGTTAGAAGATTTGACGGATGAGGAATGGTTTCTGGGGATGTTTCTTCAGCATTCACTCTTGAAGTGTATGTTAGAGAAACATTCCCCAGCGTCAAACTTATCTTTTGAATGGGCTTTCCATGCATTTTCAGCTACTAATTAATAGGTGTAGCAAAAGAGGAGATTCACCGGCCGACAAATTGATGTTGTCGTCTGCACATCCGAGGTGCGATTTTTTTTTTTGCTTTGGAGGATTCTTTTCAGCATTTGACCGACTCAAAATTATTTTTGCATATTATTCTTATTTTTGTCTGGTTTTTCTGCTTTATTTTAATTTAATTGGTTACAACACAACATTTCTTAAGAAAACTTACACGAATAATATGAAACGTCAAGAAAGATAAGACAAACGTCAAGAACAAAGAATAATACAAAACGCGATCGCTCTCCACCTGGTAGCGAATATTCGGACATACAAAAAGAATATGTACAAAAGAAAAAGGAAGTAGAGATCACAGCAGTTGGTTTCAAATCATGAATTAAACTGTTATACATTGTGCAATATTTAGTTATAAGTCATATATTTAGAGTAAATAAGACTGATAGATTAGTTAGAATGATAAATTAAGTTTAAAATTTAGAACTTTAAATGAATATTCATCCCAATCAAGCTTGGTATTTAAAAAGTATTGAATGTGAGTTCAATACACACATACAATTACAATTACATCCGAGAATGTGTCAAATAAAAAGAAGGAAAAAAAAAAAAGAAAATAGAAGATAAACGAAGGACACAACGAGAGCAAATTATGGCTTTAGTATTAGTAGCGGGGAAGATAAGCTTTACACTTCCAAGAAAAAAGAAAGTAAGAAATAGGCCAATAGGGCAATGACCTATAGATGCATTTCTAAAGCTTTCATCCATATGATCGAGAAAAGTGCAAATACGAGAAATCATTTGAGCAAGTTTCACAGTACGGTACGGAAGATTTTAACTCCGTTTGGTGAACAAAAGAAAAAGTAATCATACACGAACATATACGTATGTACATGATTTGAGTTTTTATAAGTGGAAATCTACTGATTAATATAGTTTTGAAGTGAGTTAAGTTTTATGTGAAAGTATAATGAATTTTCTTACGATTCATATAAGAAAATAATACTTTGAAGTGACACTATTAAAAAAGAAACTATCTTAATTTGAATAGGACATAGTGAGGAGGAAGGAGTATTCCCGTAAGAATTCCAAAAAGGAACCTAAGTAGGAATCCATCGGATTTCTTGTCTTTTTGAAAGTTTTATTTAAAGCAGAGGTATGTAAATTAAAAATCTGAATGCATTTAACATGGTTTCTCATAGTGGGTATGAATTTCGTAGGTTTAGTGTTGGATAGTAGAGTTTCTTCCTGATATATAGCCTGAGAAGTTACGAATGTATGTATATGTACAAATTGAAACATCGCTATATAGTGGGGCGGCTTAGCTATTTAATTGTGCACTTTGTGATAAAAGCAACAAATTTGTATCATTGTTAGAACATTATAAAATAATGATTTTAAGAGGTTGGGCCACTTTGTATGTCCGCCCATTTAGGTGGGCGGGGCAATTTTGTGAAGAAAATGACTTAAAATGGGGAAAAAATTATTAAAAAACAACGGCAGCACCTATAATAGTATTCTATAGCTTTTTTTAAAGCCAATAATTTATCCTTCAATTTTGTTTTTAAATTAAGTCTCTTAAGTAAATAGTTTTTGAAAAAAAAAAATTCAAACTCAAAATTTCGAAAAAAAAAATTGAAAAATAGTAATAATATTTTTTTTTTTCAAAACTTAGCGTGACTAAATTATAGTTAAATAATTATTTGTGTACTCTCTTATTAATTTTGAGTCGAGTCCTGAAAACCAAATAGTTATAAGACTATCAGTTTTTAAGAAAATCAAATATTACTAAAACCATTTTTTTCTTATAATTTTTTTGTTCGGGTATTTGTTGCATTCAAATCGATATTTTTGATGAAAAAAACACTGATATTACTTTTATTTTATACATATACAAAAGCAAATGTATATATACATATGTATATCACAAATTTTCGAATACCCTCCCTTGGCATCCCATGCCCATGTAAGAAATTTGGAGGCTATTTAAAATACTGTATTTTGTTCATAAAGATATTTAAGATTAAGAATATTTTTTTGGTTTATATCAATGACAAACAAAAATTTATTTATAGGAACTGATGCTTATGGATCTATTAATTTTAAGAAAGTATTATTAGATAATTATATAACAATGCAAACAAATATTTTTAATTCAACATTTTTTTTTTAAGTACATAGCTTAAAGTTTGAATTGTTAAATTCATAAATTTCAAAAATTTAAAAGTACTAAAAATGCTTAAAATTTGTGTGTTTAAAGAGAGTTTAATTCAACACAAGACATTCTCCCTCGCAAATGCATAGTTCCGTGCATGGCAATTTGCTTTTTTTGCATTTACAACCTCTCTGGCATCCCCTTTTGCAACCACAACGAATAAGCTCTTGACAGGCTTTAGCTGCTTCAGGGATTGTAATCCATTCCGGAACATAAAGGCCATCATCTTTTTCAATCCAACCCCAACTTGATCTTTAATGTTTGGACCTTCTAATACCATGTTGATTAGAGCTAACAAAAGGCTGGACACAGATTTTTCATGACAACCTTCTTGAAATGACCCATCAAAATGATTTGAATCTTCAAACATGTCTTGACGTACAATCTGTGCTGCTCGAGCAAGAATAACTGCATTATTGTCGTTGTCCTTTGCATATGTTGTTTGTAATCCAGCACCAATATCTTCATCAAATGCTAATAAGACCTCTCGCCCCTTGTTGTAAGATCGTAGATTTGGAAAATGCGCAAGTATTCGATTTTTCAGCCTGGTACTGTGAACTTTAAAATCAAGATTGACCCCAAAGCCTTCCAATCTCGTGACATATAATTGGACTAAATGAGATAATTTAAATACTGTAGCAATGTCTGATTGCTCACGTGTTTCCTCAATGTACATTACTAGTTCTGCAAAAACGATACCTGATATCTTATTGTCCCTGTCTGTTCCAGTCTCTTGTTCTATTTTGAAAGCTCTTGCCCGATTATATAAGCCCACTAAGCACTTTTTATGATACTTTGCTTCCAAAGCAACCATGTCCCCTGCACTCATACGAGACAAGAGTTCTGTATCATCAACTAATATTGCACTAGCTCTTACACGTCTATCTAAATCAAATGTAGAAGCTTCATGGAGACTCTCATTATTGTTTGCTAATTCTCCACAGAAAAAGCAAGTTTGTGGGGTAATCTTTTCTGAGTGTGACCTTGTGATCTTAGGTTTAATAGCCTGACCCTCATCTGGAAGTGCAAGGTTTTCCCTGCTTCTTTTTTCTGCTCGTTGAAGTTTTGTGCTATTGTATTTCAGCTTACATGACTGATGCCACTTAGCCTTTTTTTTAATGAGTGTCATTTCAATACCTTCACCATTATTCAATCTTTTCAAATCCAATTGCTTCGGCAGATAATTTAGTTCATCAAATTTGATTAGATTTTCAGCCAAAAGTGTATAACTAGAACTAGAACCACTTTCTTTTCTTGTTAATAAGTTTGGATTTGTTAACGGTTGTAGCGTATCCTCTTGGCAAATGAAACACAGTTCCCAATTTGTCGTCGTCAGTTGTTTGTTTTTATGTTCAGACACAAAAGGGTCTTTGATTTCAAATCTTTCTGACATGATTTGCTTTTTTTGAATTGTTAAATATCTAAAATAAGAAAAACAGGGTGTATTGACGATAAAACGGTTTTTAGCAATCCACTATACATCTGCGAAGTGGCGTGAAATAAGGCCAAGTAAAGTAAGACCAAATTTCTGCTAGCCAAAAAAAAAGGCAATATGGCACTATGACAAAAAAAGAATGGAAATTAAAATTCTTAATCTCCTTAGTATAACAAACTTTTGTTGCGGGCCTTACATTGTATTATTAAGTAAAATGAAAGAGGAACAACATTGTGGAGTATTCACTTGATATTGAAAGCGTATATGTGAAAATTCTACTCGGGGTATGGTGGCGGTCAATAATGCAGTTTAACGCTGAGGCAACAACGGCGTGAATACGTGAACCGTGCCCAATATCGAATGCCGACACCTCCATACTACGTCCGCTGCCTTAATAAAAAGTTGGCCTTATTTCACTTGGCCATATCTTGCGCGCCCAAATGGAGTTTTCCTCAAATTACTTTTATGGCTTAGTTAAAATGTTTAACTACTTAAAATAAACAAATATTCAAAACTTACTTGTCGGATTGGAGTGCTGAAGTTTCAAGATTCTAATAAGGAATTGAGACGCAAAAGGAACACTTCAACTACTTGCTATACTTATATAAAAGTGCGCATAAAAATAAAAGACTTAAACACCGATAAAACACCAAACTTTAGGACTCTCATGTCCGTAAACTATATATGAGTATAAATAATAGCCGAACAAAAAAATTGGATTCAAAGAGAATTCTGTCACTTTTGAATTTATTTGCTCGGTAGCTTTGTTTTTTAAAATTGCTTTTGATCTAGCCATGCAATCTATGTTTTTGGTTTAAGTTTCTTTTGATATTTTTATTATCTTTTAGATTCAATCCTTAAGCCAACATTCATGATTATAATAATGTATTAATAATTAAATCAATCAACTTTAATTGTTAAAAGTTGTAGACCTACAAAAATTTATAAACCTGTAAAACTTGTTTTTTGTCAAAACCGGCTAAAGTTGTGATGGGGGAGAGGGGAAGAGGGGGGGGGGGGGGGTGAAGGATAATGCTTAGGAAGAATATTCGACGATTGGCTCTCTTTTGTATGTGTTTGACTTTTTAGAACCCTAAAATCAAGTTCCAGTTGCTTTTTGAACAAAAATTATGGTTTGAATGTACAAAAAAAAAAAAAAATTATTTAAAAAAGTGATAAAAGTGATTTTAGAAATATTTAATTTTCTCAAAACTTAAGAGTCTTACAACCATTTGGTTTTCAGGACTCGACTCAAAATTAATAAGAGAGTACACAAATAATTATTTAACTATAATTCAGTCACGCTAAGTTTTGAAAAAAAAATATTATTATTATTTTTCAAGTTTTTTTTTGCGAAATTTTGAGTTTGAATTTTTTTTTTTCAAAAACTATTTACTTAAAAAACTTAATTTAAAAACAAAATTGAAGGATAAATTATTGGCTCTAAAAAATGCTATAGAATACTATTGTAGGTGTTGTCGTTGTTTTTTAATAATTTTTTCCCCATTTTAAGTCATTTTCTTCATAAAATTGCCCCGCCCACCTAAATGGGCGGACATACAAAGTGGCCCAACCTCTTAAAATCATTTTTTTATAATGTTCTAACAATGATACAAATTTGATGCTTTTATCACAAAGTGCACAATTATCCTTTATATGGGAGCTATGCCGCTTCACTAATATGCATGTTCATATATCTACCGAAATAAAGATATAAATCAACCACAAAGCATATACAATTTGGCACGTTTGAGGAGGCCCAACCTAAATCTCTGCTGAAGTTTTGGGAGATACCCTAGAAGGGATATTGTGGCAGAGTGTTCCGTTAGGCATCCAACACCGTTGCATGAACTGGCACCTGAAAGACCAAGGGCACGTGAAGGGTACGCGAAGGGCATTGCATCCGACTCTTTATGCTTCTTTGTCCTGCAGTTAAAGTGTCGTGTGGATTTTCATCCTAAAAATTTTAAATCATTGAATTTTTTTTTATGAACTTAACTTTTGTGTGAACATAAAGTCTTTAATTTTTAATTTTTTTTATTTGAATTTAATTTTTTTTTTATTTTAAAGTAATTCCTTTTTATGTAAAAGAAAAGAAAAAGAAATAAGAAAAGTTGAAAGGCATAAATTCTTAAAAGTGAAATATAGAAAAATTTAACTCTGGACTCAAAATAATATGGACATATGCATGTATAGGGTTTTCAATATTGTGTAAAATCAGTGCGCGAAGAAAAAGCTCTAAATTGAGAGCATTATCATATTCCGTCATCCAAGTACGTGCTGCCGGCAGGACTTCGAGGGACGAAGAAACCGTAAGTTTATTTGAAAAGTATATTGATATGATTGAAATACATTTACCTATATTGAATTTTATATATTTGTATTGACATAAAACTTGAGACGGAGATAAACAATTCGTTTAAAGTAGGAGTTTGGATAAAAATCCTCCTATATAGAAAAATAGTACAGATTGTCCTTTGACAATTTTTGTAGTTATTGTAAAAATCACCTTTTAACTTATTTTTATTTTCTTTTAATTATTCTTATTTTTTTTATTTCTGAATTAACTTCTTTGCATTTGAATTCTTTTATCAATAAATTGTTAAAAACGGCCAATGGCCATATCGATTGAAAACCAGTGTTCTTTTTGGTGAAGAGTGAAGTTTTCTCGATGGATTGCTAGATTTAGCTGCAATGGTGTGTGGCGTTCCGGCAAAGCCGTCTGTCTGTAAGAGAAGAGCTCATAAGTCAGTGACATAGGTGGACATGACAAACTGTGGACTAGATATGACGTGTTAGACATAGATACATTTTAGATTGCGATTGGATGTCGAGCGCGGGGTCACCTCCAAAACTACATGGCCATGGAGGTGGCAAAGGTTGTATCTTTGATACAAGGGTGGGTAGGCCAAAACTTGACGACTCCATCTGTCAAGGCCATTTGTTGACTTGGCGAACCACTGTCTAACTGAGACGTTGGATTTTGAGCGGATGTGTGTAGGTGTTAGCTTAGTTGTAGGTTAGAGTAAGATATAGAGGGTTATATCTCAAATAGTTATACATTTTTATTTTGAGTCTTGATATAAATTAATTATATCTGATAAGATATAAATTGTAGGCATTAAGGGTTTAGATAAGGTTAGGTTTAGTTTACACTAAATACCCGTTTCAGAGTTCAATCTTTCACTTGGACAGTGGCATAGATACCTTGTTTTATGCTTATCCTTTTCTTTTTTTATTCCCATCCTTATTTAATATTATCCATATTCCTTTCCTTATCCTGTTCCTATTCCTATTCCTTATACAGATCCCTGGCACGAGTTTTTGTTTGTTGAGTGGGAGATGTGTGAAAGGGGAGCAAGAACCACCCCCCATCCTTCGAGCTAGGCCGAGCAAGAGCAAGCGTGCCGCGCCCGCTTTCCACATCAAAGTACACCCCCGTGGTAACCCAGACTCACAACAATCTTATCAGCAAATTTCTCATGCTCCACCAATCCAGTTAAAGAAAAAAACCCAAAGAGAACCGTCTGGCAGTATGAGAAAGCAACTGGGACAGTCTCAACAACTTCTATCGCAACTTTAACTGGTCACTATGCTTTCTCGATAGAGACATAGATGCCAGTGCTGATATGTTAACAGGTATTATTACCAATGGAATGAAAACTTTTATCCCTGATAGGACTAAGAGTATAATTTCTAAGGAAAATTCTTGGTACGACCATGGCTGTAAAGAGGTTATTAGGTTAAAAGAATTAAGTTTCCGATGCTTTAAAAAAAACACACTGAGGAAAACCGAAAAAATACCGACGAGCCCGGAATACCTGCAATGCTCATATTCAAAAAACGAAGTTCTTACATGACCAAAATGTACGGCAAAAGATACTGCAATGTCCGAAAGGCAGTAAGAGATTTTGGTCATTTGTAAAAAATATTAGAAACTCTTCGTCGTCATCGGTTCCAACACTCGTTCACAATAACACTCCTGTGGTTAGCTCGCAAGGAAAAGCAAATCTGTTTGCTGCCCTTTTTGCTGCAAATTCGACCTTGCCACACAGTGTTATGACTCCTCCTGTACTTGGGCGCGTAAATGCTGCTATGGGACAAATCTTTTTTCGCACTCGTACAGAGTCCTAAAAGATCTTGAAATTCACAAATCCGCTGGTCCAGATTGTATATCCCCATTAGTTCTGAAGAGGTGTGCTTCAACACTGGCAAAACCATTACGTAAACTGTCCCATCTTTCCTACTCATCTGGACTCTTTACGAGTAGATGGAAAACAGCATATGTCCAGCCAGTACATAAAAAAGGCGAATCGTCCTCCCCCTCCAACTATCGACCAATTGCACTTACATCCCTTCTCTCCAAGGTCATGGAAACGCTGATCAACAATCAGCTTAAGAAATGCTTTGCCAAACTCGATTTTTCCCCTTCATTGTGATGTACAAGCATTCAAGATCAACGTGCATCGGCATCTCCTATTACACCCTCTCCAGTTTTCCTAAACGCTCACGCTGTGTTACATCATAACATTATAAGGGTATTCATAATCCCTTGAGTGTGTGCAAATTATATAAAAAAAAGGGCAGATAGGACACCACCTTGTGGCGTACCTCTACTGACAGACCTTCTAGCGGAAAAGCTGCCCAGTTTTGAATTGATAACCCTGCTAGTCAGCATTTGATTAATCAATTCACCAAGCGTACCATCTACCTTCAGGGATGTCAGAGCAGATGCGATCGCATATGCGTTGACATTGTATATCCAAGAAAGCGACCATGGTGTACTCTTTATGATGGAGGGAATATTCTATAGTTCGAACTAGAGTATGTAACGCAGTTTTCATTCATCCTACGCACACAAACTTTGAGGCGATTAATTTTGTCGTCTCTTATCATCAATACAGAAAACACAAACATTTTATTTATTTTGCGAAATTATTTATGCACACACATAAAATAAAAATGAAAATCGAAATTTCGATCCGAATTGAATCCGATCCTTCGATCCGCTCATGTAAACGTAGTATTAGTTGGTTCTTTGAATTCATCATGATTTATGATTTTTATATATGTGAACAGGTAGACAATGTAACAACGAAAAACAAAATAGTCACAAAAGGGAACAAAAAACATAAATAACATGAAAATAAACTCTCAAAAGTTCTCTAGTGGATGTAGCGGCAACATGTAAAAGTCTAAAGGTTATTGAATTTGGTAGTTAATAATACTCTTAATAGTGAGCACAAATTTTCACGATACTTTTATTTATTTATTTATTTATTTAATTACTGCTATACTTAATTCTAAACTTAAATCTAAACTTAATTCTATATTTCGTTTTTTTTTTTTTTTTTTTTTTGCTTGTTTTTTTTACTTTTATTTCTTTTATTATTGATGTGGGCCCGTAGGCCCACCCACCAGTTTTGTACATAAAAAAACTTTAAAATAAATCTTAAAAATAAATTAAAGACAACAGGGGCTTTGAATTAGGACGAGTTATAAAGAGAGGTTCGGAGTGAGGAAGAACTGATATGGAAGTCAAAGATGTCCTGTGAATTATTGGCTAGACGCAACATTCTTGAGATTGGTTCAAACCGACCATAGCTTGTGCGGTGATGAGAAAGGCGGAAGAGAGAAGTGGATCTGAGAGAACGTGGGTTAGTAGTAATAGGAATCATTTCCAAAAGATAGGAAGAATCAATAGTCCCAGCGAGGAGCTGGTGCAGAAAAAGTATGTCAGCATATTCTCGACGTTTTTTTAAGGTTGGCAAATTGATCAATTTTAATCGATCTTCATAAGGGGGTAAGATGAGATTATCAGACCAAGGAAGACCGCGGAGGGCAAAACGAAGAAACCTACGTTGCACAGCTTCAATTCTTTGGGAATGACAGTTCTGATATGGCGACCAAACTTGGCTAGCGTATTCAATGAGGAGTCAAACAAAAGTTATGTAGAGGGACTTAGAGATGATCCCAGCTAGCCATTCCAAATTTCCAAAAATTAACTTTTCGAATTTTTTTCTATGCCAATCGTTTGTGATTCGTTTGTGACTGTTTGTGACAGCATTAAAAAGTTTTGTGACTCGATAGTTATTGAGTTATTAACAAATTTTAAAAAATGTACCAGTTAGCCATAATATTTTTGAAAACTGTAGTAGCAAAAACTTTTTTATACTCAATTAATCAGAAATCGTTTGTGACTTCTGAATATATCAATAAAATCGTTTGTGACAAAATAGTTTTCGAGAAAAAATTGGAAAACTGATTTAATTTCACCACACTTTAATTTTCTATTGTTATGGGCGGAGCTTTGCATAGGTATGCGCTGATGCATGTGTCTCTGATTCATGATGCTGAGGTGAGTTTTTATGGTTTGAGGTGAGCAATATTTTGCAATAATAATTAAGGTAACAGCAAATTAAGTTTGAGTTTATTAAATACGACCACCATTTTTCAACTAAACTATTACGGCCAGACCCTGATTGTTGTTCAGTTTATATGTACATAGCAAGAGCAAGGTATCTACTTACCTATACTCAATCGATTGAATATAATTCGTTGCATCAGAATTGTTCAAAACAACAGCTTGTAGGTAACAATTACGGCTGGTTTTAATTCCAGTGACAATTTTGTATAAAATTGGAATTTTGGAAAAAAATTGTTTGTGACTACCTACCTGGATTGTTTGTGACAGCCTATTTTCCAAAAACTCGTAATGGCTGGTCTATGTTTTTACTTATCCCATTGCAAATTGTTCATAAATTGAGAATTTAGCAAAACCATCGTTTGTGACTACCTAGTTTGTTTGTGACAGCCTATTTTCCAAAAACTCGTAATGGCTGGTCTATGTTTTTACCTATCCCATTGCAAATTGTTCAAAAATTGAGAATTTAGCAACACCATCGTTTGTGACTACCTAGTTTGTTTGTGACAGCCTATTTTCCAAAAACTCGTAATGGCTGGTCTATGTTTTTACCTATCCCATTGCAATTTGTTTATAAACAATTTGCAATGGGATAAGTAAAAACATAGACCTGCCATTACGATTTGTTTATAAACAATTTGCAATGGGATAAGTAAAAACATAGACCAGCCATTACGAGTTTTTGGAAAATAGGCTGTCACAAACAATCCAGGTAGGTAGTCACAAACAATTTTTTTCCAAAATTCCAATTTTATACAAAATTGTCACTGGAATTAAAACCAGCCGTAATTGTTACCTACAAGCTGTTGTTTTGAACAATTCTGATGCAACGAATTATATTCAATCGATTGAGTATAGGTAAGTAGATACCTTGCTCTTGCTATGTACATATAAACTGAACAACAATCAGGGTCTGGCCGTAATAGTTTAGTTGAAAAATGGTGGTCGTATTTAATAAATTCAAACTTAATTTGCTGTTACCTTAATTATTATTGCAAAATATTGCTCACCTCAAACCATAAAAACTCACCTCAGCATCATGAATCAGAGACACATGCATCAGCGCATACCCATGCAAAGCTCCGCCCATAACAATAGAAAATTAAAGTGTGGTGAAATTAAATCAGTTTTCCAATTTTTTCTCGAAAACTATTTTGTCACAAACGATTTTATTGATATATTCAGAAGTCACAAACGATTTCTGATTAATTGAGTGTAAAAAAGTTTTTGCTACTACAGTTTTCAAAAATATAATGGCTAACTGGTACATTTTTTAAAATTTGTTAATAACTCAATAACTTTCGAGTCACAAAACTTTTTAATGCTGTCACAAACAGTCACAAACGAATCACAAACGATTGGCATAGAAAAAAATTCGAAAAGTTAATTTTTGGAAATTTGGAATGGCTAGCTGGGATCATCTGGGACTTAGTGACATAAGGGTTCGAGAATTCCTTAGACCAACGTTTTATGAAGCCGAGTGAAGAATTGGCCTTGTTAATTATATGGTCAAAATGGGCACGAAAGTTTAACTGATTGTCGCAAACTACTCCCAAGTCTCGTATAGAACAAACAGATGGAATAGCTACATCATGAAAGTAATAGGTTCGGGAATGTAGGGGTAATCACTTTCGGGAGAAAGTTATGAACTGGCATTTAGCAACATTAAGGTGCCAGTTATAGCTATCATTGAATCTCATCATTGAAAATTTTAATGATGGTTTTTGGGGTGTTTAGAAAGTAAAATCAATTAATATTTTGATGTACAAATAAAGCTCAAGACTTAATAAATATTTCTAGTCAAAAAAAATTTCAAATATGCCCAACTTTCTTCAAAAAATGGCTTTTAATTTTTTAATGATCATTGGTAAGGTAGTTCAATCATTGAAATAAGAAAAGTGATTTTATGTTGAAAGTTAGGCCTTTTTGAATTTTTTTTTTGGCTAGAAATATTAACTAGATCTTAACCCTTATTTGTCCATCAAAATAATAAATGATTTTACTTCCTAAACGACTAAAAACCAATTATTAAAATTTTCAATGATGAGTTTCAATGATAGCTATAACTGGCACCTAAGTTCTAAAAAATTTTTGTCGCACCAGGTTTGGAATGAAATAAGATCGTTTTGAAGTGAAAGAGAGTCAGTGGGAGTAGAAATGACCTTAATTATTTTCATATCATCAGCGTATATGGAGAGATTTGAATCATTAATTACATTGATGACGTCGTTTATTGTTAAGACAAAGATCAAAGGTCCGAGGTGACTCCCTTGAGGAACACCCGAAGTAGCATACATAAATGGGATCGGAGATTGAAAACCTAAATATAACTCTATATTGGCGGTTCTCTAGGTATGAACTGAGCCATGAGATGAAAAAGGGTGGAAAACTGAGGGCTCAGTACTACGGTCAGATTTTGAGAATGTCTAGAAAAAAATAATACGACCACAGAAATTCATGTTCAAATAGTGAGCGTGACATATCTAAAGTATATTTTATTTTGCGAGTTTAATATTTAGTTCATGCTCAGTGGAGGTGAAATATAGGTTGTTAAAAAGGCTACAGGGTGAAGGTTCAGAAAAGAAAAAAATTATCGCATTTTAAACTGCAAAATCCAAGCATTTTTGACATACAGAGGTAATAATGAAACTTATTATGTACAAAACTATCAGAAATTTGAATTTAAATGGTTCTGAGTTTCTAAATAAGTCCCCTAAGTGCTTCTGAAAAAATTCAATTCTTTTAAAACTAGTTTTGTAATTTTTCAAGAAACTAATGAATCGTTTAATTTTGAATTTATTGAAAATTTCATTTGAAAACAACTTGGGTTATTTGGATTATTAAAACGGTTCTGTTTCAAATTAAGTGATCTAAGTGGTAGGACTTGAAAAATGCTTGCCCTGTTGTCGTTGTCGTGAAAGAAGTTTCACTTCTAGCGCGTGTACATAAGTACGCACACTCTTTTTTTAATTTTCGCACAAGAGTTGTTTTTTGACGTTGCTAGTAGCTCTCAGATTATTCGGTAGGTACGTACTTCCACCTTCAGTGTTTGAGTTGGATTTTTGTTTGTCCTTTTATGAGTGCTTCTCAGTAAACCCAACATGTTCCCAGCTTCCCATTTCCATAGCATATCAAATATGTATGGCGGGGTGGACTAAATCGGAATACGGAACAGAAGAGAGAAGTGATTCGATAAAAAGCGTTGAGTAGGTATTGCATTGTTTATGTTTGAGTTGAGTTTTAACTTCACAAGGAATACAAATCTGTGTAGTGTTTGGTAGTTTTTAAAAAGGAAATATAACTATACATGAAGTACGATATTATTTTTTTCAAATAATTTATAATATTCTTAACAAATTCGACGAAAACGATATACCTATACGTACATATTTAGGTACATAGATACTCATTCATTTATGTAGATAAATAGTGATAGTGAAGTTTTTTGAAACAAAATCTGAGTAAACAATTAAATTGACACTCGTACATTAATGGGTAGTTGTATACCTAGTGATCATAGAGAACCTATATTATCTTGAGTCGCGACTCGTACCCCTCTTGCCTAAAACACCCGCAAATTTTATTTGAGCTATTTAAGAGAAAACTCTCTTAAATTCCCTGTCCGTGAATACGTGTGAAGCGTGGATAAAAAAACAAAATGTCGACAGTAGCTCAGAAAGGTGACATTTTTTTTTAACTACCAAAAGTCAAAATGACAGCTAAAAAATCATCTGGCGATCTTAATTGACTTATTTGCACAGTTAAATAAAATTTACTAAGCATTTTGTTTAAAATATAATAAAAAATATTCTAAATTGCTATACCGGAAGCTTTTAAAAATAAAATTGAACGATTTAATCAATTATATACCTACAACAAATTATCTTATCCTGTTCTTACAAAAGTAAAGTGTGCCTAAGGGGTTCAGCTAATTAATATAAATTCTTATAAAATGGTATCTACTCGCCCCTTATTATATCTTTCGTCCATTGCAATACTCATCACTGGCCTCTTTTGGCTGCGACGCCGAAATAAAAATCGTTGTGGGGACATGTGCAAGGATGAGAAGAAAATTGAATACCAAATAGAAAACCACAATGTGTCCTTAAGAATAATATCCCAAAAAAATCAGCATTCATGAATATAAACGGTAGGTACAATTAACACTTCCGAGATGAAAATCCTGCAACGAAACTGTTTGGAAAATCGGCCCCCATCAAAATAAAACAAAACAATAACAGACCATCACCCAGTAAGCAACTGCCAATAGATTCCAAGCACAACAATACAAGTTGCTGAAAACAAAACCTTACGTTCCATCGATGAAAACTATGAGAACCTGTCGTCGCCAGTGGATCTTCCTGATTCAGTTCCTTTAGCTGAGTCTTATCGAAGGCATTTATAATGATGTTGTTGTGAGTGTAGTTATTTCGGGAGCCCATTTCTTCATACAACAACCACTACATCCCTCACATCCATCATTCAAAGGTGCCTATATGACAGCTACAATTCATGTGAGGCACCAATGCTTCCTGGAATTGAATTGAACGCAGTTTGTGTGATTTGCGTCAACAGCGTATGGCATCGAGTACAAATCGTTGAAATTGACGCTGAAGATGATCAGAATTATATTGTTGAGTTTTGGGACTTTGGAGGCCACATGAATGCCCATTTTAATGTTCTTAGACAAATTAGGGCAGATTTTATGGGAACACCATTCCAAGCAGCTGAAGGAATACTGTCCAATTTTCAACCAATTGGTAAATACAAACTCTTTGCTATTATTAACTAAACAAATAAATTATTGCTTTTTTTTGTTTTGAACTAACAGGTACTTGCTGGTCGCCAAAAGCAGCAGATATCTTATGTAAACTTACTAAAGGTAGTCTTACAAGCACAAGTCGCTGGTTACAATAGTCACAATATACCGGAAATATGTTTATTACCTTGCTTAGGACCTAATGTAAGTAAAAATTGAATTTAATTTGTTTTGGTCGGATGAAAAAACAGTATTGATTTACATAAAGCAAATAATCTGTTAATTTTTAATTTATTAAATGAAATTATGTAATAAATAGTTGGTATGGTTCTACCCCGGACAAATTGTAACAAAAGAAAATTTTGTGCGAATGGACTCAGACCACCACCGGGAACATTGGTATTTACCCGTTTCCAATATCATAATTTTTCATGCTGATTCGAACTTTGATATCAGTTTTTACCAAAAATTAATCTTTCAAACCACCGTTTTTTTATTTTCATATGTTCAAAACCTACATTTTCATTTCCACTCTCTACTGAAATACTGTAAATATTTTCAAACAATCTTGTTTCTTTGTGTTTTTCTAGTAGGTATATGGTGTTTTAGAAAAAAATTAATTTAAATTTCGTGCACCGCGTGATTTGATGCTATGAATAAAAAATGCATTTGAAAACCATATTTTATTAAATAAGGAAAAAATCAGTAGGTTTATCTCATATATCCTTACTTATGAGTAAATAGAGTTTTTCTAATCATTTCATCAACTTAGTTTTTCCTTGTTTTTATGAGTACTAGATTGGTTTAGTTATTTGTTTATATCTGGAAAAATAAAAGTCCCACGACCATTTGGTATTTTGTGTTTGACTAAAAATTGACAAAAGCATTGAATATTAAAGTCAAAAGAAGTACTTAATAACAAAATTTGTAAAAAACAATCAGTTTGAACGATTTATTTCTTATTATGTTTTCAAAATTTTGAGTTGGAAGGTTAATTTTTCAAAAACTATTCACGTAATACACTTAATCTAGATAAAAACATTAAAGAATGGATTTCTAACTTTACAAAAAATTATAGCATAATATTGCAAGTAATGACATTGGGGTTTAATATGGCTTTTAAGATTTAGGTAAAAATTTGTATCACTAAGTTGGATTAGGTCTTTGTTTATATCTTGAAAAATAAAAGTCCCAGAACCATTTGGTCTTATGCATTTGACTAAAAACTGACTAAAGCTTTGAATATTAAAGACAAAAATAGTACTTAAAACATAAAATTTTGAACCTAACTGCAAATTAATTTCTTTTGTTACAATTTGTCCGGGGTTAGCCCTATATTTTCCATAGATTTACCTGACTTAATGTATTAAATATTGAGCATGCGGTTCATATTAGCACTAAGTGTGCATATGTATACTCAAACCAAAAGTCAGATTTTGATTCGCTGGCTCGAATTGAAATCGGTAAATGCCATTTTAAAGATGATTCAAATTAGAATCTAGGCATGTATCAACCATTGTCCTAGGATGGATACTTTGGAAGTTACATCCAAGAAGAAATTCCAATTTCTTCATATTAGCACTAAGTGTGCATATGTATACTCAAACCAAAAGTCAGATTTTGATTCGCTGGCTCGAATTGAAATTGGTAAACGCCAATTTCGAGAGGATTCGAATACGAGTTTAGGGATGCATCAACTATTGTCCTAGGATAAATACTTTGGGAGTTACACCTAAGAACGAATACCATTTTCTTCAAATTCCTACTTAAATGTAGGTACCCTCTGACCAAAAGTCAAATTTTGAACCGCTGGCTCGAATTGAAATTGGTAAACGACAATTTCGAGAGGATTCGAATACAAGTTTAGGGATGCATCAACTATTGTCCTAGGATAAATACTTGGGGAGTTACACCCAAGAACTAATACCATTTTCTTCAAATTCCTACTTAAATGAAGGTACCTTCTGGTTCAAACTTAAATTGGTAAACGCCAATTTCAAGAGGATTCGAATACGAGTTTAGGCACTTCAGATTAATATCAAAATCTTACATCACCATGATTCTTCAAGAATCGTTGATGATGCTTGAATGTATAAAATTTGCGTTAATGCACTGTTTATCAAAAAACCACACATGACAAAAAAAAAAACTCGAACTATTTATAATGTACTTACCATGAGCTTAGGTCTTCCTTATTTGAGTGAGGATGCTGGAATGTTCTTCGCGCTTCCTTTCGGCGCGGATGTGTGTTCCCAATAGTCTCTTTAAGAATTTCAAAGCACGATTATCCCTGGACAGTTTCAACAATCCCATGGTTTCCTTCTTGTAAGGAGCATGGCAAACCACTTCCCGAACAAGATCCCTCATGGATGTTCTTTAGACGAGAACCACGTAGTCCATTGACTTTCCTGTGACCGATGTATTTAACATTTTTTAATTTGGTTGATTTATGTCCCCGGTTGAGACCAATACAAAGTTCGTAGCGAATAGCCATTGTACTCTAGACGACAATGGGTGGAAAGGACATAGCTAGTGTTAGGTGTTGCAGGTATTCGCGCTTTTTGTATTCGCCTCTATAGCTTCCGTCGTTTTTGTTTACATGGACGAAAGTTCGTGGACACAAAATAGAATTTGTTGTATTAATTGTCCTGAGCCCAAAAACAAACCAATAAATATTACTAAAGTTGCTACACTTTCACGGAGGCTAAAGAGGACAATTCAATAAGCGCGAACACCACACCTAGCACTATGCCTGGCCAAAACACTTTTATTTTTAAATCACTCACGATGAAAATACTTTTTCGCACATTTTATTTTGTATAAACAGAAACTTACACGTTTTCTGAAAAGAAAAATATTCTTTTTGCGACCGACCATTTTCAAACTTTTTTTTTACTTTTTTTCATCCGTCAAAATATTGAGCTACAAGTGTACATGATTTGGTAAAAGTAAGGCAGCTACGCATATGGAGTCTTAAGGGTGCGCTTCTACTTTTTGGTGCAATTTCTTTAATTTTAACAAAAAAAATCATAATTATTATTTAATTTGTATGCCAGAAGTGACGAAAATTATTTTTGTTATAGTTTTTGTTCAAAAAGAGTTTAAAAAACCCAATTTTATTAAAAAGAAAAAAATATTTTCAATTTTTGAATTCAACGGATTCATATTTTAAATATCTGAGCGCAGGGTAGTCCACAAAATTTGCGCACAGCGCTGTGACCAAATTTTTGTCGCTGTATTGGTGCGGTCTCCATTTAAAATGCACGGGGAAACTAATACATGCTCATAAATTTGGGCAAAATGCTCTCACTTCAGCTTGTAGGGTGAAAGAGAACAAACCCCCGGAGTCGCGACTCTAGATAATATAGGTTCTCTATGCTAGTGATGTTGAATTTATTCAAAAATTAAAAGCAATGTGCGTTAAATGTTAAATACACTCCGCGGCACTTGTTAAAGGCCACTATTTTCGCAATAATTTTTCTCGAAAAATACTTGTAAGAAATGGTTTCCCTGGAAATATTTTATACCGTGAGTAAGTATACATATTGTTTAATAAAAAAAGATAACGTTGAAGGAGTAACTTGGAAAATTAATAGGAATATGAATGAACTGCAAAAAATGGTCTAATTAATTGCATCACTTAATTGAGGCAACTTAAAGAATCTCTTAATAAATTAGCAAAAACAGCGGAATGTTTACCTTTTTTGCTTTCAAACATTTGATTATTATGTTGTTAGTCAATAAATAATGAGCATGCCGTGCGCCCACTATTTTTTGTAGATAGGACATAAAGACGGTTGGGAATTGAATCATAATTTTTTTTTATAAATCAAGCGAAATCTTGCTTCAGTCATCTTAAATAGCTTCGATTAAGGAGTCTTTATCTTCAGACGGCTATCTACCAGCCTCCATACAATTTTTAATATAGCCAGGCCCAAAAGTTTTCGATGATATTTGAGTCCGATGAATAGGGTGTCCATGGCAAAAGTTCAACGTTTTTCGACTGCATTCAGTTTCTAGCCACCCTGGATATGTGTTTAGGGGTGTTATCTTATTGCTTAATTTTAGGTACAAGTTCAAAAATATCTGTCACCTTTGGATATACCCATTCCAACAGATATTTGTAGTCCAGTCAACGAAGACTCAAAATTATAAAATAAATGCAATAAATCCTGCTCTCTGGGTTATTATTTGATGTGGAAGGGTTGACCCCAAGGTATAACATACTAAAAGTCTCCAGCCCAGGGCCACGAGCTTTAGCCAGGAGGGGGGGTTAAAGGTCCCCTTTTGTAATTTTTCGGGAATATTTTGAAAACTTAGCGTTTAAGCGGAAAAAAAGTACATTACAAAATAAAAGAATAATACACTTCTTACAAAAAAAGTCTTATTCCTTTTTTTTCGGTAGGAGCAAGGTTAAGAAAGATACGGGAGGTATAAAATTCAAAAATTTTAAAAACAATGTTATTGTCTTTGAAAATCAATGGTTTTTGATCAATTAACCCAGGAATAAACGGAAAAGGGAGTATATATTAATTCATATGGCCATTTCAGTGACGTCATGAGAGCAAGTTGAAGTTTACAGAAGCTGGTTGTGTTTAAAATGTCCTTATTTATTTTTTTTGATACAGTGTTTATTTTTATATGAGAAACACTGTTTCTGCAAAGGTAAGAAGTACACAGAATTTTTCCAAGTTACAGGCCAATATACTTTATGAAAGCATTTTTGCACATATCCAAAAATAAATTCTATAGAAGGGGAGGTATATTTCCCCTTCCTCTCTATAAGGGGGACAAATTCCCTAAACATTTATTGAAAATAGAAAAATAGCTATTTAAAAACAAAGAAAATACAGATTCTTTTATTTAGTCAAATCAAGTCAACAGTTTTTGAAAAATTCGTTTGAAAACTCAAAATTAATTTTAAAAAAATTGAAATTTTTTTTAAATGATTTTTCATTTGTTATTTTACACTATAAAGTAGTAAATTGTTTTTATTATTTAGTGTTGTTGTTAGCCTTGAGTCGGATGCTGAAAACTTAACAGTTGTAGGGTTTTAAGAAAATTGAAAATAGTGAAAACTACTTTTAAGACGTAGGTACCTTCCATTCAAAAGTTAAAGAACTGTATAGGAAAATATTTTTGTTCTCAAAAATGGCTTCTATGATTTTTATTAAACTTTTCCCATAGGCAGTCTGCTGGAAAAAATATAAAATTCGACACTTAGCAACTATTAGTAGTAGCTCTCATAGCATGTTTTTTTTTATTTTGAATTTTCTCATTATCAGCTTAAAGGATTTTGATAAAATTTCTTATGTACAAATTTCAAATAAGTTCAAATAATATTGCATATCAAAATTTTCACAACATACACATTTTTCGGCAAGAGTACGATAACTTAGGAGCCAAGAAATGATAACGGTTTTTTGTAGAAAAATTCAATTCAAGCATTTTTTACTATGGGAAGGGGGTCTATTTCACCCCGTTTGGGCGGGAGGGGCAAATTCATAAGAAAAAAGTACCAAAACGTAAAAAAATATAAAAACATAACGGTAATACATACTAACAATTAAGTATTATGCCTTTTTTTAAAGCCAATAATCTGTTCTATTCGTTAGTTTTTAAGTCAAGTGCAGTCTGTACATGGTTTTTGAAAAAACAAGTTTTAAACTCAAAATTTGCAAAAAAAACGACATACAAAAAGGGTTTAAAGTGTAATTTCTCAAAACTGTAAAATTATATATCATTTTATTTTCTGAAATTCGTTGCTCTAATTAATTCTTAATCAAAAATTGAAAACTAGAGGATTCTGTCTTTTAGTTTTTGAGAAAATCGATAATTACTATAACTACTTTAGTATGGAATGTGTGTTTTTTGCCGGCGTATAAACAGTGATATGTGTATGGGGGGCATGCTGCCCCCTGCAACCCCCCTGCTTGGGCACATTATAGGATTTGGGGTAGGTGCGAAGTTGTGTATACACAAAGTTTCTTTTGCATTTAAAGAATCTGGATTTAAGGAAACTTTGAGTTTATCCTATATCTACTTCTAATGTCAACAGTTGCACATTCGAAATTTTCAGACATGAAAATGTAATGCACTATAAAAAATTCACATTACCTAGGTACTACCAATTGTACGATTGCAGCAAATTTATATAACTTCTTAATATGTATGTTTGTGTCTAACAAACCTATGTTGTTGTATTGTTCAAAGTATGAATACCCACTTACCTATATCATAAAAATAAACGAGCAAACATTTGAGTTTTGTACCGTAGTAGTTTTAGTAGTTTTCAATTGTCTCAACAATCTAGAAGACATAGAATCATCTAGTTTTCAGTTTTTGATTAAGAATTAATTAGAGCAAAGAATTTAAAAAAAAAAATGATATATAATTTTATAGTTTTGAGAAATTACACTTTAAACCTTTTTTTATACTTTGTTCGCAAATTTTTGAGTTTAAAATTTGTTTTTTTTTTTTAAAAACCATGTATAGATTGGCTTTAAAAAATGGTATAGTACTTAATTGTAGGTATTACCGTTATTTTTTACATTTTTGGTACTTTTTTTATGAAATTCCCCTCCCGCCCAAACGGGGTGAGATAGACCCCCTCCCATAGTAAAAAATGCTTGTATTAAACTGTTCTACAAAAACCGTTATTATTTCTTGGCGCCTAAGGTATCGTACTACTCCCCCATTTTTGAATTATAAAAAAAAAAAGTTTCATACATTTTTTTTTAAATTCAATACCTTAAAAACGGGTCGACAACTTTTTCTGAAATTTAATTTTTGTATGCACTTAAATAAATACTTTAGATTCGCATGCTAAAATTTTTTCTTTAAAATGTTTTAAGAATTTGATATATAAAAATTATTTTTTTTTTAAAACCGCTCCAACTATTTTTAATTATTTTTCATACAATCATATTCAATCACGAATTAAAATTACGTTCTTTTTTTCAACTCAAACTATCAAAAGATTTATTTTAGACACATTTTTCACATACACATTTTTCTTAAAGGTAAGAGCAAGGAAAAGATTCAGATTCCGAGTAAATATATCTACATAGCTACATAATAGAAATTTATTACATTGAGGTTTATCACTAAATATTTAATTTTATTAAAGTAAATGAAGTGACACTAAATAAATCAACTAATTTATTTTACGTGCAAAAAAGAAAAGTTAAAACAAATTTCCCTGAAGGTTGACAGACAATTATTTTTTAGTGGATTTTATTTTTGGGCCTGAGCTCCGCCCCTTAAAATATATTTGGGGTCGTTGGAGCACTTGTTGTTCTTACATGCAAAATAGAAGAGGTTTGATATTAAAAGTAATGTCGAATGTTTTATCCTGGGGGTGAACAAACGAATTTTGTTGATGGATTTTCGTGAAACTGGTGGGGGTTTTGGAGTCCTATTCTGTTTTTTTATTTTTATTTAATTTTTTGCACTGAGAGTGGATAAAACGAATTTTTTTTTATGGATTTTCATGTGAAGCTGGTGGACAAACGAACCCAATTTGTACCCCCTATGATTTCATTTGGGGATGCTAGACTTTATCCCTTGGAAACCAAGGAACTTTACTTTAACATTGTGAAACAAGCCCTTAAAAATTATTAAGTCATCAAAATAAAAAATAAGTTAAAAAATAAATGTCTTTCATTAACTATGCATATTTTGTAGAATGATTTTTTAGAGTAAGTTAGGGTAATGTGGTATATGCGGGTAATGTGGTATAGGCAATTATTTCAACAACGAAGCATGCTTCTACAACGGTTCTTGATTCAGCAGACGGTGATTATAATAAAAGAAGTAATACGTATTTAAACAAATCTAAAATCGTCCATTAATTTGCTCAAATTGTTGAAATCCGTAATTGTGTGCAGCTGAGTTTTTTTTTTGGGTGGAACAAAAAGTGTTTGCGCTTTGAAAAATTGCGTTCCAAACCAATTTTTCATTGCATCGGAAGAATATATTAATCATTAACGTTACTAAATTGTTTGTTTGGCTTAAAAGTTTTTATTTTGAATTTTATTTTATTTTTTTGTAAAAATATAGAGTTTCGGCTTATGTGGTATACTAGCAGTGGGCTAATGTGGTATAGTATTTCTAATGGGGTATAGTATTCCACATTACCCAACCTTAAGTTGAAACCTGCGTCAACTGACTTTTGTGCTTTTGCTATGATGATTTATTTTAAATGCCCGAAAAGGTGAAATTAGAAAATGGGACCCGAAAGATATGCAGAGACCCACTTGTACTATGGTGAATGATGAATTTTGCCTTCAAGACATTCTTGGTATGGTACACCACATTAGACAGCAAGGTGTACCACATTACCCATTACTTTTCAAAAGTGACGATTTCGAGGTCTTATTATTATTGTGTCAAAATCTTTGTAAGTCACTGTTAGAATCCGACAAAAACCGTTTACGTTGTAGCTTATATGTTCAGGCTAAAGTTTACCAAATTTGGGAGCATTCATGTCACTACTTTTTATGTTAAGTCAAAAATACAAACATGTTTACCACATTACCCTAACTTACTCTACTAAATCTTAAAAATACCAAGCGCTTTTAACCTCCGTACCTCAACCTACAGCCTAAACGACTAAACGACTGAAGCGATTTTTTTCAAAATTTGAACATACCTAAGGTTTTTTTGTAACTCTCCAGAGGGGAAATTGAAATTTTTTTTTTAGCTCAAAAAATAACGGTACCTGCCATACAACCGTTAAGGAAAAGCTTATTTATCTCAAAAACGGCTCCAACGATTTTGATAAAAAAAATCAGTGTATTATTGTAGATATGATGTACCTTTTAGTAAGAAAAAAAATCACCAAAAACATTTATTAACGGTACCTACCATATAACGGTTTTTTTGATTTTTAGTTTTCTCATTAACCGGTCATCCGATTTCAATAAATTTTTTTGCACAAAAGCTTTGTTAGAATATATATAATACTGCATTTTGGATTTAAAAAAAAAGATTCAAAATTTTTTTTTGAAAATTCAATATTTCAAAAATGGGTTAATGAATTGTTTTTAAATTTCAGTTTTAAATGTATATTAATATATACTTAAGATTGGCATATCAAATTTTTTTTTTTAAATGTTACAGAAATTTTATATATACAAAATTAATTTTTAAGAAAACGGCTCCAACGATTTTAAATTTTTTTTTTCAAGTAATCAAATGGCATACTTTTTTTTTAGCTCTAAGTTATTTATCAGACTGTTTATACAATTAAAAGAAGGATTTAAATGTTTTTTTTATACTTTTTCTTTAATTACTTTAATATTTTTTAAAGTTCTTAAGTCCCACACAACTTGAACATAAGAGCAAGTAGGTACGTGCGATCCAGTCGTGCATTTTATTTTTTTTGCAACTGAGACCAGACCGAAACCAGACGAGACCGATACCGAGATGAAACTTTGTTACGAGACCGAGACGATACTGAAACTGTTCGATTTTAACGATACCGAGACGATACTTTATAAAAGTATCGTTTAGTTTGGTATCGTGGCCAGTCCTAATCAAAATATTTCTTATAACATTGTTTATTTCAATTTGTCAATTTATGCTAACATAACATACATACCTTAATTTTGTTATAAAACCTGAAGGTCAACTGCCACAATTTCCCAACGGACCTTTATAATGCTCTTTTCCTTCAGCCACTAACTGGACTTTTTATTTCGTGTTGCATTCAGAACATACATTCATATAATATGTTTGCACGGCTGTGGCAAACTTGATACTAATAGAAGATGTCCTCTGACTCCACAGACACCTTATCGACTGGAATTCCTTCTTCATCGTTATCAATCATCATCATTTGCTACAGAAATTATGCTCTTCAAAATTCATGAAAATATGTAAGGTTTAAGGTAATGTTATTTTGCGATGCAGTAACTAAGATTCATCTGTCATTTTCATACCTTTTGAACATAATTTCCAATACATTTTGGAAATTATGCCAGAAAAAGCAGTTTTTATATTTTATTGTAAAAAATCCCAAAAACCAATTTGGAAACTAAACCATCAAAAGTTCGGCGTTATTTCCATGAATTTTTGGCGAATTTTCCTTGTTAATCTTGGGTGTTTTTTCCAAAACTTGTATGCCTAAATTTGTTGTTTTTTTTTCAAAACTCTTTTTGGCGAAATTTCCTATTACGTAACTTCAGTGAGCATTTTAAAGATTATAATGTTGTTAAGTGAAAGAAAGAACTTTCAATTTGCGTTTTTTTTGCAGCCATTTAAAAAAAAAGTTGTTAAATTTTATTAGTTTCTAATAAAGGTATTGAGAATTAGTAATAATGCTGCCGAATTCTGCTTAATTTTACTATACGCATATTGACGCATTGAAGAATTTGTATAGGTAGATATAAAATGCACCAAATGCTTTTATCCAAACAAAAAATATTTATAGAAATTGTTAAAAAAAAGTTTTTCAGATTGAATGTCTTGAGAACTAACAACGATATTGGTTTGAAAGGATTTGTAAAAAAAATCCTATCAAGCCAATGATAATACCTTGAGAACAAATAATGATAATGGCTTCGGGTTAATTTAACTCTTTAAACTAGTTCATAATAATTGATAAATTGATAGGATTTATAAACAAAATTCAAACATTTTGTCTAAGGTGCCAGTTATAGCTATCATTGAAACTCATCATTGAAAATTTTAATGATTGATTTTGAGACGTTTAAGAAGTAAAATCAGTTATTACTTTGATGGAAAAATAAAGCTTAAGACTTAGTAAATATTTTTAGCCAAAAAAAATAATTCAAATAGGCCCAACTTTTTACATAAAAAGACTTTTCTTGTTTCAATGATTGAACTACCTTACCAATGATCATTGAAAAATCAAAAGTCAATTTTTTTCTAAAGTTGGGCCTATTTGAAATTTTTTTTGACTGACTAGAAATATTAATTAAGTCTTGAGCTTTAATCGTCCATCAAAATAATGAATGATTTTGCTTTCTAAACGTCTCAAAATCAATCATTAAAGTTTTCAATGATGAGTTTCAATGATAGCTATAACTGGCACCTAACAAAATTCTTGGAACTGAATTTTTAAGCCCAAGATGGCTTTAGAAAAAATATGAAAGAATGAAAACTAGCTCTCAAAAATATCTACTATTATATTCGTACGATGCACGGTTCACGAGATATTTGATAAAACGCGTTTTTTCAAAATGGCAGCTGACGCTCGCGCCTCCCAGTCCCGCCAATTTGGATTTACAATCGAGGGACACCCCACACCCCTGAACATATTTAATCAAGAAAATCAGTTCAGTAATAAATTTCAGATAAAAGTACTCGGCTCTTGGCCTATTGGTACTGAAATTAGAGAGTGGTCGAAGAGTTTGTTCGTTTAAAAAGGCTGTAGTGCCCTGAACGTGACTGGTAACAATGATAAGTTTTGATAAGTAAGAAATGAATAGATACATAATTAAGTTGGTAGTAAATTTTTTTTTCATTTACTAACAAAGAATTATTTTAATAATCATTTCCGACATGCTTGTCACTTCCAAAAATGTATATTATGCTTCAGCATATCCTAATTTACAAATTAATCTGTTTAAATTGTATAGGACATATAAATAGGTACCTTATCTATACAGTACACCTACCTGCATCTATTCAAATACTCAAATAATTATTTCGTCCACCTTCAGAATACCTACCTTTAAAAATATTTAAATTCGAGTACCTAAGTACTACATACACTACACCTGTTTAATTCAATTGCCTCTTTTATTTACAGCTGTTTAATTAAAGGACAGAAAAAGGCCCTTTCGCGACAAGTTCTTCAAAGAAGTAAAATAGAACTCCACCAAATAGCAGTAAATCTCAGTGAAAAAATGGAAGTGGATGAATCACCCAAATTTTTGAAGGAATGTCACCAACTCCATTCCAACACAAGGTTTGAAATTTTTCGAAAGCACAAAATGTAAATTAAAAACTTATGATATTACCAATCCTATACTTGCAGTACTTCTATTGAATTAAAACTCGAAGACAAGACAGACGAAGATGAAAATTAGGATATACCAAGTTTGATCACCGAGCAAAGTATATCCATTCCAATAGCGCACCAGGTAAGAAAGCACAAAGTAGATGACCTGCTTCTGGAAGCTAAGAGGGAGTTTTCGGAGGCTGTCAACCTGGCCAAAGATATTTTTTCCTCCGAGCCAGCGAGAGAAGAGACACCGGCTGATCATTTTTTCAAAGCGTTAGCAATGCAGGTCAACGAGGCTCAACTAAGCCCAGCTAAGTTTGCAGAATTACAGACACAAATGCTGCAAACCTATGAAAAACTTGTAAAAGATATAAATACTAAATAAAAAAGACTAGTTTTGAATTTGAATTGTTTTTGAAATGTATTTAATTCAGAGGTTGAAAACAAAACTCAACCTTTTGAAGTCTTTAAAATTTCGCTTGCCGTCCGAGATTTTTAAAAATGGTCACTTAATAACTATTTAAATTAAAAATAACTTTTTTCGGTTTCTCTCAGTGAGAAACTTTTATTTTGATTTTTTTAGGTTTTGGTTAACCACTGACGACTGACCACTTATTGCTGAGAAAAAAATAAATTTCATTTGGAGATTTTTATTTTTTTTTGTTGATGTAAAAGCTCTGCTTTTGGATTTTCAAAGAATTGTTTGATAATTCATTGCTTAATACTCTTCAATAAAAGTTTAGTGGAAGTGCTGATCGTAATTGACAGCTGACACGCCTCTATGAGAGTTGTGGTCAAAATCTCACACCTTAAAATCGCGAGAGTCGAAATACAACGTCACCGTCCACCGATGATGACCGACACAATAACGACGACTGCACGATGCTGATAGTGACGATTTCTTGACGTCATCTTACCGATTGCGTTTACACGTAGTTTTTCTGTGCCAATAACGCAACTCCGTTGACACACTTTTAGGCTATGTATGTTCATCCGGCAGTAAGGTGTCAATTGTCATTGTTAACAGCTCAGTTTTCTTTTTTGTCAGTCAGGCACCGTTGTCAGCAGCTTGAAAAATGTAGCTAAAATGAAACTCTAATTACTATAATAGTCGGACTTTGGTAACATAAAATCGATACCACAGCGAGACGATGATAAGACATCGAATCCAGCTACTGCAGGTCCAAACTTTATATCAAAGGCGGGTTAATAATGACTTAATTTTTCTTCACCAACTTATAAGTGAATATTTATTATTGGAGGACTATGTGACTGAATATAATAAATTAAAACACGAATCGATCACCTTTTTGTCACATAAATTTTTATTTCAAAAATAAACAGAACAATTGTTTCGACGCTCAATGCGTCATCATCAGCTGTTGGAATTCGACACATTGAGCGTCGAAACAATTGTTCTGTTTATTTTAAAAATAAAAAATGTATGTGACAAAAAGGTGATCAACTCGTGTTTTAATTTATTAACTTATAAGTGGTCAAGTTGATGCCCCTGACTTGTTAGCCTGTATTGGCGTAAATTACCGCGGAGGATCTCACCACCTGCGAAGATTTGAACTTTTACACGTCGATTTTCATCGAACTAACTACGGAATGCATGAACCTCTAAACCGTACCTATGTGTAACCTATTTAATTTAAGTGGTTCCTCAGTTCATTTTAACTTAGGTAAAATGGGATTGAAAACATTGTTGTGAACCAGTGCTCCACGTTCTTGACTGTCTTATATTGTTTAAGATACTTTAAATGTTTTTTATTGTCGTTTAATTTTGTACCTATTGTTTTTATTTTTGTAATTTTGTTTAGTTTTGTACAATTTTTGTTTGAAAGCATGTGTTAGTTTGTATTATTTTACTATTTTACTAACCACTAACACATGCACTTATGATGAGCCTTTGTTTGTAGGTTGCAGCTTCATCTAAGCTCTCTACAACATAGAATCTGAAGTGTAAAAAAAAAAGACGTGAAAATGACAAAAACCACGTGTAAATGTCACGGCGTGTCTATAGCGAGATTATTGCCAGAAATCCACGATGCAGGTAGCCGTTTAAATGAAACATTAGACCACCTTTGGAATTTTTAGCCGCGGTTTTAGCTTATTGTAACCTATTTGAAAAGTAATTTTGAAAAAAAAAAGTTTTGACGAGACTTAGCAAGACCAAAGCGAGATGATGGAAAAACATTCTAAATGCCAAAAACCACGTGCAAATATCATGGCGAGACCATGGCGAGAAAACCACGACACAGATAGCCGTGTAAACGGGCACGGCGAGACAAAAGCGAGATTTCCATGGAAACAGTTTAAGGTTGATCGTTTCTTTTTATTTAATAAAAAAAATCAACAGATAAGAGTTATTCTGAAAGTAACATGATAAATCTCACCAAAAGACCTAAGAAATTAATTTTTAAAAAGAAATCTCATACCGAGACCAAAATGAAATTTGACGAATTAAATATCTCTCAGTGAGAAAAAAATTGAAAATAAAGTTCAACTGTTATTTTCGATCTCTAATGTAATTTTTTTCATTTTTTAAAATTTTGAGATCGTCAAATATCAAAAATGGAGTCGAAAACGAGTAGTCGAGTCCACTTTGACGCATTGGATTTACTTCTTGCCTCCTGTAATTTATAAAATTCAGAATACCTACTGGCTTACAACATTTTGAGAGCAGTTGTTCGACATGTCGTGTAGTTCGAGAAATTAAAAAAAAAATTATCATGGAATCAAAATATTGCTCTAACAATGTTTTCAGTGGTTTCAAGCTGGACATTAAGAAAACCTTTTACCGCTCTCCAATTTTCGGTTGCAACACTAAACGTATTTTGAATCCTTACTCATGCCAATGGTTCGAAAAAGAAATTATTTTCCGGAGTTTTATGTATTTGTTTTTTCATCTAGCAGAAAGTAGAGATATGAAGCATGTGTTTTAATAAGAAACTAGTAAGTTACCAAAATATTTTAACAGGAGAGTGCCTCTAAAAATTGTTATCTTTTCCTTTTTTTGACAGAACTGATTTTAATTCGGAATATTCAATCAACTACCACCTGTGTCAATTTCATCGCCAGAGGAACAATGAAGTTCCGTTAGTTTCAATTTTTTTTTTGTAATTTTTACCTTCGATGCTTTGTCTTGCGTACCTAACTTTGGCTTTTCAAAATTTCTTTCTTTCGTAACTACGTATTTCGAAACTTTTTCTTTCGAACTTTTATCTTTTCGAAACTTTCTCTTATCTTCACTTGGTTTTTTGAAACTTTATATCTTGAAACTTTGTCTTTCGGAACTCTGGTGATCTCGAAAAAAATAATAAAAAAAAATAGTTTTCGCTAAAAAAAAATTAAGTTAAAATTCTTTGAATAAAAATATCAAAAATGTTGCACTAAAAAGAATTATTTATTGTTTTCACCGAGGTACTGTCTCTTGCGAGGAATTGACAAATCCTCCAATAGTATCTATCTGTAGTCATAAAAAAGTGCTTCTCATCTAGCCGTTCGGTCTCGACAAAAAATTGATGTCCCTCAAGTTAGCAGAGCAAGGCGAGTAGAACATATATTTTGTGATGGCATTATAAAGCGCTTATTAAATGCTAATTAAATGCCCAACAATTAAATTTAATGCTAAAGTACTTTTGGTAAAAGTGCTAACTTGATTTAAAGTTAGCAGAACAATTTCATAAAATGGTTAAAACATTGAGTATGAGTCCCTTCCCTTCCTGCCAACAACATGCAAACAGGAATGGTTGAGAGTTGTGTTGTAAGTCACTACACTAGGCCCTTGTTCTCCACGAGCTGATGCGCCACCAAATGTATTTATTTACTTTATTATAAATTTTATCGTCACGCTCAAGCCAGAAACATGAAAATATTGCAACATTGTTTTTGAAAGTTTTACTAGATGAAAACAGAGTCTTAAATGAGCTAACTGATATTGCGAATATTTGGTCGATTTCCTGGCCTAAAGCCACACTAAAATCCACCTATCAGGTTGTTGAAGAATGGCTTCAGGCGTTCACAAAGTACGGCAAAGAAGATCTTGTAGGCGATATTAAGAAGACTTATGTCTCTGTAGTTGGTTCAGTTCAGAGGATCGCCCTTCTTGAGGATCGGGCAAACAATGGTGAGGTTCCATTCATCGGGCATGATTTCTTTCGACCATATTTTGCAGATGAGCTGGTGCATACTCCTAATCAATTTGTCGCCAGCAGCCGCTTTGAATAGCTCAGCCGCAAGACCATCAGCAGCTTTATTGAACCTAAATTTAGATATGGCTATATTTACTTCATCGAGATCGTCTTACGTACGTGTCGTTCAGGTTGACCATTATTATGCCTGTCTGGTAATGTGAAATTTTTATAAAATTTCCCAAAACTTGGGTTCGACTGAGCTGTCGAATGACTTGGTGTATACGTAGACGATTGTTTAAAAAACAAAATGGTGTTGGGTTCAGAAGTGATGGAGTTGTAAAAACATAAATAATTGAAAAAAAAAAACAAAAACAGCACAAATCGCATGTTTTTAGGTATCAGAAATTTTTGTAGACAAAAGGAGGACGCCTAGTCAGCCTACCTAGAAGCATCATCCACCAAAAAAAAATCAATGACCTACTTTTGGGAATGGTAGTGAGGGTTTTTCAAACATTTTCGGTTGTTGAAGACAAAGAACTTTTGAAGTATGTACGTATGTATTTGAATCCTTTATTTATTATGAGTTCCTAGAACTTTTCTCAGATCTCAATTTTTTTCACATTTTCGAATCTAATATGAGGGTAGATAATAAAACTAGGGTTACCAAATTGAAAATGACGGCAAGGGGGACATCGCGCTATTTCTAGGGGGAGAATTATTTAAAAAAAGGGACAACACAATTTTTTGAAAAATATAACACCAAAGTAAGCGTACTCTAGATGAGGTCGAACATAACAATTGTATAAGGAAAGGTTAACATAATGTCAATGTGGATCACTAAATTCCTTAGCCCAACGTTTTATAAATCCAAGCATGGAGCTTGCTTTATTAACGATGTAGTTAATGTGTTCAGTGAATTATAAATTTGTGCCTACTTTCTGATTTAACTGGAAGCGTATATAAAAAGAAGTTTTTACTGTGGGATATTACAAATTGAAATTAAACTAACGCTTGAAAGAAACCTGACACAAAAGCACCGTGTACTTTCCTATATATTTAAGTGTTGAATTGTGTGTTTATAGAAAACAAGTTTACAAGAAAAACAGTCATAAAAGAAACATTTCTCAAACCACGAACTTTATTTTTTCTATGGAAAGTTGATGGGATTCCAGGTACTCGTTTGTGTTCTTTTTTGTTTCATTGTTTGTTCCTTATATCCGTTTAATAAACTTGTTTCTTATATCCGTTCTAAGGATATATATATTAGGGTGGTCGTTATAATGGGTTTTTTGAGTTTTATTATTTGGATGGGCCTAAATCAGCTCTAAATGAAGAAAAAAAAATTCCCTAATTTTTTCAGTATTTTATTTTCATCCCCTATAGTCGCTGTAGGGGTAAATTAAATTTCCCCTTTTTTTTGGAAACTCGCATAAAATCTGCCGAAAAATTCAGAGCATGTAGGTGAGAAGTAGACAAGAAAAAAATCCTACCAGAGGGGGGTAATATCTCCCACCGCTTGGAAGGGAGGGTCAATTAATTAAAATGATTACATAAAATAGAAAAAAAAATAATTAAAAAACAACGGCAACACTTGCAGTAATGTTTTGCAGCTTTTTGGAAAGCCAGAAGTCCATTTTAATAGTTGATTATTAAATAAAGTTCTTTGAATAAACAATTTCAGCAAAAGCTGTTTTCAAACCTATAATTAGAAAAATAAAATAATAATTTTTCTTCAAAATAATGAGTTTGAAACAATTTTTTGCCAAAACTGTTCATCAAAAAACCTAAATTTAAAAACAAGCCGTAAGAATGGACTTCTGGCTTTCCACAAAGGATCAAAATATTACTGTAAATATTGCCGTTGATTTGTAATTAATTTTTGTCTGTTTTATGCAAATATTTTATTAAATTGCTCCTCCCGTCCAAGCGAGGGGAGATATTACCCCCCTCCCGTAGGATTTTTTTCTTGTCTACTTCTCACGTACATTTTCCTGAATTTTTCGGCAGATTTTATGATAGTTTCCAAAAAAAAAGGGGACATTTAATTTACCCCTACAGCGACTATAGGGGATGAAAATAAAAATCTGAAAAAATTAGGGAATTTTTTTTTCTTCATTTAGAGATGATTTGGGCCCATCCGGGATGACCTTTTTCTAACGACCACCCTAATATATATACATATATAAGAAAAACCTGTTTATAAGAAGCAAATATTGTGCAGTTTTTGAGTTTCTTATAAGCGTTATGTTAGTACCGTATAATGTAATTTTACTGGAAAACGCTTGTTCTTTTTTTCAATTTTCTTAATGTTTTCGAAAATAGTTGAAGCCACCCTTTTTACTCTCAACCAAAGAATTTCAACAATAATATTATTCATACGTCTCATAGCGTTCTTCCACCAAAACCAGTTTACTATTAATAAGAACGGTAAACTCTCAATTCTTGTTATTTTGTTAAGGAAAAACTTAAGCTGAAACGTATTTGAAGAAAACTCTAATTATTAAACATACACTTATCTTATTCACTTAAGAAAAAAGCCAATACGCCTTACTAAGCAAGCTGACAACAGCGAACAGACCACAAAAAATAACTTCATCGACTATTAAGCATAAATGCAAGCAGTTACAGCCTCTGGCAAATCGAAGTGATATGCGATGCGGATAGTGACCAAAATATGTCCTCGCTGGTTACGTGAAATAACGCCAAACGAAATAAAGCCAAAATTTAAAACAATTGGTCTGATAACGTTTTCAAAAACGAAATAAGGTCAAATTTGAAATTTGTTTTTATTTTATTTATGAAACCGAAATAAGATCAATTTGGCTTTACATATTTCGTTTTCAACTTCAGGTACCAGATGTTCTCTTGGGGAAAGCAATCAGAGCTGCAAAATTCAAATTGACTGTTGGCTCTCAAAACTGAATCTCAAAGTAAAAGTATTCACTTTGCGAATTTAAAGAGGATACAAATGGGTAATGTTTTGTAGACGATTTTATTACTATGTATTTTCTGAGATATTTACAATAATCTAAACCTAGTACTTTTTACAACATATTTCAAAGAGGCCAAATTTGACACGCTATTATAGTTCAATTTGACACGCTATTAGTTCAAATTTACAGAATGACACTAAGGCGCCAGTCAGGGCTATCATAGACTTGATTATTATTTCTTGCTTAAACTAAGATTCTATTAGAACCACACTTCCTCATAATTTAATTTTGGTAAGGTACCTAGTAACCTAGTTCAATCCTGGAAATAATAAAACTCATTTCAAGTGAAATACTCTGGTCCCAAATATTATTTAAGACAAGAGATTAATTTCTGCATCAAAATAACCACTGATTTCACTTTCTAAACATTTCAATTTTAATCATTAAAATTTTAAATCATAAGGGTATTCATGCAACGTCGTAAGTTTACAAATAGTGTAAAATGATAAGCTTACGAAAAAGTTTGCATGAACGACCTTTTTATTAAATGCTGTGTAATTGAATCAGCTGTTCGTTGAACGTCAAATATTTGGGCGCGTTCGGTTTGAGTCAAGGAGTTGGTTTTACAGATAATGCATTATGGTCTGTTTATTTGCATGTGTGTCTACCTGTACAAATATATATTTGTTTTAATAGATACGTGTAGTAAGTAGCCCTGTTAATTCAATTATATTTGTTTTGCATTGGAATAAATACATCAATGCCATTCTTTTTGCTGGAATTTCAATACCATTTCAACTCAACTCAAGTGACAAAAAACCTGGATTAAAAACCCACGAAAAGTTGCTTTCCAAACAGTCAAAAGAAGAAGTGAGAAATATTCCACTTAAGTAAAATGAATCATCCCTCTCTTTTTCTCGTTCCAACTTCAACAAATGTCAGTTTTATTCCCGTGAGATGAGTATGGTTTTCATGTATTCGCTCATTTTCAACCGACCACTTCAGTAAACTATCAACAATTATTATAGTTCTACCTTAATATACATGACAATAGTCGCGTTGTAAGTAAGAAATATATTAGTCGCAAGCTCACGGCAGTGGTCGGATGAAAATCAGCAAATACAAACAAATCATATGTCACGCCCATAATGTACTTTTCTTCATTTTCGTTAACTTTTGCTTTTGGAAGTGAATAGAGCGCCCCCGAGTACACTTCGAACGAACGAAAAAAAGAGAAAAAGTGAATTATGGCTTAATTCTGATTTTGAGAGTTTAGAAAGATACTTTGCATTGGCTAATGACATCTGTTTTTAACAGCTTCAGCTAACAGCACTATTCAGAATCTTCCAAACCAGTGCGAATCATTCGTTGACCACAACAAAAACATTAATAACAACACGTTGTTGTAAATGAAAATAACACGTTCGTCGTCGTCAACGAAAGATTCGCATTGGTTTGGGTGGGAATTTATAGTTCTACCTTAATAATTTACGAAAAGTAGCTTTCCTAAAGGCTATCCCAAACCAACACGAAATTAAAGTGAATGATCTCAATACTAAAAAACAACAAAAAACTGTCTTTGTGAATGCTTCGCTATAATTTCGCGTTGGTTGGGCAGAGCCTTTAATCGTTGAGTAAATGTGGACCTTCTTATTATTTTTGTTTGTGTAAACTACGTTTTAATTCACAACTTTATCACCAACTAATTGCAATGCAATAAATACAGAACACATTCAGAACTTTCTTAGTTCTCCGAGATATTATCATTTATATCATGTTTCTAAACATGCCTGATTCTTAAAGCCACAAACACTCCTAATTCAATCCCTAAAAGTAACAATGACGTTTGGATAAGTTTAACCGAATATTTGGTTAATTTTCCGCAGCTAAATCCTTGGATAGAATTAACCAAATTGTGTAAACCATTTCCCATACAAAATTTGACAGTTCATTAACCAAAAGATAAAATTAACCAAATCGTAAACTTATCTAGTGTTTTACGCAGTTGCATGAATACCCCTAATGAGTTTCAATGATAATTATTGCTGGCGTCTAAACAGAAACTCCTATACCTGAACTTTCACCTTGACCTACCTCGGCATTGTAGATCGGTCATAAAACTTCACCTGCTAAAATGTCTAAAAAAATTGGTAGGAAATTATCTTCAATACTTGAATTTTTTAAAATTTAAACCATTATATTTCGCATTCTCGATTCAAGACAATTTGCCTACCTGTGCAGCTAAACTAGTTCGAGTTGTATGCGTTTACGTCGCACAGTGGTCTCAAAAGCGAATCTAGCAGGTCAAAAGTCCAAAGAATATGCGTTTTATATCTGGACAGGTAGTATATAGGTTGATTGTACACATGTCAGAGACAATGAATAGAGTCAAATTAACTGACAGAAGACTTTAGTTTTCAAGCAATAATACCGTTAATTGCAGACACATCATTCAGTCATTGTTTGTTCAATATTTTATGATGGTAGGACTTTGTTTACCTCTTATTTGTTTGAAAAGTTATGAACTTTTTTGTTATTATTCCCAAATGTACTATATTTAAGAAGGTTAGTAATTTTGTTTATTTATGATTTATGGTGTTTTAACTAAACGAACCATGGAATTTACTTTATTAGTAAGAACAAATTGATAAAGCATTTATTCTGTAGGCTGCAACTTTTTCTGTACAAACCTGTACAAAAAGATTGAACTTAAATTAAGTTCCAGGATTAATATAAATAACATATTTTTATATTCCATCTGCCCGTTTTTGCCCGTTTTCGAAAAAGTAAAACTAAACATCTTACAGGTTATTTGACGACAGTGGTCCAAATTCTTCGGCTAAAAGTGAAAAATTATCAGTGAACAATATCTCAGAGGTCAACATAATATTAGCTAATATAGTTTTACCTATGTTCAAACCATAATTTAGTCCAAACACTGGCATTGAGACATCATTTCATCATTATTTCTGTGTCGTTCTTGTCTTTTAAAAATATTAAATTGTCCACATAACCCTGAAATAACTCTTCTCTCTATTTGGCACCTGCTAGGCAATTAAGGTGTTTAAATAAGATACGAACACACACACCACTCATTTACAAAGATTTGGATTTTTGATCCGCTAGATTTGCTTTTGAGCCCACTGTGCGTCGCCTGCGACGAAAACGAAACGCATTAACCATTTCTTCATTTTTGAAAATTTCTTAGAAATAATAAACCAGACCCATTAAATTACTTCAATAATATGTGTGCATGTGCAGTCTGCCCTGCAGGGTAGGTACGTAATAACTCTTGTCATCGTTTTGTGTATGAAACGGGATTTGTTGTTTGTTCTTTTATGAGTGTTTTTCGGTAAATCAAACAGGCTGTCGAAGTACTGCAATTGCAGTATTTGTACTGCTTTTTGAAACTCCGTACTGCCGTACAACTAGTACGACCAAAGTAGGTACTGCTTTTTTTGAAAATTTGTTCACACATTTTAAAATCACAATCCGATCCAAAAAGTTTTAGTCATTTATATCTAATGTTGGTTTTTATAAATAATAGGTAAAATTGTATAGAATACGCTCACGATGTATGTAGAAGTAGAGTATTGAAAAAAATGTGTGAGTACCGGGACTCGCGTGAAAGATGTGTAAACATTCGTTTTCACCTGAAGGTAAGGGATCGGGTCATTACCACGCAGTGTTGCCGCTGGGGAATTTGAAAAGGTCGCATAAAAAAGGGTCACGAGGAAGAAAAAGTCGCACTAAGAAATTTTTTGATAAATAACAAAAACAATCAGAATACGTATTAATCGCAAAGAAAATAAACAATTTTGTTTGTGGTTTTTTTTTTTTAAACAATTGACCATAGCAAAAAATTAGTTCCTATATCCATTCAAATTCTATACAACTTCACAAACACATTTAAATCTGTAGTTTTCGTAAAAAAAACTAGGTCCAAAAATTTATTTGCTTCTTCGTATCCATGGCTCACTTTACATCGAGTTAGGGTGACGTGAAATAACGCCAAACGAAATAAAGCCGAAATTCAAAAATTTGGTCTTATTACGTTTTCAAAAATGAAATAAGACCAAATTTAAAATTTGATTTTATTTCATTTATGAAACTGAAATAAGACCAGTTTGGCTTTATTTCGTTTTCAACTTATTTCATATTTTCAAATATCTAATTCTGCCCAAACTGAAATTTTTTTCCTGACATGAGGAGGCTAATGAAAAGAAGTTTAATGGTAGGATAAATTCAAAGTTTTCAGATAATTTAAATGCAAAAGAAACTTTGCATACAACCAACCTCGCACCCACCCCAAATCCTATAGTGAGCCCAAGCAGGGGGGCAGCATGCCCCCCCCCCAAACATACCTCACTGCTTATTCGCGAACTTTTAAGCTTCACAAACCTGATAAACCCCCTCCTTTATTTGGTTTTTGAAATTTTAAAATTCACGAATAAACAGTGAGGTACGTATGGGGGGGCATGCTGCCCCCCCTGCTTGGGCTCGCTATAGGATTTGGGCTCGCTATAGGATTTGGAGTGGGTGCGAGGTTGGGTGAATGAAAAGTTTCTTTTACATTTAAGGAACCTGTATTAAATACAGGTGAAATAACGATTCTCAGATAACCAGATAAAGACAAAGCCACTGATGTGATATACAAAATTAATTGTAACGGCAAACCAGATGATCCTTGTAATCTATGCTATATTGGCACCACGAAACAATTCCTTCGACAACGAATGTCTAACCACAAATCAGACATTAAATCCAACAACCCTGGAAAAACTGCATTAGCCAGTCATTGTATTGAAAGTGGCCACTCTCCCGACTTGGATGATGTCAAAATTCTTCAGACCGAGAGACATACGTCTAAACGATACACCCTCGAAACGCTGCACATCATCAATAACAGCAACAACATGAACCGCAAACTAGACACACAGAACATATCCGCTGTATACTGCTCACTTGTCTCCGACTAAACGTCAATTATCAATTTGTTGTTTTATTATAAAGTAAAAAGACCAAGCTTCAATTCGAAGTGCATAAGTTTTATTCAACTTTATTTATAAAACCTTTTAATTTTACTTATGTAAAACTAAAATACTAAATTTATTATTCACATAACGTAAGTCTCTTGTAAAAAAGTTGTCATACAATTGTTATAATCATTATTTGTTTTTTTGTTAAATAAAGTTCCCCTGAAGAAGGCAGCAACCCCTGCCGAAACGTCGGGAAAAGTAAATGTTTACTTAATTGTTTCATTTTCAAAACCATTGTGACCAGAAAAGCCAAAGGAAAAACAAGATTTGATCTTATCCACTTTTTCAATAATTATAATCCAAATTGGTCAATAACTCATCTTTAATAAATATTTTAATTTTGAAGAAAATCGGTTAACTCGGTTGGGCTCTAGCTTGATGTAAAATGGACGTGAGTTATCCTTATCATATTTGTTCCAAACACCACAGAAGAATAACTTACGACTAGACCGCACGTACTTGCACTTATGTTCAAGCTGCTTGGAACTTAAGAACTTTGGAAAATGGCAAAGTAATTACAGAAAGAACTATAGAAAAAAAGCATTGAAATATTGAATATTCCAAACAAATAATTATTCTTACCAAATCCAAAATTTTTTTTTTCCAAATTTTTATTTGCAATATTATTAACATCTTTAAAGTTCTTTTAAAAAGTTTAAATGATAATGAGAAAATCAAATACGTGTCCACATTTTCAGTTTTGGATAAGAAATCGGTTTTGAGATAAAAAATTGGGACAATCGCTCCAAAAGGGGGACGTATGGTAACCTACGTTAGAGCCGTTTTTCAGATGTAAAAGTTTTCCTAAACGGTTGTATGGCAAGTACCGTTATTTTGAACCAAAACCTCTAAGGAATCACCAAAAAATCTTAACTTAAAAATTTGAAGAAATCGTTTCAGTGGTTTGGGCTCAGGTCGAGGTAGAAATAGACAGACAGAATTGTGCCATACACTTTTGGGGTTCTCTATCATCGTAATGGCATATTTGATTATTAGATACCTCAAGTTTTTTTTGTCTGCATGCTCGTGTCATATGAAATATGAAAAAATGTGGGAAATATTTCAAAACTCAATTACTGGACAGTTACTACGTGTTGTAAATATGTAATTCACTACTTGAGCTATTAATTGAAACTTTGTTTTTTGTATAAACATACTTTTAAGTTTTATATGTTTATAAAATATTTTTCATTCCTCAATAAAATTTGTAATGTTCAAGATTAAATAAAATATATTCTCTGAAACTCTTATTTCAAAAGGTTATGGGCCCAGAGAAACGCTAAGAAGAATAATTATACCGAAAGAAGAATTACTCCGAAGATTTGTTGTGTACAAATAAGTAATATCTTTTCATTTATTATAATATTTTTTCTTTTTGCTTAATCTTGAATAAGACCAAAAGACATTGTATAAATATAATTATGTCGAGCAATTTTTTGGCCACTATTGAAAAGCTTAAGGGGCGTGATAATTATGCTAGTTGGAAGTTCGTAATAAAAACTTATTTAGAACATGAAGGGCTTTGGAAAGCTGTTGAAGGTACTGAAGAGAATGCTTCGAAAATTTCAAAATGCAGAACAACTCTGATTTTGTCCATTGATCCAACTAATTTTATTCACGTTCAAGAAGCGGAAACGGCAAAAGAAGTTTGGGACAAACTACAAACTGTTTTTGAGGACAAGGGTAGGGTTCGTCGAATAGGTTTAATTCGTCAATTATCTCAGACGAAACTAGACGAATGTGAATCAATGCAAGTTTATGTTAACACAATCGTAACAGCTGCACAACGTTTGAATGCTATTGGCTTCAAAGTCGATGACGAGTGGCTGGCGTGTTTTTTATTAGGAGGCTTATCTGAAAAGTATGGACCAATGGTGATGGCATTAGATAATGTCGAAATTCAGCTTTCAAGTGACGCTGTCAAGACAAAATTATTACAAGAAATTCCATCGGATAGCAAAAATAGTGCATTCTTTAATAATGCGAAACAGAAACAAAGGAAAGGTGGCATTCGTTGCTACACATGTAATAAGAAAGGTCACAAATCACCTGAATGCCCAGACAAGAATAAATTAAAAAAGGATTCCAAAAAGACTCCTGATTCAGCTTATAATGTGAAGCCTGAGTATAGTTCAGTGTTTTTGACTGGACAGTTCAATAAATATGATTGGTATATTGATTCTGGTGCAACACAGCATCTCACAATGAATAGTGATTGGATTTTCAATGAAAAGAAATCTACTATTTCCGAAATATTAGCTGCCAACGATACAAGAATGAAGGTCGAATTATGTGGCACTGTTAAGTTATATGCTGATGTTAATGGAACACCAAATCCTATTGAAGTACGTGATGTTTTGTGCGTTCCAAATTTAACTGCCAATCTTTTATCAGTGAGTCAATTAACGAAAAATAATAACTATGTTGATTTTAACGCAAATGGTTGTAATATAAAAAACAAATTTGGTAAGTTGATGGCAACTGCAAATTTAGTTAATGGTTTATATCGCTTGAATGGTGCAAGATGCAAGAGTTATGTTGCTGTATCTAAAAGTGAAAAAATTGAGACATGGCATCGTAGATTAGGCCATATTAACATCAATGATTTGTTAAAAATGAAGAAAGGGACAGTGAACGGTGTTTCTTTTAATGAAGAAAAGTTGACTGATGTATGTGTTACCTGTTTACAGGGTAAACAAGCGAGATTTCCCTTTAAACATGCTGCAACAAGAGCAAATGAGATTTTGGAACTTGTCCACGCTGACTTGGCAGGACCAACTCCAACTCAATCAATTGGTGGAAGTCGTTACTACTTTGTTTTAGTAGATGATCACTCAAGAATGACTTTCACATATTTTTTAAAAACCAAAGATGAAGCTTTCGAAAAATTCTGCGAGTTTAAGGCATATGTCGAGAACCAAACCGGCAAGAAGTTGAAGAAGTTTCGTTCAGATAATGGAACTGAATTTTGCAACAAAAGGTTTGACAATTTGTTTAATGTTTGTGGTATCGAAAGACAAACGTCGACACCATATACTCCACAACAAAATGGACTGGCTGAAAGAACAATTCGAACATTGACAGAAAGAGCTTTATGTATGTTCACAGATGCAAATTTAGGTAAAAAATTTTGGGCTGAGGCCGTTGCTACTGCAACATACATAAAGAATCATTCATCTTCACGGGTTTTGGAGGACAAGTCACCGATTGAAGTTTGGTCTGGATTTAAACCAGATTTATCTCACTTTAGAATTTTTGGATCACCGGCTATGATTCATGTTCCTGATGAGAATCGAAAGAAGTTTGAAGTTAAATCAGTTGAACATATATTCGTAGGATATTGTAATGGCAACAAAGGATATAGGTTGATAAATCCTGCAACAGACAAGGTGGTTGAAAGCAGAGATGTTATCTTTTTAGAATCTAAAAAAATCAGTAATCCAGCTATGTCATTTACAAGATCAAATGAAAGTTCAGATAACGGTTGTATAGTTGTTGAATTGGGTGATAGTGATTCATCTGATGAATACTGTGATGCTGTGGAATTACCACAATTTCAAGAAGATCAAATCGGTGAAGAGATAATTCCACCAAATGAAATGGTAACATCAGATCCAGTACAGATCAACAATTCAAATGAAACTACAACTTTAAGAAGATCAACTCGAATAAAAAAAAACAATCAACAGACAAGACGTTCAATATTTTGTACAAGATAATGTTAATGAACCATCATCTTTTAGTGAAGCGATTTCAAGTTTAAATAGTGAAGATTGGAGGAGTGCAATGAATGAAGAATTTCAATCACTCTTAGGAAACAAAACTTGGCAATTGGTAGATTTACCAACAGACAGAAAAGCAATCAATTCAAATTGGGTATTCAAAATCAAGACCGATACAAATGGAAAAATCCTTCGATACAAGGCGAGACTAGTTGCGAAAGGATGCAGTCAACGTGCTGGTATCGATTATGAAGAAACGTTTTCACCAGTCGTTCGATATTCTTCAATACGTTTAATGATGGCATTAGCAGCTAGATACGACTTAGATATCGAACAGATGGATGCAATAACAGCATTTTTACAAGGTGATGTCAATGAAACTATTTACATGAAGCAACCTGAAGGTTTTGATGACGGAAGTGGTCGAGTTTGCCAGCTGAAAAAGGCTATTTATGGTTTAAAACAAGCAAGTCAACAATGGAATATCAAGTTGAATGATGTGATGATAAAGAGTGGATACAAACGTTCGCAAATTGATTCGTGCATTTATTTTCGTCGTCAAGGAAGAAGTATGATTTTTGTTGCGGTCTATGTGGACGATTTTTTAATTTTTTCGAACAACAAAGGATGGACAAACCAACTCAAAGCTAATTTGACGAAGAATTTTAGCATGAAAGATTTGGGAGAAGCAAGTAATTGCATCGGGATGAGAATCACTCGGGACAAGAAACAAGGAACAATTACACTTGACCAAAAGAAATACACGGAACAAATAATTGACAAATTTAAGATGAATGATTGTTATCCTGTGAAGAACCCAGTAGATTCAAATCAAAAATTAACCAAGGACATGACAGCTAATACATTGGATGAGACCAAGGAAATACAAAATATACCTTATCAAGAAGCAGTAGGAAGTCTACTTTATTTATCTGTTTGTACTCGTCCAGATATTTCGTTTGCGGTTGGAAATGTGAGTCGTTTCAACAACAAATTTGGAAAAGGTCACTGGAAGGCAGTTAAAAGAATTTTCAAATATCTCAGAGGTACAACAGATTATAAACTTCAATTTTCGCGTGATGGAAACCAATGTTTGATTGGATTCTCAGATGCAGATTGGGCATCGGACATTGAAAGTCGAAAATCATGTACTGGCTATTTATTCAAAATTCAAGGTGGAGCAATTTCATGGACTAGTAAACGTCAACCAACAGTTGCATCATCAAGTGCAGAAGCGGAATACATGGCTTTGTCATCGGCTACACAAGAAGCTTTTTGGTTAAAACAGCTACTACAAGAAATTGGTGAGAATATCGATTCGGTTGAAATTCATTGCGACAACAAGAGTGCCATAAATATTGCACACAATCAACTGTATTGTCCAAGAACTAAACACATTGATATTCGACATCATTTTATAAAAGAGAAAATAACAGATGGCTTAGTTAAGATCAAATATCTCAACACTGAAAATATGGTTGCTGATAGTTTAACAAAAGGTGTTACTAATGATAAACATAATTTTTGTTTAGAAAATATGGGCTTAACTCTTTAATATTTTGTTTATGTTTTTAGTAATATTTAAATTGAATTATTTTAACCATTGATGTTAGTGTTAATTTTTTGTTATTTGATTGTGAATTAAGGTGGAGTGTTGTAAATATGTAATTCACTACTTGAGCTATTAATTGAAACTTTGTTTTTTGTATAAACATACTTTTAAGTTTTATATGTTTATAAAATATTTTTCATTCCTCAATAAAATTTGTAATGTTCAAGATTAAATAAAATATATTCTCTGAAACTCTTATTTCAAAACTACGTTTATATGCAAAAAATAGAAAAATCGATTTGGATTTTCAAGGTAGAGGTAGCAAGGTTTGACTCAATTCCACTGACCGTGTACGATCCCGATGGACCAAGCCGTTTTCAAATCATATCATATATGTTTTCGTCTTGTAAATGGAAAATTGGAAAGTTTTTTTTTTCTAAGGAAAACCAAGAAGTTAACCTTGTTTATGCAATTTTCTAGAGATGGGGTCAGAAAAGTCGCAAGATTTCTTAAAAAGCGTAAAAAGAGCTAGCATTTTAAAAAGTCGTCTCATGATCGCATGAGGCAATAAAAGGGGTCAAAATGCGACTAAAGTCGCACAGCGGCAACCGTGTTACCACGTATGGCAAAAATTAGAAATCTGTAATACAAGCGCTAAAACAAAATGGTTGCACGACCCAAATTATAATGAATTTACCCATTAAAAAACACCTTCCGAGAAAACTTTATGACGTCACAAAGTTGTTCCTGGATTCAAATTTAAAGTGTCAAAAAGTAACTTTGAGTTCATTTTTCCAACTCATCTCTTTGATACTGAGTTGGAATGGTAAATCCGTCAAAAGCAGCTGAAATCACGATGTTTTCATTTTGAGTTATCTTTTGTTTGCTTCTCGATCGTTTGGTTTGGAATTGATCTCATTTTAACTTGCGATATAGGTACTATAGGGCAAGTTTTGGATTCGTGCAAAAAAAAATTTAGATAACAATCAAACATAACGTTACGATGATAGAGAACACGAAAAAAATGGGTGGCACAATTCTGTACCTCAACCTACAGCCTAAACCACTGAAGCGATTTTCTTCAAATTTTGAACTTAAGGTTTTTTTGTAACTCTCCAGAGGGGAAATTGAAATTTTTTTTTAGCTCAAAAAATAACGGTACTTGCCATACAACCGTTAAGGAAAAGCTTATTTATCTCAAAAACGGCTCCAACGATTTTGATAAAAAAATCAGTGTATTATTGTAGATATGATGTACCTTTTAGTTAGAAAAAAATCACCAAAAACATTTATTAATGGTACCTGCCATATAACGGTTTTTTTTATTTTTGGTTTTCTCATTAATCACTCATCCGATTTCAATAAAAAATTTTGTACAAAAGCTATGTTAGAATATGAATAATACTGCATACCAAAATTTTTGAAAAAATAAATGTTGGATTTTTAAAAAAAGATTCAAAATTTGTTTTTGAAAATTCAATATTTCAAAAACGGGTTGATGAATTTTTTTGAAATTTCAGTTTTAAATGTATATTAATATATACTCAAAATTGGCATATTAAACGTTTTTTTTTGAAAAATGTTACAAAAATTTTATATATAAAAAATTAATTTTTAAGAAAACGGCTCCAACGATTTTAAATTTTTTTTTAGCGTGTATTAATATTTTTTTAAGTAATCAAATGGCATACCTACTTTTTTTTTAGCTCTAAGTTATTTATCAGACTGTTTATACAATTAAAAGAACGATTTAAATATGCTTTTTATACTTTTTCTATAATTACTTGAATATTTTTTAATGTTCTTAAGTCCCACACAACTTGAACATAAGAGCAAGTACGTGCGATCCAGTCGTGCATTTTATTGTAATATGTAATAGTTTAATTTTATTATCCCCCAGATCTGATCCGGATTAGATTATCATAATAAAACAAACAGGATCCCAGTGCGACAAGAGTGTTATATACCTATTTGATTCCCGTTTATCCTTTTATTTCTGTATTTTCTCTCTTCTCTATTCTCTATTTTCTCCCTATCTTCAACACAAAAAGCCATCTACCTGTGAGAGAAAAAACTCATTTTTGCAAAAAAGTACAAAGGGTGCATGGTCAGAACTAATTTGCAAATCGAAATCCAAAAGCAAGGTCGGATTTTGTGTTGTTTTTGAAATACACGTATGCATATACAATCCAGATCAGACCTGGGGGAAAATATAAAGCTAATATATTTTTGTTTTTATTGATTTTACCGTCGATAGTGAGTTTGGAAATTTTGTCCAGGTTTTGCGACATTTTTTATCTGATTTGATCGATTTGTAGTAAAGAAATTTGTGCAAGTAATGAATGATAAAAAAAAAATTGGAAATATTTTTGCTTAAATATTCAATTTTGTGCTAGAATGAAGTTAAATGAAATTTAATTTGAAAAATGTATGCATATTCGAAGTGCTGATAAAAGCTCTTTTCAATAATGAAATCACAATTTCTACTTGATTTTCAAATTCAAAATCTATTTCGACTTTTTTTCACCCAATTTGTTTGACAGATCAGCCATATTTTTAGCTTTTGTCGTTCCTAAATGAAAAGTAACTTTTTTATATATGACATTACAACACTTCTTTTTGACACATTAACCACAGCTAACTAGAGAAACATAAAAGAATGCGCCACTTGGCAAATCATGTTATAACATTTCAAATGAAGAAATTGAAAATAACACTTATAATCACAAACCAAAATTGCCACCCGCGATGGCAGAGATTAACATCAAAAGAAGCATATGGATACAAAATAATGAAATAAAAAAAATAAATTTCTAGAAAAAAAAGCAATAAAATCTTTACCTGGCAAAATGTATGTCAAATATCTCTGTCAAGATATGATTGCATCTTGACATCCAATCAAGATATGAAACGGAGTGACTCCATTAGATATTTAATGTCAAGACAACATTCTGAGAGAAATTATCTACTGTGGAGTCGGGGTGTAAGGAATTCACTCCACTTAGCAAATACCAAAACCATTAGGTATAAAATGAAAACTACCTTACCTATTCGAGCTTACAGAGTTCTACTTAGCTACAACAAACAAAATGGTTCCAAACGGAACCGTGAGCCCATATCCGTTACAGCCGATTTTCAATTTTACCCATACCAAGCGCTAAGATGTTTACACATCAAAAAATCTCGAGTTCCATTTTTACTTGCGATATAGGTACTATAGGGCAAGTTTTGGATTCGTGCAAAAAAAAAAATTCGAGATAACAATCAAACATGACATTACGATGATAGAGAACACGAAAAAAGTGGGTGGCACAATTCTGTCTGTCTGTCTGTCTGTCTGTCTGTCTGCCTGTCTGTCTGTATGTACCTGAACCTACAGCCTAAACCACTGAAGCGATTTTCTTCAAATTTTGAACTTAAGGTTTTTTTGTAACTCTCCAGAGGGGAAATTGAAATTTTTTTTTAGCTCAAAAAATAACGGTACTTGCCATACAACCGTTAAGGAAAAGCTTATTTATCTCAAGAACGGCTCCAACGATTTTGATAAAAAAAAATCAGTGTATTACTGTAGACATGATGTAAATTTCAATAAGAAAAAAAATCACCAAAAACATTTATTAACGGTACCTGCCATATAACGGTTTTTTTTATTTTTGATTTCCTCATTAACCGCTCGTCCGATTTCAATGAAATTTTTTGCACAAAAGCTTTGTTAGAAAATAAATAATACTGCATACCAAAATTTTTGAAAAAATAAATTTTGGATTTTTAAAAAAAGATTCAAATTTTTTTTTTCAAAATTCAATATTTCAAAAACGGGTTGATGGATTATTTTGAAATTTCAGTTTTAAATGTATATTAATATATACTCAAAATTGGCATACCAAATTTTTTTTTGAAAAATGTTACAAAAATTTTATATATAAAAAATTAATTTTTAAGAAAACGGCTCCAACGATTTTTAATTTTTTTTTTTGCATTTATTTATATTTTTTCAAGTAATCAAATGGCATACTTTTTTTTGAGCTCTAAGTTTTTTATCAGGCTGTTTATACAATTAAAGGAACGATTTAAATGCTTTTTATACTTTTTCTATAATTACTTGAATATTTTTTTAAGTTCTTAAGCCCCACACAACTTGAACATAAGAGCAAGTACGTGCGATCCAGTCGTGCATTTTATTTACGAGTGCATTTGCATAGCTTGCCGCATAGGCAAAGGAATTTTTCAGATTTCCTTTTCTGATCCGAAAAAAGGAAGTCTAAGAACTTTTTGATGTCAATTGGAATGAAACATTCCACACACTTCAAAATGTAGTTTTTAACCCAGCAGCAATGTTATATTAAATTAATGGATCTCTAGCCCAGGAAATATAGAATTTTACGTACTTCGGTGGGACTTTGTTATGACGTCTTGAGCTTTTTCCAAAACCACCCTTAATTTAAGCTGAAGATAGAATTTCTGGACGAGTAAAAGGGGTTACATACAATTCATTTTTTGCTTATTTCTCGAAAGCTATCAACTTTTTGGAATAAAATGTTTAGGTAAAAATTGTATCTAATTCAATTCTATACAAAATAAAATGCACGACTGGGACGCACGTACTTGCTCTTATGTTCAAGTAACTGCAGGTTTAAACAAAATTGAATATAATTGTATGGGAACAAAATTTAAATCGTTGCGTTGGAGCGGTTTTTAAAAAATTATTTTTTTATGTATACAATTCTTAAAACATTTTTAAGAACAAACTTCGGTATGCAAATCTAGAGAATATATTTATGCGTATATAAAAACAAAATTTGAAAAAAAAAAAAATTGTCAACCCCTTTTTGAGATATCGAATTTTCACAAAAAAAAATGAAACTTTTTTTAAAAATTCAAAAACTTTTTTTTGAAAATTTTGATAAGAAACATTAAAAATTATTTAATTTTATTTGAAATTTGTATGTAAGAAAAAATATCTAAATCCGTTTAGCCGATAACGAGAATATTCAAAATAAAAAAATACATTCTATGACAAGTACCTACTATTGATAAAGGGTCCGCCAAATAACTATTTTTTGTAGAAAATGCTATAAAAAAAACTACTGTATATTTTCTCAAATTTCTTTTTTATAGTACAATCCTTCCGGTTAATAATGGAAAATAATTTCATTAAAATGGCTGCTTCGCTAAGTGGGCCTGCGATCGACTTAGAGAAGATGCCGATTTGCCAAAAAAATCATCTTTTCAGATTAAAAAGCCGATACACCCAAAACGAGTCACTGTTTGGTGCGGATTTTGGTCCAGAGGCATAATTTGGCCATTTTTCTTCGAGTGGCCGTTACAGTCAATGACGATCGTTATCGGGCCATGTTGAACGAATTTTTGTTCACAAAAATTGAAGAGGAGGATATTGGCAACATTTGGTTTCAACAGGACAGCGCTACGTGCCACACAGCCGAAGCCTAGCATGTAGTAGTAGCATTTTCAAAAAAAAAAGTTATTTGGCGGACCCTTTAGTTGTTAAGTGTAAAATTTTATAATTTTTGGTAAATGGTTCTTTGGGAGGTTATAAACTATTTTTTGAAACATGGTTTTCCACCCAAAGGAAGCCTTTACTAAAATAAATTTACTGAATTTTTTTTAAGAAAAGTGTCGAGCCGCTTTTGAGAAAAATACGATTATGTAAAATTGCCAAAAGAAATGTATTGCAGGTACCGTTATTTTTGGTTCCGAGAAAAAAATGAAAAAAATTTTAGGCATACTCACCAAAAACCCCCATGTACCAAGTTTGAAGAAAATCGATCGAGCCGTTTAGGCTGTAGACGAACAGACAGACAGACAGACAGAATTGTGCCACCCACTTTTTTTTAGTGTTCTCTATCATCGTAATATCATGTTTGATTGTTATCTCAAATTTTTTTTTTGCACGAATCCAAAACTTGCCTTATGGTACCTATATCGCAAGTTAAAATCACCATGCTTGTTTTGCGTAAATACAACCAATAGATTAAGAGATAATCATACAGGGACTTTATGGAGTAGCAAATTTAGTCAAAAAATTTATTAAAATTGCTTTAATCAATGAGCAATATTTTGTGTATATATGCGTTAGGCTACATTTTCTCATTATAAACCAAGTCATTGTGGTGCCCAGGGTAAGTAAGGCCACCAAGGCACCAACTGGAAAAAGGAGCGGTTTTAATTTATTTAATTAGTTTACGGAATTTCATTTAACAACAAAATGACGAAAAGTAACTTTTATACAGTAAAATTATCTGAAACTATAGGTTCCTCTTTCTATACACTAATGAAGTTATAGCTGGTCATAGTTGGTCTTTTAATTTTGCAATATAAAAGGAAGGGAAAGGAAAAAAATTATTATAATAAATATTGTATTAAGCTCATAAAATTCTACCCAAAAATATTAACAATAGAATATGAAGAAAATTTTAAAAGAAATTCTTCTAATTAAAAGGAGTGACTCAATATTTATAATTCAAGTTAAAAGTTCAAGTGAGCTCAACTCCATAATTGCGTTTCGCCCAGGTACGATAGTGGGGCTCATCATCTAACTGATGAACCCAACTATCGTACCTGGGCGAAACGCAATTATGTAGTTGAGCTCACTTGAACTTTTAACTTGAATTACAAATATATTAACTTTTTTCGTAAAAGCAACAGATTTCGAGAAAAGTGTGCACAATCACAACAAGAGTTATTTATGTTATGAAATCTTTTCAGTACCGCTATCGCAGAAAATAGGTAATGGGCGCGTATGTTATAGTTTTCAATGAACAATATTTGCATTTAAACAAAACTAAACGCAATAACAATTATGGTTGTACATATTTTACTGTCGTACTGCTGTGTACCTACTGCTATTTTTTTCTTGAAGTACTGCTTTCTGGAAAAGTGAAACGACAGCACTGCAGGCAGGTGTATGGAATGGAAATGGAACCAATGGCAGCGGCTGGAACAGATCGCAGCTCGGAACATAAGAGAGCAATTGAATGCATTGAGTTGACAGTTGAGTTTGAGTTTTAGTTTTAGTTTGAATTTTAACTTCAAGTGGAATGCAAGTCTCTAAATTTGGCTCTGCGGTTCTTAAACAAGTATATTTAATTAAGATGGAGGGCGATACAAGATTATTAAATAATCTATAACCCTGAATAGATTCTTAAAAAGATACATTACTATATGTTTTTAACATTTGTGTAGATACAAAAAGTAATAGTGAAGTTAAAAAACAAAATACTCGTCTATTTATATGGTAGATTCGGACGTTTCCTGGTTGTGAAGTTTTCGGGCAAAAAAAATAAAAGCAGCGTGTAAAAATATGATTCGGTTAGCTATCGGCTTCAGATTACGAATTATTAACGCATTGCTTTCGAGAAAACTAAAAGTGACAAGATATTCTCATTTTCAACTCATATCTGCAAACCAAACTGCAGCGAACTGTTATAAAATGGATTTAGAGGTAAAATATATGTATATAATTACATAAATTGAAACTAAAATAGTTTTGTGAATTATTTCCTTAATAACAACTGCAAGTGAAAGTTACCTTCCTAAGTCCTAATTAAGGAACTTAATCGCTCTAAGAAATGTTTTAAAATGAAAATGAAATGAAATATCTTTTTTCCGGACTAGTGATGGAAAAAACTTGATGTTCTTATGATTTGTTGGTACATACCTACTTTATTTTCATGCTCATCGAAAGCCTTCGACTTTTAAAAAGGAACAATTAAGTGCAAGGAGTTTTAATTTTTCTGTTTGACCCATAAGCATGCTTAATATCAAAAATGCTACTAAATTCACCCATGTGATTCTGGGAGAATCGTCACACTGACGATGGTATAACTCGGAAACTGAGTTGAATTTGACCATTTTATACTTAAAACTTTTGCTGCTAAAATTTTTAATAAATTTTTAAAACCATCCATTTGGATAAGAAATTTAATTTTTAACAAAAAGTTTTATGAGGTAAACGCAAATTCGGCTTAGTTTCTGAGTTAAACAAAATTTATTGAAAATGTGACCATTCTTTCAGCAACGCATGGGTGAATTTAGTAGCATTTTTCGTTTTATGGGTTTTAATAATTAAAATTCTTGCACATGAGTGTTCCTCTATACGTACGGTGACCATCCGTCCTCTTTTTTAGAGGACAGTCCTCTTTTTCGGAGTCCTGTCCTCTATATTTTATTTTATTAAAGAGGACAGAAAATTGTCCTCCTTTTACTGAATTTTCCTCTAAATGTCCTCCTTTTATCTTTCAAACCATTTTTCTATGATTGAAACCATAAGTATCTTCTTTTTTCATTACTTAACTAATTGAAAACATTACTTTATGATAGCACTAGTTTGAATCTAAACGCTTTTTCCATGTACTAGAATTTGGAAAAGATCTAGAAATAAATAGTGACGAATTATTTGGCTAGGTTCGTATTAAACGATACGTCAATGAAGAACAAATTAAAAAATGGACAATTGGTTACCAGATAAGAAAATTTTATAAAGAACATGTGAAAATCTATTCTAGCCAGTAAAGTTGTGGCTATTATTTCTCACTTGAAATGCCCTGACCGAAAGAAGATATATACTGCTTATCTACGTTAAGTTCTATATCTTACCGAAAATCTAGAATCCAGTACAAACAACAAAAATCTGATGTTACCAAAGAGTATTTATTAAAGTGCACATATTTGGGGTTGTTTGTCACCACGGTCTGTTTCGTTTTATAATAATAATTCGTTTTTAAATTTTAGAACGTTTTTAAAAAGTTGTCCTCTTTTTTGCCCCTGAACAAATGGTCACCGTATCTATACGCTATACCCCTCGTTTTTCAACAGCCTATCATGTTTATTATCTAGAACTACATTAGCTTCGAAATAAATTGTTTCAAATCTCCTTCTGGATAAGAAACTTATTCCCGTCTTTCGGTGCGTGTTCAAACTTGAGTTAGATATCCACATTTTTTTTTTAAATTCATTTCAGCATGTGTTGTATAAATACATATAGATGTATGTATGCATATCATGCTTATCATGCAAAAAATTCAAGATGTTTAAATCAATATATGTTTGCTTACTTGAGTACTTCGTGCTCATTAAAAAAAAATGTTAGTTTTATTTATTTTTCTTTAAATTAGCCATTATTTTAGTAATATATTTACAACTACGTTTTTCTCGGAATCAATTAAAGTGGACTTAAGCCGTTTTTCCCCTGGACCCTTCAAATGTTTATTGTCTTAGAAAAAAATGTTAAATGTTCTATATCTTACCGAAAATCTAGAATCCAGTACAAACAACAAAAATCTGATGTTACCAAAGAGTATTTATTAAAGTGCACATATTTGGGGTTGTTTGTCACCACGGTCTGTTTCGTTTTATAATAATAATTCGTTTTTAAATTTTAGAACGTTTTTAAAAAGTTGTCCTCTTTTTTGCCCCTGAACAAATGGTCACCGTATCTATACGCTATACCCCTCGTTTTTCAACAGCCTATCATGTTTATTATCTAGAACTACATTAGCTTCGAAATAAATTGTTTCAAATCTCCTTCTGGATAAGAAACTTATTCCCGTCTTTCGGTGCGTGTTCAAACTTGAGTTAGATATCCACATTTTTTTTTTAAATTCATTTCAGCATGTGTTGTATAAATACATATAGATGTATGTATGCATATCGAAATAAAAACCAGACACACTTATCGCATTTGAAATACATACATAATTTTTCACATAGGGGACCAACGCAACAGCGGGTTCATTAAGATACATATACTACTCCCGTTGCGTCGGCGCCGTGTCGAGGCGGAAATGGACTTACACAGTGTAGGTAGGCATATCGTTGGAAAGATAATTTTATGCTCTTTCAGAAAAACTTGTGATGACAGGCCCTAGCCTGTCGAAAGTACCTGTCACCTGTTTGAATACGTAATGTTTCCTGCACGTGTCCTATAAAATTCTTTGCACCTATGTACCTACACATGATTCCGAAACCGCTTAGCCGATTAAACCCAAATTTTCAGGGAATCTTTTGTATTAACTCTAGATAGTTTTTCCAAATTTTGGTGAAAATCGGTTGAGCAGTGTGTCAAGAAGGCGCAAAAACGCACCCTGGGTACTTAGTAAAAATGCAGTGATTTTGCTTAAAAACTTTTTTTTTAATTTTTCTATATATGTAGTTTAAAAAAATCACTTTGACAGCCTAAGTTCGGCCAGATATATGTACATTTCATACCTGAGAATACCTTTTTAATTTTAATTTTAAATGATGCTTACATTATTTATTTCTTATTAAAATGCATCAAAAACAATCTTATTTAGCAAATAAATTTTCCCGTACATTTATTAGAAACTAGTTTCCACATTAACTACTGTAGTACCTTACGTACCTAGATAAAACTACCTTTCCAGCGGTATTATGTTAAGTCGTTATTATGCTTGTATCTTTTTGTCCTACCTCCTTTGTAGGTAATATTTATTTTTGTTTTCTTAGAAAAAAAAAAAATAAAAGTTTCTCCCAGGCCTTAATCTAAATGAAGGGTTCAGGGGAAAAACGGCTCAAGTCCACTTTTTGAAAAAATTAAACTAATGATGACATCTTATAGACTTGTATGGGTGCTATCTGATGTAGTATAGCTCTCTTCACATAGGATTTTGAAAACTCGCAAAATAGAACACTTTAAAAAAAAACTTTTTTCCAAAACTATCTTTTTTGCTCCAAAAATTAAACAAAGCGATATTAAAAAAAGAAAAACTTGTGAATAGACCTAGCGACACGTCAGGTAAATAATTAAAACAAAAAAAAATTGATATTCTAACTACATCCGGTCGAGGTCCTGTTTTACAAATTGAATTGCAAAAACGGTCCAATGTCAAGCTTGTGAAAATTATTTTATTTTCAAACTCTATTTTGAAAATCTAGAGGTGTCTGAATACAAAGCAAAAAACCGGCTCCAATTATCATGTCCGGTTCTTTCAGAAGAAAATTTCAAATCAAAAAATTCAAAATTTTGGTTAAAACATCGAAGGTCCTTTTGACTCATGTCAGCTTATCATGCAAAAAATTCAAGATGTTTAAATCAATATATGTTTGCTTACTTGAGTACTTCGTGCTCATTAAAAAAAAATATTAGTTTTATTTATTTTTCTTTAAATTAGCCATTATTTTAGTAATATATTTACAACTACGTTTTTCTCGGAATCAATTAAAGTGGACTTAAGCCGTTTTTCCCCTGGACCCTTCAAATGTTTATTGTCTTAGAAAAAAATGTTATTTAGTGACTTTTATTGAAAACGTTTTATGTCAGAACCTTCCAAAAGGTTAAAATTTATTACTGATCTTTGTCAAAACGTCTTTTTAATTCAAAACAGACAGAGATATACCCATTAAATTTCGAGAGGAAATGCATTGTATTCAGGTCATGGTCCTTTTTATGATTTTTTTTTTTTTGTATAAAAAAGAAGAGAAAAGGTGAAAAATGTGAAATTGTGTGGGACTTTGGCTGATAACAATGGACCTTTTTTTTAGAATTTCTATGAGCACTGACATTTTTTTTTTTGAAATGTCAAACGAAATCTAATTTATGTGCACCTATATACAATATCGAAACTCGCAAGTAAATATTAAATAAGATAGTTATGGTTACGGTGACCATCCATCCCGGGTTTTCCGGGACTGTCCCGTATTTGTAAAGAATGTCCCGGCTTATTTTTGAAGAAACCCGGGACGTATAAGTGTCCCGTATTTAGTTATTTGTCCCGTATTTGCACATTTTCTTAAGTTTCATTTAGTTTTTTCAGTTTTTCATTGCGAGCTCATACTAGCCTTGGGGTTAAACCTAAGTCAACTCCAGAAACGTGTTTTTCAGTCAATATAAATCCCAAGTTAACTCCAAGTTAATTTACCTAATTTTGTGAGTTAACTCAGGAACTAAACTACTACTCTCAGTTGTAAAAAATTAAATAAATAAGGTGGCGCAACAGCTCGTAGAGAACCACGGACTAGTGACTTACAACTCTCTCAACTATTCCTGTGTGCGTTTTGTTGGCAGGAATGGAGGGGACCTACAGTTTTTTGCCGAGTCCGAACGGTTAAATGAGCAGCACTTATTCATGACAAGTATACTCTTGGAGGATTTGTCAGTTCCTCGCAAGAGGCAGTACCTTGGATTAAGCATTTCTGATTTTAGGTGGCACGGCTGGGAATCGAACCCACTCCTTCGGCATGAAAGTCCTACGCACTAACCATCATGCCACGAGGTACATACAAAATCATAAAGTTATTCCAAATATTTTGTTGCAATTTTCAAAAAAGGACGGCTTTCGGTCTCTCTCTTATATACATCTAGCCTTTAGTCCACTATTCTCGCAATTGTGTAAAGTGCCTTGCATATGAGCTGCGAATAGCGAATGCTCGTGAATTTTGACTTTCCTTTCACATGAGGGGTCACCGACAGATGCGAATTGTCAAAGTACCAGTAAAATGGTTGGTAAAAACATTTGAGGTTAAACTCGATCGAATTTTTCATTCGTAGGTTTTTGTGGAATACGCCCTAATGTTGTGAATTGCGAATAAGTGCTTGACAGTTCAGAAGAAAACAGGAAATATGTTGTTGGTCAAGTAGAAAATATAAAAATGCTAAATCTTACAATTTAAACAAATTTTAGCCCGTATTTTCTTTTTAAAACTTTAAAATGTTAAAGTGTGTAACACTTTGTTGAAAATTTTATTGATATCTTACCTTGGAATTGCCTATGCCTAAACAAATTTATTCGCACTCGCTGGTCGCAGCTCATGTAAAAGGCACTTAAACCTTTTAGTGAAATATACTGCCCATAAAATTATTCTTTTATATTAAATTTATTTGAATTGTGAATATTGTTTAGTAAATTATATGTAGGTATATGTATAATCATTGAATAAATATAAATAGAAGGTGACACCGGGCAAAATGGCCGCATGATTTTATAGTAGCTCTGCCTTCGCTTTAAATATTATGATGAGGTTGGTGTATAACATAAAATTAATTTCCTTAATTATAAAAAGTTGGTGTATTCGAAAGGGAATTTTTCAATAATAGCATTGTTTGTTATTTTTGTTTATTATGAATTGCTATGGAAACGATGGGTGTCAGGACGATTGTAGTGTCTGCTTTGGATGTTAGTTGTGTTCTAATATGAAACTTAAATTTTCTTTAGAATTTGTAGTTTTGAATGATTTTCGTTGTCTTTTCAAATTAATTTTTTTTTTCAAAGCTTAGGGCTTGTTTCACAATGTCTCAGTAAAGTTCTGAATAGATATCCGACACATAAATATTGGCACAGGGTAATAAGTCCACAGAAGAAAAATTCACAATTATTGTCTTATGTTATGACCCACCTGAATGGGTTATAAATTCACAAACTATTTTTTATTTTTATTTGTGAACTTATGACCCTGCCTCAGAATTTATGTGTCGATTAACTAATCAGAACTTTAATCAGAGAATGTGAAACAGGCCCTTAGTATATAAATAATAAATGTACTGATTTTCTTGATACGAAAGCTGCATAGCATTGCTGAGGTATCCAACTTGAGTTCAATTGATCTGATCATTTGGATTAAGTTTTTAATATACAGGAGATAAAATAAGCTACATATATTCTAGTAGCACTTTTTTGAGATAGGCATGGCAGAAGAATATAGGTTTGTAAACAGAATTTCCAAACGCCAAAAACTTTTTATTAATGTTTAGAAAATCGTTCGATTTTATGATGAATATTTTAAAGATAAGAAGGTTTTTGTATACATAATACAAATTCTATATGGGTGATTCTCTGCCAACTGTGATTCTTTTTTTAGAAAATTTTCAAAAATTAAAACTTCTTGAAAACAATTTTTATTTTGTGTTAGTGGCTTCATTTAGTAAGAGTATCATATCTGCAAAAGCATTTTGCTACAACTTTTAAAGAACAAAAAATATAGTGAAATGTACTAAAACTAGTATAGACGATAATGACACTTTTTTTCTTTTTTTATTTTTAATTTGTTCTCCCTCTTTTTGACCATATGGTTGTTGAGATTCTTGATTGTCTAGTACGTTATAACCTCTTGAAATCTCAACTTCCTTTTTTTTCTTTAAAAAATTATCTCTTTTTCGTTTTTGATGTCTGTTCTTCTGAATGGCAACCCTTTTCCTTGTGCTGGGTTATTTCTTATTTTTTATTGCACGGAATGATTTTTGTTTGGTTCGTCTGAGGTATTGCTACCGTTCTTACAAAGAAAATTTGTAGAAAAAAAATATTATTGCTAGAAATTATTTTATTATATTCAACTAAAGCTCAAAAAGTATTTAAATGCCACGGTACTGACATCCACGGTACTGACATTTAGACAGTTTATGTAACCTAACTTCTCTATGCTTTCGAGAAAAATAATTTACATGACAATTTTAACTTATGCCGTTAAAAGGAATACAAAATTCTGATGACCAACCAAAAACATGTTATAACATGCTTTAAAAATACTACCATGGTACTGACAAATAAATTTGTGACATACTTTTATCGCATGAAAACATACCATTTTTAAAGTACAACAACGTACAAAAATTAAAATGATTGTTGTTACCTAGATACATAAATAGCTTATCTTTTAGAAAACCACAATACATAAGCATTAAAGATAAAACAAAATGGCGGTTGAGCGGGAAATCTTTTGAATTCAAAAATAAAACTAAAACCTCGGACAACATTCATTAATGATTATTTTATTCAGCAATACGTATTTTGACTTAATGTTTGCATTATTTTGTCAAGCAAGGATTGCACTCAAACTTTTCTAAGGACAACATTTCTATTCAATGAAGTATTTCATCAGAAAAAAAGTAGATTTAATCGAAAAAACATGGAACGGACATGCCACGGTACTGACATTTTAGCTACACTTTCCCAATCCATGTGGAAGAAGTAGCAATTTGGGTCATGATATTGAATGTAGATTGTAGTAAAACCATTTACACAATTCGAACCAAAAATATATACGAACATTTTACTTTAAATAACAAAAAAAGCACTGGACGCAAAGAATCACAGTTGGGACGGAATCACCCATATACTACTGAAAAAATAATTCAACAATTCCAATCCTTAATGCTTAGTCTTCTACTTGGCTGATTTATTTCAGTAGTACTATATACAGGGGCGGACTGGGGGTCAAAGGGCCTACCGGGACTTTTAGAAAAAGGGCCACAGAATACAATAACTCTCAAAATGGTTAAAAAAAGTTGATATTGTATTTCTCGAAAGTCATTTTTTTTATATTTATTATTATTTATTATTATTATCTTTGTATTTATTAATTTTTTTTAATTAGCATATTGATTGATATATTTATGAGGTATAAGGAAACAGCTAATTTTAGTTTATTGCTGCGTCACCTTACACATCAATTAATTTGAGTTTTTATTCAAGCAAGCATACAAAATTGCAAAGATGTTCTTGTAGGTCTCAGTAATATAACATTAGTTTTACGACCTTAAGTGGGTGTGACTTCAGTTTAGTCAAAACAAAATTGCGCTGGTCAAACAAATTGTGGGAATTAAGGGAGATATGAAACAAAAAGCATTCATATATATTTCTAATTTTTAAAATTTCTTAGAAACTATATTTTTAAGCTGCAGTAATTTTACATTCAAAATAAATGAAACTCATATTTAATGAGTAAATTGAAGAGTCGAATTTTCTTCATTTTTGTTTCTCTAGTGAATCAAATAAATTATTTAACTTTAATTTCACAATTTTTCACTGTAGCGCGATTTTTCTGATTGAAAACTTTTGATATTGAATTAAAAGAAACCGCTGTGCTTTTGATCACATCTCGGCAGTTTCAAAAATTTAAATTAAATAAGGTACTTTTAGAACTATTTCTCCTAAGAGTAGCTGTGTTTTATAAAAAATAAACAAACAAATATTTTAGTAATCCTATTGCTAATTTTCAATTATTGAACAATCCCAATCTTAGGGCAAGTACATTTATGTTCACTCCGTGCCAACTTTAATCAATCATTATTCTATTTGATTATCATTGAAAATTGAATGCGTTTGTTAAGCAAAATTTTCAACAGAAAATCCCTAATTTGAGCACTTTATTTGAGAAATCACTAATTCGCTGATTCTGTTTCAGTCAATTAAATCTATGGTTTGACCCCGAATAAATTGTAACAAAAGAAAATTTTGTGCGAGAATACTCAGACGACTGGTACTTAAGACATATCCAAAATCAGCCAAAATCAGCCGATGGGAACATTGGTATTTAGTCGTTTCCAATATCGCATATGACTAAATGTATTCAGTTATAAAGAAGACATTTATATTTATAATGATTTTTCACGCTGATTCGAACTTGATATCAGTTTTTACCAAAATGAATCTTCAAATAAATAAGTATAAGAAAGTCCTAGGACCATTTGGTTTTTTGTGTTTGACTTTAAATTGACAAAAGCATGGAATATTAAAGTCAAAAATAGTACTTAATAACAAAAAAAAAATTGTAAAAAAATTTAGTTTGAACGATTTTTTTTATTATGTTTTCAAAATTTTGAGTTTGAAAGTTAATTTTTCAAAAACTATTCACGTAAAAAACTTAATTTTAAAAAAACATTAAAGAATGGATCTTTGGCTTTACAAAAAATTATAGCATAATATTGTACGTAACACCATTGGGTTTTAATATGGTTTTTAAGATTTAGGTGAAATTTGTTATCACTAAGTTGTTTTAGGTCTTTCTTTATATCTTGAAAAATAAAAGTTCCAGAACCATTTGGTCTTATGTGTTTGATTAAAAACTGACTTTAGCATTGAATTTTAAAGACAAAAATAGTACTTAATAACATAAAATTTTGAAATAAAAATCAGTTTGAACAATTTGTTTTTAATTATGTTTTCAAAATTTTGAGTTTGAAGGTAAATTTTTCAAAAACTATGCTCTTAAATAACCTATTTAAAAAAAAAAATTAAGGAATGTATTTCTGGCCTTTCAAAAACCTATAGCATGATATTATGAGTGTTGCCATTGTTTTTTAATATGTTTTCTTTTTTTTATTTAAGTGAATTTTTTGTAAATTGCCCCCCCCCCCCCCACTCAAACGGGGGGCAGTAAGACCCCCCTTAAAATGTCTTCTTTCTTTTTTCGGTACAACCTACATTCTCTCATCATTAACTGTATATCGTATGCAAAACGCCTTGCACATGCATAAATTTAAGCCATTTCCCAGTGGTGGACTGTAGCTAATTTTGGATATGTTTTGGCATGTTTCATTGAACCTAACTGCAAATTAATTTCTTTTGTTACAATTTGTCCGGGGTTTGCCTTATGTTTTCCGTAGATTTACCTGACTATTTGGTAAATAATATTTAATCAAAAATTACCTGAAATTTCTTTTGCTCATTATTGGTTAAGACGAGCTTTTTTTTGCAAAGGCCTTGGATAAAATTTATAGAAAACCCACAACCTGGAAAAAATTCCATCACTAGGTCACAAAATGCCAGCACTACCTACACTTCTTATTGTCCGTGTTATTTTACTAAACAAATTTTTCTTTCTAATGCTATGTTTCCACCAAAAGTTTATCCCAGTTCAGATTCAATAAATCTATTTGGTGTTTCCACCGCACAAAAAGATTTAAAAAAGATTTACTTTGACAGCAGATTTAAAAATGCAAATGGTGTTTCAATTTTTCTTATGAAGAGGAAGTGAGAATGTTTTCTTTGTGAAGAACTGAATTCAGCCATTAATGAATCCTTCAGCGCCACACAAGAATAGGTTAGTTTGATTTGTAAAAGTATTTGTCCTAGGAAGATTTAACAATCGTCAAGATTTACGAAATATACTTTATAGTAAATCTTCGAGATTTAAAGAAGATTTGAGGTAAATCTTATTAAATCTCAGATTAGCGTTAGGTTGAAATGTAGCATAAAGCTCACAACAAAGTTTATGTTTGTTTATGGTGAGTGACATATTACGTCTAACAATTGATTTGACAGATATACTGAAAATGGGAAGATGATTTTTGGAAAAACCATGATCAAACTGAAAATTGAGTGAACAAACGCTCACAGATTCATAACTATGGATTAAAAAGAAATCAGTGATAACCTAGTTGCAGATTTAACCCACTGTGAACAAATTGGCCCTATGCTAGACCAAGAACCAGAGCAAAAACAGTGGGTTCAGGGGTGCCCCCAAATGTTAATCCAAGTTGGCGAGCATCAGCTGCCATTTTGGAAATCACGTTTTATCAAATATCTCATGAATCGTGAACGACAAAACTAGTATTTTTTTCTTAGTTTTTGAGAAATAATCTTTTTTTATTTTCTCAAAAACTAAGAAAAGGAATATAAAAATGAAAAGTGGTGCTATAAAAAAATTTTAAATAACAATCAACAATTAACTTTTTCAAAAATATTGACTTTAAAATTTAATATCTCAAAAGCTTTCCATTAAAAAAAACTTGATTCAAAATAATATCGTCGCAAGACATTGAAGCAGCATTTTGCGCTGTCTCCACAGTGTTCTTGTTTTTTCTTGTTTCTCTCTGTTTCTTGACTTTCGTCCTCTGCCTCATCATTAGCCGCATTTTATTACCCACATGATCTGATCTGGATCAATTTTTAACACGTAATTGCAAAAACAACATGGGGTCCTGCTTTTTATCTAGATCTATTTCAATGATCCAAAAATTGCTATTGTGAATTATCTCAGTAGCGCAAAGAAAAAAAGCAATAGATGCATACAAAATAAACAAACGTAAAAGGCAAAAAGGGACCGGTATATAACACTCCTATCACTATGATCCTGTTTGTTTTATTTATCATGATATGATCCGGATCATATAAAATACCGCTATTCATTCTCGCCTTTTGAATTCAGGTTATACACCTAACTTTCAGACATTTTAAAGTACTTACTCATCATTGAGAGTCATTTTTATTTTGCATCATCATCATCATATATCAACTTTTGAATAATTTAAGATCCGTGGAGGCCACCAAACGAGTTTTGGAGGAATCCAAAGATTCATTGAGTTCCCCAACCGAGTTCCTGGGGCCTCCAGAGATCCGAAGAGACCACCAACCGAGTTCTTGGGGTCTCCAGAGATCCGTAGAGTTCACCAACCAAGCTCTAGGGGTTTCCAAAGATTTATAGAGGCCACCAACCGATTTCTGGGGGCCTCCAGAGATCTGCAGAGGCCTCCAGAGATCCGTAAAGGCCACCAAACGAAATCTGGGGCCTCCAAAGGTCCGTAGAGGCCACCAATGGGGTTCAGGGGGCCTTCAAAGATCGGTAAAGGCCAACGGAGTTGTGGGGGCCTCCAAAGATCTGTAGAGGCCAGCAACAGAGTTCTGGAGGCCTCCAGAGATCCGTTGAGGCTATGAACCAAGATCTCGGGGCCTCCAAAGATCCACAGATGCCACCAATGGAATTCTGGTGGCCTCCAAAGATCGGTAGAGGCCACCAACGGAGTAGTGGAGGCCTCCAATGATCTGTAGAGGCTACCAACAGGGCTCTGGAGGCCTCCTCCAAAGATCCGTAGAGGCCACCAACTGAGTTCTGGGGGCCTCCAAAAATCCGTAAAGGGCACCAACCAAGTTTTGGGGGCCTCCGAAAATCTGATGAGACCACCCAACAGAGTTCTGGAGGCCTCCAGAGATTCGTTGTGGCTATGAACCAACATCTGGGGGCCTCCAAAAATCGGTAGAGGCCACCAACGGAGTTTTGGGGGCCTCCAAAGATCTGTAGAGGTCAGCAACAGAGTTCTGGAGGCCTCCAGAGATCCGTTGAGGCTATGAACCAAGATCTGGGGGCCTCCACAGAGGCCACCAATATAGTTCTGGAGGCCTCCAAAGATCCGTAGGGGCCACCAATGGAGTTCCGGGGGCCTCCAAAAATCGGTAGAGGCCACCAACGGAGTTTTGGGGGCCTCCAAAGATCTGTAGAGGTCAGCAACAGAGTTCTGGAGGCCTCCAGAGATCCGTTGAGGCTATGAACCAAGATCTGGGGGCCTCCACAGAGGCCACCAATATAGTTCTGGAGGTCTCCAAAGATCTGTAGAGGCCACCAACAGAGCTCTGGAGGCCTCCTCCAAAGATCCTTAGAGGCCACCAACTGAGCTCTGGGGGCCTCCAAAAATCCGTAAAGGCCACCAACCAAGTTTTGGGGGCAACCAGAGATCCGTAGAGGCCACCAACCGGGTTCTGGGGGCCTCCAAAGATCTGTAGAGGCCACCAACTGAGTTCTGGAGGCCTCTAAATACTTATTTTGATTAACAAAACTCTTAATCTAGTGTGAGTCCAATTTTCTTAGAAAGTTTTACTAAAAAAAAAAAAAACAGAAAAAGAACGCAGGAACTTTTATGAACTTTTTGCTTTCTTGGGGGCCCACCGGGCAAAATCCCGGTTGCCCGGTGGCCCAGTCCGCCCCTGACTATATAGAATTTGTATAGTAAAAAACGTTATAGGAGCTATGCCCGGCCCCGGACAAAGAAACTTCCAGCTTAGTGATTAGGAACTCTAATCTTGTTAGATATAGTTTACAGTGGTTTTTTGCCAAAAAGTTAAACTGAACATAATACAAATTGCGTATGACAAAGGCCCGCACTATGTCACTGATGAGCCCAAGTGAGTAAGCCGGACGAAACGCCATTTTTTGAACTAAAGGCCATAAAAAGCTATTTTAAATATTCATATTCAAGTTTAAGGTCTATCAAGTCTTTTGAATAAATAATTTATTTATTTATTTATTTATTTAAAGCTAAATAATTTATAAATTAATTTACAAACTATTTAATTAAAAAGCATCAGGGCAACCAGGCCATATGATGCTATCTTTTATTAAATGTGATCAAAACAAATTTTTAACTATTTATTTACATTATTAGTGAAAAAATGAAGTTTGAAAGAGGAATAGAAAACAAATTAAGAAAAATGAATTATAAGAAGGAATTAAATTTAAATGTCATTAAACTTGTTGTGTAATGAAGTTACATCTTTTATATTTTTTATTGAGTTAAAGTTAGCTGGGTCTAAAATTTCTGCGAGTTGTGGATCTGTTATTAGCTTGGATATTGGACAAATTACAAATATATGCCAAATTGTTAGGGCGGTTCCACAGTGCTGGCATTCCTCTGGCGACTCTTTGTTGTACAGGTGTCGACTCGTGAAGAGGGTTTTTCCTACCCTGACTCGTAGCAGTTTTATGCAGTCATCTCTTGTGAAATTTGTGTGGTATGGTATATGGTTTGGATAGAAGTGATAGCTTCGAAGAAATGTTTGTGAAGTTTTCCATTAAGTAGATGTTAAGATGTGAGTATAAGAACTAAAAATAAAAATATTACCGTCATTTACTTTGAGCGCTTATAGTAACAGCTAGTTTGGATGTGGATGCATCACCTAAATATGAATATAGGGGTCTGGTATGTGCGTTTTGATGTCGAAGTAATCGAATATCGAGGAATTGAAAAAAAAGAGGTATAACAGACTAAGTTCTTGTACTACTTATATTACAATTTTGTTTATGACATCAGTGACGGTACAGACGTGTTGTTTACACAAAATAATCAAATAGGTACCGGCGCGCGGTTGAAAACGAAATTAAAAACTTATTGGGGCATATTCATAGATGCAGTTTACGCATTATTACTAGACAAACCTGATGGAGATTATCTTATAGAGTTATAAGGTTTTGATTTGCAACAACTTATAATTTTTAGAAAAATTTTACTTTGTTTGAGACTGACATAATTTTTTTGATTGACTAAATAATAATTGAAATAATGTGATTCTAAGATGTTATGGCCATAAAAAGAGAGGAGATCTCAAAATTAATACAACAACTACTGAGAGTAAAATCGTTTCGAACTTTGTATTAAGTTAATTAATTTCAACAAAATGTCGGAACTGTTACTAGCTCACTAATTTATATCAGGATAATTCTTATTTTAATTATAACTCTTTCAGAACCATTACCATTTTTAATAAATTTGGCTGAACTTCGAATAATTTTGAATGAAAAACAACAACCTGTGTGTGTTACCACCAAGCTGTTTAGCATGGAGTTATAGCTATTTAACGAGTATTTCGTTTTGCTCATATTTATTGAAAAGCCCTTTGCCGTAATCTGGGAGAGATCCATGAATCAAGTGATTCAAAAGCCGATACACAACACACCGTGACCGTGGCACTGAGGCCAGATGATAAGACCAATCCCAATGCAGGGCCCGTATAACGAATTACGATTATCGTTCAAAATCCATCGTTTTCGTTACATTGCGATTTAGTCCAGTCATATTGTGTTTTTAGCATTTATTTTATTTATTTAAATAGTGGAGAAGTTTTGATTTGTTCCCTGCTTTATGGTTTCGGGGGTGCTGAATCGGAATCTGAGGTTTTCGAATAAAATTTCGTGACGCAACGTGGACAAAAATGCAAAAAATGATGCAAAAGTGGATTTTTTGGGAGGTTTTTACTTATGGCTTGAAAACTATCCATTATTCGTGAATTACATCAGAGAGCAATTGAAAGTGTTATGCCGCGAAATAAAAGATTTGTCAAGCTTCGTTTTATTAAATAAAGAGGTATCTTTATTGTTTGGAGTTTTACTTAAGACTAACTTACAAAAATTAAATGTGGAAATATCAACCACAGATTTACTCTTATACATATGTACGTATAGATAAACAAATGCATCAAATATGAAATTCATATTGGAAGCTTAAACGAGATAAAAAAGTGATGTGGTATGCATAAACATTCTGTCTTAAATCAAAATGAATTTAATGATGAGACGTTTTGGTCTCTACTTGAAATATAAACAAAATTGAAACAACACTTGAAAAGTATAGTGTTACTATGCAACATATACCAATCGAAGTACGAAGTCAACAGACAAGAGACTTTTAGACAATGGCTCTATAGCGATGATTTGAACAAAGAAACTTTATGATGAAGAATAAACATTCAAAATGCAGACTAATTAAAAACGAGATTTACTATCATGCTTATGCATAACAAAAGCATAAACAATTTCCAAAAAATCTCTGTTTTAGGTTTTTGTTCTGCGGCAACCCATTTGGACTCAAGCGCTAGTTGAAAATTGACGTGTTTTTACTGTTTCCGAAAATCCACTAGAAAACACTAATTTACTACTTTGCGTGACAACATTTGAATTTTTGTCTTTAACATGAACCAAGATATACTTTTTTTTGGTGGTTTTTGATGCACGATTTCGAATCTGGCCTAGAAATTGCTCTAGCACGTCACGTTTTTAAGATATTCAAATCTAAACATAAAAAAGGAATGCGTTTTGATGCAAATTGTTTAAAAAAAAAACTCGCGGTAATTTTTTTTTTCGAATTAATGTTTATGGTCATTCTAAAGTATGAACATTTTGCTTCGAAATTCTTTTTGAATCTTCCAAATACCTTCATTCATCTTTGAGAAAATCATTAATTAGTTGTTAGCTTTCGTCTTAAACAAGATAGTATGAAAGTACGCAAAATTCATACATTTTAATTAAGGATTTCTTTGAGAGAAAAAGGAATAGCCTAGAAAAATAAGACAGACAAATGGCAAAACTTCGAAAAAATTCCGTCAAAGCTGAAATTCGGTGGAGAGCTTTGTTTTGACGTCTTCAGCATTTCCTTAAAAGTTCCGTAGATTTGGGCCGGGGTTTAATTTTTAGGAGGGGGGGTAAAATTCAAATGTTTCTTTATTTCACGAAAACTAGCAGATTTTTTTTGAAAGAATGTGTAGCTTCTTGTAATCGAAAAAGATTATCATATTTTTTTCATACAATTAATAGATTCAGAGAAAATCGTGCAAGAACTTCATGGTGAAGCTAATTTTGTCAAAAAATGTATTAAAATTTCATTAATCGATGGGCAAAATTTTTTGAACGAATTGTGTTTGGCTGTATCTTCTCAATATAAAACCAAGTTTGTGGGTTGCCTGCCCGGGGTAAGGAGAAGGCCGTCATCTTGGAAAAGAAAGTGATTTGGTTTTTATTCAACAGCTCGATCGAATTTTATTTTACGACAAAATAATGACAGAATAACATTTAAGCATTTATCAAAGACTGATTTTTGAACACAGTGTATCGACTGTTATCAAGACCAAAACCAACGTCTATCTAGGTGTGGATTTGTCGATGCTTCATGACAAATCGCTTCAGGTCTGAATTCACCAACTAAAGCTTCATATGCGTGGATACTCCTACAGAGGAGAAACATTATGACATTAAGACATCAATAAGAGCTTCTGAGCAAGATGATATAAGTAATGTCCTAGCAATGGACCTGTTGCACTTCTCATGGTTGAAGCCACGCACTTTAGCTTCCGAAAGGTGACAAAACGATTGCAAAAACAAAGTGTTTATCTTGTTTAAAATATGACTTACTCTACTGAGCCAGTACATGCGTATGTACAGTACATATGTCGCTACATCCCTTATTAAAATCTAAGAGCAAAAACTATTTTTCGCAGAAATAATACAAGAAACTAAACGAAAATGAACCCTCCACCCTGCATAAATAATCAAAATCAATAAGTCTCTAAGCTTCCCACATATATTTTTTTTTTATCTAAACACATTATGAAATAATAATAAGACTATCCTCAAATAATTTTGTTCTCTATTTCAATAAGAAAAATAAAATCTTCTGCTTAGCTCGAAAAATCATAGTCATGGCAACAAAAAAAAACAAAAACAACCAATACCAACATACCTTATAACACAAATTGTAAACAAAATTTAAATACAAAATAATAAATTGACCCATAATCGTCATGGAAACCAGTAATAAAGGAAATATTAAATAAATAAATATCCCTTTGAGAATTGGTTTGCGTACGCAAAAGTTTCATAATTTCTATTTATTTGTTTCTATTGGCCATACACCTTCTAGTAGCGCTTTGAGTAATGCGGTGTCACTTCTATTTATATTTATTCAATGGTATAATGTATGGCTGTATCTTTTTTTATTTTTAGGAATCCTCATATAATCTAAATCTTTGGACATAATGTGCCTACATATACAATTGACTGAAAAACTTCATAAACTCGATTTTTTGACAAATCTTAAGGCGGAATAATACAATAAAAATGGATATGTCACGCCAGCAAAATGGTAAGTTTTTAATCTTATGCAAATTATTGTAAAAATATTTCCATCTTATTTTTTCTTAAATCACTCTCATAGTTCAATTTGACTGATATAATCCATTCCATCGTAAGGAAACAAACTTGTTCATCATTGAGGCAGTTTGAGGTGAATATTCAATCTATTGACTCATTAATACTGCTAATTCAATGGCCTCTAATGAAACCAACATGATAAGCAACACTACCGGAATTACGAAAATCAACTCTTCGCAAATGTTCACCAAACGCTCATCATCACAAGTATGTTTTAGAAAATTAAATTTTAATTTTAAAAGTGATTAAGGCCCGTTTGCTGAATGAAAACTTGTTGATATTATAATCAATATAAACACTTCTGTGACAGTTTTCACATTGGAACAAGAACATTTTAGTGTTTAAGTTGGTTTTAGATATTTTAGTGTCCTATCAGCAAACGGGTCTTAATAATTCAAATTAATAAGAAATGTTTTAAATTATAAACAACTACATAGTTTAAGATGGAAAGAATACTCAAAATGAGTAAAAAGTAATTATTGTATAAAATATTGGTTTTGACATGAAAAATTTATTTCTGAGGCTAAAATTATTTTAAAGTCTATAACTTATTACACATCTTAAAAAAACAGACAACACCAAAAAATGTTATCCTGGTGCATTGTTGGGGTTCTTATCTTTTTTAGTGTTCTTTTTCTGTGTCCAATGAAATCAATTAGATAGTCTAAAATTGGTAAATAATTTGCATATTATTCAACAAATAAGAAATGGTAAAAAGAAAGAAATGGCTCAAAAAACAAGGAATAGTTTTGTATGTCAAAGAAAACTACATGCAGGTTTCGATATCAAGATTTAGATTTAGAGTGGCTGTATGCATAATCAAAATGAATGTATAGTTCGTTCGTTACTTTGTGAATAAATTTTGTTAACAATTAAATGGGAATGATTATGTAAATGAAATGAGAAAATTATGTATGGGAAATCAAGTTTATTTAGAGGAAGTGTCTAAGCTGAGCGATCACTGATTGCTGATGGGTTGAAGATTTGGAGTTGAAAGGCATTGGGTTATTAAAAAGAAAATTATGACTGTGGGATCTAAAAGTGGTTGGCTGCCTCAGAAATGGTTATATGGGTTGTGTTGGCGATCGTCTCCAAACAACAGCCAAATAAAACTGGTGACCACTGGGTGGAGGGTTCAACCAAAAAAAAAATTGTTTTTAGTTGGTTTTCAAATAACGTAGTATGTCAGTGTGTATGTTACTGGGCCGGGTATTATCAGTATACCAGTGAATTTATAAACACAGTATTCTTTTATAACAAAAACTGAAAAGGTATACTTTCGGCAAGGTAAACACGTTTTCGAGGTCATACATGATAATGGCGGCGGTACTTCCATCAAAATTTTGCAAATCTCTTTCTCGTTCTGCCTTCGTAAATCTCTTTTCTTCTACAGCTCCAACTTTGGGTTTCAATTGCTTAATTTGAATAAATGTGCCTTAAGCACATGTGTCTTAAGCTGACACTTGCTTAGTGTGTGCCCAAGCTCGAGCTTTTGAAACCCCATTTTGGCTATTCATCACCTGAAGCAGTAGTTGGAGTAGTATGACTTCCCCTCGAAAAATGATGCTTTTGTCATCGTATGCCTGGGGTAACTGGTAACTTGGCAATAGAGTTTTGATTTCGGAAAAAGTTTTAGCTGCGTTTGAGTATAAAGACATTTGATGGTGCGTCTCTGAATTCGTCTATCATGAACTCATGCATATAGCCTATGGAAGGAGTTACTTTTCTTAACATCGAGTCCTTTCACTCGACCTATTGTCAACTAATCGTATGGTCGAACTCGTTATAAGGTATCTGCTTCAGCGAATTCCATCTATCAACACGTACCGTCCGCAATAGAAACATCTCTTTATTTTGTTGTGCTGTTCTTTTTTTTTACTTGAGAAGCACGATTCTCAAGGGGGTTCTAACCTTTTAGTAGTATTCTTTTCTTAAAGTAAACGCAGAATGAATGTTTTTTTTTATGTATTAGCAATTTCTGAAATATATTTTTTTAACTTATTTTACTTAAACTATTTGTTTTGAACAACCGATTCAGCTTTAATATCATTTAATTTGACAAAAGCGCGAAGAAGACTCGACTGATCGATTAATGCGACGCATTTCGGTTTTCAAATGGCCATCATTGTGTAATGGTTTATGTGGCTGCAATGGTTTCTTTCCCTGCCTCCCCTACTATAGTTATGGGGATATTATTTGGCTTCCCCAAGCCTAATATTGAATGGCTAAACTGCCGATCTTATCTGGAACCAAAATGATAAAAAAAAGAACAAAGCTACTGTGCCGAATTGAGTTCTGATTGGAAAGTGATTTTACTGACCCAATTCTTAACTTGTTTATACGAAATAATTCCTTACACACTAACAAGTTAAATATTCACTTTTAACATATGCATAACATAATTTCCATAATTAATAACATAACGTAATTCCTATCATCATTACCGGTAGCAACAGCCGCATCGAAAAAAATATGTGAATATCCCATAACGTCAGATACCTACCAACAAATCTTCAACTCCCTTATTTATAATAAAATTTTTTGCCTCCGGATATTCCTTAATATGTTCAGTCATGACAGTGTAGCTATAATTTTGTTGTGTCATCAAATTCATGTCGAGTATCCTTGCCTATTTGATGACACACGAACATATTGGGTGAAGTGCAGGCACAAGCAGTTCATATCGTAGAGGGACATTGAACCAAAACAAAAGTAATTCAAGGCGTCTAGTGGCATTGAGTATATTTGAATAGAAAGACAAAATGGAATCGCGTTTATTGACCGCGGACGTAAACGGAGTATGTACTGTTGCTTTATGTTTTATAGTGCTAAAGCCAATGACCGGATCGAATGACGTATTGTTTTGATTCTATGTATCGGTAGTGTAGAGCACTACAAGCTCTTTCAGGAATTGGTTTTATTTTAAACACAATCTTGTTCGGCTTTAAATTGGAACTATTGTCTGACTCGTTGCAATGTCCCCAAATTCCAATAATCGTGCCAAATATCAACTTTAATATTTTCTATATTTAGCTGCTTATCGTCTAGCTCTACCATTATTAGTCCAGTCAAATTAGTATTTTATATCTACAAAAAATACTGCGTCGAATTTTTTTTTTGTTTCTTAAAGAGTAGGTACCTATTGGAGAGTGTAAATCCAAAAAGTTCGAACAAGAAGCGCCCATGCGTTGTCCGCCATTTTGAAAAAGGCTTTGGAAAGCGTGAACTGGATTTTCTCGGCTCCTATCATATATAGAGCTGTATTTTTTTTTTAAGGTTTGTACGTTAAAATATCTCCTTTAACTTTTGTTCAGAAAAAAATTTGAAACCTCTTTCCAAAAAAAAGTTATCGACGAAAAACTGTCGAGATTTTGAAGTAAAAAATGGTTTTTAACGTTTATCTCGCCTCATGTTCATCTGATCGAAAAAATACTTAAGTTGTTTTTTATAGATCACTTTATTTCCTACATTTTGGAATATTTAAATTTTATGTGCGACAAAAACTGTAGGAAATATAACCTGTCAAAATGGCCAATATCCTGCGAAAATTAAAAAAAAAGAGATTTACTCACGTTTGAAAACTTTCAAATTTGATTATGTTCATTATGAAATTTAAAGAAACAGTTCAAACTCTTTTCCACACCACCACCGAGGTAGAGTTACGGCGCATTTTTTTTAATATGGTGTCCCCAGGAGGTATAATCCACGATTCAATCGTTTTCGTTTCTATATCAGCCTATCGATAGCTCAATGTGGCATAGTTTTTTCATATCGTTCTCCTTTTTTTTTTGGGCTAGGCGTGCGAACATCAATGATCATATAAACGTTGTTAGTAATGCTGGGATCGTCATTGGTAGTTTCTTCAATGTTTTTAGGTGAGGAAAAGTCTTCACATGCGTCTTCATCTTCCAGTAAATTTTGCAAGGAAGGAACACTCTCGCATGTTTTTCCACTGCAGTAGAAACATATTAAGGAACAATTCAGACCAGATTTCCGACAGCCACAAGCTCGACCACACTGGCCCTTGCATTTGCAGGATATAGCTTGCAATATACTTTGTGGATCTGGATCCTGAGTGGTTGTAACTGGCTCTAATCCTCTCGGAGTTCTTTTCCAACCCCATTTTAGTGGGTCATGGTGAACATCGATCGTCTGTACTTGATGGTAGGTACGGAATGTGTGTTGCCCAGCAGCTGCTGCACTAGGAGGCAATGAAGATAGATTAAACTTAGTTTTTTTTTGACGTTTTAGGAAAGTTGCTATATCGCAAAAAATCCAGTGACTCATTTTCCTTCCCATTGAACAACGCAATAAAAAGTTTTTCTCTGGCGGCTCCCAAAACGTTGCTATCAATATCGTTGGATCTGAATAAATGAACAAGGTTTTTCAGTTCATCATTTTTTTCTAGAATGCCTATCAATTTAGTTTTACCGATGTTATATATAGCTGACGTCGTTTCGCACCCAGAAAATGCATGAAGAAACATTATGTGGTCGGTTAAACGTGGATAATTGAAAGTAAATGGGCGAATATAGTGCTTCTTGAAATCGTCCTTTGCCTGGTTTAAGGAAGAACAAGTAGGTCGATGTCTTCTCCGATGATATTAACATAATCATATGAGGGTGCCTTTTCTATTGCTGTTTTAACAATCAAGTATCTGCATCTTCAGCTGCATGCTGCAAGGCTATATGTGATAGTTGAAAACATTTTGAAAGCATTTTTATCAAACGCACTTTGTTTCTCCCGTTGGTTAGGAATTTTTCCTGATGCTTACCGTCGTTGTTTCATGGAAAACTACATTTTTCAAAGCTCTTTTAAATCTTTCGGATTGTTTTGTGCCTCCCAGATGTGGATCTTCAGAATAACCATCAAAAACTATAGAACATTGTTTGTAATGGTTTCGCACCAAAGTAACATACTTTTGGCATACACATTCGAATATTGAATTAGTGTCCCAAACCACCTTGTGCAATAAAAAAAGCCATGCGTTCATTTACATAATTTTTCCAGCAATTAACATGAACCGTTATACTATCAAGGTTTTCAAGCATACGCGCATGTTCAATATTACCTCTTTTAACTGCAAACGATTGTAATGTACTTACACCTTTTTTTCACCACCGCAACTTTTTCGTTACCAAATAGCTTTTCACATATAAAACAATCACCCAAATTTAAAACTTTTTTACTCCGAAGCATATGAGATATGATAAAAAAAACTGACAGGTATTTAATAATGCGCTTAAAAAAAGATTTGAAATAAAACAAAATCAAATATATTTTTGCGGGGCCAAAGTTATATTTCTTTCCAATATATGTAAGTAATTTTTCGCAGGCTATTGGCCATTTTGTCAGGTTATATTTCCTACAGTTTTTGTCGCACATGAAATTAAAATATATACCAAAATGTAGAAAATAAAGTGATCTATAAAAAACAACTTAAGTATTTTTTCGATCAGATGAACATGAGGCGAGATAAACGTTAAAAACCATTTCTTACTTCAAAATCTCGAATTTTTTCGAGATATTTTAACGTACAAACCTACAAAAAAAATACAGCTCTTTATATGATAGGAGCCGAGAAAATCGAGTTCACGCTTTCCAAAGCCTTTTTCAAAATGGCGGACAACGCATGGGCGCTTCTTGTTCGAACTTGGACTTACACTCTCCAATAGGTACTCTTTAAGAAACAAAAAAAAAATTCGACGCAGTATTTTTTGTAGACATTTCGAATTAATTAATTTAATTTTACTGGACTATATGTGCTTTTCGAATTTTGAATTGCACCTCTTGGCGTGTGTAATTGGAAACTTATTCGAGCAATTGCTTCTATAGTCTGTTCTGCCGTATTTTGGTCATCAGCATGATTTTTAAATTTCGGTAAATCGAATCCTAACCTCAATTCCTGCATTATTATTATTATTTATTTTACATGAACTTGGTCCTATTTGATTAGTGATAACATCTTTATCAAAAGCACACCTGTATTGTACTCAATTTGAAGCATTATTCATCATTATTTTGAATATCAATATAAGCGTGTCTATTCGCTATTTGAGCTGGAGGCTTGATATAAGAGAATCCACTAAGAGGCTGATATTTATTGATATTTACCTCTATTCTTAAACATTGAAGAAGAGCACTATCCTTACCTCGGAATTCCTTTAATTTAGTTTTTATCCCATCAAACATGAGTTTAAAGATGGTTCTCTGGTTCATCTTCTGATATAACAATGCACATTTTGTAATACCTGGATCATCTCACTGTTTGAGAAGCTCACAAAATAGTTCTATATTGAATTTAAATGAATGCATTGAATAAATTTCCTATTTTAAAAGTTCCTGTTATATATATTTATTTTTTGTTTGAATAAAAAAATTATGTGAAGAATGCTTTCATATATAATTTTATTGGAGAAAGTCTTGATTTTATTTCTAACGTGTTCTGCTATGAGGTATTTTGTGTAAGCTTTCGCTACAACCAAAGCTCGAGGCAGACATAAATTATGATTGCTTTTAATGCAAATTATTCCTCGCACATTCTTCATCCGATGACTTATACATATTGGAAGCCTTACAACTATTTCCTTCCTCATCTGGCATTTTTACGGAAATTACTGTCAAGCAAACAATTTAATTCTCCACCACCTAAAGGTAGCAATTTTTAAGCTTGATCACTTCGTCGTCTTCTAATTTGATATTGCATCTTTTTGGGAGGAATACCTGAATTTGTTTGCTTCTTTACAACCGTGAAAAATCTCAACTTTCATATTTAGGTATGTTAACCTGCTAATCCTCTAGCTCCATTATTATCTCCTTGCCAAAATTTGTGTTGTACCTCTTTGCGTTCGTGATTGGGACTTTTCGTTTTTGGATAAGTTTTGACAAACTTAAAATTGGCCTCGTTGAGGTTGATGTTGATGGTCGTACGTTTACGACTTCCTTTATTTTGGTGGTGAATGACATTCTGCGTTCTTAATTTAGACTAAACTAAAATCAGAGAGCTCTATTCCTCAAATTGCTCACCTTTCCTTTCCCACTTCTCACCGATGAAATTTCAGCAGATGATGACACATCCTTCTCCACTCATCGTATCATCAGTTTGAAATAAAATAAGGTTTTAACTACTCACAAAACAAAACAACTATTTCATTTTAAGAAATTTTATTTCGTATGTTTCTCCCATTGGTTTAATTGTAAGGCCACCTGTACCCATCGTTGCCATGATGCTTGATGACAGTTCCGAATATCTGCTTGGTAAAAAGGCCGTACTTTCATCATATTCAATAACATTGCAATAGGGTTTTGATTTGGTGTCTACAAATTCTAACAATTTACGTGAACACTCATCTTTAAACTTCCCTAAAACTTTTTTAATTCACTCTTGGAATATTATATTGATTATTCTTTGGATAATCACTAGAACCAAAGTAATTAAAATCACTTTTGATATGATGAAACCAATTGGCGGATATCAATATTATGCACATAAAACTATACTTTACACCTCGACTTATGATTTTGTAATTTGAGGCATTTGATTTGTCTTTAAGGTCTAGTCCTAATTTTCTAATATCTACGTTTTACATTATGATAGGAGGGCAATACTTACCCTTGAGCAGTTTTGTTCTTGCACACAAATATTTTCTGTGTTAGAGGAAGTGTCGATTGCGTTGGTTGATGAGCCCTGGTTTCCCAAACTTTCTAACCAAAAAGAGATTGTAGTTGACTTTGAGCTGTCTTGAGCGGATAGTCTCAAACCTGGAAACCCTCTTAACAGCATTAGAGAATCGAATCTTGAGCTCTTCAAAAATTCATTGCCTTGATAATTTATCGTAAGGCCGTTGAGCACTATATTATTAGTCTTATCGTCTTTCCTGTTGAATGAGTAAGCTTGAACCTCATTGTTGGATCTTAGAAGCTCCATCAATTCTTTGTGGATATCATTATTGTCTGCATAAAATCTGAACGTTACACCTTGATTAACGGTTTTATAATTTAAAGCACTTGATTTGTATTTAAGGTCTAGTCCTAATTTTCTAATGTCTATGTTTTGCATTATGATAGGTGGACAGTACTTTCCTCTGAGCAGTTTTGGAAATTGCATGTCAATATTTTCAGTGTTAGAAGAAATGTTGATGGGGTTGATTGATGAGCCCTATGCTTTCCCACATTTCTGAACCAAAAAGAAATTGTGTTGACTTTGAGCTGTCTTGAGCGGATAGTCGCAAGCCTGGAAGCCCTCTTAACAGCGTTAGAGAATCGAATCTTGAGCTTGTTGTGCTTTTTTATTTTTTATTTTCTATTTGAGTCGCACGGATCTCAAGCGGGGTCTTACCTTTTTTTAGTGTTCTTTTTTAGGATAAAATTCAAACAAAATATTGTTTTTTTTTTGTTTATTTCTTTAAGTGTTTTTTCTTTAATTTAATTCTTACGCCACTAGTTTTTATTACAAATCTTAAGTTCATTCTCCTGATAATCCATCGTAAGGCACTGGAGCACAATATTATTAGTCTTATCGTCTTTCCTGTTGGTTGAGTAAGCCTGAACCTCATTGTTGGATCTTAGAATCTCCATCAATTCTTTGTGGATTTCATTATTGCATACATAAAATCTACACGTAACACCTTGATTAACGGTTTTATAATTAAAAAACTTGATTTTTATTTAAGTTCTAGTCTTAATTTTCTAATATCTACGTTTTGCATTATGATAGGAGGACAGTACTAACCTCTGATTATATTTTGTTGTTGCACATCAATATTGTCAATGTGCTTTCCCACATTTCCGAACCAAAAAGAAATTGTGTTGACTTTGAGCTGTCTTAAGCGGGAACGAATATCTACGTTTCGCATAGTTATAGGAGGACAATACTTACCCCTGAGCAGTTTTCGCTGTAGTAAATCAATATTTTCTGTGGATATCATTACCATCCACTTAAAATATACACGTTACACCTGTATTTAGGATTTTTTTTCAACCGGTATGAAAAAGCTCAGGTCTACAACCTTTCTGTCCTCAGGAATTAAATTGGTTTTATCTGTTGCTTTCTCGACCTCAACAGGAATCTCATAGGTATCTGGGGGATGTATGAGTTGGCTGGCTCCTCTTAATCTGAAATGAAATTGCCAGTAAACAGCACATAAAAGCCTTCAGGAAAGCGAATTCGTTCGCCAAAAAATTGGATATCTGATTTATTCCGTTATCGTCACTGCGCAGTTGATCTCTATTCTGTTTCACGTTGAAGCGTTGGAGTTGTAGTCTACCGCCAGGTAAATCTGTTTTTTTAAGGTATGTCTATATGGAGTTCACATGACAGTAGTGCATCAGTTATTAGTGACATTGATTTTAATAATGTTCTCAATTAATGAGTTTGCTTCTATAACTGCAAAGTTCTCCAAAACAAATATTGAATATTCTGTTTTTGTAAAATGCCTCTTGAGCATTATTTCGTCAATGTTCAAAATTTTTTTTTTTATTGAAACATCTACTCCTTTATTCTATACTATACTGCCGTCAATATATTTCGAAAGGTTGTCTATTGTAAATTATATAAGTATTGCAAGCAAGGAACTTTAATTTTATGTAAACTTTGTTCTAATTTCAAAATTTTCAATTTTGAAGAGAAATTGGAAGTGATGGAATTCATTGACTTCAAAAAGTCTGAATGTGTACATTGAAAGTACGTTTCGGAAGAACATTGATAACCTGGGTTCAATCCTCTCGCTCTTCATATACCTACATTAAGTATGCGTGGTTTTAAAAATTCTATCTGAAACGCTTCCAGTATGTATGCGTGGTTTTAGAAATTCTATCTGAAACGCTTCCAATAAAGAAAACGTATTAATGGCTCATATATGTCATAATAGTTGACTGAAGGTCTTTTTTCCTGTCCAGTGGGTACCTTACCGCTCGTTATCTTAATACAAAACGAATCTGTATTAAAACCCTCGGAGTTGCTTTGGAGCACTTTTAGTATCATTCCCTAAACGTCTGCTGTATGAAATTCGCTTGCTTTTTAAAGCTTATCCATCCACAGCCCTTTTCCTCTGAAAACCCCCTACCACAAAATGTCACTCCTACCTTATCTACAGCTTCCAACTCCTTGAAGACGTATCCCACGATGTTCTCTACGGCAACCTTTATCCATCAACTTGTGGTTTCTGCATGCTCTGGAATCGGCTTTATTTTAAATTTAACCTTATGTCCTCTAAGGATGAAACGTTTGGTGTTTGCCATCTCGCTTAACATAATCTCATAGTGCTAGAAATAAAATTCAATTTAAAAACTATACTTATACACCCCATAAATTTAATACACTAATCTCTTCGATCCCCAACTCATTAAACTTGTTGATCAAGCAGTTTTCAACTCCTAGCGTGTTGAGCTTATTTATCAAATTATTTCCTGAGCTCATTGTAAAATTAGTTCTTGCTTTACCGTCAACTTAACTGAAAGTAACGATCTTATAAAAAGAAGTCGCCAACCTCTTATGTTCAGTTTGTTTTTGAATTGAGTGAATTGCATAAGCATTCATTATTTTCATAATTAGTTCGAGTTTCAAACTTGTTTCAGTCAGAATGAAATTCAAAATGAACTGTAGACCAGGAAAAATAGCACAAATCGTATGGGGAACCTTGAAAAAATTAATTCATAAAATATTAAAATTGGAATCGACGCAGAATTGCAACCTCTATAACATATCCAAAGTCCCCCAAAATCCCCGCATTGGCTTTTTGTGTAGATGCATTTGAAGAGGTGCAGACGGGGAGAATTTGGTGGTCTATCAAACTAAAATATTTGTTTGGGTAAAACCTGATCATATGATACATGCTTTAAGGGTAGTTTTTAACGCTGAATCTAATGAACCCAAATTCAAAATGATACAACCACCCAAAAAGAAGTTATAGTCCTTTTTATGTAATGATGACTTTTTTTTCAGGTACAACAGGTAAAATATTACCGAAAACCCTTTGAAAATAACGGTATGTTAATGAAACTTGGAATGAATGTTTCATTTGTCATAGGAACTAAGAATCAAGAGAGTCCCTGAAAATATCCATGGTGAAAGGGTGTTTTTTTAAGGGGGAGGGGCAACAAAGAATGTTAACCATAACACCCACGTAAAAACTCTTACATTCATGAAACTCGCCAAAAATATCAAACTCTTCATGGCAACCAAGAATCAAAATAGTCCATACAAATATCTTTGTTCTAATAGTGGTTTTGGTGACTGTTAACTTTTGACTTGTTCTACGGAAAATACGATTTCAAAAATTAATTTTTGCTTGAAAAGGCCCATAACTTTGTTAAGAGTGCTTGTATCATTTTAGATTTGCTTTCATTAGATTCAGCGTTAAAAAATACCCTTAAATCATATACCATACTTTGTGTATATACCTTAATTACACCAAATCGGAATTTTGGCTCAAATCTTCCAACTTCTTCCCAGATTTTCCCTCTCTTTAGTAAAAAACCCCAGAACAAATATATTTATGAGGACTATTTTGATTCTTGATTGCCACGACAAATTAAATATTTTTGGCGAATTTTATGAGTGTAAGAGTTTTTACGTGGGTGTTATGGTAAACATTCTACACTTGCCCCTCCCCCTTAAAAAAACACCCTTTCACCATGAATATTTTTAGGGACTCTCTTGATTCTTAGTTCCTATGACAAATGAAACATTCATTCCAAGTTTCATTAACATACCGTTATTTTCAAAGGGTTTTCGGTAATATTTTACCTGTTGTACCTGAAAAAAAAGTCATCATTACATAAAAAGGACTCTAACTTCTTTTTGGGTGGTTGTATCATTTTGAATTTGGTTTCATTAGATTCAGCGTTAAAAACTACCCTTAAAGCATGTATCATATGATCAGGTTTTACCCAAACAAATATTTTAGTTTGATAGACCTCCAAATTCTCCCCGTCTGCACCTCTTCAAATGCATCTACACAAAAAGCCAATGCGGGGATTTTGGGGGACTTTGGATATGTTATAGAGGTTGCAATTCTGCGTCGATTCCAATTTAAATATTTCATGAATTAATTTTTTCAACCTCAGAACCTATTTTTCCTGGCCTACTGGTTGTCATTAGCTGGACTATTATGTGTTAACACCATCACATTCTTGAACACTTTTCAACTTTCATTATATGTTGGAGAAATTTAGGTACGATGTCTTGTGTTATAATTTTTGTTGCAATTTGCAGTCATCACAAAAATATATATTTTTCAATGTCAATTTCATTTCAATGAATGAACTGCATCTTTGTTGTAAACGCACAATTTTGGTTTGTGTATTTATAGTGAATTTTCAACATCTTTTTCTTCCTGCCTGCTTTCAAAATCGTAAGATATGTAGAGGCAGTCATCGGTTTTTGGTGTTCTTTCATCAGATAGCATAAACATTGATGATCTTGGAGAATAAATTTTCCACACTGTTTGCAAAAATACTCATTACTTAAGTGTTCTCTAACGCTTTGCAGCGTCTTATTTGTTCACAGATATTTTTTTTGCTTGAACCCGATGATTTATGATTGTCAAAACATGCTTCGCCTCGGAACTTTCGATGACAATCTCCACAAAGAATTTCTGATGTTACCCTTTCACAGCTGGGAGTTTTTTGGCATTGCGGGCATGATTTCTGACAGTTGTGTCCAGATTTTCCATTGTATGGCACATGACATATCTCACAGTAGTATGAACAGCAGAATGCAGATGTAACAGAGGTAATTAAATTGAAATGATTAATTCTTTTTTCTCTTACACTGTCATTGGCAATACCCTCGTATTACTGTCCGGCCCTTTGTTCTATATTCATAGACAGTAATTTTATAATCAGTTAAATGAGCTTGAAAAAGCTGGAGCTCTGGAATGCCACAACCTTCTACAGGAATTTCTATTCCGACTTCGCTTGATAGCCTTTTTGCCTCAACTGCTTGACATTTTCCTTTGTCTTCGAGAAGGCTCCTGTAGTTAGGCGATTTGTCTGCAAGAGCTTTTGTCTTTGTTTTTTATTGAAATAATCCCTCGGCGTTTGCGGCACTCCTCTTCAAAAGTATTATAAAAATTGGCTGACGGTCTTTTCCCCAGTCCAGTGGGTACTATCACGCTCGTTATTTTAATACAAAACGAGTCAGTATTAAAGCCCTCCGAGTCGCTCTGGAACACCTTCAGAATCATCCCCCAAACGTCTGCTGAGTGAAACTCACTTGCCTTTTTAAAGTTGATCCAACCACAGCCCCTTTCCTCTGAAAACCCCCTCCCACTAAAAGTCACTCCTACCTTATCTTCAGGTTCCAAATCTTTGAAGACGTATCCCACGATTTCCTCTACGGCACCCTTTATCCAGCTTGTGGGTTCTGCACTTTCAGGAATTGGTTTAATTTTAGACTCAACCTTATGGCCTCTAAGGTTGAAGCGTTTGACATTCGTCAACTCGCTTGACATAATCTCGTAGCGCTAGAAAAAAAAAAATCAATTTACAATTTAATTTCATTTACTTCATTAATTTTATACCAACCTCTCCTATTCCCATCTCATTTAACTTATTGATCAACTCGTTTTCTACACCGAACTGGTTGAGTTTATTTAATATATTTAAAATATTCACAGAGCTCATTTTTAAATGTGATCTTCTTTTAGTGTTTACTTAACTGAAAGTAACGAACTTATAAAAAAAGAAGTCGCCATGTGACCTCTTATCTTTCAGTTTTCCTTGAAGTGAGTGAATTGAATAAGCATATTTTCCTATGCGATAACAAAACAAAGAAAAAGAACGAACTCCGCACCAATACAAAATAAATCAGAGGCAAATAGTTTTAATAAAAATTTGTATTTATTTTTTATTGTTGCTGGATGGCGGTAGAAAAACCAAAATAAATTTAGATAAATCCAATTCCAATAAAGCAAAAATAGATTTAAATCAAATTCCTATAAAGCAAAAATAAAAGAAGCAATTATTGTTATCAAATTTTATTTTTTTTTTAACAATATTTTAAAAGTATTTGGGAGAAGGTAAATATGTCATTGTTCTCCTCTTCTTCCCTATGCCTCCTCTACAGTGGGGAAAGGGCGTTCTTCCGCTACTTACTGCTGGGGTAGAGGAAGAAAAAACCAAAATAAGAAAAATAGATGGAAACCAATAAAATAAAAATCAAACAATCAATTATTATTGATAACAAATTTTTTATTTTTTTTTGTTTGACATTGTCGTTTTTGAAAAAGAGGGAAGGACGTTCTTTCACTTCTTGCTACTGGTGATACTGCTGTTGGGAGGAGGAAGAAAAACCAAAAATAAGGAAAAATAGATGAACAGTAAAAACAAACAATTATTATTTATGTATATCAAATTTTTATTTTTATTTTTGTTAACATTGTTTTAATAGCACTGCGGCTTTTGGGAGTACATAAAAATTTCGTCCTCCTCTTCCTCCCTAGTCTCCTCTACGGGGAAAGGATGTTCTTTCGCTTCTTAGTACCCGAGGCAGTACTTCTGCTGGCACTGTTGTTGGGTGGAGGAAGGAACTTAATTCCCTCCCCTGCCCTAAGCATCATCATTCTGGGGATCTGCTGCAGCTCTTCATCCGTAAGAGCCTTGAATCGATCCCCGAGGAAAACATTGTATTCCTCGATTTCAATGAGTACCTTCTCTCCATATTTGGTTTTACATCTGCGAGCTCCTAATATGGATGTTGGAACCGCTCCCAGATCCTTCAGGGGCAGTAGCGGCTTCTCGATCGTAAAATTATTTAGTTTATTAACGAAGGCGTCCATGTTTGAATAGATGGAATGACTACAATGAAAAATTAGAAATATTTTCGTTCTTTTTATACGATTTTCTTGGCCTCAAAAATCTAAAAACAGAGAATGTGGCCTTGTATTTCACAAGCTAATTTTCTTATCATTACGATTTTTGTTTTGCTTAAATTATCTCGAAAAAATATAGAAGGCAATGTAAATTTAATGTTATAAATAAATTTGGTTTTCTTTGTCTCAGATCACATAATATATTCACCAAGCATTTAGTAATTAGAGTAAACCTCAAACCACAAATTAAACAGATATGCAAAGATTCGGGTTTCTTCAAAGTATTTACATCTTATCATAAAATTACCACTATGAGCAATATTAACATTAACGATAAGACCATAAGCATAATTTGACCATTTGAAGAAATAAAAAACATTTCGACCGAACCTAAACATTCACTACCACATCCGCTTATTAAGTATTTATACATCTTATCATCAACATAAACGACTAGAAGTATAATTTAACCATTAAAGTGTAAAAAATATTGCCTATCATTCAAAAAAACCCTAGCATTAATTACCACATCAGTAGTATAAATATCGGACTTGAGGCATAGAGCACTTTTTGGAGGATTTTTGTGGTTATAAAATATAATTTTCGGGGTGAATTTAGTTTTCGTGACTGTAAATTGTGGCTAGTGATGTGCTGAAAAATGGATGTGTATTTTGTTGTTGGATACGGAGTGCAGAGTCTTTTATAATAATTGAGATTTATTAATCCATGAATTGTTAGCCGGTTGGAAGCCAAGCCATTTAACATATTATACATTGTCTCCCTTACTTTTAAGTACTTTTCAACGAGACTGAATTTGAAATTAAATTTCCGTTGATGGGAGTACTTTCATTGAAGCTATTTATAGGTGTTTTAAATATGGAGTCGTCTTCGACTAACCCAGAATTTGTTAATGATAAATTTAAACCCTGCTCCGAAGAAATATTTTCATCCTCGTCTTCTTTCAATTCAGCTTCATCTTTGTGAGGACTTTTAAATTTAAGACGACGTTTTACAGTGGGTGATTTCATTTCTTTTAACTCACCATTCATGGTTTCATTATTTTCTGCATTTTTAGCAATTTTGCGTAAGGGTTCAACAATTGTCTTAAACGTGTTTTCAATTTCAGTATCTTTAATAAATTTTCCAGTTTTGAGGAGCATATATTTTTTCTTCAATGCTTCTTTTGTCTTTATAAGATTTTTAAGTGTTTTTACATTGGTATCCATATCTATATAGAGTAGTTGAATGCAGTGGTTCATTAGATTACTTCCAATAGGAATGAGTGAATACAGAGCTGTTCAATACAGGTCAGTTCAATACAGGGCTGTTCAATACAGGTCAGTTCAATACAGGGCTGTTCAATACAGGGCAGTTCAATACAGGGCTGTTCAATACAGGAGGCAGTTCAATACAAGGCAGTTTTTAGATAGGTGTTTTAATATCAGAAGTGGTTTATCGACTGTTCCAATTTATAAGATAACTGTTTTTTTAAATGATTTTTTATATCGTCCATTTTTAACACAGCTATCTTTATCAATAACTAGAAACCCATACAATTCTTTCCAGCACTCTGAACAGAGCTCTTTGAATTGCTTAAACGACATATCTGAATTTATATGATCATTATAAATATGTTTCAAATTAAGTTCATCTTGCTTGAAGAGAATTATATAGTTAGCGTTATCTCGAATTAAATGTTTTGGAATATGAGTATATGATTGACATAAGTAGAAGCTATCTACACCGCTATGACGCCCCATACAGAAATAGTCTCTTACAGCCAAATTAATAAACATGGAATAGGGAAGGGTTAGGTCTTATTCTGTGGACTAAGTGCAAAATGTTATTAAAAAAACAATTTTTCTTGTAAGTGACGTTTACTAAGCTAAACCCTCGAACATGGTAGTTTAGTGAAGGAATAAGAACCAAATGTGTCAAAGTTCTGAAATTAAAAAAAAAAAGGAAGATTTGTGAATTTAATTTTAATAAAATAATAATGGTTGATCAATTTGATGAGTTTTTACACCGTCTTCAGTTATTAGACGATCAACCCTCAACAAGCCGAAAAAGAAAAACTTACAAAGCCAGGTATAATCCACTACAAGATCTTTCAGAGGAGGATTTCAGAAGAAAATATAGGTTTTCCAAAGAAAATATGAGGAAACTCATTACAATGGTTGAAGATGATCTTAATGGGGATACAAGAGGTGGACATATTCCTGTGGATCTGCAGGTTATGGCTTCCATCAGATACTGGGGTCGTAATGAGGTATGATTATTTACTTTATATAATCAAAACCTTTAATAAAATTACTAAAAATAAATAAGGTTCAAGACGATTGTGCTGATATGCACGGCTTTAGTCAGCCTACACTGAGCAACATTTCAGCCCGTGTAGCCAAAGCATTTGCTTCAAAAGCAAGGGAGTTAATCAAAATGCCCCAAACAATTTCCGAGCAAATCACAGTAATGCAAAATTTTAAAAATATACGAGGATTTCCAAATGTCATTGGCGCAATAGACTGCACCCATATCAGAATAAAAAAACAGGGAGGAGATGCCGGGCAATACTATGTCAACAGGAAAGGATACTACTCCATTAATGTACAGGTAAGGAAAGCTATATAAAACATTGTTGGCAATCTAACTATAAATTCATTATCATTTGGTTTTCTAAACTTTACCATACATATGTGAGTAAAGGCTGTTTGTGATGCAAATTTAAAAATAAGGGACATAGTTTGTCACTGGCGTGGTAGTACCCATGATTCCCGCATATATGGGGAAAGTACTTTAAAAGACCGCTTTGACAGAGGAGAATTCCGAGGTCGGCTTTTAGGTGACGGTGGTTACGCATGCACAAATCGTTTATTTACACCAGTTCAGAATCCATCAAATTCATCTGAACAAAATTATAATATTGCCCACATAGCAACCCGCAATACCATTGAAAGAACATTTGGAGTTTGGAAGTCCAGATTTAGGATTTTGCTAACTGGAATGAGAGGCTCACTTAAGAATGCTAAAATTTTAATAGTGGCCTTAGCCGTTTTACATAATTTGGCTATTGAATACAACGATGAACTCGGTAAAATCCTTATTTTAATTAAAGACAGTTATTTATAACACAAAACACATAAAACCAACTAAATAACCTGCAGGGCAGCTCCATTGCTATCAAATTCATTCTCGTCGATTGTGAACTCATTCGGAATGAGATTCATTAAGTCTTGCTCTTCCTTTGTTGGGGATCTAGGTGGTGGACCACCACCAGTTTTATTTAGAGCCCTTCGGTAAGCTGATTCCACGGATTTCACCTTCAGCTTCATACTTTTCCACTGTAGTTGTACCTGGGCAATATCCCGGTTAACATCACAAGCGCAATTGAATCTGAAACCATATGTTTTGTTTTAAAGATTTTGTCCAATGATAATAAGATAACTTTTACACTTACTGGTTTGTAATTTGCGTCCAGCATTCCTTTTTTTTTTTATTGGTGTTGGTGTCTACAGATTTATTCTCAATTACGTTTATTTTTTCAACGCATAAGGATTTCAGTAGGTTCTGAAGAACATAAAGCAAACGTTTGTTTATAAATTGTTTCGATTATTTTTAGATATGTACTTACTTTATCGTTGGTGCTCCAATTTTCACTCCTTTTTCGTTTTTTAATTAAATTTTCCATTTTCTAAATTAAATTTCCGCAGAAAACAAAGAAACAAGTAAGAAATTTAGGTAGACATAAATCATAAACACAAAAATCCTTAGGTGTGTTCGGATACTTGAAATTTTAAGCTGTCAAAACCCATACGAAAAAAAACAAGTTTGCGAAGCTTGGGGAAAATTTCAAGTTACCAAACAGGCATCCTACTTATTGTAGTAGATTTCCTGAAGAGAATTTTGCTTAACGTCACTTTACTATTCTAGGAACATTTATTTCTTTTTAATGGGAAGTTTTAACCCTTGGCGTAACTCTTATTCTGTGGTCTAGTAAAATCGTGGAATAAAGACGGAATAAGCGTTTTTTATTGATAGGGCTGTTACAGTATTTTGTTTTTCCACAAGCCACATCATCAAATATTAAAACTGAATTTGGTTTAGCCTTAGAAGGCAGCATAACTTCACAATTATTTTAAAATTCGTAATACTGCATTCCTTTTATTGATTTTATAAGTTATATCTAAATATGCATATTTTGGTTGATGTAATGATTTCGAATATATATAAATGTTTTCAAACTTTAAACCATTCACATCTAAGAGAATGCTTAACATAACGTTAGTTTTTCCACAATTAGATGGGCCTACAATATTATCCCCCGAATACTATTAGGGAATAATTGTCCATGCTTCTTTTTTTGTTTTACATTTCCATCAAAATTTTGAATGAAAATAGATTGTTGCTGCTTTACAAACTTCATTTTGTTGAATGAAGCTTTTCATATAAATCTCCGTGTTTTATAAACATTATTTCATAATCGTTTCTTACGCTTTACTACACAACAGATATATAATGCTTGATTTTGGAACATCATTAGTCAGTTCTAGTAATTCAGTTCAGGGAAACGGATTGGCTAATTCATTAATAAACAAGCTTCCATTTGAGTAACATCTCCCATCTTATAATTTCTGTGGACCCGGAACTAAACTTAAGGAGCGTCTTGCTAGAGGTGATCGAGGAATCAATCAACTAGACGAAGCTTGTGGCGAACACGATATAGCTTATAGTAAAAGTAATAATTTAAATTACAGACAAATAGCAGATAAAATTTTATCAGAGAAGTCCTGGCAAAGATTCAAAGCTAAGGATTCATTACTATCAGAAAAACTAAATAGTCTTTTAGTAACAAACATGATGAAGACTAAATCTACCCTTGGAATGGGTATAACATCAAAAACAAAGAAAAGCCGTCAATGTCCCAGGGTCAAGAAAATTAATTTATTAAAAAATGCAGTAAAAGAAGCTAAGGTGGCAATCAAAAATCTGAACACTGAAGACACAAATAAACTAGCAACGACTGCCTTACATGCAGCCAGACAAATTATAAAGAAAAAACGAAGCAGTATTACATTACCCAGAGTAATACCAATTCCAAAAGTTGGAGGACTTTTACCATTGCTTCTATCTTAGCAGGGTTATCTGCTGTAGGCTCTCTAACTGGTGGTGTTGCTGGAATGGCTAAAGCTATAAACGATTCAAAGATCGGAAGAAAACAGTTGGAAGAAAATAAACGTCATAATAAAGTTATGGAAACAATTAAACTGAAACAAGGAAAGGGTCTATATATAAAACCATATAAAAATGGTTTAGGGTTATTTTTAAGTCCACAAGAATCAAAAAACTATTAAAAATGCTACCCAACCGTCCTCTCACTAACATAGATATATATAATTTTTGTAAAAACTATATCCCAAATTTCCGAGGTGTTTTCATGAGGGATACATTGCCAAACAAACTTTTGAAAAAGGAAAGTGGGGTTGTTAATTTAGATACTAATAGCGGAGGCGGTACTCATTGGGTAGCATATAGCAAAAATAAAAATAATGTAAAATATTTTGATAGCTTTGGTAATTGAAAACCTCCCCAGGAAATAGTACGATACTTTCATGCAAATAATATTTCTTACAATCATAAATGTTTACAACGTTTTAATACCTTTAATTGTGGTCACTTATGTTTAGAGTCTCTTTTAAATCAAAATAAATAAGCTATACAATATAAAATTTGTTTCATTTCTCCTACGCCGATAATGTCGATGACACTTACGCTGTGCGGAAACAAGTCTACTCTAACAACAGAGTACTTTCCACCAATAGTATTAGACTCGAATTGTGTGTGTGGATTAGTGGATTTTCAAACATATAACTCTATACCTAACGTAGATGTAGTGAATAACTTATTTCATATAGGTAATGATGTAATAGTGCTTCCTGTTGGCTCCTACGAAATCGAAGATATAAATAATTATTTTCAAGAAGAGCTTAAAAACAAAAATAGTACAGCAAGTGTAAATATTAGAGCAAATAACAACACTTTAAAATGCGAAATATATTCCACTGAAGATATAGATTTTTCACATCCTCATTCGATTGGTTCACTTTTAGGATTTAGTAAAAGAAAACTGCTGGCACAACAAATACACGAATCCGATCTTTACGTTGATATCAATCGTGTAAATACAGTGAGAGTTGAGTGTAACATAATTGATGGAACATTTATAAATAGTCAACCTGCGCATATACTTCATCAATTTTCTATCAAAGTCAGCCCGGGGTATAAAATAATTGAAGTTCCTAGAAATGCTATTTACTTGCCAGTGAACGTGAAGAAGATAAGTTCAATAGCAATAAATTTATTAGATCAAGACGGAAAGCTTATTAACTTTCGAGGTGAATTAATAACGATACGATTACACCTTAATCATCAAAAATGATAGTTTATAATACTACTACTGATGCTTATAATTTCTATAAAAGACAAGGTTCATTGAGCTCTGTAATCACTACTTCATCAACTCCTAAAGCGAAAGTACAAACGCTTTCAGCAGAAAACCAATCGTTTTTATTATCATTGGGATTCACCTTGAAGGAAAAAAAAGAATAACTACATACAACATACATACATATAGCTTTAATACAGTAAAATATGCTTAATATTTTTCAAGAACCGGCATTTGATGAAAGTATTTCAAAATACGAATATCATTCCTATTCACCGTATTTAAATAATTTTGGTAAAAATGATATCATCCATATCTGCGTGCAACATCAAAATCTCAATATATTACCTTCGGAAAGTTACATTTATGTTGAGGGGACTGTATCGAAAAATGATGGATCGGAGGTCGAAAAAACACAGCTTGTAAACAATTGTATAGCATTCCTATTTGATGAAATTCGATATGAACTAAATGGTATTGAAATAGATAGTAATCGTAATGTTGGGAGTCAAAATGAAAGCGTAATGCTGTATAATGGAGGCTGGTGTCCGAATTCTTCAGTAAACTCAGATGGATCACATTTTAATTTTTGCTTGCAACTCGTTTGGAAATTAAAACAGCTAAGGAACTACCACCAAATACATCAGCGTATTGCTTAATGTTGCATGAGCGAATTATAAATTATAATCCTCTTAGTCAGTTAGTATCCCGAAATATTTAAAAGATTTAGTTCAGTATAGCTCTTAATCAAGAACACACCAGCCCTAGCAATGGCATTCATCATTATAAGTTTATAGTTAAAGAAATTGCTATTCTACATGGACGTAACCATCATCACTTCATAATTACACCTCCATTTGACTATCAGCATTTATCAACATCATTAAAAAGGCAAGCAAAATGGCTGTATCAAAACCATCATGGTTTGCACTGGAATGGCGGATTCACCAAATATCATAAAGTAGAAGAATTTCTTCAAGATAATATTATAAATCGCGTCGTTTATGTTAAAGGTGATGAAAAGTTACAATGGATAAAGCGAATCCTAAATGAAAATGTTGAAGTAATAAATGTTGAAAATATAAACTGCCCCAGCTTCAAAGAACTAAAAAGACTTTTTCCAAATGAATCAAGATGCTTATTACATAGCAAATGTTGTGCCCTCCAAAACGTATTCTTATTAAAGAATTTCTTTCACAACAGTTTTCCTGAAATTTTTTTAGAGAAATAAGAAGAACATTTTACCATTTTTTTCTCTTTTCTCTATTTTTTTCTTTATAAGTTTTACATATGTATTTAGTTTTTATTTACAATTCAATGATTTTCATACACAATTTTACAATTTTCTTTATTAACATTATTTAATAAATAAATACAATTTATTTAAAACTTAAGGACTGTTTAATTATTTATTCTGTAATGACCCCCAAGCATAGGTACTTATACCATCTTCCCTTATGAATATCTTATCATCGAGATGACTTAAAACAATCTTATTTAGCTGTTGGGTGTATATTTGATGAGCCACAGATCGAAAAACAAACATTTTCCCGTTGTAGACTCGTTTGCTATATAAGCAATCTTTATGGTTTACCAAGTTTATATCTTTGAGTGCAATTTTTTTGACACCCTTTGCTTTCTTCACTTCGCTACAATAGAAAAGGAATACATTTTTGATCTCAAACCTATAAACTCTTTCATTATTTTCCCCGAATTCTCATCTTTCATCATTCCTAACACTTTCTTATTCATCAAGGGGATGTTATATGGATTGTTCGGAGAGTATGCAGAAGTATCAAAATACAATTCAATATCATTTTTTATCTCATTATAAAAATCATCAGTTTTTACGCTGTAGATAAAGGAGTCCATATAATTGAGTTTTAGATTGTGTTTGTTTCGAGCTCAGGAGATGAAAATATAACCAAATTAACAATAAGAAATAAAACACGAATTTAAAGTGGAAAAGGCTCAATGCCAAAAAACCACTATCTATCACTATTTATTTCCGTCCGATCGCTTCACTGGTTACATTTCAACTGATTTATTCAAAGCTAAATTTCCCTTTTGTAAGAAGGGAAATTGCCAAAAAATGTCTCAAACATCGAACCAAAGCTCATTCAGCTTTTAGCTCGATACATGAGCTTCAGTGCGATACAGTGTTCATACTTAGGTTTCATGTAACTATTAGTGGAAGTCGTACATTTTCCACTTTGAAAACTCTAAGACACAAAATCCTGAGTACAAAGGCTTGTTATAATAAGTACCCACTCTTTTCATTTGAACGGCCGCCATGTTTTCAGTAAATCTAGTCAAACTATGGAAATTTGGTCTTGCAATCAGAGCTCTAGCTCCAAGGCGCTTTTTATTGTTTTCCCAAGAAGTCACAATCTTAACATCTTTGCGCTTGTCGACATTTTCCATAGTTTTTCCGAAGACACTATTACTCATTAATTTGAAATTTTTTTCTCGAAATCACTGGTAGCAAGAGTTCGATGCTGATTATTCAAGTCTATGTACTTTTGAAGCCAACGCGACTGTTTGAATTCTAAAACCCTATGCACACGAACAATTTTCAACCCATTACTTATGCATTGCTGTAGGTTCTTATAATGAATTATATAATTGTGTTTTGGTGTTAAATCAGCAATAAGTTTAACGAATTTCGAGTTATTGACTTTTTTGTTTTCCACGCAAAATGGCAAATCATTATGTAAATCGTGTAAGGAATTCGGATATTCCAAGTCAACTTCAAAAATGTATCCTATTTCTGATTCATCGGAAATATTCATTAAATCAATATTTTCAAAATCTTCCACTCATTTAATCGTAGAATATGGAAGAGGGGATGACATAGCCCAACCATATAAATTATTCGCATCAACATACATTAAATATTGAGACTCTTTTTCTTCATCAAAGCTCTCCATATATTTGTTGTTTGCAATAGTATGTCGATGAGAGCATTGAGATATGCCTCCTCTTATTCCCTTCTTTATAAAATTATATATATTAATATCTTGAATAAGCTCAAGATTGATTTTCGTCATTCTTAGCATGGCATCCCAAGATAATCCTGGGGCTGTATAATAATGACAGGGGTTTAGTTTGTAAATATTTTTACGAATACTCCTGAAATTTTCGAAGATATCTGCTAAGAGGATGTTCATCCGTTGTCAAATATAATTCCATATAGTCAAAAAGGTTTTTACATTTAAAAGTGTTCCATACCTCTTTCGCATGATTATAGTCATCTAAAGAGCAAGGTTCTCCAGTTAACTTATTATCAAAGTTATGTTGAGGAGGAAGGTTTTTTTCTTCTAAACTTTGCCATGACTTCATGTAATCATACGGAAATACTCCTTTCCTAGTCAGAAGCTTAAACTCTTCTTCAATTGGGAAGTTGGATTTAATTAATTTAAAATCACTAGCCGTTAGATTCCTTCCCAATGAATCAAGACTAGAAGGCATGAATCTAAATTAATCTAAAAACCTTAATTCAAACGATTTATTTTCGGGTAAATAGATTGTCTTAGATACAGAAACATATTTTTCCTTATTTAGGGGGATTATAGATATATTTCCCTTAAGTGAAGCAAGTTCCTTAATCAATAAATGACAATCATAGCCCGAGAAGTTGTGAAAGAAAATTGGAAAAAATTTTGGTTTTCTATATGCTAAGTTGCATGTGTTATGCGCTGGTTCATTATATTTACCAGTATAATGGCAATGGTCAGCAACTCGATCTAAACCTAAGCTTTTGTTGCAAATATGACAAACCCGACAGCTATTTTGATAATTTAAATCAATTTCTGAAAGTTGATTCATAGGTTTGGCTTTCATACCGTTTAACTCTATGCAGTCCTTCACTAAAGAATTAAAAAAATCTTTAGTGCAATTACTACCACTAAATGACTTAAATTTACTTAAATTATCATTGTTAAAAAATTTTATATAATATGCGCTATCGCATGGAGTGTGCTTTTGTATAAAATTATTTGTTGTACCTGAATCAGCTGACACAACATCTTCCAATATACACTCGAAGTCTGCATAGACGACGAATGGGACATTTATCTCCCTTTCGTGATGATCAAAGCTAATGGAGGCTTTATCTTCTCTGGGCATCTTAGTGACCATCCTTCAGCATTCGCTTTTATGAGATGTCACTGCTACCTCGGATCTGAACCCCAGCAAACATGTGTTGCAAAACCAAGTCCTTCCCCCGTAGTTTTTGACCTGGTTTGATATAAGTCTAGAAAGTAATCAGAAAAAATATATAAGCTAAATTTAGATATATTTTAAGACATAAATTCGTAAAATTTACCTTGATATATTTTTTATCCAGACAAAGTGTGACACCTGTTCTTTTTGCAAAAGAAGTAAATTGATGTGGATTTCCTTCTCCTGGCTCGTTATATAGAATGGTCCTATTACACTTTTCTTTTCCTCATCGAGTCCGAAAACGTTTATGCTAATGGAAGGATTAAGACTTTCGAACTGTCCAATTTCCTCTAGTTTTAGTGGGAACTGTAGGCTTCCAAAATCAATCCTTAGGCCATTTTTATAAATCACTCTCCCACTGATATTGCTAATTTTATAGGTTTCCGGTTTGTCTAGGTTATTCTTACTCTTGCTGAACAGAGCGGAGATTATTGCCCATTTAAAGCAATACACATCCTCGTTTCGAACATTTATGCATGCTCTTTTTCTCTTGATAAATTCAGGTAATTCTAAGTATCTGGATCCTTTTATGGGTGTGAATTCGTTTACGTTTATTTCAACGTGAAGTATTCTGAGCAATGACCAACCAATATCTTTTTCCTGGAACTCCTGAGTTTTGGTGTCTATTTCCGTTACCATGTCTGAGTACGTGGAGGAGAGATCTGAGTTTAATAAAGCTATTTCCATCTTTGTATTGAAGGATTTAATGCTCAGCTGCATTTCGTCTTCGGAATTGAGCTTTATAAACTCACCAAACAATTCTAGGTTGAACTTGATGCACGTCAACTTTTTCAAATGTTCTTGGAGCTTCTCCACAATAGCATCTTCTGCCTCTCGCAAAAAGTTATAGGGATTTAAGTTATCCTCGTTCTTATTTTCATATACCTAAGAGCGTTTCAATTCTGCCCTTAAAACAACTCTTCACAACACAAAAGTTGTCTGAGAGTAACTCAGCAACAAGTTTCTTATGCTCGTATCGACGAATGTGTTTGCTCCAGTCACCTTCCACTTCAACCTCACAAATGTCACACCTTTTCTTTTTTAATTGTTCGTCTTCAATATCAACCCCCGCAAATATTCCCTCGACGAGCTTCAAATGTACGCTGTCCTTAATATGCTCGTTCCATTGACATAAAATAACATTTTTTCACAAATTTCGCAGTATTTTCTTGCCGGGGCAGCTTGTTGATCACAATCCATCCTATTTAAAAGTTAGCGAGCCAACAAAGAATGATTTTCGGTTTTATCATGTTCACACCACTGCCCCATAGCAACACTTTTTTCACACAAATCACAAAAATTTCTGACCGCTGGTTTTTCAACCGAAATGGCATGGATTTTCGCCAAATGCCTTCTTAAATTAAAATTGGTCGAGAAGATTTTACCGCAAATTTCACACAAAAACGATTTCATGGTGATAGTTAGTTGTTTTTTATTAAAAAAAAAATTACCAGTAACGCTGAGCACACGATCGTACTGGACGAGGTATTCTTTAAGAATAAAAACATTTTGCCTTGGAAACAACTCAAATCTTCCTTTGCCACTGATGACATGTCAACTCATAGCATAAATATGTACACTTTATGGCTTGTCAAATTAAAAATCAAAACTTCCTTTGCCCATAAATACCATACTTTTTTGATGATGACCAGGATCCCACTGTATATAATAATGAGAATTTTTCTTATGATGAAGCTGTTATTATAAGGTCATCAAAATTTTCGGATATGTACAAATGGCATGGATCGTCGCCAAATGCCTTCTTAAATTAAAATTGGTCGAGAAGATTTTACCGCAAATTTCACACAAAAACGATTTCATGGTGATAGTTAGTTGTTTTTTATTAAAAAAAAATTACTAGTAACGCTGAGCACACGATCGTACTGGACGAGGTATTCTTTAAGAATAAAAACATTTTGCCTAGGAAACAACTCAAATCTTCCTGTGCCACTGATGACATGTCAACTCAGCATAAATATGTACACTTTATGGCTTGTCAAATTAAAAATCAAAACTTCCTTTGCCCATAAATACCATACTTTTTTGATGATGACCAGGATCCCACTGTATATAATAATGAGAATTTTTCTTATGATGAAGCTGTTATTATAAGGTCATCAAAATTTTCTGATATGTACAAATGGCATGGATTTTCGCCAAATGCCTTCTTAAATTAAAATTGGTCGAGAAGATTTTACCGCAAATTTCACATAAAAACGATTTCATGGTGATAGTTAGTTGTTTTTTATTAAAAAAAAAATTACTAGCAACGCTGAGCACACGATCGTACTGGACGAGGTATTCTTTAAGAATAAAAACATTTTGCCTAGGAAACAACGTTTCAATTTTTATTTATATTTTCTTCTATATTTAATTTAAATGTTTGTCCCAATGGATGTAAGGCCTCAAGAGTGAAGGATCCTTGATTTACTTCTGATATAGCGGCATCTGACAATTAACTATAACGCATTGGTAGGAAAATCTAAAAAAAGAAAAAAAAAGTTATGTATTTCTACGTTTTATATAACCATATGATTTTTTTCTTATTACCTGAAATTCCCCTAAATCTGCTACGATTCTTTCACCATATTTAGTATTACAACGTTTCAGTCTTTTAATGGAATACTTTTCATTCCGTTCAAGCTCCATAACCTTCTTACAAGGTTTGAAATCAACTGCTGTTTCAACTTCTAAAAGTTCTGCTTTGAAATTCATCGTTGACTGTATGAGAACTCATTCATCGCAAGCGCTATTTATACAAAATTTGAAGTAGCATTCATCATTGGAATATTCATATATGTACATATGTGAAGGTATAGACTCAGACAAGCAAGAGATATAAATATCAAAATTTAATATACTCGGATAACCCCTACTATTCAGATAAGGCGAGCCGAAGACAATAATAATTTGACATGCACGATCATGTTCATCATAAAGATTCGGAAAAGTTAAACTTATAATGCAATGTAAGAATAAGCAAGTTCAAACACGTTTTCGAGAAAGGCTACACACCTAACTGGACAACGGAAATTTTTAAGATAAGAAAAGTAAACCTAACAAATCCAGCAACATATCTCCTTGAAGATTTTAAAGGTCAGCCTATCAGCGGATGTTCTTATGAAAAAGAATTACAAAAGACTAAGTACCTACTCTAATATTTATCTCGTTGAAAAAGTACTTAAAAGTAAGGGAGACAATGTATATGTTAAATGGTTTGGCTTCCCACCGGCTAACAATTCATGGATTATTAAATCTTAATTATTATAAAAGACATAAAATATATTGTTTACTTTCTACCCCCAAATTAGTATTCCTTAAAGTATATTTTTATTATCTCCCTTCAACCTACAAATGCATCTCAAAGTCAATGAACTCACATATTATGACATGATCCCACTACCATTCAAAACTCATGTCAACAGGTATACCCACTTCAAATTTCAAATCTACCTGCAAACCATTCGATATTCGATTGGCCTTTGTCAAAAATGCCGGTCAGCATTATTACCTTCAATATTTAAAGTTATTCATGTTACACTGTCTGCTCCGTGAAGGAATGTGCAGAGTGCAACAGAATCTATGGGAACATAAGAATATTAAAGAATACTCCTATGTAAAGAATTAAAGGTATCCGCTAACCGGATATCTAAAAGTGATGGGGAAGAATGTGTCATATACATAACTTTAGTTTAAAATTCTCCTGAATTTTATTATTTATTTTAACTTTAAATTTCTTTTGTAAAATAAAACTGAAAATAATTAAAATAATTAGTAAAGTAATTAACGTGAAGTTAATTCCATAAGATATATTCTTATGATACTGTAATTCAACAATTTTTTCAATATTATTTTCATTTTCAAATTTAATATCTTCTAAAGTAATTTTGCTACTAAAATTTGTAAAACTTTTGTTCATTGGGTAATAAAATCGATCTTGAAAAATTTCTTTTACATTTGTCCAGTAATGGTTTAAAATTCTTAGTTCACAATTATTAAAATTAATTAACAGATTTCCTGTTACATTTAAATTTCTGTCATCACAATTTTGTGTTATATTCATATTTTTAGCATTTTTTATAATTATGGTTTCATCATCAATAGTTAAAATATCAGTTTGATTATTTTTTATGAGTTTGCAATTTTCTTGGTATACACAATGTTTACTTATTTGTAGTTCATTTAAATATTTATTTTCTTCATATTTATATGTTACATTATTATATTTAAATATGATTTCTTTTGGGCTATCAATTTCTTCTTTATTTAAATTTGGAATTGGTAAAATAATTTTAAGTTGAATTTGTTCAAAGTCTTTGGGAATTTTTATGGCAAATAACAATAAATTTTCCTTAAATTTAATTACACCCATTTTAATATTTTTCATTTTATTCAAATCAATTTCATATTTTTGTATTTCAATATCAATTAACATATTTGGATTTATGTGCCCATATCTAGCCGAAGCTATATTACTTTGAATATGATCAATTTTTTCTTTTACAATTTGAAGTTTAAAGAACTGGTCATAAAATAAATTTCTCTTCATAACATTACTTGATACACTATTTAATTGTCCTAATATGACTACTCTATCTTTTTCTAAAACTGTTTTTAATTGCTGAAAAGTTCTATTAAAATGATCGTTTATAGCTACCTGTTGATTAATATTACCTATAGCGTTATGATTATTTATTTCTATATCAGTAAAATGTTTTTCTATATTAATTCTGTCCTCTTCATCCATGGTTCCAAACAACCATTTAGATGCACTGCCTACAATATTAGCCAGTCCTCTTTTATGTCTTTTATCCTTTGGTAATAAAGTTAGTACTCGGTTTTTTAAATGTTTTAGTTCAGTTCATATAAGTTCCATGTGTTTTATATCCAGTCCTTGTATATTTGTTGAAATATTGTCTAAAATGTTTAAGATTTCCTGTGGGCTCACTACGTGAACAATGATGTCTGTTTTTGTAATTATGTCTGCATTGTTTATTTTTATTTCAGTAAAACCGTTCTGTTCCTTTATGTCGTTGATTGTAAGTCTTCCTTCAGCTAGTGTTAGCATCAGAGATAGAAATATTGTCATGAATAGCTTAAGATTGTTGATTGTTCTGTATAGTTGTGTTGGTTCCACATCCGGCCTGTAGTATAGTTTTAGTTGCCTCTTGATGTCCTCTCAATTTTCCGGGTTCGATACATTTATTAGTACTTCCTTGGCTCGTCCCTGTATCCGTTCATTATAAATGGTTCTCACCATAAATTTCTTTAAGCTGATATTGTCCACTTCATCGATGTAATATTCTACGTTTCTAATAAAACTATTTATAGTTACGTCACCAGACCCGGTGAACGTACTCATGTGCTTAATTTCTCTCAGCACTCTTTCCTTCTCCATTCTCGCACCTTCTCTTGTTTAAAGGTTTTGAAATGCGGAGTTGAGCTGCTCCAGAAATCTTAATTGTTCTTGAAGTTGCTCCATTTCATAGACCATTAAGTGTCTATTTTCGTCGAAGAGTTTATTTTGCTCTTTACTTCTTGTTTGCATTAACTTATATGCACTATAGTTAACTATTTTGATCACTTCTTTATTTCTTAATCTTTGTCGATTTTTTTTAATAGAAATATTTCACTGTGGATCTATTTAGTTTTAGTGTCACTTTTAACTTTTCGATATTTTATTTTATTTTATTTTATTGTCGTAGATACGTATCACTGGATTGTTTATTTTAAATCACAACAATCCTACCGACTGCGCCATTTAAATCAATACGTGACCACTGAGCGTTTTAAAAAAAACTTTATTAATACAAATAATTTACAGAGCAATAAACTCGACGTCTGCTTCTCGCAGTTATCTGGTAATTTGAGGCATTTGATTTGTCTTTAAGGTCTAGTCCTAATTTTCTAATATCTACGTTTTAAATTATGATAGGAGGGCAATACTTACCCCTGAGCAGTTTTGTTCTTGCACGCAAATATTTTCTGTGTTAGAGGAAGTGTCGATTGCGTTGGTTGATGAGCCCTGGTTTCCCGAATTTTCGAACCAAAAAGAGATTGTAGTTGACTTTGAGCTGTCTTGAGCGGATAGTCTCAAACCTGGAAACCCTCTTAAAAGCGTTAGAGAATCGAATCTTGAGCTCTTCAAAAATTCATTCTCATGATTATTTATCCTAAGGCCCTTGAGCACTCTATGTATTATTAGTCTTATCATCTTTCCTGTTGAATGAGTAAGCTTGAACCTCATTGTTGGCTCTTAGAAGCTCCATCAATTCTTTGTGGATATCATTATTGTCTGCATAAAATCTAAACGTTACACCTTGATTAACGGTTTTATAATTAAAAGCACTTGATTTGTATTTAAGGTCTAGTCCTAATTTTCTAATATCTATGTTTTGCATTATGATAGGTGGACATGGACAGTACTTACCTCTGAGCAGTTTTGGTTATTGCATGTCAATATTTTCAGTGTTAGAGGAAATGTTGATGGGGTTGATTGATTAGCCCTATGCTTTCCCACATTTCTGAACCAAAAAGAGATTGTGTTGACTTTGAGCTGTCTTGAGCGGATAGTCGCAAGCCTGGAAGCCCTCTTAACAGCGTTAGAGAATCGAATCTTGAACTCTTCAAAAATTCACTCTTCTGATAATTCATCGTTAGGCCCTTGAGCACAATATTATTAGTCTTATCGTTTTTCCTGTTGAATGGGTAAGCCTGAACCTCATTGTTGGATCTTAGAATCTCCATCAATTCTTTGTGGATATCATTATTGTATACATATAATCTACACGTTACACATTGATTAACGGTTTCATAATTAAAAGCACTTGATTTTTATTTAAGTTCTAGTCTTAATTTTCTAATATCTACGTTTCGCATAATTATAGGAGGACAATACTTACCCCTGAGTAGTTTTTGTTGTTGGACATCAATAATTTCAGTGTTAGAGTAAGTGTCGATTGTGTTGATTGATGAGCATTCTACCCACATTTTCGAACCAAAAAGAAATTGTAGTTGACTTTGCGCTGTCTCGAGTGGTTAGTCTCAGAAAGCGTTAGGGACTCGAATCTTGAGCTCCTCAAAAATTCATTCTCCTGATAATCCATCGTAGGGCGCCTGACCACTATATTATTAGTCCTATTGTCTTTCCTGCTAAATGAGTAAGCCTGAACCGCATTGTTGGATCTTCGAAGCTCCATCAGTTCCTTATGGATATCATTATGGTCTTCATAAAATCTACACGTTATACCTCGATTAACGATTTTATAATTAAAAGCATTTGATATTTCTTTTAGGTCAAGTCCTAGTTTTCTAATATCTATATTTTGCATTATGATAGGAGGACAATACTTACCCCTGAGCAGTGTTTGTTGTTGCACATCAATATTGTCTGTGTTGGAGTAAGTGTATGGTGTTGATTGAAGAGCCCTGCGTTTTATGGTTTTCTGTCTTCTGCTTAATTTTTTTTTATACACATTGCTCTATTATTATAGGCTTTGGTCCAGCTTCTTTGGGTGTTCGGATATAAGCTGGAATTGTGTCTTTTAATGCTGTCGTTGATGGTTTCTATTCTGCGAGTTCCTCCCACTTTTGAATATCATTATGATTGGGAACTTCTTCCTTTGTATAAGTTTTGATAAACTTTAAATTGATTTCCTCATTGATGCTGATGGTCGTGCCTTAACGGCTGACTGAATTTTGCTGATGAATTACAGTTTTGCATTCTTGTTTTAGAATAAACTGAATTAAAAAACTCAGAGACCAGTCAAAAAAGGCCCTACTATCATCATCTTCAGTCACAATGCAATAGGATTATGATTTGGTGTCTACTTTCTAGTAACAATTTACCTGAACACTCATCTTTAAACTTTCCTAAAACTTTTTAATTCACTCTTGGATAATCACTTGAACCAAAGTAATTAAAATCACTTTTGATATTATTATACAAATCCTTCATTTCGAATTCATAAATTAGTGAATCCCCATTATCTGCTCCCGAATTTTGTATAGCACCTCTAGGCGTGCGTGATTGGCAACAGGTTATCAGCACCATCGTAAAAACGCGTTGGAATAATATTGTTTACCTCTTTTGAAACCAATTGGCGGATATCAATATTTTTATTGATATACTTTACACCTCGACTTATGATTTTATAATTTGAGGCATTTGATTTGCCTTTAAGGTCTAGCCCTAATTTTCTAATATCTACGTTTCGCATAATTATAGGAGGACAATACTTATCCCTGAGCAGTTTTGTTCCTGCACACAAATATTTTCTGTGTTAGAGGAAGTGTCGATTGCGTTGGTTGATGAGCCCTGGTTTCCCAAATTTTCGAACCCAAAAGAGATTGTAGTTGACTTTGAGCTGTCTTGAGCGGATAGTCGCAAGCCTGGAAGCCCTCTTAACAGCGTTAGAGAATCGAATCTTGAGCTCTTCAAAAATTCACTCTCCTGATAATCCATCGTAAGGCCCTTGAGCACAATATTATTAGTCTTATCGTTTTTCCTGTTGAATGAGTAAGCCTGAACCTCATTGTTGGATCCTAGAATCTCCATCAATTCTTTGTGGATATCATTATCGTATGCAATTTTTAAGCTTGTTCACTTCGTCGTCGTCTAATTGGATATTGCATCTTTTTGGGAGGAATACCTGAATTTTTTTGCTTCATTACAACCGTGAAAAATCTCAATTTTCATATTTGGGTATGTTTACTTGCTAATCCTCTAGCTCCATTATTATCTCCTTGCCAAAATTTGTGTTGTACCTCTTTGCGTTTAGTGGGGCGGCTTAGCTATTCAATTGTGCACTTTGTGATAAAAGCAAATAATTTTAATCATTGTTGGCACATTATAAAAGAATGATTTTAAGATGTTGGGCCACTTCGTATCTCCACCCATTTAGGTGGGCGGGGCAATTTTGTTTTGAAAATTACTTGAAATGGAAAAAAAATTATAAAAAAATAACGACAACACTTACAATATTTTGCTATATCTTTTTTGAAAGCCAAAACGCCATTCTTAAATTCTGTTCTTAAATTAAGGTATTTGAGTAAATAGTTTTCGAAAAAATAATTTTCAAACTCAAAGTTTTGAAAAAAAATGTGTAAAAAAAATATGTATACTGATTTATTTTTAACTTTGCGTAGTTATATAAAAATTAAATTTTTATTTTTCAATGCTCCTATCAATTATGGGTCGAATTTTGATAACCAATTTCTTTTAAGTCCCTTAGTTTTTGAAAAAATTGAAAATTATAAAACCATTTTTTTCGTAGATAAACTTTTTTTTTTGAGTATTTGTCTAATTCATAACGTAATTTTTTATCAAAAACACCCTGAATTTGTACCTATTGACAAAAACAACAATATAGACCAGTAACTGTCAAATCCCTCGCAGAACCGTACCATGAGAGAGAGTTGGGAGTTGTGCAACTAATTCGTACCTCATGTAAGTAGAAGGCTCAACATTACTTCTCAAAACGCAAGCGAGACAGTGAAACAGTTCGTTTGGGTTTATTTGCACATTAGTGTCGATTTTTGTCGTTATGGTCAAACGTACAAGTGAACGAACTTAATCTTTCCTCCTTAATGAATATCGCTGAAACGCTGACCAAATATCGCTTTCATGGCTTTAAACCTTCAGCGTTTAGTCAAAGATACAAGAAGAGCAATTTCCTCAAACGGCTTGTAAAAATGTAGCCACTTTGTCAAATTAAAAAAGTCCCTATTATGTCCAATGGTACACAAGGATACTGAGCTCTTCGGAGATCACATTTTTCGTGGACAGCCAAGCTGCTATCAAAGCAATAGCCAGTGAGATTATAAGATCCAAGACAGTAGAAAAATACCGAGAAATACCGAATAATATTTGTAACAATAACCAAGTCAAACTTTGCTGGGTTCCTGGCCATAACAATAAAGAAAGGAATAGAAGATGAACTGGCAAGGAAAGGGTCGGTATCAAATAGAAATAGAAGTAGCCAATTAAAAAATTGACCAGACGTCTTAATCGGCGTGATTAAAAGTAGAATAGACCTAATAACGAAAGGGCAAATCAATAACTCCTGGATGCTCAGGAACTAGTGCGTTATCTCTAGAAGTTTAAGGCCTAGAATAAATGAAAAGAAAACTCAGTATATTTTATCGCTGAGTAAAAAGAATATTAGAATCTTGATAGATGTACTAACGGGTCATTGCGCCATTCATTGGCACTATGGCCACCAGACTGAGTGTTTTCACATCCAATTTCCAACCATTACCAACCATTAAACATCTATTTTGCGACTGTTCAAACCTCTAAACAAATCGCCTCCATTACTTTGGAAACAGGGTTGTTGGAGAACAGGACTATCAAGCGCATGTCTGAATGGCAAACAGGAAAGTTCATAGAAAGCACAGGCTGGTGAACCAGTCTGTGTGAGCCAATAGTTTTTTTAAGGGGATCACAATGGAGCAATAGGCTCCCTTGTTCGCAACATCCTCTGTGCACGCCCCTCCTTACCTAACCTAACACGGTGCCGTGAAATAACGCCAAGCGAAATAAGGCCGAATGTCGAAATTCGGCTTTATTTCGCTTTACTAAAGTGAAATAACGTCAAATTTTATCGTTCGGCCTTATTTCGCTTTGAAAAGAGAAATAAGGCCGATTCGGTGTTATTTCACTTTTCAAAACGATTTACATATTTAATTAGTTAAAAAATATAAAAGTTCCATATTCTTTAAATGTAAAAGAAACTTTACATACACCAACCTCGCACTCACCCCAAATCCTATAATGAGCCCAAGCAGGGGGGTTGCAGGGGGGCAGCATGCCCCCCCAAACATACCTCACTGTTTATTCACGAATTTTAAAATTTCACAAACCTAATAAATCCTCTCCTTTATACCTATGGTTTGTAAAATTTTAGAATTGCGAATAAACAGTGAGGTATGTATGGGGGGGCATGCTGCCCCCCTGCAACCCCCCTGCTTGGACTCGCTATAAGATTTGGGGTGGGTGCGAGGTTGGGTGTATGCAAAGTTTCTTTTGTATTTTTATAGAATCTGGATTAATGAAACTTAGAAATAAAATCGAACTTTGAATTTGTTTGGTTCGGCTTTATTTCTCAGTTAACATTCGGCTTTATTTCACTCTGCCACAGCGAAATAAAGCCGAACGCTAAAATTCGGCGTTATTTCACTTTAGTAAAGTGAAATAAAGCCGAATTTCGACATTCGGCTTTATTTCGCTCGGCGTTATTTCACGGCACCACCTAACACAACCTATGGCCGTTTTCGAAAACGTCAAATCAAAGTCAATTTGATCATCAAATGATCGTCAAATATGCAATCGTCCTTCTTGCACAAAATCAGTTTGATCAACGTCAGTCAATTTACTTGCAAACGCATTTGACGTTAGCAAACACGCTCTCTGGCTTTTATATATTTTGTACGTCAACTCGATTTTTTTACTGCACAGCTGCACCGCAGATGATGTTTTCGAACATGTGACTTTAGCAAGCTGCATTATCGAACACAATGCTAATACAGTAAAGTTTGTATTTGCGTTTTCGAACAGAAGACTTTTGCAGTTTACGTTTAAGAACATTCTGCAAATGCATTTTTGACGCAGTTGACGGTTTCTAAAACGGCCTATGCCTGGTTGAAAATCTCGAAGTTCAACGTGTTACTCTTTTTTTCGGGGAAAACACCACTGAACAGCAATATGTGGTTATTGCGCCGATCCCGGCTGTGCTCATTGACCAAAGGGCACCGATGAATACGACCTTCACGATATTGTTTAATATGAAGAAAATTGATTAAAAAACATTCCTGTGGCAGGGTAGAATTTCGATAAGGTTACGCAAACTTGTACACAAGTGTTAACATGTATGCACATTATGTATTATTTATAAATTTCTAGTATAAGCCGGTCTTACAATATATTATTTTTAGTGGATTATGTATTATAATTTAGGATGTTTTAACCTAACTTGTAACAAAGTGTCTTTAAATTGAATTTTTCCTTTCTATTTCTTATTTGCGTTAAGTCATTAAATAAAAAGAATTGTCATATGAGGTTTCCTACTCTTTAATATATATTTTTTTTTTGACGAGGGAGGGGATTTGACAGTTACTGGTCTATATTGTTGTTTTTGTCAATAGGTACAAATTCAGGGTGTTTTTGATAAAAAATTACGTTATGAATTAGACAAATACTCAAAAAAAAAAGTTTGTCTACGAAAAAAATGGTTTTATAATTTTCAATTTTTTTAAAAACTAAGGGACTTAAAAGAAATTGGTTATCAAAATTCGACCCAGAATTGATAGGAGCATTGAAAAATAAAAATTTAATTTTTATATAACTACGCAAAGTTAAAAATAAATCAGTATACATATTTTTTTTTCCACATTTTTTTTCAAAACTTTGAGTTTGAAAATTATTTTTTCGAAAAATATTTACTCAAATACCTTAATTTAAGAACAGAATTTAAGAATGGCGTTTTGGCTTTCAAAAAAGATATAGCAAAATATTGTAAGTGTTGTCGTTATTTTTTTATAATTTTTTTTCCATTTCAAGTAATTTTCAAAACAAAATTGCCCCGCCCACCTAAATGGGTGGAGATACGAAGTGGCCCAACATCTTAAAATCATTCTTTTATAATGTGCCAACAATGATTAAAATTATTTGCTTTTATCACAAAGTGCACAATCATGCTTCATATGGGCGCTAAGCCGCCTCACTAGTTCGTGATTGGGAATTTTCGTTTTTGGATAAGTTTTGACAAACTTAAAATTGGCTTCCTCGTTGAGGTTGATGTTGCTGGTCGTACGTTTACGACTTCCTTTATTTTGGTGGTGAATGACATTCTGCGTTCTTAATTTAGACTAAACTGAACTCAGGGAGCTCTATTCCTCAAATAGCTCACCTTTCCTTTCCCACTCCTCACCGATGAAATTTCAGCAGATGATGACACATCCTTCTCCACTCATCGTATCATCAGTTTGAAATTAAATAAGGTTTAAACTACACACAAAACAAAATAACTAGCAATTGATGATCAAAATATTTTGCTTCAAATTCTTCTTCAAAAACTCTTAGGAACGAGTCAACTTATTTGCGACACATTACATTATTTATGGGACACAATATTACTTTTAAAATGTTATTCTGTTGCAAATTGTTTCTTTTTCTGTTTTAGGAGAGCAAATCTGTTTTTTACAACACATCATTTTATTAAGAGGACACAACACTACCCTTTTAATGTGTTTCTGTTTGTTTGAAATGTTTAATGTTGTTTACAAATATTTGTTTCTTATTTGACGAACTTCTCAAAATAGCACTGAAAGACGATGACAACGATGACGAAGACGACGCCGAAACAAATGACCACATAAAAATGTTGACTCACTCAAATAAATAGTAGGTATATGTAGATATACGATTAAGATTATTAATGGGATATACCATTAAAATGTATGGGATTCTGATCATTATTATTGGGATATACTATGAAAATCTCTAGATTTATAGGATATACCATTAAAAACACAGAATTTACAGATAACACAAAATAATTGCCGCAAAGAAAATATCATTGGGCATTTCTGAAAAGTTTTTTTTAAAAAACAAAATGATAACTAATTTATGAAATCCTTTTTACTTGTTCAATGTTTAAATATTTGTTCTTGTTTCACAAACTTCTTGAAATCGCATTAAATAAATGAAAACGAAACGACGCACGCCGACGACGACGATGCCAAAACACATACATAATATTGTATTGCTCAATTCAATGGTATATACGATTAAAATCATAGGATTCCAACTATTATTAATGGGATATACTATGAAAATTGTGGGATTCTCATTATTATTAATGGGATATACCATGAAAATCTCTAGATTTATAGGATATACCATTAAAAATACAGTTTACAGTTATCCTAACATAATTGCCGCAAAAAAAAAATCATTGAGCATTTTGTAGTTTTATGTTCTAGTAATAAATATCAAAATAATAATATATAATAAAAACGAAAACTTACCTTTTTTCTCTTCCTTTTTCCTTTCTTTTTGTTTTCTGTTTTTTTCATTTGAAACTTCGCGAATAAACAAATAAAAATAACCACCACAAATACTATTTTAAAATTCCGATTTGCAACTTACTTACAAGTACAAGCACCAAGCACGACAACTGACGACAGACAACACTAAACTGAAACGTGGAGTTATCCAGTGTTGTCGGAGAGAAATGTATGAAAGTAGTAATAAAGTTTAGAGTAGTATTTTTAAAAAAGAAACTTTTTAATGATATTTTTTGTTTGTTTTGGGGCATGAGATTTTGGGAAAAAACACGAAAGACTTATGAAATTTAATCAATTTAATTTAAACACTCAGAAATCACTATTCAAAACTTTTTTTTTGCACGAAATCAAGTTTGCCCTCTGAAATCTTTAACGAAAATAAGCTACACGTATTTATATATTAGGTGATGAGAACCAAAAGTCGTCATATCCATTTTGGAAATATCTCCATAACCAAATTTAATTGTTTAATAACTTTGAAATCTATTTATTGTGGTTTAAAGGAAAATTATATGAAATTTTTCGTTAAAAAGATATTTAGTAATTACCATTGGCTGTGACAAGATTTTCTGGCATGGATATGGCGAGTTTTGGTTCTCATCACCTCATATGCTTTGAGTACGTACAAGAAATAAGAGGTATTGACTCTTAAAAATAGTAGTAGATAGGTGTGAAAGGAGCAGCACGATAGTACAAAGTTGGCAATAGTTTAATTTTATTTCATATGTTTCTCCCATTGGTTCAATTGTAAGGCCACCTGTACCTATCGTTGCTATGATGCTTGATGACAGTTCCGAATATCTGATTGGTAAAAAAGCCTTTCTATCATCATATTCAGTAACATTGCAATAGGGTTTTGATTTGGTGTCTACAAATTCTAGTAACAATTTACGTGAACACTCATCTTTAAACTTCCCTAAAACTTTTTTAATTCACTCTTGGAATATTATATTGATTATTCTTTGGATAATCACTAGAACCAAAGTAATTAAAATCACTTTTGATATGATGAAACCAACTGGCAGATATCAATATTATGCACATAAAACTATACTTTACACCTCGACTCATGATTTTGTAATTTGAGGCATTTGATTTGTCTTTAAGGTCTAGTCCTAATTTTCTAATATCTACGTTTTAAATTATGATAGGAGGGCAATACTTACCCCTGAGCAGTTTTGTTCTTGCACGCAAATATTTTCTGTGTTAGAGGAAGTGTCGATTGCGTTGGTTGATGAGCCCTGGTTTCCCGAATTTTCGAACCAAAAAGAGATTGTAGTTGACTTTGAGCTGTCTTGAGCGGATAGTCTCAAACCTGGAAACCATCTTAAAAGCGTTAGAGAATCGAATCTTGAGCTCTTCAAAAATTCATTCTCATGATAATTTATCCTAAGGCCCTTGAGCACTATATGTATTATTAGTCTTATCGTCTTTCCTGTTGAATGCGTAAGCTTAGACCTCATTGTTGGATCTTACAAGCTCCATCAATTCTTTGTGGATATCATTATTGTCTGCATAAAATCTAAACGTTACACCTTGATTAACGGTTTTATAATTAAAAGCACTTGATTTGTATTTAAGGTCTAGTCCTAATTTTCTAATATCTATGTTTTGCATTATGATAGGTGGACATGGACAGTACTTACCTCTGAGCAGTTTTGGTTATTGCATGTCAATATTTTCAGTGTTAGAGGAAATGTTGATGGGGTTGATTGATTAGCCCTATGCTTTCCCACATTTCTGAACCAAAAAGAGATTGTGTTGACTTTGAGCTGTCTTGAGCGGATAGTCGCAAGCCTGGAAGCCCTCTTAACAGCGTTAGAGAATCGAATCTTGAGCTCTTCAAAAATTCACTCTTCTGATAATTCATCGTTAGGCCCTTGAGCACAATATTATTAGTCTTATCGTTTTTCCTGTTGAATGGGTAAGCCTGAACCTCATTGTTGGATCTTAGAATCTCCATAATTTTTTGTGGATATCATTATTGTATACATATAATCTACACGTTACACATTGATTAACGGTTTCTTAATTAAAAGCACTTGATTTTTATTTAAGTTCTAGTCTTAATTTTCTAATATCTACGTTTCGCATAATTATAGGAGGACAATACTTACCCCTGAGTAGTTTTTGTTGTTGGGCATCAATAATTTCAGTGTTAGAGTAAGTGTCGATTGTGTTGATTGATGAACCCTCTACCCACATTTTCGAACGAAAAAGAGATTGTAGTTGACTTTGATCTGTCTCGAGTGGTTAGTCTCAGAAAGCGTTAGGAACTCGAATCTTGAGCTCCTCAAAAATGCATTCTCCTGATAATCCATCGTAGGGCGCCTGAGCACTATATTATTAGTCCTATCGTTTTTCCTGTTAAATGAGTAAGCCTGAACCTCATTGTTGGATCTTCGAAGCTCCATCAGTTCCTTATGGATATCATTATGGTCTTCATGAAATCTACACGTTATACCTCGATTAACTATTTTATAATTGAAAGCATTTGATATTTCTTTTAGGTCAAGTCCTAGTTTTCTAATATCTATATTTTGCATTATGATAGGAGAACAATACTTACCCCTGGGCAGTGTTTGTTGTTGCACATCAATATTGCCTGTGTTTGTAGTAAGTGTATGGTGTTGATTGAAGAGCCCTGCGTTTTATGGTTTTCTGTCTTCTGCTTAATTTTTTTTTTTATACACATTGCTCTATTATTATAGGCTGTTCGGGAATGAACTTCCGAGCTCACAGGGGACGAGAGATCTGCAAATTCTTCAAATAGAGGGCACAATGCCGAACACCAAAAAGTTGCTTTAATGAATTTTATTTGATTAATTAAAAGGTGAAGTTAACTTCTGACGACGACACAACCGGCACCGATGATGGATATGAAACGACTCCACTGCTCCATGCCAATTCAGGAGCCAAGCCACCACCAGTCGCATGTCCAAAAATGCAGCGTCACCAAAACTCCCACAAGTGTAGGGAGTCAAGTACTCGGTACCAGGCCCATGCCTTGGATACCCAACGACACACCAAGAACAATGTGCCGACACCAGCAACAATGATCAAGATCCGTGGGAGCGACATATAATAAACACCTCTGTTTATTTGTTCTTCTAAGAACTGCAGCTACGGTCTTCTAATGTCGCTGTATTTATCCAGCATAAATACAGGGCAGCGACGATCAATTGGCGACACGAAGTATCTGGTATCCATAACCAGACAATGAGTGGGCAACACTATTAGCCACCGTAGCCATACCCATGGTATGTGTGTATCTCCAGGGCGACGATGCCTTTGCATACCCATCGTATGCTATGGTGCTGCTATGCAGTGGATGACGATTTCTATGCATACCCATCGTATGCTATGGCACTGTGTATCTGCTGGTGACTGGGGCGACGATACTGCGTATAGAGATGTGGTATACCTATGTATACTGCCAGTAGGTATCTCTATGGAGTGGCACTGAAATGAGTCGCATTTCGATGGCATTTAGCTTCGGCACATTGGATGTCCCTTGGACTGCGCATATCCCAGGGCAGTATGGAATGTGCTATGTATACTTGACAGGTGGCGGGTGGAGGGATGTACCATGTAGGAAGGTACATTCTGCTGACGAGGTGATTATGATGGGTGGATCGTGACCAAGTTTCTAGGTCAACGGTGGTTGACCGAACATCCTGCCCGGTCGAACCTCTGGTTCGAGATGTGATGTATGGGATGGTCCAAGTACCATCGGTGGGGGGCGGGGTGCTCATGGTGAGTATCGGAGTGACGTCACGAAGGTACTCAGGAGTTCTGGTGAACGTACAAAATGACACATTCGTACTACAATTGGTCGAGGGCGTGACTGGATGTGCAGGAGGAATCTCACACATTCCTAGAGGAGCCTGAGGAAACAATTCCATCAGATGTAGAGATCTTTATAGAATTCGATTATTTAAAATGTTTCACTTATAAAGTAAGAAAATAAGATGTTTGAAAAGTTGAACTGTTTTCTTGAACTGGCGATATGAGACTGCTTTTTAAAAAAAACCTCCAAGTATTCATTAATGCTCTATCGACCCGCGATGCAATTTGAATGTACATATAGGTATACATATATTGTGAGGGGAATGGCATATGGATGGGATATAGGAATATCACTGATGTCAATGTAAATAAGAAGTGACGATCGATTTGGGTCGATCGTCACGTCGTATACCTTTGTGTGTGCTCATGATCGCACATGATACTTGATGCTTGTCTTTGTTTATATTAAAATTCTTTCCGTTGAATTTATGATAGGCATAGTTTAAGTGCCTATGAATTTATGGTATGAATTTATGAGAATGGAAAGAATTTGTATACGTTTCAATATTTTAATATAAACAAGTGGTTTAGTGCTGTGTATTATTTTAAGGGACACAGCATAAATTGACTTGGGTTGTTATCCGATACTCTAAGTTAAGTTACATAGAGTACCTATCTCGTTGAAGTGGATGGGATTTTGGGAGATGTAAGGAGGTGATATTTGATGGAAATATGAGGGATGATAGAGGTTGGGCATAACAATTTGACATTCCTATTGATTAATTTTTTTTTCAACTGGTATGAAAAAGTTCAAGTCTCCAACCTTTCTGTCCTCAGGAATTAAATTGGTTTCATCTGTTGCTTTCTCGACCTCAACAGGAATCTCATAGGTATCGGAGGGATGTATGAGTTGGCTGGCTCCTCTTAATCTGAAACGAAATTGCCAGTTAACAGCACATAAAAGCCTTCAGGAAAGCGAATCCGTTCGCCAAAAAATTGGATATCTGATTTATTCCGTTATCGTCACTGCGCAGCTGATCTCTATTCTGTTTCACGTTGGAGTTGTAGTCTACCACGACCACCAGGTAAATCTGTTTGCTTAGGTCTGTCTATATGGAGTTCAAATGACAGTAGTGCATCAGTTATTAGTGACATTGATTTTAATAATGTTCTCATTTAATGAGTTTGCTTCTATAACTGCAAAGTTCTCCAATACAAATATTAAATATTCTGTTTTTGTAAAATGCCTCTTGAGCATTTTTTCATCAATGTTCAATATTTTCTTTTTTAATGAAACATCTACTCCTTTATTCTATAATATACTGCCGTCAATATATTTCGAAAGGTTGTCCATGGTAAATCTTATAAGTATTGCAAGCAAGGAACTTTAATTTTATGTAAACTTTGTTCAAACTTCAAAATTTTCAACTTTGAAGAAAAATTGGAAGTGATAGAATTCAATGACTTGAAAAAAACTGAATGTGTACATTGAAAGTACGTTTCGGAAGAACATTGATAACCTGGGTTCAATTCTCTCGCTCTTCATATACCTACATTAAGTATGCGTGGTTTTAGAAATTCTATCCGAAACGCTTCCAATAAAGAAAACGTATTAATGGCTCAAATGTGTCATAATAGTTGGCTGAAGGTCTTTTTTCCTGTCCAGTGGATACCTTACCGGTTGTTATCTTAATACAAAACGAATCTGTATTAAAACCCTCGGAGTTGCTTTGGAGCACTTTTAGTATCATTCCCCAAACGTCTGCTTTATAAAATTTGCTTGCTTTTAAAAGCTTATCCATCCACAGCCCTTTTCCTCTGAAAATCCCCTCCCACAAAAAGTCACTCCTACCTTATCTTCTGCTTCCAAGTCTTTGAAGACGTATCTCACGATGTCCTCTACGGCACCTTTTATCCAGCTTGTGGGCTCTGTATTCTCAGGAATTGGCTTTATTTTGAACTCCACCTTATGACCTCTAAGGTTGAAGCGTTTGACATTCGTCAACTCGCTTGACATAATCTCGTAGCGCTAGAAAAAAAATCAATTTACAAACTAATTTCATTTACTTCATTAATTTTATACCAACCTCTCCGATTCCCATCTCATTCAACTTATTGATCAACTCGTTTTCTACACCGAACTGGTTGAGTTTATTTAAAATATTTAAAATATTCACAGAGCTCATTTTTAAATGTGATCTTCTTTTAGTGTTTACTTAACTGTAAGTAACGAACTTATAAAAAAGAAGTTGCCATGTAACCTCTTATCTTTCAGTTTGCCTTGAAGTGTATGCATGTTGTATGCGCATTTATTATTTTCCTATTCGATAGCAAAAACAAAAAAAAAAAACGAGTTCCACACCAATATAAATTTTTATTTATTTTTTTTTATTGTTGCTGGATGGCGGAAGAAAAACCAAAGTAGAGAAAATAGATTTAAATCAAGTTCCAATAAAACAAAAATAAACAAGCAACTTTTATTATCAAATTTTTATTTTTTTTTTGTTTTACTATATTTTAAAAACATTGTCGTTTTTTTTTGGGTGAACATCAATACATCATTGTCCTCCTCTCCTTTCCCGCCTCCTCCACAGAGGAAAGGGTGTTCTTCCTTCCCCTGTCCTAAGGTCTGTATTCCGGACATCTTCTGGTGTTCTTCGTCAGTGAGAGCTTTGAATCTATCCCCGAGAAAGACATTGTATTCTTCGATTTCTATTAGAACCTTCTCCCCGTACTTAATCTTACAGCGCCGGGTTCCTATTATTGTCACAGGAATCGCTCCCAAGTCTTTGAGAGGCATTAAAGGCTTCTCAACTTTGTGAATTTGTTTAGTTTGCTTGCAAAGGCGTCCATTTTTTAAAAGTTAGTAGGAGATTAGTTGAAATGAGTGACTACAGTGAAAAAAAAATAAAAATGTTGGTCCTTAAAGGGTCTAGAAGCTTCGCCAATTAAAAATTGTTTATTTTACTGAGGGACATTCTTGTTCGATTAAGTTTAAAAACTCCGAAGTAACTCCTCCGATGTATGCGTGTTAAATTTTTATGGGAGAAGAATTTTTATATCCTCTTATTCTATCAAATTTTATATCCGTACCTCGTCACGTACTTTCTGACTTTCAAAATTGTTACTGGATCTACCTTTATATCCCTTAAGGGGACTAGAGGCTACTTCAGGCAAAAATTGTTTCTTTTGTTCAGGAACATTTTCGTACTTCTTAGATAAATTTAAACTGTCTTTTTATACGGTTAGTACACCTTAAATCAGCTTCCTCCATTTACTTCAAGCCGCAAATGGGCCCCATATGGTCTCGGGGCAACTGCTCCTGCAACATGGTATGCCTTGGCACCTTGGCTAGATCCTCAGAAGTTAATCTATCAAATTTTAAAGGCAGGAAGTATTTTATTGCCTCTGACGCCAATAAAATTCGTGCATCATATTGTGTTACACACCTTCTTACTTTCAATATTTAAAGACGCTCTGCGATTTCTCCAGGCAAAAGTTTTTAATTTTGGAAAGAAACAAGCTTCGTGGAAAATTATAAACACGATATTACCTAAAATTCTAGAACTACTTGTCAAGGTATACCCCGGAAGTTTTTGAATATCCTCGTCGTCAAAGTACCGAATTTAATAGGGAAGAAGAATTTTATGATTTGTGATTCTATCAGAATCTTAACTCCGTACTTTGTTGAGCACTTCCTGGCTTTTACGATCCATAAGGGATCAGCTTTTAAGTCTTTTCAGGGGAACAAATGGTTTTTCCAAGTAGAAATTATTTACTTTGTTTAAGAACGTCTTTTTACTTTTAAGCTATAGAACGACACGATAACTAAAATTCAAGAACTACATGGTGTTTTTATACGGTTTTCTCAAAACACGAATTATATATATTCAATATTATATTTTCCTTTTTTTGATATAAAAATTAATAGGAAACCACAAAAGTGTCAAAGTCTGCCATTAAAATTTTATAGGAAATACAAAAATACAATTTGATAAGTCAAATTATTCTATACCCCCATTGGGGTTTGTAGAAAGTGTTGACCACCGAATTTCGATAAGCATAAAATCGGGTTAAATCATATCAGGGAAAGTCTCTACCAACTTAGCAACCAGCTCGTCCAAAAGCAAACGATTATATTTATCATTTTCTTGAGCTTCTGGAATCTGTATCTTGGTAACCCCCTTGTCAGAATATCTGCTAGTTGGTTTTCTCTGTGATCGTATTCTGTTTTGAATACAGCTTCTTGATATTTTCCACGAACGAAATGATAACGTACTTCAATGTGCTTTGATCTCTTGTGTAGATCTGGCAATTTGAAGACAACTACCGTTTGGAATTTCCATATGTTCTAACCTGCGCTGTCTGCAAAATTTGGTATCTTGATGGTGTCCTCCATAATCTTCGAGATTACTTTTTTTTAAATTTTAATAATAAAACTTGGCTTGCTATGGGCCCACAACCTGTTGTGATTTACTTTTAAAAGGTGTCTATTGTCTATAGATTAAATAAAAATAAGGAAATATCAAGCGATTATTTTGCTTTTAGAAGATTTATTTAATAACGAAATTTGTATTAAATGGATAATAGGTAGCTGGCGACTGGAATGTATGGCTGACACAAAAAAGCCAAAGAGAAGGAAACGCAAGATGGTGAAGTTCAGGATCTGTTTTTTTTACTTGCACCAGGTCGAAAGAGCGAGTTTACACGTAGGGGTGGGACTAGTTTTCATGCAACAGCAACGTTGTAGATTTTCATTTGTTAACCTGATCCTGGGCCGGAGATACAGAGTTATGAACGTCAATTACCTGATTTGTTGGCTTTATGGCGTTAAAATTTATCAAAAAGTTCTGTTGTATTGAACTGACTTCAAGAATACTTCTTGCATACTCGCAATTTTCAGTTGTAGATCATCATCATCAGATGGTTTGATGGTCACGTTGATGGGTTTTTCCTGGTGGTCATCTGAATGGCGTTGGCCCTTTTTTTCGTTTTTCTCATCTTTTTCTGTGGCAAGTGCAATGCGATGACTTCGATTTACAATCGAAAACATAAATGTTGAAGCTGTTACGATGGGAGTTGGTTCTGAATAAATGATAATGAAAGATTTATTTGTGGTTTGGGAATAGTTGTGGCTCTCGGGTCACAACAAAGCATTGAATAAATACAAATAGAAGGTTACAACCGGAAAAATAGTCCGCATAACTGGCTGAACAGAATGCAAGACGCAACTGGAATAGATGTCAAAAATGCTGCAGCTGGAGCTGCAAGAGTTGAACAATTTTTAACTTTTACTGCAGCATTTTTGACATCTACTGCAGCTTTTTTGACATCTATTCCAGTTGCGTCTTGCATTCTGTTCAGCCAGTAAGCCTGTGAGAGTTCTACCTGCGCTAAAAATTATATGATAAGGTGAGTGTAGAGGTATTACATATGTAATTTTGGATTCCTCGAGAAACGAACCACTATTAGCGGACCATTTTTTGGTTCCTTCTGTTGGTCTTTTATTTTTGGTTAGGCTGCGAATCACACAAGAGTAGGTGGCTTCTGAAGCGATACTCGAACCACCTGAACACAAAAAAAAAAAATCCGAAAGGGTGACGGAATCGGGGTAGCGACGGGAACGTTCGATCTTATCTACCGTAAGTGAAAGGCCGTTTCTCGTCGCTAAAACTGTAAGTTGGAAATTTTGTAAGCGACAAACGATGGCGCAACGAGGTATCGAAGGTGGATGAAACCCAACACTATTATGTACCTTTTTGTTTCTATTTTTTTTTCTCCAATTTATTTTGGGACGTTGGGGTAAGCGTTCAACTTTTGACGAGGGACTAACTCTCGCTAGAGCCGGTCACTCTAGGGTTGTTAGCAAAAATATTGTTTTTACTATTTACGTGTACAAAAAAAAAGTAACTTTATTTACTGAGTTTCTCAAATTTAAGCGTACACGTATGATCTGATTTTATTTTATTTCCTTTTTCTTTTATTTTAAAACTTTTAAGTTTTAAACAGCCAAAATGGCAATCGCAGCTCACAATGATGTTGCTCAATGGAGTTGTTTTGGCTGAAAAGCCTTTTAGTTATTTTTAATTTATTTAATAAAATACTTTCTAAAAAGAAAAGAAAATAATAACACGACACTTGAATTTTGATCAAACACACTTTTATTTTTTCGGAGGTAAACGAAGAATGACAATTCTATTTTTTTGATGACAGCTGGTTGACACCTTTTGAATGGTTATCGATGGGCGAGCAATGGTGACTTCAGATGGGCGTTCACACGGAGTGTTCATTGTTGTCGCATACACCATGTTCACACTGGCTGTGTTGAACAGGAGTTGTAAAAATCAAAAAAAGAAAAACAAAACGGATCGGAAACTGAGGCATTTTCTTCTCGAGTTCACTTGAAGTGTTCAGAGAACGAATCGTTTGCAAAAATGGGGATGGTTCAGAATTTGAAATGTGTGATTATGTTTGACTATTTAGGTACATCGTGGAAAGTTAGGCCCAAGATTGCTGCCACACAGATATCTCCGAAATCCAAATGGGGCCAAAATAAGCCCCATACGCAAGTCCTCACAGAAAGAAAAGGTGATGGCTCCAAAGGCAAGCCTCGTACTTAAGGTTCTTCTTAATATTGTTTGGAATGAAACTAATGGGAGATATGTATGTGTACTTTTAAATGGAAATTGAAATAAGAGAATATATGCTGAAAAAAGTTTAAGTGGAGTGGTTATTGATCGTTGGGTTGATGATTTTGAGGTTGGGTAATTAAAAGGAAATGATGACATGGGAATTTAAAGGAGGTCGGATATTGATCAATCCTTAAAAGAAAATGATGACTATGGGTATTATTAGTGGAAATTGTAATGTGTAGAAGTGGGATAGGGTGAGGGAGGAGTATGAAGGTTGGTAAGGGGAGTGCTTTACAATACATCCCGCAATATATTCTTTTTTTATTTTAACATATAGTTAGGTACCTAAAATAATAATAATAAGACTATCCTCAAATAATTTTGTTCTATATTTCAATATGCAAAATAAAATCTTCTGCTTAGCTTGAAAAATCATAGTCATGGTAACAGAAAATACAAAAATAACCCATACCACCGAAAGTTCACAAATCATTATTGTTGGGAATGTTTTTTGTGTTAGCTTCTAAATTTGACCGATTGTTAGTTCTTCTTTTACTCAACTGCATTTTGATAAATTTTTTGTTGTTTGATTTCCTTACATGTTATAATAATTTTAAATTCTGAATTTTTAACATTTATATTTGGAATATATGAAAATAAAATTGAGGCAACTTGTTTTAAGTGAGTCAGTTATCTAACTATTCATTTAAAATTGAGGCAGTATAAAACTATCTAATTTTTTGGAAATGTGCAAAAAAAAAATATGTTAGCAATTTTTCGTGTCAAACCAATTATTTAATTTTAAATTAAACTTTTGAATTATATAAGTAACAGATGAAATTATAGTAAGTGTTATGTTCCATATTAATTTATGTACGCATTACCTTTCTAGTTTTTAAGCATAAAATGAATAAACAAATTTATATAATCAGTGAAATAAAACAAATTATTTGCTGTGATAATTACTGTAATTATGTATGTATATTCATTGAAGTCAATGTAAATTTGTATTTTATCAAATAACACTTAATTATATTTTTTAAATATTGTCATAATTCACTTCATGAATTATAAGATATATTTATATTTATATTTTCGAACGATTGTTATAAATAAAATCGAATTTAAATTAAATTTGACAAAAATGTTTTATACAAAAATATATAAAACTGTTTTTCCATTACCAAATTTTGATTTAAAAATACCAACAAATGATGTATAAGGATCTAGTATTTAGTTAAAAAAGAATTATTTTATAAAGAACAAATTTCTTGAACAAAATTATGAATTGTATACATTTAGCAGTGTCTTTTTTTTAAATATGTTTATAATAAATTATAATCACTTATCCGTAAATTTGAAGTATTTTGAAGCAGTTAATTTTATATTTAATAAACAATGAACAAAACCAAGTATTGTTTTAATCGACGGATTTTTTTATCAATTTACATTTTTCAGCTCGCAAAACAATAAAAAAAAAACGCAGAGATAGGCAATGGGTTTGAATTCAATGAGCCCACCGCCGCACACTGGGGCAAGATACCCCAATAACCGGAATTAATTCAGCAGATTGGTCTGCTTTACTGAAAACATTTTTTTTTTAGTTGAAGTACCATAAAAATTAATAAGAAAACCAAAATTGAGTTTTAGAATTATGTTTTGATGCTTATTACCGATGGTGCTTTTGTAGATATCTATTTTTGTCCGCACGTAACTCCTCAACCACTGAACCGATTACAACAAATGATACGGCATTGGATTCGGCTTGACGGCACGATTAACAAGGGGTACCTGAATTTTTTTTTTAATAAAAATGGCGGCTTTTAGGCGGGAAATAGTGATTTTGGGAATGTATGAGTATTCGAGTGTCCATTAGGCCGATTTTGAAAATTATACCTCGTTGGATTTGTCTTGATGACGCGAGTAAAACTAAGTACATGAAATTCTCGAAAAAAAACAAAATGGCGGATTTTTGGCGGCAAATTGTGGGCCTATGTTCGTCTATTCGTTTGTCCTTTCGTAACAATTCCACGACAAAACCAATTGTGATGAATGATTTGGCGTTGAATTAGTCTTGGTGAACCGATTTACACTAGGTCATAGAGTTTTTGAAAAATCAAAATTGCTGACATTATATAATTTAGGCCTTCAGCTTGTAATATATGTTGTTAAACCATAGGAGAGCTTATTAGGCCTTAGTAGTTCAATTCCTAATCAGGGCTGCCAGCTCAAGAAGCACTTGTGTAGCCCAATTTCAGAATTCTTGTAGCCCAAAATCGCTGCCCAAAATGTAGCCCAAAAACTAGCCAAATCTCATTTAAAAAATCTAGGATTACTTATACATTCCACGTTTTTCTTGTTTTTAGGAATAATTTCCAAGGACAAATCCTTAAAATCTGGACGAACTTAAACATATCGTTGACCTTATGTAAAGAATTTTCTTAAAAGTTATAAAAGTAATATGAAATTGGGCTCCTTTTTTCAAATTCTTGTTGCAAATTAAGGAAATGGATAGCCCAATTTATGATAAATAGCCCAATCTGACAACCCTGTTCCTAATCATAACTCGGTATTACGCATATTTTGGTAACGTTGCAGTTAGTTTTTTTATTTTTTTTTTTTAATAATTTGTTGTTTTAATGTTTTTTTATGAAAGAATTAAAACAATTTTTCAAAAAAAATTTGAATTTTGTTTTCAGTGTTTGGAGCCCTGAATCTCTCATGAGCTCATACAACTCCATTCGAGTATAAAATATACTGTTCGAATGTGAACCTACACAAAAAAGGCTTTTTTTGTGAAAAAATATTCAAAATTTTCTGAGGTACTCTACTAAAGAAATCTCAATAAAAAAAAATGGTGTACATATGAGCACCAGATTCTTTTTTCGCACAATACAAGAGACATTAAATTATTTTTACAAATAAAAATCTCGACATAGAAACGTCTAGAAACCTACTTTTGCTCTAACTATACGTGCAATATGCCCTTAATTATAAATATCACATCATTTATATCCCATTTATATTGAAAAAGGAAAAATAGAACCTTAAAATATATTTAGAAATAAAGTAAATACTTGAAACTATTGATTCCATGTTGTTTTTTAGTTTTCACGTTATTAAAATATATATAAACAAAAGCCAACTGATAACTACTTATTTAACACTTGTCTTAAGAGTGAATGAAATGTGACTTACAATTCAGCCTTACGGAGTAAAAAAATTACTTAAAAATATAACTGTTTAAGCTAATGAAAGCTTAGAATGTGTGCTTACGGGAAAACCAGTTTTCATTTTCATCTCTTACAATTTTTTTTTGAGTTTATTCCGATTCCTTCATATGAGTGGGCCCACTGTGCGCCGCACAGTGGGGCCGATGTGAAAAAAAACTCATTTATAAAAGCGTTGAATTTAGTATTGATAAACTTTTCTTTCAGTATTTTTCATGCGGAATCCGGCTGTTACAATGATTTTATGGTAAACAAATTTCTTTCAGCCGAAATAATGGTTTAAAAAGAAACGGACCATTGGAATTTTAAGCCCCTAAAACAGATGTTTTCCATAGTTCTTCTTTCTCATGGATTATTATTTAAAATTTTTCCTTCAATGTACTATGTTAAAATCAAAGGGCACGGTAGTGCCCAGCCAAGTTTGCGGCACTACACCCTTTTTACAGGAACAAACTCCGGCGATTTTCAACCCCCCTCTAACTTGAGTACCAATAAAGAAAGAAACTTCAAATTCGCAGTATTTGCTGAGCTGATCAAACACAGGTGGCTCACCAAATTTCAACTCCCTAGCATTAGTAATTCCCAAGATATAGGACTTGAAAAATCGCAAAAACCGTAACTGACTGACTGACTCACTGACAGATCATCAAAATTATGGAGCACTTCCAGACATCGTAGAAACTTGAAATTTCACACAACGGTAGACCTTGTGGTGCATACAAAGGAAAAAATCGAAAATATGCAATTTTCTATTCAGGGGGCGTGGCATCCACCCACTTTGTTAAAAATCTTATAAATTATATGGAGCACTTCCAAATGTTGTAGAACCAATTTGGTAGGTCGGTAGGGCTTCAAGTACTTAGAAAGAAAAAAATTGAAAAGTTGAAATTTTCATTCAGGGGGCGTGGCATCCACCCACATTCTTAAAAATCCTTATAAGTTTTATGGAGCACTTCCGATTGTTGTAGAACGATGAAAATTGGTAAGTCGGTTGGGCTTGAAGGACTTAGAAAGAAAAAAATTGAAAAATTGGAATTTTCCATTCAGGGGGGTGGCATCCACCCACATTATTAAAAACTCTTATAAATTATATGGAGCACTTCTGATTGTTGTAGAACAATGAACATTGGTAGGTCGGTAGGGCTTGAAGTACTTAGAGAGAAAACAAATTGAAAAATAGGAATTTTGCATTCGGGGGGATTACTAACTTAATCACAATTTTAAAATGTATGAAAACTTGACCAGTGAACCCACCATATTTTAGTCAGTAATCATTAAATACCAAATTTCTGTCATGATTTGGAATTGCTTTGATATTTCTCTACTTAAGATATTTGATATTGAGCTTTATGAACTTAAAACTTGGCATATATTTGAGATCTCATTACTTTTTTTGGCTAACTTTTTACGTACAGGTTTCTTGTACATATAAGAACTTGGCTCTTTTTTTACATTAATGTTTTTGTTGTGATGTACATAAAGGTATCTGATGAAAAATTATTTACCCCATTTATTCTACTATACCGAACAAATCTGGCCAAAATTTGGACTTGGGATGTACTTCCAGACTTAAGTAGCCATACAAAAAAAGCTCCACCAAGGGTCTGTCTCAGGTCTTTTCTGGTAGTCCTGGTGGTAATGAAGATCCTGTAAGAATTTGTTTTGGGATTAGCGAATAAAAATTTAATTTAAAAAATAAGATAATTTCTGATTGAATATAACCCGTTCAATATAGACGCAATTTGTTTACACAAATCTCGGAACGGAACCTGAATATTCCGCTTTTTCTTTTTTGAGAAATCGTTTTTCTAATTTTAAGTTTTCACCTGAATTTACTTAATACAAAATATCCCACTTATATGAAAAATTAAAAGCTTTGCCTTCACTCTGATCACAAATCGGATGATACTATTCGATTTGGCGGGTGCTGCAAATACATACGAAATGATACCACTAAGAAGTTTTTTCCCTTAATCGCAGGTTTGGCCCCTCTCGTCTCGAAAGCCTTACTTTGCCTGCAAGTCATAATATATTGTTTGTTGACATTCCATAATTTCAATGGATTAATTGAAATAAATTGCAACTACATCCTCTTATTAAGACCATCACATTGATAGTAAATAGAAGTGAACAGAAGTTCTTGCATAGCTGAGGATTGCTAACTAAAGTGCCTTGCATATAAGCTGCCAATAGCCAACTATGAATATTTTAAATATTTATTTGAATCAAGCTAATTAATCTAGCGTACAGGTTTGTAACTTAGAGTTCGTAAAAATTATAAATTATAAAATGATCTTTTAAAGTCAATATTTGATATAACAGCAGAATTAATTAATACATTATGATTTACGTTATACAAATTCAAAATATTATTTAAAGGTGAACTCCGTTCGTAGTTGGTACGATAGCATTGTATATCCAATCTATAGTATTCTCATGAAACACGATTTTGTAGGTAGACATTTGGTCGATAGGTTCGCTGTGATTGCCTTACCGAGATCCCTTAACAAAAATTAGTATTACATTTGGACGCATAGATGGCCACGAGCTTTTTTTCTTCATGAGAATACTATAGAATTTATATACAATGACGATAGTGCGTTTTGTATAAAGGGTCAGGTAGAACTCTGAAATTACGTTGCGGGACATTAAAATTAACGCGAGACAAAAGGTTCAAAACATCAATATGATCATCAATAAGCTTAACAATAAAAACGAGACACAAATAAGAACGTCTACTCTCAAGACTGGGCAGATCAATAAGCCTGAGTTGGCTATTATATGAAGGAAGATTAAATGGGTTCTGCCAACCTAGGCCTCTTAGAGCAAATTTCAAGAACCTATTCTGAATCCTTTCTATTCTTATTTTATGACAACTGTAATAAGGAGACCACACTTGACAATCGTACTCCATGGTGGGTCTGACAAATGATATAAACAGTTGTCTGATAACGTATGGGTCAGAGAACTGACGGGATTCTCTTTTAATCCAACCTAATATTGAATTGGCCTTGTTACATATAACATTAATATGTTGAGTGAATTCAAGTTTTTTATCGAACAAAACACCAAGGACAGATACCTCATTTACATTTAACAGATTAACGCCATTAAAATTATAATCAAAAGACAAGACAGATATTTTACGTGTGAAATTTATAACCTTACACTTGTCGATATTCAACAATAAATAATTTCGTATACACCACGTATATAAAGCATTTAAATCACTTTGAAGTTGTTCGCAGTCAAGATTATTAGAAATAGTTTTAAATATGTTAACACCATCAGCATAGATAAGGCAGTTTGAGTATTTTAAGACTGACGGAAGATCATTTATGAATAAATTAAAAAGAATTGGACCCCAAGTGGCTCCCTTGGGGAACCCCAGAATTAACTATAAACTTTTTTGAGTGATAGCTATTAAAATTAACGGAATGCGATCTGTCAAGCAAATAAGCTTTGAGCCTAACAACGAATTTAACGCTAAATCCAAGTTTGCTCATTTTTTGTAGCAAAACTTGATGTGAAAGTTTATCAAATGCTTTGCTAAAATCGGTAAGAACACAATCCATCTGTTTTTTATTTTTAAATGAATCTATGTGTACAAGACTCCGCTAGCTCTAAAAGAAAAGTGCCAGTCGAACGGCCTTTTGAGAAACCATGCTGGTTGGGAACAATAAACGATTTTGGATGAAAACTTGAAGTTTTGCAAACTGTTGCTTCAAAAAGTTTCGGAAAAGCCGAAAGCTTAACTATTGGACGATAGTTATCAATTTTATCTTTCCTTCCTTTTTATGTAAGGGGATTATAAAAGATTGCTTCCACACATGAGGAAACTTACAAGAAGACAGTGAACAATTAAAAAGAACAGCAAGTGGAGTCGACAAATGACTAACACACTTTTTCAAAACAGATGCTGGTATCCCATCTGGACCAGATTTGTCGTTATCTTCTAAGTTAGATATAAATATCATAATATCGTCAGTACCTATATTGAAATTTATATCAGTCAAGTGAGAATATGATTTCAAATGACCAAATAATTGATAATTTTCGTCAAATTTATCACAGTTTGAAGTAGATAGATAGATAGATACAATTCTTTATTTCTCAAATAATTCTTCAATAACAAATTATTTCATATAATACAATAAAAATAAAAGAGAAATATAGTAGAAGCATTTAGAATTTTTTAAAAAAATTGTTTTAAATGCCCCTTCATATTCAAAAATTCAATTTAATTTAACATTGGGTGGGGTGACCCTTCAAAAATAAAGATTAAAGTTAAAAAAGAAAGTTCATACAATGAATATAAGTAATTGAAATTAGAAAAATTCAAACGATATGCGATATTTAAGTAAATAACATTACACAAATGATTCAATACAAGCATGATCAAAGCTTAACAACCATAATTTTAAATCTTTCAAAAATTTAGATGGTGATAATTCTGATCTGAGATTAAGCGGTAGTTTATTAAAAAGTCTACAAGAAATTATATTATAAAACCTACGAAAAGCAGTGGTGCGCGAGCGAGGAATGTTAACCAAAAATGAGTGAACTCCACGCATGTTATAATTTTCAATAACTCTTAAATTTCTGTGACCAGATCTCAAAAAGAATGTTTTTAATACCTTAAAACAGTACAGGTGACGTAATGGAAGAATTTTCAAACTCGCGAATAATGGTAAACTATGATCCATACGTGATTTTCTTAATATTTTTCTAATTATAAGTTTTTGTAATATTAAAAGTGGTTGAATTTTGTTAAAATTAGTTCCTCCCCAGCAAGTTATTCCGTATTGCATCTTAGAATGAAAAATTCCGTAATATATCGTTTTTAAAAGGTCATTACTACAAACAGAGCGCAAATAAAAAAAGTGCCTGAGAATGGAACGAAAGTATCGTCTCAACTTTTCAGTATGGCCAGAGAAACTCATTTTTGAATCCAAAGTTATACCTAAATATTGGAACTCATCTACCTTTTCAATTTGAAAACAATTCTCACTACATGGTAGATTATTGTTAAAAGTATTCCTTGCTAGTTCAGATTCACATTTACAGTAACATAGTTTAAAACGTTCACATTCCGGAGAGTGGTAAAAAACATCTAAATCAAGGTTATGGACATTCGATAAATTAAACAACATAAGTTTTGTTTTGGAGCTGATAACAAGTTCATGTCTAGCAAACCAGACACGAAGAATACTTAAATCCTCGTTTATATTGGCTGTTAAGTCTAAAACACTTTGTGTCCCATACGCGAATCCGATATCATCAGCGAATGCTGTCAACACACCCTTGAAAGGCAACTCAAACAGTGAATTAATATAGATTAGAAACAGTAAGGGTCCAATTACCGATCCTTGGGGTACACCCATATATGTATATTCCTCACTGCTTCTAATCTTATTAATTTTAACCTTCTGAGATCGTTTATTAAGATATGACGTAAACCACAAAAGTATGGAACCCCTAAAACCTGCACACTCTAGCTTTTTTAATAGAATTTTGTGGTTAACCATATCAAATGCTTTTGTTATGTCAACAAATAAACCTCCTGTGTATTTTTTATCATCTAAGCTTTTAAAAATGTTTGAGCAAAAATCCAAGAGTGCATCTTCCGTTGATTTTCTTTCACGAAAACCAAACTGCGATGGAGCAAAGAAATTTTTACTATTAAGAAATTTCACGGTCCTTATCTTAATAAGTTTTTCAAAAACCTTACTTACTGACGGTAGCAGCGAAATTGGTCGATAATTATTTAACTTATCCTTACCACCTTTTTTATAAAGTGGTACGACATCAGCACATTTCATCGCATCTGGAAATACACCAGATATTACGCTATTATTGAATATATGTGCTAGGATGTCAACAACAGACCATTTAATATCTTTTAATAGAAGGTTAGAAATGTCATCATATCCACAGCTATTAGTATTTTTAAGATTATTTATAGTTTTAGAAACTTCTAGTGCTGTGATTGGTTCAAAGAAAAAACTATGACAACAGTGCTCGCTACGATGGCAGTTCAGACAAGAATGTGATCTAACATTTAGAGGAGTGTCTTGTGCTATATTAACAAAATACTTGTTAAACTCATTGGCTACTTCATGTTCATTATTGTAGATAATGTTATTAATGCACAGCTCAATGGTTTTTTTTTCTGTAGTAGATTTGTTAAAAATACTATTTACTATTTGCCATTCACGTCTTGAATTACCTTTAATTTCGTTAAATTGATTGTTGTAGTATGCATCTCTACATAATGGAATTTCCTTTTTAAGTTCAGAAGATAGTTTTTTGTACCTCATTTTCAATTTTATATTAAATTTATGCTTGGAACATTTCACCCTGAGTTTGTTCTTAGTTTTGATCCTCTTTAGTAAACTTGTGGTAATCCAGGGTTTTAATCTTTTGTTTTTCTTTTTATAAGTTGAGAAATAAGTACAATTTTCCATTTTTCGTTTTATAATTTCAACAAAAAGATCGTACGATTTGGATACATCACTTTCAATATAAACTAATTCCCAAGATTCAAATAAAAGCAAATTATTTAATTTAGTTCGATCAAGTTTAGGTATTACAACAGTAATATTATCTTTATCATACTTCTTACATTTAATTTTATTTAAAGTTTCAAGAAGTACACCGGTCATTGAATGATCGGTGATTTGAAAATCGAAAACACATTTTTCTAAGCACGTATAGTCTTTATTTGTGACGCGACAAAAAATATGATCGAGACACTTCCCTGATATTAATCGAGTTGGCTCATTAATCAAAGAAACTAGCCCATATAAAGCTATTAAATCCAAAAATGAAGAGATTGTATCATTTTTTTCCAAAATATCAATATTAAAATCACCTAGGATCAACAAATTTTTAGAGTTTTCACATTCTAAGAACCTTGAAAATTCCTCATAAAACACCGAAAATGCATATTTATGAAATCTATAAACGCATATAACGACAAAAACTTCGCGATTTATATTAAAAGAAATTTTTATAACATCAGCACTCACCAAATGAATAGCTGAGTAATCATAGCAAATATCATTCCTTATAAAGCACCCAACACCACCAGCAGCGTAAGTTTCATTAGTATTAGCTACAAAATCATATCCAGGCAAAGAGTAATCACCATCTTCAAAATTATAAATCCAAATTTCAGAAACAAGAATCAAATCCGGCATGCAAAGAAAAGAATCTAAATGTGTAATGAGAGCAGAAAAGTTTTCTCTTAAGCTTCTGACATTTTGGTGTACAAAAAAAAGTTTGTTATCACAATATAATTCATTTAAAAATACATTTTCACCATTAGAATAGTTATTAAAAGTTAAGGTAGGAACATCATTATCAATATCTATAAGATTATCAAAATTCATTTAAAAAAAATAGAGTTTTATATTTTTAATAGGTCTTCAAACGACCTAATCACAATGATGTTGCTACCTTCCTCTTTTCTCATTAGTACTTTATTATTTGAATACCAAACAAATTTAAAATTTTTTTCCTTCCTCGCCCCTTTCGCTCGCATAAGAAGTGCCTGGGTGTATTTGGTCAAGGCATCGTTGATGTAAACATTTCCTTTGCTGCCGCCAAGAACGCAAGAGTTGATGTTTTCTTTCTTCGTTTTCTTTTCCCTCATTATTCGTTGCTTGACTGCGAAGTCCACAAAGCTGATACAAATGATAAACTTGCAGGCGGTGGAAGTGGGTTCTTCATTATTATTGTTGTTGTTGTTGCTTTTCACTTGTTTGACAAAGCATTTATCAATATCTTTGTCGTTTACGTTTAATGACATAGCAGAGCGAAAAATTTGAAGTGCCATACTTTGTGCATTGGTGTCATTGACTTCAGGGACTCCAGTTATTTCGATGCATTTCTTTTTTTGATACTGGTTCTGCCAATTCAATTTACTCTCTAGAGTGTTCAATTTGGATTTTAGATCAGCATTTTCTTTTCGTAGATCAATCACAGTTTGGAGGTATTCTTTCTGTAGGATTTCCATATTTAAAAGTTTTTGATAAACCATCTGCAATGTCGGTTCAGCTTCAGTGGAAAGAGATGTTTTGGGAGTGCTTAAATCGCTTGAAGTTGTATTAGTTGGTGGGTTTGTAATTGCTTCAAGTGGTTGTATTGGCACTGGCTCGGGATTGCGAACACTGCGACGTTTTAGGGCTGTGCACCTTTCACATTGATATGATTTCTTATTTACTTTCATAAACTCAATGTCTTCATGTCTAAGGTTCACGCAGTTATTGTGAAAAAAACACTTGCAGTCACCACATGCCACTTTGAATTTAAAAACTCTATCAATTTTCTCTTTGCACACCGAACAATTCATTTTTCTTTTTTTTGTTTGTTTTTTCTTTCTTTCTTTTGACTTTAACAAGAAGGTTTCTTTCAGATGAGATGTGCACCCCACAACACACTGAACTAAGTATCACAGTTTGAAAATTTATCACAGCTGGAAAAGTTATCACAGTTGGAAGAACCACAGATATATGCACTTGAAAAAAGTCTGAAAATAGTTGAGTTATAGTACGGGGATCATGGTGTGAGATATTGTTATGATCAAAAGCGGACGGATATGGACTAGATTTTCGTTTACTATTTATAAAACTCCAAAAGGACTTAGGACTCATTTTTAAATTACTTTGAATCTTTTGGTTATTATTTAGATATTTAAGACTAGGCTCTCGGTTGAACATATCTATGGCTTCACAATAATTGTAAAAATCATTTTCTAAATCGGTTTGTTTGTACTTTAACCACAGTTTGTTTCTATAATTTTTTAACCTCCGCACCTCACTATCATACCAACTCGGAGTGAGTGATTTCGATTTTATAGATATTAATGGTACAGACATTAAGAAACAATCAAATATTTTGTCATAAAATTTCAAAACCATAGAATCAATATCAGTACAAGAACTTAGACATGACCAATCAATTAAAGATAACAAACTATTCAATTTGGCAAAATCAGTTTTTTTGAAGTTAAATCTAAAAACGTTTTCAAAATCTACATTACAAGTTAATTCACTATTTTGGATAATGGATATCGTGAGTGCTGGATGGTGAGAGTCTTCGTTGACCAAAGGCTCAGCTGATCTACCAAGTGTGATATCAGCATTGATGGTTGTGAAAACTAAGTCAAGGATCTTAGAGTTTGAATTTTGAACGTTGTTTATCTGGCGTATTCCAGTCGATGTTATGTTATCAACAGTTTGAGAATCATGAATTTCGAATGGTTGTGAATTTTGACATTTCCTTCACATGACATATATGATTTGTTCGGTCGCCGACAGACGAGAATTTTCATAAAATATAAACCAGTTAAATGGGTGCTAAAAAATGTGAGGTTAAATTCGAAGAAATTTTTCATTCGCTGCTTTGTGGATATAGATGTTGTAAATTGCGAATTAGCCTTTGACAGTTCACAGAAATATCTTCTTGGTCGTGTAGAAAATATAAAAAATGCTAAATTTTACAATTTGAACAAATTGAATGCCGTGTTTCTTTTGAAAATTGTAGATATGGTCGTTTATTCACTCTGTCGAAAAGTTAGAACAACAATTAATTGATATTCGCGCTTGGAATGAGATTAAAACAAATTTATTCGCACTCGCAGGCTTATTTGAAAGGAACTTCAGAATAGACGCATAAAATACGGGTGTGAATTTTACATAAAAGACGAATTGGTGTATTAACTCTCAGACCGAAGCAAAATTTGTACTGCGAAACAAACAATTATTTGTATTGTTTTGTCGAAATGGCATGATTTACCTAATATTGATAAATAATAAATATAATGATATAGGTAATAAAATGGCGAAACGCATTTGGACTTTTATTCAAAAGAAAACTTTAAATTTGAAAAGTACCTATTGATAAACAAAACGTAAGTACGAAGTGAAACAAGCATTTATAAAGGGATTGTGAGCTACATAATGATTGTTTTCGTTTATTTATTCTGAGCTGAGCATTCAAAATATTTGGAATGAGCATAAAGCGTTTCTATAGTCATGTGAAAGGTGGAATAAAAAGAATAAGGTCGTCCAGTGCCATTATTCTCGTTTGTGTTCTCATTAATGGTAGATGCGTACTGGTGTCATTTACTTAAAACAACAAGGAAATAAGAAAAAACGTCTCATGCCACATAGCCATGCATTTAATGTTATTTTGTATACATTTTACATTTTAAACAAACACATATTTGCACTCTATCACCGGTATTCATAAACGCAAATGAAATCAAAATTATTTCTTATCAGCCAAATATATTAATAAATCAAAATTCATAGTACTAAACTAACTCACCAAAGTAGGTACATTGAACGAGTAACTAATGTCGTTTTCGATTGGATTTTCTTATTGTTCTACTCCTTTTTGATTCCAATAGAATATGAACACATCGTGTAGTCAAATTTACACATACACTACTGAATGACACCATTTTATAAAATGGTTTCTTCCACAGTACACATATTAAAGGTAATATATTGCGCATGTTGTCAAAAATCGGTTTTCGGATACTGAACAAAAAAAAAATTAATTCTCAGAGACCTTGTCAAATTGACAATGGGTACATTCAATGCCTCAATTTCAGTACTGAATCTTCAGATTTCTGAATTCTGGCCAATCAGAGGCTTGGAAAATTGAGAAAACTGAAAATCTAAATGTAAAATTTCGATAGTGTTGAACATGCCACAGTACACAAACAATAAACTGACAGGGGTCTCTGAGATTTTGACACATGCGCGAACTCGAACGAAAATGAAAACTCGGAAGATATTACCTTTAATATGTGTGCTGTGGGTTTCTTCAAGCATTTATCACTTTTGAGAAGTAGGTAGTCCGATGAAAAACTATAAATGTATGTGTGAAATAGACTCCGAAACTCTGAACAACCAACCGAAGGCTTTTGGAGTAGTAGGAGTTAAAATGGAGTGGAAAAGGATTACTCCGAACGTCCAATCGAAAACGACATAAGTTAAAAATACTTCTGGGGCCCTACTATGTAGCATTTTTCTACTTTCGAATCCGTTCGAAAGTAGTTGTTTTCAATGCTTATTATAGGTGGTTATATGTATGAAAGTGGGATCAAATTTTAGTGCTTCCGACTTTCTGCTATAGAACCTTCAATTAACGCTGTTTTGTTTCTGTTTATAAGCGCTTGTTAAAGAATTAGCGAGCTGAGATTTTGCGAATTCGAACGTTTTTATTGTAGAATCGAGTTATTAGGCGTTTTCCTTTGGAAGTGGCGAAGTACTTGCAAGTACTTTGCTAGCTTTTTTCAATGGAATATGGAACACATCAAACTGCTTTCCCATGTAAAATGTATCTACTCGCACATGAGAGCATGTGCAGTTGGTAGTACTAGGTTAGGGTTTTCATCTACTCATAAGTACTTTGCCACCTCCAAAGGAAAACGGCTATTTTTGCCAAAAACTAGAGATAAAAGGAAACAAACGCTTGCGACACACATAACAAATGCTATTTACAACCTCAAATGAGAGAGTGTAAGAGCAAAAGTTCACATTTAGTGAGAAAGTATACATATGTGCATTTATTTATAATTGACTCTTGTCTATCAAACCCCTTCCCTGAATACGCACATGACACCAATTTTGCTTGCAACATGAATCCATTACATACGCGGATACGCGAAAATTAACGCGAATGAAGGCCTGTGAGCAGTGAGACGCTTATTTTTTTTTTACTAAAACATCTCGGAATGCTTTTAAGCAATCTGTAATAGTATTTTACAAGTTTGCAAGAAAATCGAAAACAAAATTTTTTTTTTGAAACAGTAGTGGACATACTCATTATTTATTGACAAAGAATATAATAATGTTTGAAAAAAAGTTAACGTTTGAGTATTTTTGATGATTTTTAAAAAGATTTTTCGAGTGGCCTCAATCAAGTGACGCAATTTTTACCATTTTTTTGCAGTTCACTTGTGAAATTCCCCTTCAACGCTATCATTTTATTGTCCAATATGTATACCTATTTTTAGGTATCAAACATTTTCAGGAAAAATATTTCTCACTGGTATTTATCGAGAAAAAACGATTGCGAAAATAGTGGTCCCAAACAAGTTATGCGTACGCAATTATTTCTCTTTTTGTGTTTGAGTTGACTTTTTAATTGTTCTTCTAAGAGTGTTTCTATAGGGGGGTTCACATGGACCAACATTGCTTGACAACATGGCTTGATTTGATAATTTGAACGCAAGAAACAACCGCTTGACAGCCAATGTTGTATGGTTTTTAAAAGATTTTGAATACTTGTTCCATATCCATCAAGCGATGCTGTCAAGCGATGCTAGCCCATGTGAACCCCCCTTATGTCAACGCAACATCTTCCCGTATGACAGTTACAACCCAGCGTGACCCCCTTACTACAATTGTTGTGTTTTTACTACACTTTTTTTTTCAAAAGCACACACAACGCACGCTGCTCCAAACACTACACTTTTTTTGCATCTGAAATTTTGTATTCTTAAAAATGAAAGTGTGTTTGTAGCTTTAAATCTTAACCAATACTTTCTGTGTAAGCCTAGAACACAACATCCTCAATTCCACAATCCACTTTCAGAATGGAATCCACAGTTTGACAGATGAAATTGGTTTTCTCTTTCTAAAATAAATGTATATTCTTCACATTTCTACTTCAGTTTCACAATGGACCGTTTTGAAATTGGAATATGAACTGTTTTTAGATTACTCTCGAATGTTTGATGGAGTTGCACAAAATCGTGTGCTAGTTTAGTATTTTATTTTGTGAATTTCTATTGCTAGGAGTACCAAATGAAAAAATATTTTTCAGCTATCGAAAAACTTAAGTAAACAAACTTAATGCTGTTTGGATTCATGTGTGTAGTTTTTTTGCTTTAAGTGATTTATTAATCACTTAAAAAGTTTATTTATGTATATTTTATGAGTTTAGTTTATTATACTTAGATATGTTATTTTAAAGTGAAAAAAGGGATGAAGAAATTTGTAAAACTATTTTTTTCTTTTTTACTACGTTTTCACTGCACTTTTTTCTCCTAAACAATACACTTTCAATCAGTTGGGAGGACAACACTGGTTACAGCACAGCTGGTCGAAAAACTCGATCGGGTCGGATCGGAATGGAATTTGGAACTGAAGAGAGAAATGAGAAATCCAATAGGGGGGTTCACATGGACCAACATTGCTTGACAACATGGCTTGATTTGATCATTTGAATGCAAGAAACAACCGCTTGACAAGCAATGTTGTATGGTTTTTAAAAGATTTTGAATACTTGTTCCATTTCCATCAACCGATGCTGTCATGCCATGTAAGCCCCCCTAATCATGAGAAAGCGTTCAATTTAATTTTAGTTTGAATTCTAACTTCACCTCGAATACAAATAACTACTCTCTGCTCTCTGTTGTTATGTCGGTTTCAAATAAGAAATAAATACGAAGTGCAACAAGAAATATTTAAATGACATTTAATCTGAAACACACTCGAACAAAAAAGATCCTACGGATATATTATTTGTTTGGATAAATAGTGATTGTGAAGCTTTGGAAAAAAAAAATAAAAAATTTAAAATCATAAAAAAATCATATTTCTACTAATAGTGATTGTAAAGGTTTTACAAAATAAACATGTGCTAAAATATAATTCTGTTAATTGACTATCGGATTCAGAATATTTATTTGTTTATATAAATGGTACAGCATTAACGCAATATTTTCTGCAAAACCATGAATGAAAATTGAGAAAACTATGATTAATTATGATTTTCCACTCTAATTTGAAAACCGGAGCCAACTGTTGATAAAAAGGATACAAAGGTAAAGAAGAGTATTGTTTAATTAAAATTGAAATATTGTTAACACAAGATGTTTTTCGGACTTACTACGATTGTTGTTATTTTTATTTTAATCAACCGATTAAAAAGATAATTTCCGACATTTCGATAGGGTTACAACTGTCGTGGTCACGGGATAACTGATGGCTTGTGGGTGGTTGTTGTTTTTTCTCTTTTTATTTTCGTGTGCGGAGATTATATTGATGAAAATTGATGTGTTGTTTTGTTTGTGCTTGCAACTGAGCTGGTACTTGTTGCGATTGTTGTTGTTGTAATAAGTTGATGTATGCTTCCGAGCAAGCAAAGCTTAGGTATCACATCAGCTGGCGGATTGTTTGATTTTTGTTTTTATTCTCAGCTGTAATCTTGTTATGCTCTAATTTGTTAGTAAGAGGATCCCATGCTGAAAAAAGATTAAAGCTTTCAACACGATTGAAATTTGTGTGAATTTTGATTTCAATTGACTCGCGCACTAATCTTGGTAGATAAAATCTTTCAGTGGAAATTGATTTAGCTTGATCAAATCTTATAAAATGATCCTCATTATAAGCTAGATGTCCACACATGGCGGATTTGGTCACTTCATTCTTTTGTATGGCATTTATATGTTCATTAAGCCTAGTTGAGATTCCTCTTCTTGTTTCACCAATGTACAAAGAGCCACAACTACAAGGAACAGAATATACCCCTGGATTTTCCAAGGAAATTTTATCTTTTGGGGAACTTAGTATTTGGCGGATCTTCGCTGGTGGTTTAAAAATGGATTTAATACCATGTTTGGATAAAATTCTTCCAATTCCTTCAGAATCCCCTTATTTGTATGGCAGAAAAGCTCGTTTTTTATTATGTTCACTTGACTTTTCTTTAACTCCTTGTTTTGGCTTCCAAGAACGTTGTTTTGAGGTATAGGTAACCATTATTCAAAAGAGCTTCGTCGACGTGTTTTAACTCCTCTTTCAGGTGATCACTATCACAGATTGCACTACGGAAGTGAAATTCGATGGATGGTGATGAGATGTGGCATGTAAATACCTGTCTGTATGGGTAGTTTTTCGATACACAGTGTGTCCTATGGTCCCATCTTGTTTTTTCAATAGTTAAACATCCAAGAATGCTAACGAATTATCTTTTTCAGTTTCCATTCTGAATTAGATTTTTGGATGAACCGAGTTTACTTAAATGTTTGAGAAAAGTATCTTCTTCATTTATGTTAATGATACAGTCAACTCCGCTTAACTGGAATACGATTATTGCAGAATATTTGTATCAGTTAAGCGAAGTTTTCAATTAACCGAACTTCGGATAACTGAAACTTGTTTCAAATAAGCAGAATTGCGTCAAAATATGATAAATTTCATTCAACAAAAAAAATATTACATTAATTTTGGTTTATTTTCCATAACATTGCACAATATTTTTTAAGGTTACGTACCCTCCAGGGACGGATTGACAAGAAATGAGTTTTTGACATTCCAAATCCGAGGGGTGTCCTCGATTCAAGATTTAGTGGCAGCGTTCAATGGAAGTCTCACTAATGCGAAGCTGAATGAGTGCAGAATTAGCATTTGAGACGAAAATATTTGTTTCAATTATGCGAAGTTTTCATATAATTGGAGTTCAGTTAAACGAAGTAGATTGTGTGAAAAATGCTCAAAAAGGCTCCGTTATAAAATTCTTGTTTCAGATAAGCGAGGTTTTCAGCTAAGTGGAGTGTAGTTAAGCGGAATTGACTGTATACAGAATGTGTCATCAATATATCTCTTCCAGATATCTGGATGCAACATTTTGAAGAACTGGCAATACAGACTTTTCCAGTTAAGCCGATTATCTGGAAGAGATATGTTGATGACACATTCTGTATCATTAACATAAATGAAGTAGATACTTTTCTCAAACATTTAAACTCGGTTCAACCAAAAATCAAATTCACAATGGAAACTGAAAAAGATAATTCGTTAGCATTCTTGGATGTTAAACTATTGAAAAAAAAAAACAATATGGGACCATAGGACACACTGTGTATCGAAAGACAGGTATTTACATGCCCTTAAGAAATATGAAATCCTTAATTTATTACTAAAATACATAATGCTTAGTTAAAAGAAAAATAAGTTAAATGGAAAGAATTTTTTTTGTGGGGCACCAAGTAGGTACCTAGTAAACGATGCAAACATATTGGGGAATATTCATAGATGTTGTTTAAGCTGTTGCCATTGCCAGATTAAACTGGAGTTTACCTGATGAAGTTTCAATATGATAATCTCCAGATTTGCCCAACAATAGCTTATACAACATCTATGAATATGCCCCATTGATTTTAACATCTTGATTTTACTTGCGATACATGTACTGTAGGGCAAGTTTTGGATTCCTGCAAAAATTAAATTTCCGGATAACAATCATACATGACATTGCGATGATAGAGAACACGGAAAAAGTGGGTGGTGCAATTCCGTCTGTCTGTACCTTAACCTACAGCCTTAAGCAGTGCAGCGATTTTCTTCAAATTTTGAACTTAAGATTTTTTCGGAGCCTTAAGTGGGGAATTGAATTTTTTTAACTCCAAAAATAACCGTAGGAACTTGCCATACAAACGTTAATAAAAACTTGTTTATCGCTCCAGCGATTTCGATAAAAAAAATCTGTGTGTTATTGTAATATAATGTACTTTCTGGTAAAAAAAATACCAAAAACTTTTATTAATTTTCTCTTTAATGGCTTATCATTTTTCAATCAAATTTTTTATGCAAAAATGCATTTGAAGTTTCAATAAAATGTATTACGCATCAAAATTTTGAAAAAAAATAAATAAATTTAGGATTCTTTAAAAAATACTTTTCTTTTTTGAAAAATCAATATTTGAATACTCAATATAAACGGGTTTAAGTTTTTTTTTTTGAAAATAAACTTAAATTAATAAATATTCAAAACCGGAGCTAGTACATGCCAACCAGTAGTGCATTTTATTTTTGCATGATACGATGACATGAGTCAAAAGCACCTTCGACGATGGAAACAAAATTTCGAATGTGTAATTTGAAATTTTCTTCTTAAGGAACCGGGCATGATAGTTGGAAATAGTTTGCAGTTTTCTTGCATTTTAAGAATAAGCTAAGTCAAAATTTTGAAGTCCTTTTTTTGAAAAAAATTTCATACTGACCTGCTAACTTCACAGTGAAATTTGTTTCAAATTTAGGACTTCAAATTTTGAACCTAGTCTATCGTAGAAATGCAAGAAACTGCCAATTTGGGGCCTTACTTCAAGTTCATAGCATGCTTGGTTTCTGAGATACACCATGTGACCTGCTTATTTCACTGTGAAGTTAGCAGGTCAGTATGAATTTTTTTTCAAAAAAGGACTTCTAAATTTTGACCTAGCTTATTCCTTACCTTTATAAATTTTGTTCTCAAAAGCTTAAAAGTTGAAAGTTCTTTCATAAAAACCACTGAAAAAGCTCTGTTGTGTTGTTGCGAGTTGGCAAAGGCAACTCTGTTGGAATGAAATGCCAATTTTTTGTTTTATTTCACACAAAGAAGGTAGAAGCGAAAGCGAGTATACGATCAGAATGCTTTTGGCATTGACAGATGACGGTCATGTTGGAGTGTATAGAATGTTTCAAAGAATTACAACAACAATTTCAGTATGTTAATCAGTGGCTTAGTATCTTTTTCAGTAGCAGATTTGTAATTATAGTGTTGTGATGGTATTCACCGGCACCACTGATTTGAAAAAAACTCGCCCATAAGCCCTGTACTGACAATTTTTCCTGGACAGACTAGAGCCTATCGTTGAAATGCAAAAAAACTACAAATTTGGAGCCTTACCTTTGTATATAAAATCTATAGTACTATCATCAGCCAATTTTTTTTATTTGCATAAGCCGTCACCAGGCAGCGCTAATAAGGAAATGTATTTGATATTTGAGAGTTGAAATAGAAGAAAAATGTAAAAGCAAAATGAAAAAGTCGTAAGAGAGGGTTATATTACATTGATTCTCGCAACAATAAGGGGAGCAAGGGAGACAAATGAATCAGTTGCTGGTGCCATACTAACGACAAGAATAAATGAAAGGAAATAAAAATAAAACAAATTGCTTTCTATGACTCGATTGTGTTTGTATGTGAGCTTGAGGTATAAGTTATATGTTTGTTTATAGATTTATACGTACATACATAATGTAGGTAGGCATGTAGATTATATTTTCGTTTATTATTTTAATTTTGTCTTTCAAATCTTGGGTATTTTACTTGAAATTTTTAATCTTTGTAGCAATGTTGCAACTTTTCACCACATCTATGAAGGAATTATTTAAGGACATGTTGGGATATTTAAATTTTTTGTATTTACCTTAGGTAGGTAGTAGGTATTTTATCAGTTTTTTCCAAATTTTATTATAACATTATGATAACAGTCCTACGATAACCATTAATAGAATTTAAACCATCATCGCGTAAAATAAAGAGTATATTAAGTTTTTGTTAGGAAAAAATGCACTAGGTAATTTTATTTTGAATAGTTTTGTTTTGATCTATTGCTATTGAAAAAAAACTTTTATTTTAACTATTGGGATGCAATTTTTATTTATGTATTTGTTTGTTTAAATTTCATGTAACTCCAGAAATAATTTGTGTTTAATCACTTATGACACACACTATTGGTTAAAAGTAGACAAGAAAAAAAAATCCTACGGGAGGGGGTTTTATTTCCCCCCGCTTGGACAGAAGGTGCAGTTATATAAAAATAAAATAGATATATGTCTGAGAATAATTAAATATGAATATTCTCATCGGCTTTTTTGGTCGAAATGATGATTTAATGAAAGATTATTTGATTTCCTTTTTTTCCCAACGTTTCGACGGTGGTTGCCGTCTTCTTCAGGGGAAATCTTTATTTATAAAAAAGAAGTTATTGCACATTATGTATGTAGGCCAACATGAAATTAAATAGTTAGGTACCTAGGTATTTAGAATGGAAAAAGTATACCTATATTAACAAACAACCACTTACAGTATTGTTTTGTAGCTTTTTGGAAAACCAGAAGTCCATTCTCATGGTTTATTTTCAAATAAAGTTCTTTTCGTAAACAGCTTCGACAAAAATTGTTTTCAAACTTAAAATTGTGAAAAAAGTTGTTTTTTAATATTCATTATGTATGTTTTTCCATTTTAAGTATTTTTTTATAAAATTGCCGCCTGTCCAAGCGGGGGAAATATACTTTTTTTTCTTGATTACTTTTAACCTAAGTACATTACATGCCCTTGGCAGATTTTACGCGAATAACCTAGTATGCTGCATGCACAAAAAATATGCCATTAAATTAACCCCTACAGCGACTAAAGGGATGAAAATAAAAATCTGAACAAATTAGGGAATATTTTTTTTTTTCATTTAGAACCTGATCTTTTTCTTACGACCACCCTAATGCACCTACCTACATATCTTCCTAGCTATCAACATTTCAAGAGGCTTAGAATTTTTGAAATTGTGTGCATAAAAACTAGATAAAATACATAAAAGAACAATGTTCGAAAGCATGAAATTGATTTAAGAAAAACGAATGTCATCCATGTATGTACATGTACATAAATACGAAAATATTAATTTTATACCAACAAAAAATTTGAAATCATTGGAGCTATTTATTAGAAAAAATTAAATAAAAATTTGGCTTTCTGGTTTTGATATTCAACACTCTTGTGAGACAAATATTCTAGAAAGATATAGGTACTATTACCATTTTATTATTTTTTTTTTGACCCTTCACCGTTAGTTTAAAAAAAGTACTAAACAACGACTTTTTATGGTCTTTTCGTAAACCTTTTGTTTCCTTGCAAATATTGATTGCATGGCTTGCGTTGGTATGCATAGTTTTAGACTTTGAAATCATCAATATTCCTGTAAATATTCAAATAGATTCATTTTCATGGAACCGTTTTTCCACACCAAATTTTCAAAGTTTTACAAACCAGTTAAAGGAACAAATTGTGTTGTTCCTAAACAATGCGTAGTCGTTATCAAAATGACAAGAAATTCATCAACCCGTTTTTGAAATACGGTTTGCGGCTAAACTAAGCATCCTAGCGACTTAAAAATCCAGATTCTTTAAATGCAAAAGAAACTTTGCATACACCCAACCTCGCACCCAACCCAAATCCTATAATGAGCCCAAGCAGGGGGGTTGCAGGGGGGCAGCATGCCCCCCGATACACACATCGCTGTTCATTCGCGTTTATTTGTCATTCAAGGTACTCTTGCTCAAAAGAACTCAATTAATGCATAGCATTATACGAAAAATCAACTTTTATCTTTAAACGCGATTTGCGGCTAAACTAAGCGTCCTAGAGGCATCAAAGTTTACATCTTTAAACTTGATTTGCGGCTAAACTAAACGTCCTAGCGACTTATAAAATGCATATTCGTGATCTTGGAATGTGCCCGTTCCCAAAAATCAAAATAAAATTGATAAAAAGTTTTTTCCAAAACTTTCAAAAAAAATATTTTCAGTTTTTTCGGCTAAACTTTAGCAATTTTTGTTGTCTTTTTTAATTTTTTTTCGAATTATGTGTGAATGATATTTTTTTCTTAAAATGCAAAAGGAACTTTGCATACACCCAACCTCGCACCCACCTCAAATCCTATAATGGCCACAATCAGGGGAGTTGCAGGGGGGCAGCATGCCCCCCATACACACCTCGGTGTTTATTCGTGTGTATTTGCCACCCAAGGTACTGTTGCTCAAGAAAACTTGACATTGGCGCTCAACTGATGCATCGCATTATACGAAAAAATCGTCTTCAATCTTTAAACGCAATTTGCAAATTGCATAGGAAAGAAAAATATTAATGAGCTGTCGCATATAGTAGTAGAAACGACGGGATTTTGATTGGCGGGATTTTGATTTTCGGGATTTTGATTTCCGGGATTTTGACACGCGGGATTTCGACATACGGGATTTTGATCCGCGGGATTTCGACCCCAACCCCTTATTTTGCACTCCTTTTTCATTCCAACTGTGTCAAACTGGAAAAGTGCTGCAAAAGCAATGCTAAGAACATCCAAACGAAAACAGACCTAAAGCAACAAACCACCCCAAACAAAAATTCGTTTTTATACCCACCCCAGCACAAAAATATTCGGATCGTATGCTGAACGGCAGCAGCAGCAGCCGAGCATGAGCAACAGCAGCCGTCAATGACAACCACCTACGTGCTTTCCATATTCCAACAACAACCAACAAAAATAACATAAAACGAAAGTAAACGAAACAACCCAAAAATATACACACTAAATGACAACAAAAATTATACCTAACAGCAGCAACCTTCCCCACCAAAGCATTTTTGCGACTGAAATCTGATAAAAACAAAACACGAAAGAAAACACAAAAGTAAAATAAACAAACAAAAAGATTTAAAGTAACCATGGTAACAAATGCAATCTTACAATATAACTTGCAAGCAGTGTTGCCATAATCTCAAATTTCACTATGCTAGATTTCAAATATTATAATGCTAAATCGTATGGAAGCCCAAAAAACAGAATGCTAGATTTCAAAATCCGTTTAAAAATATATTGTGCACAAAATATCAAAGTTTAATTTTTCAGAAATACTCTTAATATAACAAAAAAAATATAATTGATTCGAATATTAGTAGCTTTGGCTAGGTACTTTACTGCATGATATTTGAAACATCTTTGTTTACACTGAACCGAATCCCCACGTATATATTTGAATTCAACCAATGATGCACTTCGTCGGGCCAGTGAATAGTCATTCATACGGATATAAACTGTTTGTTAAATAACCAATTTTTCATTCAGCCCCTGAATTTATTTCATAAATCAACTAATATTACATTAATTTATAAAACAAAATTACTTACTCAACGAAAAATTTGGTGGTGAAATTAACTGCTTTACCTACGACTTCAGTGGCCCAAGGAAGTCCATCATTGGCTGAAATCTAATACAATCAGCCGTCAGATGATCACATTTGAAATTCCTAAGATCAAAATTTTAACAATAATAATAACAATTTGGCACTAGATTATACATAATTGAATATTTTTTTAAATCAAATCTAGCATTCAAAAATGCCAAACAAAGACAGATAATGCCAAAAAAGCATTTGGCATAATTTTAAAATTTCAAAATGCTTTTCACTCCTGTATAATGCTAGATTTAGCATTTATAATGCCATTATGGCAACGCTGCTTGCAAGCATATATTTTGTTGTTTGTTTCAAAATACATACATATTTTTTCTTTCCCAACGATAGAAAGAAAAACAATCATGCTTTTATTTCAGCTCACATGAGAGCCAAATACGCATACGCACCCAACTCTCAACCTATTATTCATTGACAAAACCAATACCTTTGAAAAAAACAAAATTGCTTGATTTCTTGCCTCCCTCCAACTCTTATAAAAAAGGTATACAGCTCTCTCATTATTTTATTATTACACTTTATTCTTCATTTGCCATATTCAAGTTTATAATTCAGCTGTACACACTTAGTTAGGCTCAGCACCAGTAATTTCATAAGCCGTCACTTGGTTCGTGCCAGTCGTTCGTCACCCATGATAGTACTATAGATTCTATATACAATGGCCTTACTACAAGTTCCTAGCTCACTTAGTTCCTGAGATACGCCATGTGACCTGCTAACTTCAAGTTAGCAGGTCACTCAATTACACCCTTATTTGGCGAACTGCAAAATCGGGAATAGAAATGCAAACAAAAAAGCAAAAAAACTGTAAATTCCTGTCAAGGTCCCATTTACGTGGGTGAAAGGTGCCCTGCTAACTTCACAGACGTCATAGCATAGGATCTTGAAGAGCTTGAACCAAGCATCGTTGATGGGTGGCTGAGGGTGACTCATCTCTTCGTATTCAAAATAGCGTGACTATAAATATTTTGCTACAATGTTTTAAAGAAGAGCGATTGTAGTACAGACAATTCGTAGAGATTTTTCTGATCAAAATAAGCACAATCTTCGATGTTCAAAGGGTAGACACGGTGCATTCAAGAGGACACAAGCGTTCAAAGCAAACCTTTGCCTATTAACTCCTACTCTCACCTCCAAGTGGTGTCTAGTACCTTTAACTGAAGATGGGGTTCCAATCCCTGTTGACGGTTTAAGGCGACAGCAAACGAGAGAGGGGAGGAGGAGTGTTCCCACTAAGGCACTTCTCTTTTATCCAGGCGCCAGCGGAAGAATTCTCAAGATGGAATCAACGGTGGCGTCTACAGTTCCAGTTAGGCTGAACTACTTAGTGAACACCTTATACGGGCTACTACGACATATTCGAAGCTCAGGCCAATAAGGAGCGGTTAATCTGGCTCCCCGTCTTTGGAGTTATATTGTAAGGGTCTGGTCATCCAGGTTGGGGGTCGTGCCGTCGGGGTGACTTCCCGGCCACGTAAAGATATTTAGTTGCGAAGCAACAACAAGCCTCGGATACCGAATGATTTACTGTTGACGAACCTAGCAAACGAAATAAGGACAACGAACTTCGGATCTGCCCGTGGTGTTCTGTCTCTCTATAGACCACGTGCAGCGGAACATTCAGCGTCAGACTTAGGCAAAAAGTCTTGGGTTTCAACTATGTGAACGAATGCCTCACGATAGTTCGCATCAAGGCTAAGTTCGCCAACATCAACCTTATGTGCGCGCATGTCCCTATAGAGGAGAAAGATGACGACATCAGGGACGAGTTCACCGAGCTCCTGGACAAGACATATGAATCAATGCCCTAGCTATGACATTAAAATTGTCTTGGATGATTTTAATGCCAAACTAGGAAGAGAAGACGTCCTTGGTGGCACAATCGGAAGATACGACTTTGCTGCGGGGCGAAATGTTGTGGTAGCTAGTACACAGTTCCCGCATCTCGATATACATGAGGGACATGGCGAATTGCTGGTCAATCAACTGCCAACCAGATTGACCACATTGACCTCGCACGACCACCACATCGAAGCCCTAGTTTGACGAAGAATGCCGGCAAGTACATGCAGCCAAACAACAGGTACACAAAGCGGCGCTGCATAGAAGGACCAGAGCTGCTCGAGTGCTCGCGACGAGAGCTCTACGAGCAGAAGAGGATAGAGGAACACAAGCTTCTAAGAAGGAAAAAGAAAGAGCATGAGAAGTGCGCGATCGAGGAATTAGAGGGATGCCTTTGCAGGAATGAAGTTTGGAAGTTTTACCAAAATTTTAAAAGAACCTCCCAAGTTTACAATGCCCCAACCGAAGCCTGCAAGGACGATCAGGGGAACATCGTGGTAGAATCGCGGTCGGTACTGAGGATATGGAAAATCATTTCTGGAAATTGTATAACGGCGATGAGGAACCGAATTCCGCAACCATGCAGATTGCACCATTCAACCTGAAGGACGTAGGCCAGATGGCGCAGCAGTGTAACATTCACCTGTGTTAGGTGTCGGGGAATAGGGACATTGTAAGGCCGATGAACTCGCTAAATGTGGAACACCTCTACCTCTCCTACCTACCAAGGCAGATATAGGCATACTATTGCTACTTTTAAACTTTTGCTGAAGCAAGATGCATTAGAGAGAACAAACCTAATGTGGAACGATATCACCACTTGTTTGGCAACAAAACAAATCTGGCCAGTAATGAATTTAAAGCGATCTAAGTGTTTGATAGCTCTAAGTAGATTGCACATTAGCTCCATGATTGGTGTTATAACCGGACACTGTCTTATAGGAAAGTACGCAATGCACCTTGGCGTGTTCTCCAATGATTTTTGCAGAACCTGTACTGATGAGGAAGAGATAGAATCAATCCCTCACCTTCTATGCACGTGCCCTGCTCTATCTCATAGACGAAAACTTCACCTTGGTGATTTTTACTTCAATGATCCCAGTGATCTAACAAACTTAGACATAGGCAGTCTACATATTACGCTTCATTAGAAGCTCCAAACGGTTCACCGAGTGAGGAAAAGAGTTTTCTAGATTCATGTGGTATCACAATGGACCAAATCTTGGTCTAAGTGTGCCAGTCTTCACGACTGGCAGCCACTTCAACCTAGCATTGGGCTAAGAAGGTAATTCAGAAGCAAAGACCTTTCTCGAGCAACTAAACTATCCCTGTATAAGAAGCTTATCATCCCGGTCCTGTTGTATGGTGCAGAGGCATGGACACTGTTAACGGTGGATGAGAACGCGTCAGGTTGTTTTGAGAGGAAAATTGTCCGGGTGATTTTTGGTTCCGTCTGCATAGAAGGGGAATAGAGAAGAAGATACGACAACGAACTGTATGGTCTGTATGGCTGGGTCACCTAGAAGGAATGGACGGGCCACGGGCTCCGGCCCGGAAAGTCTTTGAATCAAACCCCGTGCGACAGCGCAGTAGAGGTGGACAGCGTAAAAGGTGGCGCACCCAAGTGGAAGATGACCTCAATCAACTTGGTGTGCGAAACTGGAGACAGCTAGCTAGAAACCGAGCCAGCTGGAAGAAGCTTGTTGGTTGAGGCCCTGGTCCACCCTGGACTGTAGCGCCACCTTAAGTACGTAAGTAAGCATACCTAACTAACATTTCAGCTTCGGTTCGGCCTAACTGAATAGGCTTTCTGATTTCCTTAAGACATTTGTAAAATTTCGTTAAGCATTAAAAGGTGAATATTATAGAACTTCGAAAATGATTTCGGAAAATCTTCTTGGAGGCCCCGTACGCAGATCTTTTAAAAGCTTCAAATTCTATACTATCTTTAAGAAGTTTTAACGAGCGCTATTCGAAATCTTAGTGAAATTATGGTTTTGACTGATAGCTTCAGAAATGTTTCTATAAAAGTAAACACGCAAGTGTAATAGAAAGTCTTATAATACCTATTAGAAGCCGACAATACAGCTCTTACAGAGATTGTAGGAAAATGGGGGAAAAAATATAATTCTTTTTACTTTCAATTTCTTTTGAGTGATTTTTACCGCTTTTAATGTTTGTTAAACTTGAAACTATTATTTGTTTTCAATTATTTGTTAATTAATGAATTGGAAATAATTATAGAACACAAAGATTTTTCTTACCTGTCTAAGAATCGAGCACGGAACTCCTGCGTAAGAGTCCATCACTCTACCCACTCAGCCATCTTAGATATAAAATGGAAGATGCAAAAACTTAATCAGTATTTTCCAGTCTTACATGCTGGCTCCACTAGACATGAACGATGTCCAACATCCAAACCACAATCCAATCAGCAAACTGATTTGTATGGATATGTCACTGCACGGACATGGATTTTTGAGACTCCATTGTTTTTTTTTAAACATATTCATAATCCGACGATGGCTATGCCCAGTGGAGCCACCATGTTAATAACAAATTTGTAACCCGTTCACACGAAGAAACAAGATGTACAAGTTTTTTTTTTTTTAAATCGCTTGTTTATTATTGAAATTAAAATCTGAAGAGCTGAGTGGTTGATTTTAAATTCAATCGCCCAGTGGCCCAGTGCCTGAGGTTAAGTCTAAGCTTTTGATTTTTTCATCTTCGTCATCGCTTTCTTGAAAACATTAATCATTAAACTCGTGTGTGTTATCCCTCATAAAAGTTTCGCCTCTCATGCTGGTAGTGGGGTTCATATCTAAGTACAGAATGAATATTTATATTTAAAAGAAAATTATAAACAGGGAAACAATGAAACACACTTAAATCTTCTGGCTCTGGAGATATTTCATTTATAGATGAAAGACTTATTAAATCTGAACTTTCTTGCCGTCACGTCGTTGTCTTTCATTTGCATTCTTTTGAGATCTAAGTTACGAGCTCTCTGGAGTATTAAGAAACGTCTCACCGCAAGAGATCTATAATAATTTCCCGACTTTTAAATTTTTTCCACGAAGTAGACATATTCACTCAAAAAAAATTTCACAAACAATTTATTCCATAAACGAAAATTTATCAATGACTTCATTAAAATGACTTTGACAGATTTGAGTCTCTTTAGCATAGACTGACATTTTCTATTATGGTTCGTTAATAAAGTCTGAGAAGTCTCTGCGAAGTATTCAGACTTGCAGCATATCGATATTTCTAAGCTAATAGAAACTGAAATGTTTGTTGGGAAAATCTTCCTTTTCTGCATATTAAATTGATTGAAATTAATTAAACTCTTGACCGGACTGGTAAAACTAAAAAAAGTTAATTTTTTATTTCACAATTTTGTTTTTTAAACTTTATTAAAAGTGCGCATTAGTTTACTTTCTAATCAACTTTAAACATTTTTATTGAGTTATGTATTTATTTTTATTTTCAGACCTTATGCAATATTTTAACAAAAACCGTCGTATATTTAATTGCTTTTATCTACAACCATAATTGCTAGGCATCCTTTAAGCAAAATAATGAATTTACCACTAAGAAGGTAAGTTTAAACTAAAATGAAAATTGTTAACAAATAAAAAAAATATTTCTTTTTGTTGTAGATAAAACTAATGTTTAATATTTTCCATTAAATACTACTTCGTCATTGAGGTAACCAAAAGCCAATATTTAAACTTTCATCAGCAAAAAAAAACTGCTAAATAAACCAACCTTATATTCAACCACACCATCGACCAGCTCAGTATCAAACACAAAAGAACTCTTTACAAATGTTCACCAACAAGTGCTCGTCATCAAAAGTATGTTTTAGAAAATTAAGTTTATTTTTAAAAAGTTATTAAGGCCCGTTTGCTTAGATGAAACTTATAAATATTAAGTTCAAAATAAGTGCATGCATTGTGTTCATATTTGAGTGTAGTATTTATCAGCAAACGGGTCTTTATGTCTCTAGTTAATGGAGGAACTTTAAACATTAAAACTACTAGTTTAAGATAAAAAATATATTCATAATGAGAAAAAAGCAATACATGTTATAAAATATTGGTTTTGACACGACAAAAATAGTACATATATCCAAATCAAATTAATATCTTTTATAGCTACCAATATTAAGAAGCCAGTTTACAGTTATTACCGATTAACTCTTACAAAAGAAACAAAACAACAACAAAAAAGTTATCTTAATGTAGGTTAATATTCTATTTTCCCTCTGTCTTTAAATCTCAAGGCTGGCTTGCAGCTACAATTACAATACAAGTTCGCAGTGCGTTTGCGTTGGACTGTACGTCTGTGAAGTTAGCAGGGCAACTTTCACCCACGCAATTGGGACCTTGACAGGAATTTGCAGTTTTTTTGCATTTTTTTGCATTTCTATTCCCGATTTTGCAGTTCGCCAAATAACGGTGTAATTAAGTGACCTGCTAACTTCACAGTGAAGTTAGCAGGTCACATGGCGTATCTCAGGAACCAAACGTGCTAGGAACTTGTAGTAAGGCTCCAAATTTGCAGTTTTTTTGCATTTCAAGAATAGGCTAGGTCAGAATTTTGAAGTCCTTTTTTTGAAAAAAATTTCATACTGACCTGCTAACTTCACAGTGAAGTTAGCAGGTCAGTATGAAATTTTTTTTTTAAAAAAGAACTTAAATTCTGACCTAGCCTATTCTTGAAATGCAAAAAAACTGCAAATTTGGAGCCTTATTTCAAGTTCCTAGCACGTTTGGTTCCTGAGATACACGATGTGACCTACTTGCTTCATATTGAAGTCAAACTTGGGAAATTTTTAAATTGAGGACTTCAAATTTTGAACATAGCCTATCGTTGTAATGCAAAAAAACTGCAAATTTGGAGCCCTTTTGCAAGTTCCTAGCATGCTTGGTTCGTGAGATACACGATGTGACCTACTTGCTTCATATTGAAGTCAAACTTGGGAAATTTTTAAAGTGAGGACTTCAAATTTTGAACATAGCCTATCGTTGAAATGCAAACAAACTGCAAATTTGGAGCCTTATTGCAAGTTCCTAGCATGCTTGGTTCCTGAGATACACCATGTGACCTGCTAACTTCACTGTGAAGTTAGCAGGTCAGTATGAAATTTTTTTTAAAAAAAGGACTTCAAAATTCTGACCTAGCCTATTCTTGAAATGCAAAAAAACTGCAAATTTGGAGCCTTACTGCAAGTTCCTAGCATGCTTGGTTCGTGAGATACACGATGTGACCTACTTGCTTCATATTGAAGTCAAACTTGGGAAATTTTTAAATTGAGGACTTCAAATTTTGAACATAGCCTATCGTTGAAATGCAAAAAAACTGCAAATTTGGAGCCTTATTGCAAGTTCCTAGCATGCTTGGTTCCTGAGATACACCATGTGACCTGCTAACATCACTGTGAAGTTAGCAGGTCAGTATGAAATTTTTTTCAAAAAAAGGACTTCAAAATTCTGACCTAGCCTATTCTTGAAATGCAAAAAAACTGCAAATTTGGAGCCTTACTACAAGTTCCTAGCACGTTTGGTTCCTGAGATACGCCATGTGACCTGCTAACTTCACTGTGAAGTTAGCAGGTCACTTAATTACACCGTTATTTGGCGAACTGCAAAATCGGGAATAGAAATGCAAAAAAAATGCAAAAAAACTGCAAATTCCTGTCAAGGTCCCAATTGCGTGGGTGAAAGTTGCCCTGCTAACTTCACAGACGTTTGGACTGTCATGCTGAAGGTATGGGTTCGATTCCCAGCCACTACCGCCTTTATTCAAGGATTTTTTTCCGAGGCAGGTACTGCATCTTGCGAGGAACTGACAAACCTTCAAAGCGTATCTGTTCAGAATAAGTGCTTCTCATCCCAACATTCGGTCTTGGCAGCAAATAGAAGGTCCTTTCTATTCCTTCCAACAACACACACATTGAGAGTTGTAAATGTAAATCACTACGCTATGGTTCTCCACGAGCTGTCGCACCACTAAATTTTATTTTACAAGTTCACAGCACAGCATTAAATATACCTAGGTACTTGGATAAGGTTCGCAGCTTCACTTAACGAGTTCGGTCTTCATCAAATGTAAAGGTAGAACTATAACAGTCGGAAGGGCACTCAAGCTAATGTCAAAAACCTACGAAAATTTTAACCATAGAACCCATACGGGGTGTGTAGGAACCCCACTTCAAATTTAAATTGCCTATATTTTTTTTGCAAAAGACGTATTTATACCGGATTGTCATGACTTTTATTTTTTTCATTGTTTCTGTATGACCCAAAGCAATTATGTTAGTTTTCTCTCTCCATTGCATGGATATATTGGTCATTGGGGTGTATAGGTACCCCAAATAGGTTTGCGGAAGTTTTTTTTTTAAAGAACCCCTTTGAAAAAAATAACTAAGCGATTTTAGTATGTAAATAAGTGCTGTTTTCCAAGTTTTAGAGAGTAAAATATTGAAAATATTTAATAGAATAAAAAAACCTGCAGCAAAATGTCTGATTACAAAAGTGACCTTGCGCTGATTATCGCATAGACATATGCAAAAGCTGCAATTTTTTACCAACAAAATGCTTAAAAATATAGTGAAAGTATTTTGAAAATGTAACTTTTCTATGCAAATATCAATTAAAATTTATGTCTTTTTTCAGATCATAAACAAATTTTCTGAATTCCGTCTTCACAAATAATTTTAATGTTTTTATTTCTGAAAGGCTCAATAAAATATCCATACTTTTTGGGTTGTTCTATAATATGAATTTGCATCACTTTAGTTTCCATTTTTAAGTTCAATTTTGTATAATTCTTATTTAAAATGAATTTGTTATGAATAAAAGAAAAGAAAAATTATATCATTTCATCTTAAATTTGACATAATACCGCTTTAAAGCTAATGGGGTGTTGAGGAACCCCAAATAGGTAAATGTAACAAAAAACAAGGTATGGGTTGTAGGGTTAATTTATATTTTGTTTTTAAACAAGCATAATGGGTTATTCTATAGTAAGTCTAGGTGTCATTGATTTACATTTGGTTTATACAGGGTGTCCCGGACCTGAGTGGAAGTATTTTAGGGTGTGGTTCTTGGGTATATTCTAAGAAAAAAATTATATTGGGGAAAAATTGTATTTCCCTTCCAGGGGGGCAGTTTCTGAAACATTGACCTTAAATGCAAAAAAAAAAACATTAAAAATCAACGAAAATGCATCTATTAATCTGCTATAGTTTTGTTGAAAGCTAATATTCCATTCTTGTATTTGGTTTTTAGATCAAGTTGTTTAAGCGAATAGTTTTTGAGAAATTAAATTTAAAAGTAAAAATAAAAAAAAAAAAATTGTATGTTTATGTTGCGTCTTCTGCTGCTGCTGAAGAAAGCAATTATTCTTATTAAATAAAACCAGAGTTATTAATAACAAATTATAATATTTAATTATTGGAAGTATAAAGGCTAAGAACAAGTAACAACTTAACAAGAAGAAGGAAATCAGAAAGAAGAGAATGATTTTAGCAAGGAAACCTTAGAAGAAGGAAACGCAAGTTAATTAGAAAACGAATAAGATGTACATGTCATGTGTTATATACGTATAAGATAATTTTGACAGAATAATTGGCAGGTCTGCGTTCTGCGTTCAGGGGTGTAACAGTTTATAAGTGCTGTTTTGTGTTCAATATTCAATGCCGTCATTAATTTTTAGTCAATTATAGAAAACCAAATGTTAAAATCTTTCTTAGTTTTTGAGAAATTAAGAAAAAACAAAAGGTGTTTTTCCTAAAAAAAATAGCCCGAAAAATTAATTTAATAATGAATTATCCATAACTTAGCCCTTTTATCGGGCTTTTTTTTGGCAAAAGTACCTTTTGTTGTTTTTTTAATTTCTCAAAAACTAAAAAAGATTTGTACCGTTGGTATCCGGTAATGGACTAAAAATAATAAAGGCATTCAATATTGAACACAAAAACTTAACTACGTAAAATTTTGAAAAATGTCAATGGAATGGAGTATCTATTATCTTTCAACAAAACTATACCACCAGATTGATTTTAAATGTTTTTTTTTTTTTGTATTTAAGGTCAATGTTTCAGAGGCTGCCCCCTGCCTTAGGGAGGGGAGATACAACTTTTCCTCCATAATTTTTTTTCTTAGAATATACCCAAGAGCCACACCCTAAAATACTTCCACTCAGGTCCGTGACACCCTGTATAATGTATGCTTATTCTGCAATATGAAAATAAATACAATGAAGTATAACTGGCGTTTTTCTTTTTGGCTTTGAGCAAAGCTAGGTAACGTGAAATTTCTTGCATTTTTTTTTACAATTGACGGGCGACTGTCCAGGACATCCATTTTTAGTTATGTATCACTAAAATATAAGTGAAGTTGGCTTCGCTTAGCGTTTCGCTCGATTCGCTCGGTCATTTAATCTTGAACTAATTGAACCACCTCTGTGCTAGCTCCGATAGGAAAAGAAACATACTTTTTATGCTCTGATATGTCTGAGCTAAAAAAGAAACAGAACTTTTGTTTGACAGTTCCGTGATCTGCTCTGAGTTAAAAAAGAAAAACCTCAAATGTATAATTATTGTTTTTTGCTTTAAATTTTTTTATTAATTCTTAGAAAATCTTTACTTTACTATTGACACTTGAATATGAATTAAAATTATGCAACTAAGCACAATTTATTATATAAACAGGGAACAATTGTTTATTTTATATTCTGTGAGGTTCCCATGGCATCATGGTCAACGGTATGCTGACCGGAAACTAATGTTTACTTAAGACGAGACGGCGGCGATTATATCCGTTGATCACGTTAGTTGGTAATGCGAAATTTGGTTATGGGTGATGTCTGTGGTCTGTGACATAACTGTATGTAGATATGTTTGTCGTGAGGTTCACGTACACGTATGTAACTCGATGACTATCTCCGGATATAATGAAGTGATCAAAAGCGTTCTGTTTTTAAGATTTAATTTTATTGTTAGATCTGAATAGTACAACGGGAGATGAGAAACTGAAAACTATAAAAGAAAGAGTGAAGAATGCATTGCAACAAAACATGCATCAGATCCGACGAAAGTTCGTTAAAGCCGCCGAACGATAGATCTCATTTGGTTCTGCCCGGAGCATTTATCCTACTGAGTTTATTTTTTCAGTGCAGATGAGGGTTGCTTTGTTGAAACCGATACACATGGCCTTATTGGCTTTCTTGGTTTGGATGTATGTTTGTAGGTAAACAATAATGATAGTTTTTGGGATTTTATAGATTACCTGATGTGTTTTGAATCACGGACTCTCTTTCTCGGCCGATGTTCAAAGTGTTTACTAATATAACTTTCGGATTCTACAAAAATAATGTTCGTTTCTTCATAATTTAACAAAGTCTGTTTTGAATCGATTTGTGCTTTTATTTGCAAGAGAAAATCATACCATACAATTGCATCAAAGGTTTTTAACTTGGGAAGTATTCAGATATCTGTAATATTATATCAAAAACTGTATTTCACGTTTGTAATGTAATAAAACACATTTATTTGTTTATTTCTTTATTTTGTCCTTCGTTCTCTGAGTAACCAGCTGTGACTGGCCTTGTGAATAATAATACATTTATGTGCACTATTTCGTTACAACTTCTGTTTAGGTGTATTTTCGAAGTCATCAAGCCTCCAAAATCGTTCAATTAGTTCGTTAGTTGATTCTTCTTCGCAGAATGCCACAGGTGGCTGTGTTGTTTGCTGTGTCCTCAACTTTTCCGGCTACTACCCAACCAAATAAGGTGTTTTGTAAAATTGGCACCCATTTGTATTTGTTCGGGAGGAATAAAATGATGATAGAACTCTGCTCCCAGTTGGGGTTTCCTAAGTTGATATTTTCAGGTAAAGACCAGGTGGAGGTGTCCAGGTTCTGTGTGTGTGGGTTGAGGTGATACAATGTTTGGTAATATAAGGGCTTCTAGTCTGCAAGCTAAACTACCCATTGTTAATTGAAGCTTGATATTGACTCTGTGTGTCGTGCTTCGTGTTCTTTTACCGATGCCTTCAATACATAGAGATGATGGTGTTGGCGATATGGATAAACATTTAATAAGCCTCTCGGTTATAAGGTTTATCTGCGAACCGGAGTCTAAGATGGCTCTAACTTCACATGTTTATCCGTTATTTGCTGTGATAAAATCAAGAGAACATAGCCCTGTTTGTTGTTTAGTTGTTGGATGGTGGCTGCAGTAGGCGGTGATGAGTCTTCCCGTTCTAGTGCAATTGATTTCGTGGATGAAGCACCTGCTACGATGATTGTGAATTGATTTTGTTTCTTTTGGTCTGGATTTGAAGAACTTGTCCTTTCTAAATGCAATAAGGTATTGTGTTTACCTGAGCATTTAGTGCAACATCGTGATGAGCATAATTTTGAGGTGTGATCACCCTTGAAGCAGTTCACGCATAGATGTCGTCTTTGAATCCACTTCAGTCTTTCAGCCGCTGACATCTTGAGAAATTTCTCACAGTAGTATATAGGATGATTCTTTATCCTACATACCTTGCTGTTTTCAATTTTGGAGGTAGCCAATGCTGTCACCACCTTAGCCTTGTCCTTTCCACCAACAGCTTATAATGATTCAAATTGATTTTTCAAAAACTTTAGAAATTGGTCCGTCGTCTGAAGCTCTCTTGGGTTTTCAAGGGATTGTTCATAGAGCAGGTGGCTTTGTCGATCCAACTTTTGTATTGATAGATGGACTAGCAAAGGGTCCCAATAATCCTTTGGAGAGGGCTGATGTTTGAGCTCTTTTGTTGATGAAACGATCCTGAAGGATGTTCCAAGCAATGCTGCCATAATCTTCAGTCAGCTCGAGTTGCCGCATCAACCACTCGGCATGTTTTCAAATAAATACCACATTTTTTGGATGGGTGGTAATGGCTGTTCGTGAATCAGCTTGGTGAAGATATCTGAAAATGTTTGCCATTTCAGAAAATCAAAGTCGAATTTTTGAATTAACATTTTAGGCAACTGAATCGCTGCGCGGTCAACTGCCTGTCTTGATGGTTCGATTTTTTGATTGCTTGATGATGCCTTGCTCAGATAAGCTTGATTTTGTAGAGCTGACGACGCTTCCAGTTCTGTATATAGCTCCATATTGTAACCTTGAGCTTCTGGGTTTTCAGAGCTTTCCCAAATTGAGTAGTAGATGTCCTCGACTTGGTTCCAAAGTCTGTTCATAGATTCCAGACATTGAGGAGGCGCTTCTTATTTGACCTTTCCGTTGATGAGTCGGGATAGGGAATTCATGAGCACCCTTTGCCTTCTCATCAGCATAAAAACTAAAAATATATAAAAATTTTCTTCTTCTGTTCCCTTTGGCATGACACTAAGTTTGGTGTTGTTACTGGCCTCTACGTCTATTTGCGATGATGGAGGACAACATTTACGGGGTCACCAAAATTTTTTTGTTCTTACTGTGCAAACTATAAGAAATTTTGATCTTACTGTACAAAACAATAAGATATTTGAAGAATACAAAATGCAGGCACTTGAAACCTGATCTTGTGGGAAAAAGACGATCGAAATAAAGCACAAAACGATTGTAATTTAAATGATATTTATTTATTGTTGGGCCAAATGTCTCTTTTATACTTAATACTAAATGCTTACGCAGGTATAAATGAATTTTAAAATATGAATGAGGGTCGATGTGGTGTTCGATCGTTGCACCCGAGTTTGAACTATGTATCTGGTCAGCACTTTTCGGTGGTTCGGTGTTGATGTAGATTGTTGTCGTCGGCGATGTTTGGTATGTTGCTTAATTGCTTACGATGTAGGTCAGCAATATTGATGATTTTTTTTTGTGTTGCTTAACACAGCAACATCGAGTTTCAAAAAAAATGTAAAGGCCGATTTTATTTCAAAATAAAATAAATGTATCAGATTTACCCATCCCTCATATTCTTCTTGGTATTACGTCAGTGTTGAAATGTTGGTCAATTTAGTTGAAGAGGCTTTATGATTTGATGGCCTACTAATTCCTTATTGATGTATCGTGGTTGGATGATTTGATGTTTTTCGATCGGATACATATTTCGTGTTGCAAGTGTTCGGGAAGCTGTAGACTGAGCTGAGTTATTGTGCTCATTGAAAGGTGAAAGCGAAGAAGTAATGAAAGTATATTGAGTTGAAGTTTGTTCATTCGTAGTGATTTTTGAGGAATTACTCATCTTCGTTGAATAGCCGATTAATTCATTTGAAGAAACTTTATAATTTGATAGTCTGTGGTTTATTGGATCTTCATGAATGAACTGGTGGGTTAACGGTGTCTTGATGTGTTTGTATCGGAGAAAAATAAGCTAGGGTTTTTAAGCATATTGAGAAATTTGTAGAGAATTTTGTTAAGGATGAAGGCAGCTTATTCGAGGGGTCGATTAATTTATTTGAAGAGAGTTTATGATTTGATGGTCGGTGGTTTGTTGGACCCTGATAAATGTGTAGTGGTCGAATGGTGGCTTAATGTGTTTATATCGAAGAAAAATTTATTTTCGCTGGTGTTCGGGTAACTTCAAACATAGATGAATAATTGTGTTCATTGGAAGGAAAAGGGTGAAAGAACTGTAGGTATATTGATTAGATATTTGTTCTTTTGATGGGAATTTTAAGGATGATATGATCTTAGGTATAGAATCGATATTTAAGGAACCCATTTGGCCTTGAAATATAGTTTCGCTTTATTGCCCTTTCAACAATAATGCTTTATTTTTTCCCCATTTCTCTAAGCTTCCCAATGATCTTCGACAATGCAGATCTGGCTATATGTAGTTTCAAATCACATCTATCATATTCTGAGGGTAACCCAAAGTTGTTTCCTGCTGGTGGAATATCAATCGTAGCTTGACCATTTGACGCATAAATTCACAAAAAAAAGATCAATCATCGACTTGTCTTTGTCGAAGTTAGCTCACATTTTCGACTTAATGATTTAGACAGGCGCGTTTGGTGAACTCTTTTTTTTTTGTGAATTATGATGAGCAGGTGCGAGTGGCCAACTCTGTCTTCTCTTTTATTTGTTTAATGATGGGTACCTACTTGGTTTTGTTTGCGTTTTATTTATGTTAAATAATTTTCCTTTATTGCTCCTTTTTAATTTTTAGTTAACTTTTATTTTATTTAAATGCTTAAAGGACAGAGAAGCTAATTATTAAAAAAAAAATTGCAGAGAAGCTGTCTGTGCCACAGGAAGTCAAAGAAAAGAATGAAAATTCGCTATGCACGTAATCTTTTCTTTCCCGAGGTACATAATCTTCTGATGCTATGTCCCAAAAATATTGTTTTTCTAAATCCCTAACGACTTAACTGAACACTGAATTCAATCAATCATATTTATATAAACCTTCGGTTTTGTTGGCAAACCACTCAGACTGGTACTCAACACGCTTTGCCAATTCTGGTTATGGAACAGTGAAACTCTCTATAGTTTCTAAATCAAAGAGTTTCTTTTAATAGAAATGTTTCAGGTTTCCTGTAATTTTAGTTTGCGTTCCTGTTTTTAAGCAGGCCGTTTATCGGCGTATGCAAAATCTAGTCTAGTGATTAACGCATCAAAATTCAGAACTGTGCCATGGTTCGTTAAACTCTCGTTAGCACTGTGAATAATTTTATTTCTCAAAATGGTTCAAGCAGCAAAATATCTGCGCCTGTTTTTCGTATACAAGGAAATTGAATCATGCACTGATTCTCGCAAGCTTAATTAAGATCCCGAAAATTCCGGTAATGATTTTATTGCGTATATTTTTTTTAAATCACTTTTCTCCTTTTGCATTTAAGGATATTTTTTTTAATTTTATTTTCTCCACCTTAATGATACTTCTTAGATTTTTATTTCTCCTTTCTTTGAAGGATACTCATTTTTAGTAACACGCGATTATCTTAATATTGTGATGCTTTTTTAGTTTCCAGCTGAGGTAGGCCAGCGGGGTCCAGGGTTTAACCGTAGAAAGCAAGAAAACTAGGTTTGAGTAAGGTTTGGAACTCCAATTAAATATGTTTTTTTTTATTCTTAACACGGTACTCTTATGAATTTAATATTTTTTTCTTTACAAAATATTATTACTAATGCTAACATGGTATTTCATATACTTGACAATTGGTAATTTTCTTAAAATAGAATAACACAGTATTTCGTATAACTAGGTGGGAAAAGTTCACTGGTCTGTCCGAAACTCAAGGCAGCGTAGATTGGAACGTACTCCCTAGCACTTGAAGCAAACGGCAGAACAAAATTACAGTCGGCGGAGCAGCGAAGGAACGGGCTCGCTCGTCTGACCGAAGTTCAAGGCAGCGTAGATTGGGACGTACTCCCTAGCACTTGAAGCAAACGGCAGAATAAAATTATAGTCGGCGGAGCAGCGAAGGAACGGGTTCGCTAGTCTAACCGAAGCTCAAGGCAGCGTAGATTGGGACGTACTCCCTAGCACTTGAAGCAAACGGCAGAACAAAATTAAATGAAAGTTGGATGACGGAGGACGAGGGGGGTGGTGGTTTCACGGCGTAAGCCAAAAGAGTAGCCAGCAGCGTCCCTCTTTATTAGTGTTACTAACAAAAGCGAGATCTTTCTAATGCAAGAAGAATCTGAATTCTAGTGCATTTTCCACCCTTACTAGTCAACTTTGCTGGCATAACCAACTGTGGACTGTAAACTGATAAATTAACTACGTTTGTTGACGTAACCAACTGCCATCAGATTACCTCCTTGGTACCTGAATTGCGTGGCGGCAATTAGGTAGTTGCTGACGTCGTAGTAAGCGGCAGGTTGTATCCTCTGTTGTACTATGTATGGGGGCCTCGTTCGTTTGCAATACTATACTTGTTTATTGCTTCAGCTGGTAAGTTGGTGTAATGGAATCCAGGTGCTTTACTTTCCTTGTTGGGTGGTGCGGGTGATTAGGATTATAAAGTATGTGACTTCGTTACAATATTAAAGTAAAGGATCAGATTTCCTTGTAATTAAAAAAATATAATTTTATAGGACCTCGACACTGGTACCAATTAAACACGAGAATTAATATCTTTAACAAACGTTTATTTTTAGTGCGACCGCACTCCTTCAATTTAACAGTAAGAATATACAATCAATTTCTAAGCCTAATACTACTGCTGACTAGCAGTTCCCATACAGACCGAGTGCAAAGGTGTTTGCTCGGCTCGAGTTTCTCGGTGGGAAACAGTCCAAAGTGCGAAGCGGATGCCCGTGTGCATCGTCGACACTTTTTTTTATGGTTGGCTCAATGCCTGATAACTTTACGCGTGATAACTTAAACCATACATTGTTTTTCTGGTTAATTAAATATCAATCGTCCTGTCACGGTCGCCAATTAATTTTACATCTAAGAAAATTTGGTTTTTAAAAACTTTATTTAAGATTTAACTTATAACTTCAATTAATAATTCATAATCAATAAATAATTATGGTGGGAGAGGATGAAGTCATCTTAGGAATCTGGATGCTGGACTGGGTTCCAGGAGTATCATGTTTCAAGATCTCGTCCACTATTGTTTATAATTTGTTTCCGGTGAAGTCGGCGACAGTCAGTTGATGATAATTCTAAATAACCGCAAGTAGTCAAAATTGTGTTATGACAAGCTGATTTCCTGTATGTTTCTAGTGTTAACAACGTACGCTAACTTAATATTCGTAAGTATATGCACTCTTTTTTAGGTTGATTTTATCAGTCACTAATTGTGTGTGTAACGCCAACGATAGCCCTTCCCAGAATGACTTTTGCTTTGAAGATCATTTTCTTGGAATTAATTTATAAAAGATGCATGCATCTAGCTTATACTGTGGTATAAAGTAGCACAAAAATGAAATGAGATATGAGTTTACCGAAATGCAGGGATAAAATGTTCATGATGATATGACACTCAGGAATGTCACTTTGTCATTAAGAACAAGATATACAAAAAACTGCATAAGCTAAGTTATGTTACAAACTTGCTGAATCAAACAATTAGATATAACAATTTAAATATGATGTCATTAGGGGTGGAGCGAAAGATTTTAGTGTAGGTTCTTGATCTTTGTTGCGATGGGTTTTTCTTCTTATAATGGTGATGGCGATGGTGATAATTATGATGGTTAAGATGACATAGACTGCTGTTGATGCTGATATCAGAAGAAGGTCTTCGGTTTTTGCGTAGAATTTTGACAGGTTTGGCTTGGTGAAAAAGTTGTATCCTTAAGTTTTTCCATGTTAAGAACTGCTTTAATTATTGTAGCTTTAATATTAGATACTACTTGGGGTGGAGGAATGTGAACTTCGTCGCAAAAAGTGTAAGGATTGTCTTTGTATGTGAGACCGTTTATCTCGATGTTGCAATTCTGAAAATGGATAAGTGCTGTGCCTTCTATGACAGATTTCTTTGTGCTGCAAGGAGAGTTTAATAGAAATTTTGGTGCATTTCATATTAAAATATAGTTTTTTCTGGTTGGCAAATTTCGAATGATTTTTTCCTTCATCAGTGAAAGGGCAGTTAGCTATGCTTCGTTCTTCATTAGTTTCATTTATGCAAATTAATTTGACGTGTTCTCAAATGTCTTTTTAAAAACTTTATTTAAGGCCGATAACTATGATTTCTTATTCAGAACTAAACTAAAATACATTTTCATTCTTAAAGCTAACTTATAATATATCCCTACCATTGTAGAAGATGTTTATATGATGATGTCAGCTTTAGTCTGGATACCAGAAGAATGCAGGAGTATCATATTTCTGTTTTGGACATCGGGCGTGCTGTTTGAATTTCGATAAATGATTATTGTTTACTTGCAAATAATGTAATGATTAAACGAACAACTTTACAATAAGAACACTTAAGGTCGACTGCCTTAATAGACTTAGAAATAAACTTACATAGGTACTTAACTAACGAGCTATGGTTTACGATATTAGAAGATCTCTCCAGCATTATCTTCTTAAGAAGATAATGTTGGAAAAAAGAGATTTAGGTAGCATACAATTTTGAATGCACTCGTCGTGTTTGCTTTGCAAACTAAAAGAAGTGTGGTGAAAAAGTGACCTCTTACTCGATGGGTGGAGGTTACGCACTTAGGAGAACATAAGGAACATTTCAATATATGACGATATACTTTTAATATTTATTAACCCTATCCTACCGACTGCGCCAAATAAAAAGTAGTTCCCGCGTTTGGCGTTTTAAAAAATAGGAATTGTTTATTGAAAATATAACCCTTCTTCTTAGGATCTAATCTTAAACTGAAGCTTAAAATTAATGCTACTCTATCGTGGAACTCTAAGGCCCATTTGCTGATACGGAACATAAATACCTATGTTCCACATAAGCCCTTAAGTGACACTTATTGCTTTGCACCAAACGTAAACTCAAACATAAAAATCCTTAAGTTGAACATAACTTAGGTGGAAGAAAAAGTGCTACATAAGATATTTATGTTAAACATACATTTTTGTTTAATGTTGATTTTGACTTGTTTTCCAAGAATTTTGAAGATATGGCTGCGATAATATTTAAAAAATTAAATAAAAATCGATTTTGAGCTGTCGGACTTGGTTTAAGATGGTGTAGAAGTTCTTGAAATTTAAGAAGTAGAAGTTCCTTGTCAAGTTTATGAGAGGAATATTATTTTTATTCTACCAACATAAGATTTCGCAAAGAAAATAACAAAAGCCTAATAGAATGCTTTTACAATGTCCTAAGTAGGTATAACCAATTTTTATGGAAATGCATTTTCAACAGTTTCAAGAGAACTTGTAAGAGTTTTGAAAGCAAAAGCTTAGTTTGGAAATGATTATATAAAATTTCCTGAAACTGCAATCGGCATTTCAAAAACCAAACTTGATGTTTTTGAAATAACTTCAAACTTTCTTTCTTTTCATTGAAATTAATTATTACACTATTAACAATTATAATTGCGACTTGCACTTTGCTTATGATGCATAATGGTATACCTCATTTTCTTGAAAGCTTTGATTTAGTGAAGAAGATCTAAAAAGCGTTATTACTGATGGATATACGAGTATCCATTATGAACATATTCTAGGCAAAACTGGAGTTTGTCTTATTGAAATTTGATGAGATAAAAATGCTCCAATGAAAATACCAGGTTCAATTTCGAACTCCTTTAATTTTATAATGCGTACTGATTTGATTCCTAACTATTTTGCAGTATTGTAACTTTTAAGCATATCAAATTTCAAAAATCACAAACTCAAATAAATTAAATTCAAAATAATAGTGTTAATTCAGTCAAAGAATATCACAATTTATTGGTTGTTAGTAAAAATGACTGATACACTTCACATTTCCAAGAACATAAGAGCATATTTGCTGCTTCTTGCTCCTTGTACTTCCTTATTTCGGCTTCTTTGTTGTTAGAGAACTTCTTGAGCGCATCGCTATTCCAATAGAATCATCACCACTGGTAACTATTTTCTTTTTTTTTTCAATTCGAACCCAAGCGTTTTCCTGTTTTTTTTTGCACCTTGCACCATTGCATTTTTTACTTTCGATGGCTTCTTTTTCATCTAAAGAACAATTAAGAGGGAGCGCTTTTTTATTTTACCAAAAATTTTGTTTTTTTTTTTTTAATTATTCACAGACATTTATAAAAATATAACACGGTAAAATATGTTTAAACACAAAAACAAACCGAATTAAACAATATTTTGACATTTGCGCAAACCGACTTGAAGTTAGTTAGAATTCAAATGTGGTCCCTTACTATGTTGAACATAAATTTTTTCGAGCAACTCACATAAATTTAAGTATCACATAGAATTTATGTAGAGCTTAGCTATGTATAAGATTTATGTTCCGTATCAGCAAATGGGCCTAAGTAATATTATAAACAAAATGTATTCATAGTGGCAGTGGCCGGATGCTGGAGACTATTTGTTTTTATACTGTCTGTGTTTATGTTGAGATCTGCGGTCTCAATTATTACTGGTGTTGATTTTATCATAACTCACTCGAGGTTTTCCAAACGGAATTTCTTGAGATAAATGATTTGCACTAAATTAAAAAAATTTGAAGAGTGATAACTTGAGCATATCTTGGTTCAGCTGACTAATCTCTATAGTTGCCTTATACTCTTTAACCGGGTTGTTATAACTAGGCTAAGAAACTCCTTACTCTGTAATAGCAAGTGATTTTATTATCCTGACACAACTACATAATATATATATATACATACGTGTCGTTCCAATATCACTCAAAATATTGAAAATACGACCTATTCCTTAATCTGACCTTTAAGTTAAGGGCAAGTCGTTCCTTATCCTAAAAAAATATCTTCTCCATTTAAGAACTTTAACCTTGTGGTCTTAGATTGGATCTATTCACCGATCGGCCCACCATGCTTAAGCTCTTATACTTTATTTATTGCGTAAACTTATTAAATTTGTGTACCCTATATAGGCTGCTATTGTATTGCCTGTTTTGATTATTAAAGTTATTTTATTGTTGTTTTGGGTTCTTCAGTGGTAATTTCAACTCCTTAGATATCCATGCGTTTGTTGTAATAGCATAATTATTTTTAGACACAAAAAATAGCCGACTGAGCTAGTTTCTTCTTTCAGCTCTGGGAATAAATCGTGAACTTTCTCTATTGTCATTTTTATTCATTTTTATAGAACACTTCAAATATTAATTACTATTCGAGCTACTTCCGTCCTTCATTCACTTATTTTTTCAGATTTAATAATATTCTGTACATATTCCTACATCCTCTTTTACTGTTTTCTTTTTATACCTGGCTTCTATATTATTTCTTTCCGTAGAGTTCTTTTGAAATACAGTGTTTTACGGATATAAGCAACACTTATATTCAAAAAAATTCGCTTTAAATAGATGTAATGCAATACACCGAATCTTTCTTTTCTTATGAATATTTTTGCACATAAGAAAAACTGGGTTATAACAAAGAAATTTCTGAAATTATCCGACTTTCTTAGATCCGTGTTGTACTGTACTACATCCTTGGGTCTGGTGTTTTTGGTTCTCCTCTTCTTATTATCATATATTTTTGGTTTTTAGTCTCCAAGTTGTGTTTGATTTATTGATAATAATAAATAAATTAAATTTTTAACTTTTAAAAACGTGTTTTATTTTGTTTTACTTTATTTTATTTTATTTGAAATTTAAAAATAACAATTTTCACAACTTAATTTATTATTTATTGCGACGTGTTTCGGAGCTTATACGCCATCTTCCGGCGAATTACTGCGATTTGATTGCAGTTGAACTTAAACCCAGCTCCCTCTGCTTCGTTGAAAAAAGTTGTGCTTTTTTTTGTGTTATGTTTGTCTCCTTTCTTCTTTTATGGCCGTGTCATATAGTCCGTTCGTTTTTAATGTCAATTTGTCGTTTAGTAGTCTGTCTTGTTCTATTTTATTAACCTTGTAAATTTCGTATTCCACGGTCGCGTCTAATATTATTATGTTCTATCGTTCTGTCCTGAGCGATAGTCAATTTGAGAGGGGTGTCTCTTCGTGAAAAGTTTTATTTAATAACACATCTATATATTTTTTTTGAGTGACGGAATGAATTGATGAATTATACTTCTCTGCTGCTCTTATAAATATTTCCACTGGTTCGAGAAGTGAATGTTCTGTTTTGATACATCTCACTATTTTTTGTAATGAACTGTGTACTCGTCCATTGGAAGTACTATATAAATATAATGTTATGTTGCATCTTTGTATAAGAGCCATGAAAACTACAGATGTGAATGCTAGGTTTTGGTCACATGTTATATGTTTGCATGCCGGAAATATTTGTAATAGTCCCAAAACTTTGTTTGGCATTTCTTGTCAAGGAGCAAGGACAATAATATTGTTCTATAATGTGTTTCACATTCTTTTGGGCATTTCTATGTGCTCGGTTTTGAGTTTGTTTTATGAACTTTTTTTTGATCATCCTTATTCCTTAAACTTTTTCTTAAAGTTTTCCTTTAAAATAGGTATTGTTTAATTCGTAAACAATTTCTGGGGTTGTATATAAGGCTGCTATACCTTCTTGTAAGTATTCTTTGATTATAAGGATTATGTCTTTAGAATTGTTAAAACTGTTTAAATAGAAATGTACACGAAACAACCGACTTCTTTTACTGTTTTCGAAAGACAAATCTTGTCGTGCCATTTCGGTGGTCGCAAGCCCAAACATTCGCAGTGGATAGTCGTCGGCACGTTTAAAGAATCAGCACAATTCAACTATTGTATGATTGCACTTTGATTGACCCAAAACAATATCCGTAAGATGATACCGAATTGATAATCAAAGTGAACAACACAATTGAAGTGTGCTGAGTTCAACGCACGACGATTTCCTCTGGTAGGTATGGGAGGAGACACAACAAAATCCTTGTATGTTATGTGGTATAATTTCCTACTGGGAAAACGGGTTTATTGGTCATGTATTGTTTCAATGCTTTTATTTATTAACGCTTGTTCGCTATATTGATTTACTGGTCTAGCTATCTATTATCTATGTCATCTTCTTCGGCTGAATATCTTTGTCTGATTTAAATTTTGTCTTGAGAAAACGTCAGCGACTACGTTGGTATAACCTGGTTTGTAAATCATTTTCAGAGTTTCTATGAGAGCGTGCCACCTCTTCACCTTCGCGTTTGAATTTCTTAGAGAAACTGCAAATGTGAACCGATGGATGTTGATCCGTGTGGATCTCTTAATTTGTGACGCCATATAAATAATTTCTTAAATTCCATACAGCGAAGACTATTGCAAAGAGTTCTTTTTCGTTTGCAGAAAAGTTCCGTTCTGATTTGGTGATACTTTTTGATATGAAGGTTATGGACTTATTGTATTGTGATAAGACTATTCCAATTGCATCATCTGAGGCGTCAGTGGTTAACACATGTTTCTTTGAGAAATCTGGTTGCTTGAGTTTATATTCAGTTATTAAATTTTCAAGTAAATTAAAGCATTCGCATCTAATTTTATAATTTCTTTATTATTAATAAATTTATCGGCATTGTTTGCTAAAATTAATGGAATTTTATACATACCTATATTAACTATTGATGCCTTTATAGGAATGTGAGGTAGTAACTTGTCATGCCCAAAAAACTTCTTAACTATCTTAATCAGGGCCGGATTAACCCTCAACGGGGCCCTAGGCAACCATCAATTTGGGGGCCCTTTTTTTCACGTCAGTTCCCTTCTTTTTTCGATTAAAAAATACAAACTTATATCTTTCATAAAAATTTTACTGTCACAATGTAATAATATCAATAAAATTACTATCTACATTTTAAACATGTCGTTTTCTACATATGTTTTCGGCAAATTCATCAATTATATCATCAACATCGATTTTGTTCAATAAATCTGACTCAATGCAAAGTATACCTAACATCTCGAGTCGCTCTTGTCGCGATGTAGCTCTTTCAGCAGCTTTGATTAATTTTAATTGCGAGAAGGATCGTTCGGCAGAACAATTTGTGATCATTAATGTTAAAAAAATCCGAAGAGCTATTTCTCTGTTAGGAAATACATCGGCTAATTGATCTTCCATTAGAATCTTATACAAATGACTATGAGTTTTTTGTTAACGTTACTTTGGAATTGTTTCATTTCAATGAAAAATTCTTCCAAATCTCTAGAATATAAACAAACTAAGTTATTTATAGCTTCGTGGAGGTCTCCATCACTTAGAGAAAAGTTGATGAGAAATGCAAATGTCTCTGAAACTTCCATATACACTTTCGCACGTCGTTTGATTTCACTGTGAAGATTGTCAATAATTTCGAGGAAACCTTTTGTCCTAAAATAATCGCGAGGCGAAATTCTACTTCTGGAGCATTTCCGTCATTAGGTTGTTTTTTTCTACGACGTGTACGTTTTACGATTTCTATATAACCTACACCAGGTAATAATTGTTTTGTTTTTTCCTCGAAATCATTGAACTTTTCACGGAATGAAACTAAAATCTCTTCTAACGGTCCGTACAAAAAAGCACACGTTTGCAAATCTGCTTTTTCACTTTGCAATGACTTACTCACTGAACGCATAGCAGTCAAAATAGAGTTCCATAAAATCAACATAAAACCAAATTCGAATTTTTGCATTTTATTCGCGATACACGTCGCCTCATAACGAGTATCAGTATTTTGTGATTCATCAGCAGCAATGATTTCTAGAGCCTCTAATATGATATCAAATGAATCGTAAACTGCATTCGAATGTGCTTCCCAGCGTGTAGTTGACAATGTCTTCAAAGTTTTCTCATTGTTTATTTTATTTTTTAATACGCCCCAACGATAGGTGGAAGCGGAAAAAAATTCTATAATGTCTGCATAATGGCGAAAAAATCTACTGCATAAAAACAGAACTTCACAGCATGCTTCCAACCAAATTAAGGGAATGCGCGGAACAGGGAACATAGATCGCAAACCCTTTTACAAGTGGAATTCAGTAGACAAATCTGCAATTATAGCGACTGAACGACCTACTCCATTGCTGCCGGACTTGACAACAAAATTTTGCAATATAAAAAAAGTGTTACTAGAATTTATGTTTGTAAGAAAGTTTTACAAGTCTTTTTCATTTTTCGTGGGGGCCCCCTAAAATAAGGGGCCCCAGGCAACTGCCTATTCTGCCTACTTGTTAATCCGGCCCTGATCTTAATGTATTTGGTAACGGAAAATTATTAATTGTTTCTATTTTCTTCGGGTCTGTTTTAATAGTACTAAAAGCAATTAAATAACCTAAAAACTCTGTTTCCTTCTAATAGAATTTAGATTTTTCTAAGGAAATTTTCATATTAGCTTTGTTTAATACATCGTCGGCTAGAGTGTAAAGCGGCTAACTCCACTTTTTTTTGTCATTATAGACCACTTCAAAAATTGCTTAAAAATACAAAAATCTATCGAATCTTTTCAATTTCACTGAATTTAGCAAAAGCGATTCCTGAAAAATAATTATTGTAATTTTGGTTTTATTCAAATAATGCGAACACTTTCGTGTAAATAATTTTTTATAAAAAATGCAAAATAGGAGTTACCTGCTTTTCACTCTAAGCCGACGATATCTAATTTATAATTTCATTAAGATATCTAGTGTGCTCATTTAAATTTTTAGAGTAGACTATTATGTCGTCCATATAGACATTGGACACTTTCCCTATTTATTCACGCAAAATATCATACACAGCTCTTTGGAGGAAGGCTTCTACATCTTTACTTCTTTTTAATTCAACTTTTAATGTTTCGGAATCTTCTGAAGTGTTTAGTTTATTGATATCTTCTGATAAGAATATTCTTTCTCTTTTATTATTATAGATTAAATAACCATTTTCAAAATCTAACTTAATGGATGCTGAGGCTAGCCTCGATACCAGAAAAGTCTCGGTATCGTTTGGTATCGGTATCGGAAACCGAATACCCAAAACGATACCGAGAGCAAACCGAAACCATACTGATCCTTAAGTACCGAATTTGACCGAGACTCTCGATGGTATCGTTTGGTATCGGCAGAAAAAAAATGTTTTTTTTAATATAAGCATTAATTTATAATTTTTGTTCTTGATTTCTCGAAAACGGCTCTAACGATTTGCATGATATTCTCAAAGTTACTTATTTTTAGTAAGAAGAAAACGGTACCGACAACGATACCGAGACGGAACATAGTCATACGATACCGAGACGAGACTTAGTAATACGCGACCGAGACCGATACCGACATTTTTCAATTTAAACGATACCAAGACGATTATCTTTGGTATCCTGGCTAGCCATAATGGAGGCTTCTTTAAGTAACATATAACATATTAATAAATCACTTTCTAAGCTCTCTATTTCATAAAACACAACGTCTCTATTAAATATATATGCAACATTATAATGAGTTATTATCGAGTACCCTATTATTATTGTTAGAAATACTAATTAGATTTTGTCTGAAAGGGTTAGTGAGTTGTCCCATATTATTATTATTATAAGATCGCCAATTATTATTATTAAAATTATGTCTTTGGTTGGGCAATCTCATATTAGAGCTTCCAAGTACCATTGGTATAGGTTGTGGATGTTGATGACGATAATTGTTAGAATTCCGTTCCCAAACAGGTCTTTTAGGGAATCTCAGATGGTTGTTGTTTATGTTATTTGTATTTTTATTAAATTGAAGGACGAATTGAGCCCTTTGGTTGTTGGACTCTAGCTCTTGAGCTTTAACAAGAGCACTAGGTAAATCATTGGGGCTAAGCGAAAATAATAAATCGTGGAGCCTTCTGGTCAAGCTTTCCTAACCATGTATCATTATGGCTTTATTCACTTAGAGTGTCAATTTCTTATTGACTTTATTATAATATTCGATTAATGATAAGGAACCTTGCCTTAAGATGCTTAATTCCTATTCAATCATATGCATTGGACGTTTGTCCTCATATGCAAAATCAAGACGACTCAAAATTGCATCAAAGTTTAGAACCGTTTCGTGGTTTGTTCGCCTTTTTTATAATTGTATTTCTTAAGATTGTTAATGCCGCAAAGTATCTTCCACTACCTCTCGTGTAGAGAGTCATCGAATTGTTAGTAGCTTTTCTCCAGCAAACATAAGTATTTTCATCACCAGTAAATTCAGGAAGTTGTTTTTTTAATTATCAATCTCGTTTTTCAATAAGACTGTGTTTAAGGCCACGGTACGAGAGATAATGTCTTCATTATTCGTCGACATTTTGCTGAATTTTTCAATTAAATCTTCCAGCTTTAATTGCTTATAATCCCCTCAAATTTTTAATTTTTCTGCTTCTGTTGATGTTCGTTTATAGTTTTGGCCTCTTTGTTTCTTCACTTCAGAGTTTGTTTTTTTTATTATTTAAATTATTGTTCAAAGTTTCAATAATGATTTTTTTATTTTGAATTTATTTTTTTTTTATTTAAAATCCACCAACTCCAAATATTGTTCGGTGGTTAACTGCACTTGATCTTGTTCACTTTCTACTTCCTCCTTGCCTATATCTTTTTTTTCCTCTCTCTTAATATCTTCGTTGGTGCGGTTTTTAATATCTTTCTCGTTTAACAATGGCATTTCATATGAATTTCTTTCACTGTTTAAGGCGCGTAGCATTTGCCGAGTTTATGACATTATATATTTTATTGTCTAACGGAAAGAGTTTTTTTTGGAGGAGTGATCACTTTCTATTTTCCTATATTTTTTTCATTTTTCTTTATTTTTTAGAACACTCACTTTTGTTATTTAAAATTTCTTTTGGAACAATTATTAAGAATTTTTCCTTTTCTCGAGCAACTTTATTAAAAATATATATATTTCTTTTTCTTTAAACTTTTACTTTCTATACATTTTTGCGTACAAAAAACTTGGGTTAATACTTTTGAATTCACGTAGGTACTATAACCACAGATACTATAGTTCCATAGATATCGCACGCAGAGGAAAAAAAAAAGACAATTTTTCAACCGACTGGGACGTACCTCTACGTCCCAGTTTGATCGAACTCGTTTGAATAATACTTAAACTTGATGTTACCCTAAATTGTGTTTGAGTATCAAGATGCTTATTGTGTTTTCTTTTTTTTTCTTGTGTGTGTTTGTTCCTGTTTTTAGTTTATTTTGGTTGAGTATTTAAATGTAGGTACCTGAGTTTTTTATGTGTATGCATGTATATTTTATATTGCATTGGGAAATGTGAACGCTGTATCGCTGTATGTATGAAATACTTCTTTATCAAGGCTGGCTACGTTTTGTCTGGATAAGAGAAAGGCATTTGAGAAAAAAAATGAACAGAATACATTTTAGTGTAGGTCTAGGTACACATTTTTGTTGGTAGAAAAACACTTACGTAGATGAGAGGGATACAAAAAATAATTTTGAATAGTTGACTTTTCTTATTCTCAAAAAATGACGACAAATTTTATTATTTGGAAATAATATGAAGGTTCAGCAAGGTAATTACTGAAACCCCTTCTTAATAATGTTAGGGTTAATTTAATAGGAGAGGTGATGGGAACAATTAATAGAATTTTAATACAAGTGCGTATACAAGGGCATGCAATTGAGTTGAAATATATTTTTTTGTGAAAGTAACAAATTAAAAAAAAAAATATATTTTTTTAAATGCTTAAATTTTTCTTTGACCAGTGGTTTTCTTAAAAAAACCGAGATCCCACAGCAGATTTTGGGTGTGAGTGATAGCAAAAAAAGAAGTATAGGCGTCGAAAGCTTCATTAAAAGCTGTTCAAAAAATCAAAGTCTTGCATCCAAAACTGGGGCCTTTGCGATTAAACAGTGCAGTGCATTGAAAAAAAATATGAATGCAACTTCGAGTGTAATCGTATTAGCCAAAATTGGTTTTCACCCCTCCCTGGATAAGATCCTCCTTGTGTATATTTCGCTGTGAAAAACGATTTGTTTTACACAGTCTGGCAGGGCGAATTAAGCACTCAAATGATCTAAGATTCCGCGATATGGGATCCGCGGAGCTTATCTAGGTAGGGATGAAAACCAATTTCGGCTAACACGATTATCCTCGAAGTTGCATTCCTATTTTTTTTGTTTGATGCACTGTCTCATCACAAAGGCCCCAGTTGCGGACTGCAAATCTTTGGTTTTTTTAATAGCCTTTAATGAAGCTTTCGTCGCCAATACTTCTTTTTTTGCTATCACTCACACCCAAAAATCTGCTGTGGGCTCCTAGTCTTAAATGTTTAAATTCAAGTAGTTTAAGTTTAATTTAATTAAGGCTTTGATAAAATAACGGCTTTACTTCATGACGACTGAATTATAAAAGAAAAAGATTAAATTCTTAGAAAAGGATTAAAGTTTATAGAATTAAAGCTAGTCAAAGTAAGTGAGGAACGAGAAGAAAATATTTGGGAATGCAAATTTTAAGTATTTATTAATATGTAGATACAAATTGTATTTAAAAAAAAAAAATCAACCCGATTTTGAAATAACCTTCGAATTTTCAAAAAATATTTTAATTTTGATTTTTGAATTCATAAAATACTTTTTGAAAGTGTTGATATGCAAGATTATTTTTACTTTTTGGAGATTTTCGAATACAAAATTTAATTGAAATTCGTTTAGCCGATAATGATAATGAGAAAATAAAAATAAAAAAAAAACGTTCTATGGGTGGCTTTGTTTCAAAAAATAGTAAAAATGTTTTTGTATAAATACTGGTAGACCATTTAAGTTTGGATTGGCTAGGAAATCTCGCAAATCCAAATCTCGCATAACGAAATCTCGCTTTTCATAATCCCACAATTATGCAATCTCGCTTCTAATAATCTCGCAATAACGAAATCCTGCAAACTAAAATCTCGCATATCAAAATCTCGCAAAGTTGAATTGCATTGTAACAAAAACATTTTTTTAATCAAAATCTCGCAAATTCAAATTTTGATTAAAAAACCATTTTGTTGCAATGCAATTCAATTTTGCGAGATATCCTACCTACTGCAAAATATATAATCCAGTGTCTGAGTTCTTTTAGAACAAACTGTTATAGAGGTTATAATCAATAGATTTTTTTTCTAAAAGCCGTGTGCGACTCATTGCTCTGAAATTTGAATTTGCGAGATTTCGATTTGTGAGATTTTAAATTGCGAGATTTTGGTTGAAATTTTCAAGATTTTTAGGTTCGATATGTAAATGCGAGATTGTAAAAAGCGAGATTTTGTAATTGCGAGATAATGAAAAACAAGATTTTTAATTTGCGAGATTTCATTATTCAAGATTTTTTAAAAATGAGAGATTTCGTTATTCGAGATTTTGGTTTGCGGGATTACATAGCGCTCCCTTTTTAAGCATAGAAACATTTATATCTTAATCGTAGGAGCCATTTTTTTAACATTTAACATTTTTTTTTTTGCATAAAAGTAAAATTTTTCTTTATATGTATTCTTAAGTGTTAAAAAACCATTAAGTAATTAGTTTCAAGAAACCTTCCAAGTTTTTTTTCTAAATATTGAGCTTTCGAAAAAAAAATTAAAGATAGTTTTTTGAAAATCCAAAAAATATTTATACTTACATTACCTTAACTTTTTGTAAGCTTTTCCATGAAAAAATATGATTCAAATCAGCTAAACAGTTTTTAAGATAATCGAAAAAGCGAAATGGTTTCTCATCCAATTGCGAGACCCATGTTTTTTATCATCCCTATAATCGCAAGAGATGTTTGATCAAAATTTCGTATATTTTTCAAGTAAAAACATACAGAACCTACTTAAATGTTTTTTTAAACTAGAGTTTGAATTGCATGTATTGGTAGGTACTTATATTCATATATTAATAAATACTAGAAACTGCCATACCTGCCTACCTACCAAACTTTCTTTTTTTATGCTTAGTATACTTTATTAATAAGAAAATACCTTTAAAAAAACCTCTCCTACGAGTTAAAATTTTTGTTTGCATATACATATGTATAATTGTATATATTCATTACTCATTATCATTACTTAAGATTACCGGAGTTCTTATTTTTGAGATCTAAGCAATTTTATGTTGCTTAAGCAATTAAATGAACGAATTTAAATCTTCGTTACATTTTTCTATAATAACTTCTTGCACACCTATTTTCATAATATAAATTCTCTAAATTACCAAGCAACTTGTGCTATGTGTATGTGTGTCAAAATAATTTTGGATTCCTATTTCTCAAAGAGAAAAAAAGTCAAAACAATTGTTCATTTCTGAATTCTCAACATTTCTCGTCGAAGGCCAATAGTTTTGCAGTTAATGGTGAGGGTGGCAGTTTCAAAAAATCAGTTGTTCATGTTCCATCAAAGCAATAAATGTAAGTTTTCGATCTAAAAAAAATATATCGATACCTTCCCGTAAGAATGTATTAAGCGACATTTCAAAAATTTTAAAGACATCAAAAAAAAAAACCTCTGGTCCAGTTATTTATTTATGTATTTAAAAAAATAAAAAGACTTGGAACGGGATTTTCAACTCAAAATGCCTCTAAAAATATGTTTATTACAACAAAATTCCCAAATAAATAACTGAATAAGAGGTATTTTAAAAATTTTATTTAAAATTTTGAAAATTTCGCTTAGTACATTCTTACGGGAAGGTATCGATATATATATGTATGTATGTACATTAGGGTGGTCCTTATATTGGGTTTTTCTGAAATTCCAACTTGGATAGGCATCAAATGACAGAAACTATTTACAATAAAGACTTGATTTAAAAAATATATTAGAGACTGAATTCATGGCTTTAAAAAAAGCTATAGCATGCCATTGTAAGTGGTCCCGTTGTTTTTTAATAATTTTTTTTCTATTTTGGTTCAAATTTTTAGAAAATTACCCCTCCCGCCTGAACGGGGGGAAATAGACCCCCCCTCCTATACGATTTTTTTTTGTCGGAATCTAATCTATAAGTTTTGACTTTTTTTTGCGTGTTATAAGAATCACCCTAACTCTATTATGTGTACCTTGAAGTGAAAAAAGGGAGACCAGGGGGGTGAAATAAAAATCTGAAAAAATTAGGGAAATTGTTTTTCAATGTTTTGAATCGAATGAGGGCTATCCAAGACAATGTCCAATTTAAGGACCACCCTAATGTACATACATACATACATACATATATTCCAAAGCTAACCTTTATTCCACCACGCTACCCCTTTACCGATCACGCAAGCCTTCTCTGCTGAACATTTCTTCATAAGCTTCTGTTCTACCGCCAAGGCCAACAAAAATAAACAAAAAGAGATTTCTTAAAAAAGGAGCAAAAACTATAAAAAAAAAACAATAGAGAAGCTACCGCGCCGAACAAAAGATAGATACCTACATACATATACACACAAATAGTCAAATACACAACGACGACATCACACCCCACAGATCGCAGGTACTCTCAACCGACTATGATTTTTATAGTAGAAGATGAGGAAGGCTGTAGCTGTAGTGGGATTATGAAACCAAAATGTGTGCCTGTGTCTGTGTGTGGAACTGACAAGAATGATCGAACACGAATTATGCTCAAAAGGGTTGCATAGGTATCCGAAGTTAAATCGAAATATGTGTATCTTGGAATCCAACTCACTGATGGACGTCTTTTGGGGATGATCGTGTTCTGTGGGTTACATTCTGCTCTGTTTGATAAGGTTGCATGGTTTGCCTCCGACAAATCGCTTAAAATAGTCGATTGAAAAAGTTGTCATTTTTATTTGCACTGAATGCAATATCTATGTAACTCTATTATCTGTGCTATAACTTTCAATTATAAATTTTTACTTTTGCTTTTACTTGCCCCACGTTGGGCGCCAACTAAAACTACCGTTTTACCTTTTGTTTTTTTAAAAAGGTTTTATGACGATAAACGGAACCAATCTGTTCCGATTTATTAGGTTACAAGCTTAAGAATAATTACAAATTTATTCTTAAAGATAAACTATCCAAAAGTACTGTATTGATCGTCAACATAAGAACTGCTGACTCGATAGATGGGTCCGTGGGTGGATATATGCTGGTGCAATAATTATATTGATTTCCAATAAAGGAAATGCTGACTCAACGGATGGGTGTATGGATGGATGGTCGATGTAATTCAATATATTCGTCGTGACCATTGATGATATTGAATGAAATAGTTTTTGGACTATCCGTACTTTTGGGATGGATATTGAATTTTGCTGCATGATGATAACTTGTATTTCTTGCTGTCGAGGTACAGCTTCTTCCAGCAAAGTCGTTTATGTTTGTTTTTATGCAATGTTCACAATGTATGCAAAATTCTTTCACATTTTATTTCGTCGTTGACACTTAATTTCTATTTTATTGACGGTTTTAGTATCGGAGTCACGAAGGAACTCCGGAGTTAAGGTGCGCGTACAAAGTGACCCATTTGTACTACAATATTGGTCTGAGACCAGGTACTATATATGCGGAATTGAGGACGTCTACAAAATGACGCACATGTATTTCAACAGATCGGGGATCTGGGACTGGATATGAAGGATGAATATCACAAATTCCTGGAGGTGCATGAAAGTACCATTCCAGAGGCAGGGTACTTTGATGGAGCATCTTCTGGTAGGTCTAAATACGTCCAGCAAACCAATAGTTCAGACAAATAATGCAGCGACTGCTGCCTCCAATGATCATTTCGATAATCGCAAGCTATTATCAGAGAGACATGTGTATCAGACGATTAATCTACATCAATCTGGCACATGGTAGATATAGTGCGGGAATCCTTACACGCATTGAGGGGATGGGCTTCCCAGTGGACATCATTCTGGGTGTAGAGGACTATGAGTTGGATTTGCTGGGAAAAAGAACATCCGTCTTTCACGGCTCTATCAATCGACAGAGCTTTTGGATTGGCCGACGGCACTCGCCGGCTTGTGTTTGCAGGGTCACATTCCAAATCAGCCTATCGCTGCCCGGGTGGACGACTGCTACGCAACCAAAACGCCATTGGATGGGAGTAAGATTTTCGTGGCGTACGAGCACAACATCACCAATTTGGATTTCGGGCTCACGTTTTTCCCACTTGCTTCGTGTCTGGACGGTGACCAAGTATTCGTCACTCCAGCGCTGCCAAAACTCTTGATGGACCTTGCGTAACCATTGATACTGCTTCAGTCTATTGATCAGTACATCACCGATTTGTGGTTCGGGTACCGCAATAAAAGGAGCCCCGATCAGGAAATCACCCTGTGTGAGCGCCATCTTTTCCTCAGGATTGGCATGGAGTGGAACCAATGAACGTGAATTTAGACACGCCTCGATGAGTACTGCCAAAGTGTGCAGCTGATGAAACCAGAGAGACTGGGAACCTACCAGTCGTTTCAGGTGGTGTTTAGCGGATTTCACTGCGGCTTCCCATAAACCGCCTTGATAAGGAGCACCTGGGTTGATGAAATGCCACCTTGTCCCGGCATGGGCTAATGCTCGCTGGTTGTTTCAATTTTGAATAAATAGTGCTTGCTTCCATAGGTTCGGGATGCTGCATTTTTTGTCTATTTGAAAAATTATCTGAGCCGTTGTTATTTCTAAAGGGTTTATTAAAATATGTATTTCGTTCGTTGCATTTGTGAGGGGGTTGCGAAACCATTGGAAAGGTATTTATGCTGACTTTGTTTTACTTGTGGGTTGAAGAGGTTAGTATTATTTTGTGCTTGTTGCATAGGTCTGTTTTGTGGGTTAAGATTAAATGCGGTATAAGGTGTTTGGACATTTGGTCTTGGGGAAAGGTTGAAGGGTTGGTAGTGTGCCTGATCTACTTGAGGGACTCTCAAAGAAGGATTGAGAGTATGTATTATGATATGAAGGTTTCTTTTGTTGTTGCAAGTAGAGGGGTTGATGTTTCATATAAGATATATTCTGTTCTTTTGTACAGAATGCAAAAGCTTCTGCAAGAGTTTTAGGTCTCATAGCTCTAACTGTGGCCCCTAGTGTTTCTTTAAGTCCCGATAAGAAGCTATTAAGGCTTCACCTGTCTAGGTTTAAAGCGTCCACATCTTGCGATGCAATTATTAAATGGATTGCCGAGAAACTCAAGACAGATACATATATCTGATATAAGTTGTTACAAATTGTTGAAAAAAGGCGCAGAGGTGAACAAAAAATATGTCAACTTTAAAATTGGCATTCCAGAGAGGTTCCATGCTACCTTGTTCGATCCTGAATGTTGGCCTAAGGGCGTTCGTGTACGAGATTTTCATATTGAGGCAAAAAACTAAATGTCGCTGGGTGCAGTGATGATGGAGTCCTTACCAATTTAACTGCACCCAATTATGATAATATTAATGATGCTGTTGTGACAAGTGAGGTTTTTCTACGTGTATATTATCAAAATGCTGGTGGTTTGAGGACGAAAACCAACACTTTTATATCTGCAGCAAGTGAATGTGTATTTGATGTTATTGCGATTACTGAGACGTGGCTTCATGGAGGAATTTTTTCATCTGAGCTTTTTGGTAATGATTTCAATGTATTTAGAAAAGATCGTTATTCCAATAACTCAAGCTTTGCGAGGGGAGGTGGTGTATTGCTAGAGTTATAATTCCAATCTGTAGTCTTTGAAAATAAAACGATTTCAAATTCGGGCAGAGCTTCGCCGTAAGACACTTTATTTAACACAATGAACAATTCTGAATAATTTACACGGGGTTTTGTAATTGTGTTTCTGTTACTTCAGCATAAAAAGATAAAGACATTGTACTTAGCTAGTTATCTATGGGAAAAATAATGAAAGGTGATATGAATAAAATGCAATCTGAAAAATTATTATTTGAAGGAAGGAAATGTAACATGAGTTTGATTAAATGCTGAAGTTTACATTTTGTATTGCATTCGCATTCTTGTTAACTTATGAGAAAATAAATTGAAATTAAATCTTAAACTTTTTATTTAAAAGAACAAAATGGATATGAGTTTTATGAATTAATGCTGAGTTTAACATTTTGTGTGCATTTTGCATTTTTGTTCAATTGCAGATAAAATGAATGGAAATGTAATCTACTTAGTGTTTGAAAGAACAAAATGATTCGCATTTGAAAAAAAACTAGATATTGAATTATGATTACATATGTATGTATGTTATATCCATGGCCGTCGTGAAGAACCAGGTAAGTCGAGATACCTGAAGTGAATTTTTATTTTTCAAAAATTCCTTAATAAATAGTTTACAGTATTTAACAAAATTTTGACTTCATCTAACACTTTCCTTATATATTTGAAAACACATGATGAACACTTGTTTTGACATAAGTCGGACTTTGTCAATGTTATTAAACTTTGACCCCGACCTTATATTTTTTTTTGTGTTTGAGTTACCTGGTTCTTCACGACCGCCACGGATATATACACGTATGTTATGGTTAAACGTTGATGTTATGGTGGCGGCATAACTCCTCCCCCCTCGGTTTGAGGCACACGTGCCGGGGTTGTTGACACTTCTCTTACGGGATTACCTTGATAAATAAAATGTTGTTTGTAGTAGATGATTGACAAGATCAGGAGAATCACGAAAACTGTTGTTATTAATCCGGTAGACAAATATTGTTGTGTTCTTGTATTAGGGTCCAGATATTGTATTTGTTCTCTGTTGTAAAAGTGGTATTCTTCGAGCTTTTCGAGGCTGAGTTGCTGTTTGGTATTCGTTGTATTAATTGGTATTAGATGTGAGGGAATAATTTTAATTTGATCCCAAAGAATGTGCATCTTACTGCTGTATTGAACTTTGTTTATTGTAATGTCACACTGTTCGTAATGAATTAAAATGGTTCCGGTTATGTTTTTACTCTCAATACCGCAATTCGTCTTCAGCTCTGTTGGTGGTGCATTTATTATAATTATATATTGATCTTCAGGTTGGGTGATTCGTTGAAGTTGTAATTCGGTGGCTTCACATGTTGCAGGTTTGTTCTTTATCAGATTCGGCATGCAGCTACTGCTAGAGCTGTGTCAATCGTGATTGATTCGGTCTTTGTGACCCGTTCTTCACAAAGAATGATTGATTGCAATCACAGTAGACGGAATAAATCGATCCCAATGTCAATCATTTAAGTTTTCAAAGAGCGAGATATGTTTCGTTCATTCCACTCATTCTCAATCAATCCATTTCCACACCAGAATACTGAACGAAACAAAAACACATACAATCTCAATCTCTATCTACATGAATGAAAAAAATAACACACCACAGGAGACAGGAACATAAATTGATATACATATATCTACATCTACCAGCTTAGCTGCACTTCATTTTCTCTTCTCTTTCTCGTATTTGTGTTCATTTTCTCTTCATTCATTGTGTATTGTGTCTATATCTCTATCGACTATGAGCAATATTTGGTTTTGGAATCATTTGATTGAGATAGAGATTGAGATTGAGTTGAACGATATCGTTCATATCGTTCATACGTTCATTTGAGATTTGACCGATTGGAATTGGGATCCATTGTGGACAAAGGCCAAATCAATCTCATTGGCATTGTGAACGAATAGATCTTTGTTAATAATTAAGAGATGATTGAATACAACAATGCAGTTCTTTTTTTTTCAATGCATTTGCATTTAACGAAAAGTATTAAAGTAGATAATTATTTTAAGTACTCGTAAGTAATTTTTAGCTTTGAAAAAAAAAAAGAATTCAGGTGAAAGTTTTTGTGTTTTTGGAGTTAAGGTCTATTAAAAAAAAGTATGCCTATATGAACATTTTAATTTATTTTTTCTAAGAAATAAATTCCTCTTTAAATAAGGATTGAAACATACTGTAGTTAGTATGTATTATTGAATTTTTTTTTTTTAATATGCCATAATCAAAGGAATGATTGATGAAATGAATGATTGAAAAGATCGAATCTTTGTTCCAATCAATCATTGATTGATTCGGTCTTTTAAAATGAACGATTGACACAGCTCTAGCTACTGCACCCAGAGAAAAGTCGGTGTAAGATTAGCCTATTTCGGGGGCTGATTTCACGTTAGGCCTAAGGCCGTTTTGAGCTAGCTTAGGAATAGGCTACGATAGCCTATTTTCCTAAGGTGATTTGAAAATCTTCAGATTTACCTTATCCCTAACATAAACCTTACCTATTTTACCTATTCCCTAAGGTGATTTAAATATTTCCCCTCCGAAGTTTGTTAAGGCAAATTACCTTATTCCTAAGGCAAATTTTACCTATTTCCTAAGGTAAATTTTACCTATTTCCTAAGGCAAATTTTACCTATTTCCTAAGGCAAATTTTACCTATTTCCTAAGGCAAATTTTACCTATTTCCTAAGGCAAATTTTACCTATTTCCTAAGGCAAATTTTACCTATTTCCTAAGGTGAATTTTACCTATTTCCTAAGGTAAATTTTACCTATTTCCTAAGGCAAGTTTTACCTTTTTCCTTAGGTGAATTTTACCTTTTTCCTTAGGTGAATTTTACCTATTTCCTAAAGCAAATTTTACCTTTTTCCTAAGGTGAATTTTACCTATTTCCTAAGGTAAATTTTACCTATTTCCTAAGGCAAATTTTACCTATTTCCTAAGGCAAATTTTACCTATTTCCTAAGGTAAATTTTACCTATTTCCTAAGGTAAATTTTACCTATTTTTTAAGGCAAATTTTACCTATTTCCTAAGGTAAATTTTACCTATTTCCTAAGGTAATTTTACCTATTTCCTAAGGCAAATTTTACCTATTTCCTAAGGCAAATTTTACCTATTTCCTAAGGTAAATTTTACCTATTTCCTAAGGCAAATTTTACCTATTTCCTAAGGTAAATTTTACCTATTTCCTAAGGTAAATTTTACCTATTTTCTAAGGTAAATGTTACCTATTTCCCAAGGTAAATTTTACCTATTTTCTAAGGTAAATTTTACCTATTTCCCAAGGTAAATTTTACCTATTTCCTAAGGTAAATTTTACCTATTTTCTAGGTCAGCTGAAAAAAAAGTTATTTTTAAATAAAAATAAAATTTGTATTTAATTTTATAATAGTATATTATATTTATTTTTTTTTAAATATTAATACATATATATACATATATTGATATAATCATTGTTGAAACAGAAGGAATTTTTTGGCCATTAAAAAAGTAATGAATTGATATCGTTAATCAATGTTGAAACAGAAGGAATTTTTTTGCCATTAAGAAAGTAATGAATTTATATCGTTAATCAATGTTGAAACAGAAGGAATTTTTTTGCCATCGTGAATATTAAAAAAAAAAGATTCAATAAAAACCCATACCAAAAAACATTGAGTAGGGTATTCAATATTTAAAACGTATGCAAGCTTTAAATAAAAAATAATACAATGCAAGTACGTATCCAATTTAAATTTAATGTTGTCCAAGGAAACGACAAAATGTTTGTATTTAAATTTCTCACCAATAACAAATATAACGGGTTGAAGTTTCGTGCCGGATTTTGCACATTCTTCTTGTTTTTGTTTAAGGACCTGATCAATGTGGCTTGCATTTTCAACTTCAGTAGTGAATGATTGCCTGGAGTCCTCGATTGTAAATTTCTTGAACTTGCCTTTGAACTGCTGCGATGATGGCGGCAGCAATCCATGTAACAAAGTTGCATAAGCAATGTTAACATTATCTGAAAATAAATTAAAGCCTCATAAGAAAAATAGAATAAACATAGTATTAAAAACACAATTGAAAGAAAAGTATTTAATTAAACAAAGTGTTTAAATAGAGTCATTTTACCTATGTCAAGGTCAGCAATTTCTTTGACCTCATTGAGGTATGATTTAAGCCCGCTACACTTCACCCTCTCACTGAAGAATTTGATGGCAATTTTTGAAAATTGCTCCCACTTCGAAAAGTCAAACCCGTTGTTTGGCCTTAAGAAATCGAAATCCATGGCAATCTGTTTATAAAAAGAAGAAAACACATTGAATGTTAGGTTAAAATTTAATGTATTATTTGTTTTAAGAAAGGTGAAGAAATAAGTTAAAAAAAAACGAATATTGTTACCAGTTCTGGCGCTCGTGAAAATTTGTAAAGCGGCCATTCCTGGAGGACTGTCTGAATGTCGTTGTCATTACTCTGGCTTATTATATCCCTCCTCATTGACATAGTTTGCTTCCATTGCTTAATAACGGTGTCCCAGTCGCGGTTTTGTTTTAGCTCATCGCAAATTTTTTGCATCTCGTTAGAATTTAGTGGTTCCACAATACGATCTTCATTGGAATGATCTTCCACTTCTACGACTTTTGCCTTCTTCGATGTTGTGGGACTGTTATAGAGCTTCTTGAGCGACCTGCGCTGTCCTCTATATCGATCGTACAGCTTACCCTTAGGGGGCATTTTGTTACAACCTCTAACAAAGTATGAGCTCTGTAATGTAAACAATGTTTTTTAAAGCTTGTATTTAAATTCCATAAACCAACCATGTTTTCCCTAGGAAAATTTTTTACAATTTCCCCTGCCAAGAGTTCGCATTTTTGTACCGTCATTTTTTTTTTATTTTCTAGATAATATTGTACAATCTTGTGGACTAAAGTTGTTCGATTTTCTGGAGTCAAACAATTTTTGAGGCGATAGGATTCTAAAATTGATCTCCCTTGCTCTGTTTTATTCAAAATGTCTAGTACAGTTACCTAAAATTAAATAAACGATTTTTTCACTCATTGTGATAAGTACCTTAAGACTCTTATCGTATGAGAAAATATTTATTCTTTGCCTTTGCAGGATAGCCAGCCAAATGCAAGGGTCTTGGATTTTAAATGTGTAAAAACGTTACTACATTCTACTTAAAGCTTGCATACGTATTCAAATATCAAACGTATGCAAGCTTTAAATACAAAATAATAAAATTCATATACTTTAAGTAATTAATGCATTGATATCGGTAATTAATGTTGAAACAGAAGGAATTTTTTTGCCATCGCGAATATTAAAAAAAACTGAAAGGCATTGAGTAGAGTATTCAATATTTAAAACGTATGCAAGCTTTAAATAAAAAATAATACAATGCAAATACGTATCCAAGTTAAATTTAATGTTGTCCAAGCAAACGACAAAATGTTTGTATTTAAATTTCTCACCAATAACAAATATAACGGGTTGAAGTTTCGTGCCGGATTTTGCACATTCTTATTGTTTTTGTTTAAGGACCTGTTCAATGTGGCTTGCATTTTCAACTTCAGTGGTGAATGATTGCCTGGAGTCCTCGATTGTAAATTTCTTGAACTTGCCTTTGAACTAATGCGATGATGGAGGCAGCAATCCATGTAACAAGTTACATAGCCAATATACAGTTTTTTTTACTTACGACACTATATATGTACGTACTATAGGTACGCTTACCATCCATCCCGTATTTTCCGGGACTGTTTCATATTTCAATAACCCATCCCGGTTATTTTTTTTTAAGAAACCCGGGACGAACAAGTGTCCCGGATTTTGTTGTTCGTTGCGTTTTTAAACATTACCTACTCGATTTTTTTTTGTTATTTTATTAAATTTATGTTCTGCTAAATTCATAGGAAGTTTTTTTATTTTAAAGTTAATTTTTTGTTTTGCTTACTTAATTTACCATTTCGGAAACTTTGTTAAATTTTTTTGGACAAGAAAAATCGAATTTTAAAATATGGACAAAAAAATAAAATTGGAAAAAAGTGGCCAAAATTGCAAATAAAGTTAGCAGAACAAAAATTAAATGAAAACAAAAATATTCAGAATTTCAATGCAATGAGCATTAAGTTTAAGTGACTAAGAATTGTCAGGCGCATTGAATATAGCATGAAAACATTGTTTTTTCTTGACAGAACTTAAACTAATTCCAATCTGATCTGATCTGATGTTATCCCAAACAAAGTGATTCGTTCCTATTTTTCTGCCCATGACTATATGTTCACTCTTAAAATTTGCTGTCGGCTCTCAGTCTATTAATAAAATCCTTCAAACCCCAAAAATATATTTTTGTTAACTAACGGCTCTTTTAAACTTAAGATTTGAAAAAAGTTTAGTACCATAATTTGAATAGCCTATTTATTGAATACTTAAACTTAAATCTAAAGGTTATTAAATGTAGTTATTTATTATTGTTGATTATATATACAAGCACTTACATCAGACTCCGACGAAATGCTTGTTGGCGATGAGCTACTTAAGGTGTCAACCCACGATTCCACTGAAAGTTGCTTGGTCAGTTTATTCTCTGGCCTCGGAATTAAATTGAATATTCCCTGTTTGCAATAAAAAAAATTAGAAAACACAAATTAGAATGCATATTTGGAAAGTTAAATTTTGCTTACAAGTTCGTTTTGCCAGATTCCTAATTTATGCTCAAAGAGTATTTTTGTGTTAAAGTTTTGGAATTCGGAGAATAATTGGTCGATATGCCTTTCTTTCATACATTTTAACCCATCAACATTGATTTTTTTTTCTTTGAAATACAAAAATTATGAGCAAATGAAATGTATATTCGTAGATTTATGAAATAAAGATATATTACCTTTAAGAAACTCATAAAGCTGTTCATAAAGCTCCCATGAAATGAGGAGATTGGCTAATTGTACGTCATCATCGTTGTTTTCTGGACTTATACTTTCAACTATAAGACTATTTATTTGGTTTTCATCATTGAGAATTGTTAATTCGCCATTGTCATTCATAAAATATATTGATTCCGCTTCATCTTGATGATTCACATCACTTGAGTCATTATTTTAAAATGCTGCATTCATTTTGATTGTTATCTACGAAAAATAGCGCTTTTTACGAATGAATTCACCACCATAAAGAAACTTGTGGGAATGGACAGGTGGTCCATCAAATGTTGTAATAAGATTTAATATAAATTTCTCTTGTTTTGCTTTAATCATCTCAAATGACACATAATGATCGTTAAAAACTGTTGATATTTCCTGACAAAGCATATATATTTCTCTATTTTCATCAACAATGATAATTCGATTTAATTCGTAGAACGTCACATTTAAGTCATTGGTTATTGATAAGTAAGAACCCTTTTTACAGACTGTTCCAAAGTATTCAATTTTTTCGAAATGTTTAGAACTCAGATTTAATATGTCGGAATTCAAGTGGTTTATATTTTTAATATCAGAAGACATTTCATCATACTGTGAGACTTGAAGAAAATCATTCCTTGCACTAATTATTTGGTAAGCAAACTTGAATTGGAATTTCGTTGCAATTGAAAGTGAAATATTTTTGCGGCTGGTTGTAACTCTACTGTATGATTTCAGTTCTTGATGTTTTGATTCAAATAAAAACGACCAATAAAATCTTGGAAGTCCTGAAAACCGTATAATTCGTGGATAATGGATAAGATTGTGATGTTTAGGTTTTAAAGTATCGCCAAATAAATTTTGATATAACTCATTGTGTTTTTCAATAAGATGTTCAAGTGCATGTAATATACAGTCAGTACACTGTGGTAAAAGCAATATATCAATAAGTTTTATAAAAACAACAACGAACTCCCAAAATTTATCGTTTACTGGGATCAAGTGACCAATCATCAAAGGAAAATGGTGAATAAAAGTCCACATTTCTCTTGCTGAAGCATTTAGTCTTTTTCTTTTCAAATGTTGAACAGTAATATCTTTAAAGACATTTCCTTTCTCAGTATCTCCATAAAAAAATGTTAATTTGTATTGATTAAGTTCAGCTAATGTAAATACTTTGCTTTTTATGTAATGTTGTATTATATGTGAAAGATTATAATGCGCTACACCCTCAAAAATATCATGCATAAGATCAACAGAAAAGTTTGTTACAACATGAAAAGAAGGAATTTTGTTTAAAATTGAGTTTTCATAAACTCCTTGAGATAGAGAGTCTTCATTGCAACATAAATTCTCATTATAATTTTCTTCAGTTCTAATCAATGTTGAATCTTCCTTGCACATTACTTTTGTCAATGCATTTGGTGCTGTGCAGAATCTGCAAAAGTAGTTAGAAGAGAAAGATTTACTAAATTCGAGAATCTGGTTCAGTCCCAAATTATCTCCTAGGATTATGCCCAATATTAAACAAACTGTTGTTTTTTGCCCATTAAGAGTCAGTTCAATTCCTTCAACTTCTAGAGAAATAATATCTTGAACAAGCTTATACATTGTCAAACCATTTCCGTATGTTTTGATATCATGAGCCTTAATCAAGCCAGCTAGATAGATATCACTGACTTTAAAATAATGTTCGAATATGGGAATGGAAAAATATATTCCTGTTAATTTATGGACACCACTATGAGCTCCTAGTGGATTATTCACTTCGAAATCGTCTGCGAACAGGAAATACGGTACCAAGTTCTTATTTTTGTACATGACTTTCTTTTGTTTCCATAATTCTCCGTTTAAAAAATTCCTTATATTAGATGGCTTGCTACGTTCGTCTAAAAATTTTGTTAGTACTTCTTGATTTTCTGCTTTTTCAAAAATTTTTCGGAATGCAAATTTTAAATCCATAAGAATACCCTTATCCACTTTTTCATCTAAATTGCTTTGCCCGTTCACCATCACATAAGAAATTTCTCTGTTGATGTCAAATTCTTTCGCTTTCTTAAGTAAATCTCGGTTTTCTAGGAATTTTTCAAGCTTATACTCAGTATTCAATTCATTAAAAACTTTTTTATATTCTCTTACAACATGCTCAATCTTTTTTTTATCTTCATCGCACATTTCAATGGCGAACACTATATCTAGTAATGGTGATATAATTAAAGTTTCGGCTGCTTTTTGTACGGTAAATGCATCTTTTCTAGAAAAATTATTGTTATTGTATAGACTTAGAACGAATTGAAGTATGCTACTTTCAATAACGTTTTTTTGTAATGGCGTTCGAATTTTTTCTTCACCTTTATTAAATACAGGTTGTTCTTGTTCATTTTTGAATGAATCAGGAATATATTGTAGCTCGTTTAATAAAATACTAGAAGAATTTACAGCTTTTGTGTTCAAATTATCTAGCGGAAGGTTCATATTTTGTGTTTCAACTTCTATGTTATCTAAGTTCTTTAAATGAGCACCTAAATGTCTTTTGTATGAAGATAATCCACTGAATATTTGCTGACATGATTTCTCAGAGCATTTCATTTTGCTGTTTTTATCACAGCCATGTAGAATTTTTAGATGCATGAACAATGTTTTCAAGCAATTAAATTCTTTTGAACAGATAACGCAATGCATTTCACCTTGTTGACTAAAATGACTAAGAAACAAAATATATGCCAAAATTATACAACATTTTTTGAAAAATAAGTGTAATTTGTTTATGATAAGCAAATTCTTTCGTTTGTGTTAGGGCTCGTTGCTGATTCGGAACTTAGCTGCCTTAAATTGAACTTAAGAACTTTCGATTTACTTTTTGTATGGCGAAAACTGTCACTTAAGAATTTATGTTCAACTCAAATGCTTAAGTTCCGAATCAGCAACCGGGCCTTAGAGAATAGAAAATTTCTGTCCGTCGGTTTAAGAATCAAATAAGTATACTATCCAAGTAACTGACAGATTATTTATCTGGAAATTGAGAAATTGTTTCTTAGAGAAAAAAAAAGTATTTTGTTTTTAACGAACATAATTTTAGTCATTTAAAAGATAGAGCAATTGTTTCTTAGAGAAAAAAAAGTATTTTGTTTTAAACGAACATAATTTTAGTCATTTAATAGATAGAGCAATGCATTTGAAAAAAAAAATCGCTCACAGAAAAAAAGAAGAATAGTTTCCTGCTCACTAGACCAAGTCGTCACCACGTATTTATTTGTTTTTTTTTTTTTTTAATTTTGTTCTTTTTGGTATTAAAGTTTCTTTTCTAAGCTAATCGCTCACGTTTTACTTTTTTCATCTACAATTTTAACAGTGCTTTTACATTTGAAGACGAGAAAAAGATACGTATTGGAAGGAATAGTGCATGGGGCACGTGGTTCCTTGGAAAATGCCATAACGCACGTATCACTTCATCATCTTGCAAAAAATTAAGGTGATTCGCGATCATTTGGTACAAGATTTGCACTTTTTGACCACAGTACGCATGATAAAAAATTCATTCAATGGAATGGCAGTACTTATGTTTTTTTGAATGCAACAAGGAAATTATTTCTTACAGTTACAGAATATATCTTGGTTGTTGTTTTACTTTGCAAAGGCTGAATCGAATTTTAAATTTAATTTCAATCTGACTGCTGAATTATTCTGTTGGTAATAAAAAAGATAATTAGTACGTAGGTGTGTACCTAAAGATAACAATAAATTATATAAAATCAGGTGAGAACAGGTGAAGGATACTAATTTTTGGCACTAATGTAGAATGCAACATTAAATAACCTACATATCTAATTCATACAGGTAAGAAATATTTAAATTATTAAGTTCAATGGTCCTGGCGGATGTGATTTGTGTGCATACATGGAACTATTAGTCTTAAGAAAAGTGCCGACAACAAATTTTGGGATTGAATATACAGGGTGGTTCACCTGAAATATGACAAAAAGATAAAGCGTGTAGGTTGGATAGCGTGACATAAAAAATCGTACTATGTAAAATCGTATAGTTTAGACCGTAAGGGCAATTTTCTAAAAAAAAATGTACTTAAAACAGAAAAAAAGTTATTTAAAAACAACAGTAACATTTACAACAACAGGTTACCTACACATTATAATTTTATAAACCGAACCTAGAACCATCTGGTTTTGAGTATTCGACTAAGACTTGAAAAGACCGTTACATTTTATAAACAAAAATAGTGCATTATTTTTTTTCATTTTGTTTTAATTTTTCAAAAACCGGCCATTAAACTTTATTTAATAAAAAAGATAAAAGGGGATTTCAGAGTATGCATTATAGTGTAAAATGGTGTTGTATTGTCACTATAGGTGTAATCGTTGATTTTAAACATTTTCTCTTAAGAATTTTTTTAAGAAAATTGGACCATGTAACTAAACGGGGGGAATAGACCCATACGATTTTATTAATGTTTCGACCAAAATTACACGCGCTGGCTTTTTGTCACACCTTTGGTGAATCAAACAGGGATTATAGGTATGTGCATACAAAAACAAAAGTCTGGCGGGTTAAAGTCCGTTAATTTTAAGAAACCATATCCTGGTGCTCCGTCTTTTTCGCTAATCCCAACCACCTTATCATTGCAATCCGATTAATATAACAGAACACTGAAGATAGTATAATATTTTTGAGCTAAACATATTTGGCTTTTCTTGGAGGCTTTAGTTTGTGACTATGCAAATAAGTGGGGAGCAATATCTTACAGGAAGTCTAATAATTATATATAACAAAATGCTTACCCAAATATACCAAAACAAGATTTGCAATGACGTAACACTTCACTATAAGGCACTGGAAGTAGGAATTGCTATAAAGCAAGGTATAGCTAAAAGGTTTGTAAATGTTGAATGCAGTGGAACCTCTGGAGTTTGTACGTTCCTAGACCCAAGATTCAAATCGCACCTTTTTGAAAGCCGTTCAGCCGCTGATGCTGCAAAGAGAAAGGTAATAGACTTTGCAATTAACGAAATCGAGTCAACAAGGAGGAACAATCATACGGAAATTAATGCTTAAATACAACCAACACCTGGCCCTTCGTCAACCGTGCCATTAAACGAAGGATATGTTTCGCTCTGGGATGATATTCAACCAGTTAGGTCTTCAAGAGTAGAAGCTCTTGATGAAGTAAAGCTTTATTTAAATCACACAATGGCTAAACGGAATGATAGTCCGAGTGAATGGTGGCGGAAACTGCGGAATGCCTTTCCAAACCTTTCTAAAGTATATCAAAAACACTGTTGCGTAATAGCAACTTCGGTTCCATGTGAACGAATTTTCTCAAAGTCAGGTGAGCTTATATCTGACCGACCGACGCACGGTCGAGACTTGAGCCTGAAAAGGTAAAAAAACTGATGTTTCTAAATGTAAATAAAAATATCTGATTTAGTAGCTACTGACATCGATAGTATTTTATTTATAATAATCACTTAACAACAAAAAGCGTAAGAAGAGGTAAATGGCTTAAAAGTTATTAAACTTTGGATATGTACAAAGTGATCACCTTTTGGTATATAATTGTACAAAAAACGGTTTTGTAAAAGCGAAAGTACCAACTAATTTATTGAACTTTAAAACTTACACTTATTTTCTTTCAAGAAATTACTTTTTGAAATGTAAGTTTTGATTGGTAAAATAATTATAAAATAATTAAGTCTTAACGTTTAAATCGTCAATTCTATGATCTATTGAAATTTTTTTTTTTTTTTTACTCCTGAACAAAACACTCTTTAATCACGAAAATATTAGTGATATTTTTGTATCGCTTTAAATATTATAATATTTGTTAACTAATATATTAGTATTAGGTAATATCACTAACTAACTAACCTTACTCTTTTTACATTTCGATTTGGCATGGATTTTAAAACTGTAAATTTTAGCAAAATGAAAAGTTCAACTCCTAAAAAATGAGTTCATACAGCTACTCGTTGGTTTGTCTGTAACTCGTTACTTCAATGGAGACTAAGACACTGTTCACATGAACGAAAAAATACATAAGAAGTTCTGATAATTTGAAATAGCTAAATGAAATTTAAAATTTCACAAGTAAAAATAAAAATTCGTAATAATCCCTAAAAAAGAGTTCTGATGAGAGTTCTGAATAGAAGCACAAGAGTTCTAAACAGTTTGGTTAAGAAAATGTTTTTCTAAACTTTATATTTAAAAAGTTATTAACAAAATTTTGTTGATAGCTTTTTAAATATTTAGTTAACAAACAGTGCCGTAGCCAGGATTTTGTTTTGGAGGGGGCTTGCTTCCAAATTTTACGAGAAATTCTTTAAACAAAAGACTAAAATTATACCAATTTATTGATTTTTATTAGTTTTTAAATAGAACATACTTAAATATTTTTTCTGTACACATTTTCTTAAAGCAGAAGACGTCTTGATTTTTTTCACATGACTTCAATCACGTTATCTGGATCCACATTAATATGCGAATGAACAGATATCAGCAAGAGAGCTTAATTTTTCATTCCCCATAACGCTTCGGGATACTATTTTAATCCTTTTCATAGTTGAAAAGGTTCTTTCAACACCAGCTGTGGTCACTGGAAGCGTGGCCAAAACCGTAAGCAAGAAGTTTATAACTCTATAGTAAGGCTATACCTATATCAAGCAATTTCAAAACTTCGGTAGAAAGATCCCTCGCCAATATTTTTCCGCACCAAAGAATGTACTCAGCTTTCACAGCTGACAAAGAAATTGTATTATCAAAATCATATGTTAGTTTTTCCATTTCGTTCACTCGCTCAACCGCGGCAAAACCTGGGAGAAGAGCTTGAAACGATGCGATGGTAGAACGTCTTCGTTGTCCATGAATCTGTCCGTAAGATTTTGTATTAACGAATTTTTGCAATGAATCAGTTTAGACACTCTAAAATAGGCTTCAGTAGAAGAGGTTTCTGGATTGGATCGCAGTGTTTGTTTCAATAAAGTTCTTGGAGCTCTTAATTGAACTTCAAATAAGTCTTCGGCAACTTGGGATATGCGGATTGAAAAGCCTCTCTGAAAAAATTTTCGGCATTTTTTCTTATGTTCTTAAGAGAACTCCAAACTTCTTTTGTGCGGTCGATTGCAGAAATAGCTCTGTAGGAAAACTGATAAGGGCAGCGTTAAACAGAATAGTTTTTCGCACACAATGAGGCTTACTAGGAAATCACTTCTTTGGATCGCTGCCAAGTGTTGATGCTTTCGAAGACATATCGCCCACGTTCTACTCGTTATTTCTTCAAAACTTATTGAGATGCATTTGAAAAGCTCAGTTAAGGAAATAAAACTGTCATGCATTTCAATGACTCTTACTACACCAAGGCAATTTGAATTGCAGGACTTGACATGGCATTAGACAGAGCCAGGTTCAAGCGATGGCTTGCACAGTGTACATACCAAGCGTTTGGATACTATTGCATGCCTTATCCTGCACTGTACTCCACTTAAGTGACCTGCCATATTTGCGGCTCCATCATAGCCTTGGCCAAACACAATTCTTCATATCAAGATACAGCTCTTCACATCGCTGCAGTATGGTATTTGTCAAGTTTTCAGAAGTTTAGTCATCAACAGGAACAAAACCTACAAAATCTTCCCGAAGCATACAACTTTTGGGATCTGTTAAACAGTCGATATATCAAAGGCATATCAAAAGTTGTTCACAGTCGATATATCAAAGGCATATCGAAAGTTGTTCACACCCAGTAACATCCATTGTTTCGTCAGCAAGGATACTGATACAACTTGAACTTATACCGTAACAAAAATATCAGGTAAAATTCAAAGCTCGTGAAAATTCACCCGAACTATCCCCGGGTTCATAAAATACATTTTACTATGAGAGCTTATACTTTTTTGTGGGATTCTTCCGTATGTATAGCGTAGGGATCTGTGGTTGACCATCTATTCAAAAATAACAACTTACCACATTCACGGGTTTTTATTGTAAACAACTTTAAATGGATCACTAATTTGTGGTTAGTTTTACTTTGCAATTTTTTGGCAATAACTGAAGTCGTTTACTGATCCCAATTCCAAATAAAATAAAATGTAGGTATACCTACATATGTAGAATATTCTCCTCATTTTAATAGCTTTTAGAGTTAAATAAAATACGTAAAGAGTCTTCAAAATTCAATACAAAATTGTAAACATATCTAAATAGTCTCTTAACGAAGTATTTTCAAGTAGTTGAGAACTTTAGCTAAATACAAATAAACTATTCCTACCTGGATAGTCTCCTTATTTTTATAGATTTGAATTTAATATATTAGAAAGGTTTAAAGTTTTGTTTAGATTTTCGGGTGGGGCTTCAGCCCCTCAAGCCCCCCCTCTGGCTACGTGCCTGTTAACAAATTGTTTAGAACTATTGTGCTTCTATTCGAATTACGAATTTTTATTTTTACTTGTGAAATTTTAAATTTCATTCATCTATTGGCGTTTTTCTTTTTTACCTCTGAGCAGATTAGATCAGATCACAGATGTGTCAAAGCGAAGCTCTGAGCAGATCATATTCAATGTCCTCCGATTTAATAAAGAAACAAACCTGAGCACTGAAATGTAATTTTTTACTTATTATTATTTTAACAATTTTTTTTTCACCTACAATAGATGCGGGACTGGCTTGGGAATCCATTTTTAATTGTATGTTTGTTTCTGTCTGTAAAATCCGAAAAAGCAAGTGAAGTTGTCTTCGCTCAGCTATCTGCTCTATTTGCTCGGTCGATTTAGGCACCAGTTATAGCTATCATTGAAATCGATCCGGAAAAATTTTTGAATCGATATTTGACTGTGTTTCCCTTTGATTAGATATGAAAATTATAAACCAATCGATCGGAAATTACACAAAGAATTTTTTTTGAGAAAAAAAAGTTTAGTTGCACATTTATTTTTTTCTAAAAATGTATTTTTCTACTTTCCGGACGGAAATTCATTTTCCTGAACAGCTGATTCTTTTATGTCCAAAATTGAAACGAATTGTTCCACTGATTTGTGTTCCAATTTCACACAACTCCAATGACAGATTTCTGTCAGTAAAAGTTTTTCGGTGGTTTTCAATCAGGAATTTTTTTTTAAAGACAGAAATTTTCAATGATGGCTATAAACGACCTGTCAAAAAAATTCTAATGTTCCTTTTCAATGATTAAAACCAATGATAGCTATAACTGGCGCCTTATCCTGAGCAAATAAATTTAGCTCAGAGCATGAAAATTCTTAGCTCCGATATATCGGAGGTAAAAAGGAAACACAGATTTTTTTTTTGACACATCCGTGATCTGATCTAATCTGCTCGGAGGTAAAAATGAAAAACGACATATTTCAAATTATCAGAACTTCTTATGCATTTTTTCGTTCATGTGAACATTGAAGTAACGAGTTACAGACAAACCAACGAGTGAAGTGATGTTCAACCAAAAAAGTGACGTTTAACGTTTGTCTTCGTGGAGTGCAAGCAACTTCACTTTTGATATAAATTGATCAAACAAGAAATATAAAACATATCTTTTCCCGTAAAATAAATGAAAAATTGTTAAAAATTAAAGTTAATAGTTATTTTTTGTATCCTACTTCTTTGTTTTTGCATCCAATCCCTTGCGTTCACTTAAATCTTCATTTCTTGATACATTAATTATTGAAATATTTAGAAAAATAAAAAAAATTTAAATTGTATGAAAACCCGCCTTTGTTTGCCCTCCACGACCTAATAATTGATCGAAGTTTATGCGCTGTCAAAAGGGAAAAATCCCTATTATTTACGTTCTGTTGTAGAGATCAGTGAAGCAGAAGCATACCAAAAAAAAGAAGACCACAAACAAGATTTGTTTTTAAATTTAACAAAAAATCATTTATCTCCGGGTTGTGCGAAGCATTATGGCCACTATTGGCCAACTGGTAAGTCTTCAGTAAGCTTCGAAAAGTCCCAGAGCGTCAGGTAGCAATCTAAACCCCCAACTGCAAGAATATTACCGTGCGTCGCGACTGAAAGACATCGTAAGAATAGCACTTGTGTGCTTAGTCAACGAGGCAACCAACTGGCCGTTTGTTATGTCCCAAATGAGATTGGTCCTTTGTGGAAGGTCATTAGTCGCACCAATTGGCCATTGAGTACGTCCCACAATCGAACAGTCCGGTCGCTGACCCAGTTGCAATATAGTTCGAGTTTGGATGGAATTGAACACAATCGACGTCTGCTAAGTGACCACAAAAGATACGCAACGGCTGATTGCTATCGGTGGCCCAGAGGCGTCCTCGGTACGTCGATGTCTTTCAGCTGTTCGGCGGTTTTCATGTCACGCAACTTGGACACAGCCTTTTCATCTCAATACATTAGTTAAGTTTTTTTTTCTTTTTCGCATTTGTTTATGTCGTTTTCAATTGGAAAATCTGGAAGCAAAAAAAGCATTCTGTCTTTAAATTCAGAAGGAAAATTCTCTTCTTTTCAGAATCAGAAACGTCACTTTTGCCCAATTGCACGCATTTAGAATGCTTTTTTTTGCTTCCAGATTTTGCAATTGAAAACGACATAAACAAATGCGAAAAAGAAAAAAAAACTTTACTAATGTATTGAGATGAAAAGGCTGTGTCCAAGTTGCGTGAGATGAAAACCGCCGAACAGCTGAAAGACATTGACGTGCCGAGGACGCCTCTGGGCCACCGATAGCAATCAGCCGTTGCGTATCTTTTGTGGTCACTTAGCAGACGTCGATTGTGTTCAATTCCATCCAAACTCGAACTATATTGCAACTTTTGACTGTCCAGAGTTGAAGAGCTCTGACAAAATATGGTGGATGAAGTTTTCTGTTGGAAAGCTATTTGTAATTAATATATTATACATAAATTGAGGCCATAAGAGCAGTAGTGTTCTATCTGTTTTTGCAACTTTTTTTCGCAGGGTATTAGAAAAATGTATTGACTTGTCAATATAAAAAATGTGTATGCCAAAGTGTTCCTAAACGGCGTTTTCAGTGGGCTGGGCGTTAATTTAGATTATTGTTGTGCGTAATGGTAAAGAAAGGAAAAAGGTGGCTAGAAAAGCCAAATGCACAATGGGTTGAAGAGCCCCGTTGCCGCGCCGCGCCGCCGGCATCATTGTTTTAACACAAACCTCAAAAGTAATGTTTTTAATTCATAGAAACCTACATATTAGTTAATGAAAAGGTGAAACGTGTCCCAAAAATAACTTAATTGTAAGATAGATACAATTAAAAGCAGGATTGAACACGTTTTCTATAATTAAAATACTCAAAATGAAGAGTTTTATACTTTTTTTCTACGAGCGAAATAAAAACGCAAATATATTGTAAAATATTGTAGGTAAAAATACTTACTTTGATATAATATTTGTACTGCTTGTTTTTATATTTTCTTTTATATTCACTTTTAAAACTTTTAACACATATAAGTATAACATTTAATTGAAGAGATGAACTGCACGCTGCACGCCACGAAGTTTTGGAAGTAAATGATGAAAAGCACGTTTCCAAAGCAACCAGACAACGAGTTTACCTTAGGACTAAGGCAATTTTAAGGAACTAACATAAAATCACCTTAAGAATAAGGTGATTTTATGGCGTCACCTAGAAATTAGCTTATAAAATAATAAATTGGGTGGCGCAACAGCTCGTGAAGAACCAGGGCCTAGTGACTTACAACTCACAACTATTCCTGTGTGCGTGTTGTTGGCAGGAATGGAGGGGACCTACAGTTTTTTGCCGAGTCCGAACGGCTAAATGAGAAGCACTTTTTCATGACAAGTATACTCTTGGAGGATTTGTCAATTCCTCGCAAGAGGCAGTACCTCGCATAAAACATTTCTGTTTTTAGGTGGCACGGCTGGGAATCGAACCCACGCCTTCTAATTTTACCAAGATCTAATAAATGTTATTAAAAGGAATCCTCATTTTTGGATGACTATTTGACGCTGTTTTCTTACTCTTTCCAATAGAAAACGAACAAAATACCCTTAAAGGATACGCTCATGTGATGTTTTCCATCCAAAATTATTCTTTTTTACCTTAGGACTAAGGCAATTTAAAAGAACTACCTAACATAAAATCACCTTAGGAATAAGGTGATTTTATGGCGTCACCTAGAAATTAGCTTAGGCCTAAGGCAAATTTATGTTAGCTCCTAAGGTAAATTTATGTTAGCTCCTTAGGTAAATGGCGTCACCTAGAAATTAGCTTAGGCCTAAGGTGATTTTACCTTAGGAGTTAACATAAATTTGCCTTAGGTCTAAGCTAATTTCTAGGTGACGCCATAAAATCACCTTATTCCTAAGGTGATTTTATGTTAGGTAGTTCTTTTAAATTGCCTTAGTCCTAAGGTAAAAAAGAATAATTTTGGATGGAAAACATCACATGAGCGTATCCTTTAAGGGTATTTTGTTCGTTTTCTATTGGAAAGAGTAAGAAAACAGCGTCAAATAGTCATCCAAAAATGAGGATTCCTTTTAATAACATTTATTAGATCTTGGTAAAATTAGATATAGCGTAGGTAAAATTAGCTAAGGCCATGGTCAAATTTTATTTGGTTAAAGTTACAATGAAATAATGTGGGTGATGCAAAATCAAACATGAGCGTATCCTTAAAGGGGCATTTGAAAGGAAAATTGAAGTAAAATTCAATCATTTTAATGATTTTACGTTCTTATTACATTTTTTACATCATTATCTCTTTTAAAATCAGTTTTTTTAAGGGATTGTTTCTAATTACAAGTTTCCCTATTACATGTTGGAAAAAGAAAACATCTTGTTTAATTGAAATTTTGGAACATAATATCATTATTTTCATATTGATTTTACATGCTAAACATGCTAAAAAAATCCATTTAAACAATCCAATTATGCTTTTTCAATGATAGCTATAATTTTCCCTCCAAAACTCGAATCAGGGTTGATTTATTTTATGAAATAGAATCTTATATTAAGAAAAACAAATCAAAGTGTGTTTTGTTTTATACTTAATTTGCATTTGGCTGAAGTTAAAGGCTTTATTCATTATAAGGCGCATATTATATATATGTAGCTATCGCATAGAAAAAGCAAAATTGAAATGATTGAATGGATTTCTTAGCATGTTATCTTTTGCCAAGAAATGCGAATTTTGTACCAATCGATCTGAAATTAACAAAATAATTGTTTGCCATTAAAAAAAGTTCAGACGGAATTTTTTTTCGGAAAGAAAAAATAGAAAATCCCAATTTAAACAAGGAATAAATGCGGAAGTGAAATTTTTTTTTCTTAAGCTAAGTATACATTTCTTTTGAGTAAAAAAATTCTTCGAGGTGAGAAAAAAAATATTTTCCACAAAGAAAAAATGTCCGTGGTGTAAATATTTTTTTTATTCGCCGTCAGTTTACACTTTCGAAAAAAAAATCTCAATGAGACTGATCTATGGAAAAACAAACACAAATGCCAAACGCATTTTTTTTTCGGAAAAAGAATGTCAGTGACATTGTTTTGTACGAAAAAAAATCGTGGTGAATATAAAATTTGTTTTCTTTGGGTAGTTCACAGTTCGATAAAAAAATTTAAACGTCAAAAAAAATTTTTCTCGCAAAAAGCGCTCCCATAAGAAATACATGTAGTTTTTTTTTCGTCAAGGAACTGTATACTTAGCTTTAAACAAAATTATTTGACTAATTTTCCATCAATTGGAATAACATTTTCATTCCTGGCCAAAAGGAAACATGCTAAAAAATCCATTTAAACAATCCAATTATGCTTTTTCAATGATAGCTATAATTTTCCCTCCAAAACTCGAATCAGGGTTGATTTATTTTATGAAATAGAATCTTATATTAAGAAAAACAAATCAAAGTGTGTTTTGTTTTATACTTAATTTGCATTTGGCTGAAGTTAAAGGCTTTATTCAATAAGGCGCATATTATATATAGCTATCGCATTGAAAAAGCAAAATTGAAATGTTTGAATGGATTTCTTAGCATGTTATCTTTTGCCAAGAAATGCGAATTTTGTACCAATCGATCTGAAATCAACAAAATAATTGTTTGCCATTAAAAAAAGTTCAGACGGAATTTTTTTTCCGGAAAGATGATTCTGTCACTGAAATAGAAAATCCCAATTTAAACAAGGAATAAATGCGGAAGTGAAATTTTTTTTTCTCAAACAAAATTATTTGACTAATTTCGCATCAATTGGAATAACATTTGCATTCCTGGCCAAAAGAAAACATGCTAAAAAATCCATTTAAACATTCCAATTATGCTTTTTCAATGTAGCTATAATTTTCCCTCCAAAACTCGAATCATTGTTTTTGCGTGGGAAAATCACCTTAGGCCCTAGGTAAAATCACCTTAGGCCCTAGGTAAAATTTATTTCAGCAAAAAAAAAAAAAAAATTTTACCTAGGGCCTAAGGTGATTTTACCTAGGGCCTAAGGTGATTTTACCTAGGGCCTAAGGTGATTTTCCCTCCAAAACTCGAATCATTACTTTTTGCGCTTTTAGTGGGAAAATCACCTTAGGCCCTAGGTAAAATCACCTTAGGCCCTAGGTAAAATTTATTTCAGCAAAAAAAAAAAAAAAATTTTACCTAGGGCCTAAGGTGATTTTACCTAGGGCCTAAGGTGATTTTCCCTCCAAAACTCGAATCATTACTTTTTGCGCTTTTGGTGGGAAAATCACCTTAGGCCCTAGGTAAAATCACCTTAGGCCCTAGGTAAAATCACCTTAGGCCCTAGGTAAAGTTTATTTATTATTTTTTTCTTTGCGGAAATAAACCTGTGTAATTAACAACAACAATACAAAATTTCTTGAAGGTAAAAAAAAAAAAAACATTTGTATATTTTTTAAAACTATAATAAATGTTTTTTTTCCTTTATAATGACATTTGAATCGCTAAGTTATTGAAGCATATTTCCTTTTTTTTAGGAAGAATTCAAAACTTTTTGCCGAACAAAAAAAAAAACGTTAAATTAACTTAGGCAAAATTATGTTATAGCAAAATAACATTTCACAGAAAAAATTCCCCAGGAAAAAATTAGCTTAGGCCATAGGTAAAATTGCCTTAGTTCTAGGCAAAATTATTTTAGAAAAAAATTATTCTAGCAAAAAAAAAAAATCCTAGGAAAATTTACCTAGGCCTAAGGTAAAATAACCTTAGTCATAGGTAAGAGTCTAACATAAATTGCCTTAGTTCTAGGCAAAATTATGTTAGGAAAATAACATTCTAAGTAAAAAAAATTCCTAGGTAAAATTTAGCATAGGCTTAGGTGAAATTACCTTATTTCTAGGCTAAAATTTTACAATTAATTGCCTTAGTCCTAAGGTAAATTTATGTTAGGAAATATTTTCCATACAAAAATATTTACCTTATCCATCTAAGGCACGGTAGCCTATTCTAGGTAAATTTAGCTTAGGATTTTCGAGCATAAATTGCCTTAGAACTAAGGCAAAATTATGTTAGAAAATAACTTCCATACAAAAAAAATTCACCTTAGGCAAATAAGGCAATTTAACACAGTCTTTTTCTCTGGGTGTGGATGTTATCGGGTACAAGAAAGTCTTTTTGCAGTAAAATGTTTTTGCAATGGTCTGGCATGGTTTGTCTACATTTAGAATACCTACATCGCTCATAATTGCATAGGATTCGGGTATGTGGATAGTATGGGTTTTGTTAAGTGGGAGGTTGACAAGGTGATAAAAGGAGTATTTTTCTTGGGTGGGAATAGGTATTTTAATGTTAAAAATTATTTTTGATTGGTTGTAGTAGGCTTGTTACTCAAGGAGGTTATACATTTCTTCATCGGAATTGGTAGTAATGTTATTTTTTTCAAAAATTTTATTTATATATGTAAGTTCAAGAGGACTCAGTATCTGTTTAGAAATTATATTTAATTTTGCCATGTTAATCGATTCCGCGATATCCCTGAGATGCGATTTTAAGGAGTCGATGTTGAAGTTCGTTTGATGTATGTATTGCATGTATTGAAAGTTATCCTGTTCCGTTCGTATTTTGTTTAAAAGAGTCAGTTGGTGCTTGTTCAAAAAGTTTTCCAATATTTCCTGTTGTTCGTTAATATGTTTGGTAATATTTTTAAATCTTTGTTCCATTTCTTGATTTATTTGGCTTTGTTGCATAGAAAGCCTTTCAAAAGAATGTTGGTTTGTTCTTAGGTTTTCTATTTGCCTATTTATTTCTATTGCGTCTGATTCATCCATATTTCCTGTTATGCCCTTGATGACAGATCCTAACCCGTTGATCAGCCCTCTTTTGTTTCTGTTGCGAGGAAGCATGATTCCCAATTGTCGAACCAATTCTTGAAATTTGAAATTTGTAATTTCAACCATTAAACTCAGATTCTTGGTATTATTGATAATATCAACGGATTTCTTAATTTTGTTTATGCTTTCTGAATAAAGGTCTAAATCGATTATGTGGATAAGATTTGTATGTGCTTCGATTATTTTGGCTGGGCCTAATTTTAATGGCAGAAGACCTTTGCTGTTTGAAAGGTCGTGGATTTCGATCTTTTGTGTGTCAGCTTGAAGCAGAAGCCTGAAATTTAAGTTTTCTTTTAGTTTTGCTTTTATGGAGTTTTTTGTTTTTTGTGGTTATAAGTGTGACTTTATCATTTCTTAGAACTACTTGTCTGCTAAATCTAGGTGTTACTTTATTTCTTCTACATTCTTTCCTATAAACTATTGATCCGGATTTAAGAGATTCGAGTTGTTTCCTATTTTGATTCAATTTTTTAATATTTTCTTGGTTTTGCTTCTCTGATTTATTTTTTACAGAAGAGTACAGATTGCCTTGAAATTCGTTTAGTTTTCTTAAATAATCGTGGACACCATTGTAGCTTATATTCCTAAACTTATATGTCCGCCCATAAAAAGTTCGAATGGTGTTAGTTTAGTTGTTGGGTGTATATAGCATTATTATATGTTACTAATGTTTCGTTCAGAATTTCTTCGTGGTCTTTGTTATTATTTTTGTTGTAAATAAGCCTATAAATTTCCGTTAAGTTGGAGTGCATCCGTTCAACTGGTGCGTTACTGCTACTTTGTTGAAAAGAAGTTATGTGGTGTTCTACGCTAAATTGTTGACAAAAGTCTTTGAATATCAAAGAACTAAATTCTGTACCTTGATCTGTTATTAGTTTTTTTGGGATGCCGTGCAGGCTCATAAAGTGCATAAGATTTTTGATGATTGTAATGCTATTTCTGTCTGACAATGTATACGCAGCTCCAAATTTAGAAAATTTATCTATAAGCGTTAACATTTGTTTGTTGTTAATGCTATAAACATCGGCGTGGACTATTTCTAAAGGTTGAGTGGGGTTTTGTGGAATTTGGTAAATTATTTTTTGTGGGTTCCTATCGTATTTTGAAAGCTGGCAATATTCAATTATTTATTATTTTTGTGATCTTTTTTTTCATGAAAGGAAAGTAGTTTTCACGTTTAAGATGATTTAAGGTTTCTGATATTCCCCTATGATTAGATTTATTGTGATAATCGCTAATAATTTTGTCTTGTTCGTCGTTCTTTGTAATATCTTTTAAGAATTCAGTGCATCTGACTAATTTGAAAACTTGAGATTGAGAGAAATATTTTGAAAAGACTGTCTGAATTATACGGAAAACATCATCACTTGCAGCGTAAATTGCTGTCAGTTTGTTTGGATTTAAATATTGTTTGAAAATTTCAACGATATTTGTTTCATTAAAACTTGGAAGTCTGACAATTCGGCGTTGTTTTTTCTGAAAGAGTATGTAAAGGGATGTTGTTGGTGTTTTGTTTGATTCTTCGAATATTAATTGAAAACTAAATGCGTTGAGTGGCTGTTCTGAAATTGCAATTCCGTCATCAAGATTTTCTTGCGCTGAATGAACTGTAGTTCTTCCTGTTGCTTGAACAGATTCATTTGTGTTCATTTCTATTTGAGTTGGTTTGATCCGGCTAAGGGCGTCGGCATTAGTGTTTTCTTTTCCTTTTTTGTAAATGACTTCATAGTCAAACTCTTCGAGTTTGAGACGCCATCTTATAAGCTTAGAACTACCATCTTTTAAGGAAAAGAGCCACGTCAGAGGTCTATGGTCCGTAATAATTTTAAATTTTCTACCGAAAAGGTAGTGACGAAAGTATTTTGTCGCCCAAACAATTGCTAGCAACTCTTTCTCTGTCGTGTTATAATTTATTTCAGAATCTGACAAGGTTCTGGATGCATAGCAAACAGGCTTATCGGAACCTATAGGGCCTTGACTTAACACAGCTCCTATGGCAAAGTCACTTGCATCTGTGGACAAATTAAAGGTTTTAGTGAAGTCTGGATATTGAAGTAAGGGGTCGTTTGTAAGAATGTCCTTGCAGTTATTGAAGCATTTCATATAATTGTCGTCGAGTTTTATTTTCCTTCCCTTTTTTAGGCATTCGGTCATTGGTTTCGTCATTTTTGCGAAGTCCTGGATGAACTTCCTGTAATAGCCGAGTAGGCCCAAAAATGACTTAATTTCTTTAGGTGTTCTGGGGATAGGGAATTCTTTTACTGCACGTATTTTGTCTGGGTTAGGTCGAACACCTTGAGGGGTAACGATGTGTCCTAAGAATTGAACTTCCTTCCTAAGAAATTCGCATTTGTTTAGTTGAATTTTGAGATTAAAATCTCGAAGTCTTTTGAGAATTTTCTTCAAATTGTCCATATGTTCTTGAAGTGAGCTTGAGAATATGATAATATCGTCCATGTATACTAAGCATATTCTCCCAATAAGTTCACCAAGTATGTTGTCCATAACTCTTTGGAACGTTGACGGAGCATTGCGTAAGCCAAATGGCATTCGTATGAACTCATAATGTCCGTTATTAACCGTGAAGGCAGTTTTGAAAATATCTCTTGGGTCAATCTCAATCTGGTGGAATCCAGAAGCGAGGTCGAGTGTCGTGAAATAATTGCATCGCCCTAATTTGTCCAGAATGTCAGTAATGTTAGGAATTGGGTATCGATCACTGATAGTTTTGTCATTTAATTTGCGGTAGTCAATGACTAACCGCCATTTTTGTTTACCGGTGGCATCAGTTTTTTTCGGAACAATCCAGATGGGACTGCTCCAGGGAGAGAAACTAGGTCGATATATGCCTTGTCTGAGGAGATCTTTAATTTGGGAATGAATTTCCGTTTTGTGAATCTCCGGGTACCTGTACGATTTCCTGTAGACAGGTAAGTCATCGCTTGTTCTAATGCGATGTTTGACTGCGTTAGTAAAAGATAGCTTGTCTCCTTCCTTAAAAAATATGTCGTCGAACTGTTTACACAATTTAAGAAGTGCTTTTTGTTCTTCTGAATTTAGATGATCTGTTTTAAGAGTATTCAAAAATTCCTTGTGAGATGAAAATTCGCTATCCTCTATTATATGTTTAATATTTATGTTACTGACTTCAAAATAATTAGACATTGGCTCAACTTTAATGGGTTGTTCAATAAAAAGTGTTTGATTTTCGTTAGATAGGTTTACGATTTCCATTTGACTATACCAATTATCACTTCTATAAACACCTTCCGATATTTTTAGAAATTTATTTATATACGTTGGTTTTGTATAAAATTCACCACTTTTTTTGTCAACGGGAATTTTCGCAATCATTTTGGTGTTCGGAGGAATTTCATAAATTTGGTTTAAAATAAAGTTTTTGGGTTGAATTGTCTGTTTCAAGGAGTTGTCTTTTAACGTCAATTTTAGCACCTAATTGTTCCAGAATATTCATGCCTAAAAGTCCATTGAAGTAGTTATGAAATTTGAAAATCATAAATTTGAATTTAGTATTTGAATTGAATTCTTTGAAAGCTGGTATGGTTATTTGTTTATCTAATGCATGTTCGTTCAGAACGGTTTTAATTTTAACTGTGGAAATTATTTCATGGGTGCTGGGGTCCGTATGTTCCGGGTTGATAAAGCTCACGGAGGCACCTGTATCAATTAAAAATTTTAAATTTTGTCCAGAAGGGTATTTTATGTTAATGTAGGGTAATTGATTTGAATCGTGATTGTTTATATCTATGTATCCGAATTGTTCTCCAAGGCAGTTAAAGGAAAATTTTCCTCATCAATTTCATTAATTGTCTCTTTATTGTAAGTGATCTCAGGGTTATTTTCAGGAAGAAATTTATCTAAATAGGTGTAATCCTCAAAGGGATATATGTATATTACTTGGGTTTCCATCTATGTTGTGAACTTCTTTAAAAGCATAATTTTTAGATGGTACATTATTATTGAATCTATTGGGTTGGTAAGAATTACTGTAATGATTTTGGCTATTCCTGGAGTTTCCACTTCCTATGGACATAGGGACGGGGTGTTGTTGGGGCTTATGAAATTGTCTAGACACAAATCCGTTTGAATTTGTTGGCGTTTGATTATTGTTGACATGTGACCATCTTTGTTGGTTCTGAGGATATGTTAAAAGTCTTTGATTGTACATGTTGCTTGTTGGACTCTGGTTCATATTAAAATTCTGAATTGGTCTATTGAAACTAAATGGAGGATTAAAGGGTCTAGAATTATTGCTGTAGTTTAAATTTTAAAAAATGTTTTACTTTTTGGCGTTTATTAAAAACTAATTTTAAACTTTTACACAATTATTTTAAAAATTACAATATTTAGCAACGCGTTTCGGAAGTAAATTCCATCTTCGGGCTAATTAACTTAATGATGAATTTGGGCTTTAGTTCTTCATGTTTTGTTGTGCTTGTCTCTTTTTGTTTTTGTTGTTTTTTGGTGAAGTTTTATTAAATTTGTTTGTTAATATTTGTGTTTGGGTATTCGGTTGTCTTACTTTGTTAGCTGTAGTGTCTCAGTGCAGTGTCATATAGTGCATTTGTTTTTAGTGTTAATTTGTCGTTCAGTACATTGTCTTCCTCTAGTTTACGTGATTTGTATATTTCGTATTCTTCGAGGGCGTCAAGTAATTTCCCTTTCTTACAGTGGTGTTTAAATTTTTTATTTATTTATATATATTAAACTACACAATTGGAGACGTCAAACCACAAAAGGTTCTTTTATTCCCGATAAAAAGGTACTCAAACACATGTCAGAGAAGAGTTGTGTTTTAGATGAGATTATAGCAGAATCTCTCTCATGAATATTTGTATGGTTGGTTAGGGTTGAAAGAATTTCTATTATTTTAGAATAAAACTGTTCTATAGTTTCATTACCTTGTTTAAGTGCGTGGAGGTCTTTAATTAAAGAGGTTTCGTTCTTCTTGTCTGAATAGTGAAGATTTCCCTTTATTTCCGACCAGTCTAAGGGAGTACCAAACATATTTAACACTTCATTGGCATCTCCTGTTACTTTATTCCTAATAGCTCTTAAAATAATGTTTGCATAAGGGGTGCTACTAATGCTTAGCATTAGTGGAAGAATTTCTTCTACATTCTTAATAAAGTCGAAAAGTAGTCTTGGGTTTCCGTCGTACTTTGGGAGATCTTTAATCGCATCAGGGATTTTTAGTGAATTTAAGACGTTGTTGACATTGACCAAATTTATATCAGTGGCAACATTAGATTGATTAGGATTTTCCGCGCCGCCTGCTGCGGTGCTATTTCTAGCGTCATTCATTTCATTGGCAGCAAAAGACTGATTAAGATTTCCGACTCCACTTGCTGCGGTGCTATTTTTAGCATCATTTTGATTTTTAAGTGTTTCTAAAAAAGATAGCATTTCTGTTTCCTCTTCACTTTCACTTTCACTTTCACTAGTATTTTCTTCTAATTGATTATTATTTATTTTACTATAAGGACCTTGAGTTAGAAACCTATTTTTATTTGTCTTTATTTTTGAGCAGGATCTCATGGGGGTATTAATATTGGAATAGGGAAAGAACGATTTCGGTACTTACATGCATACAATTACCAAAACCGGGTTCATCGTATCGTTGTGCTGGTTCTTTTACTGGGTTTCTTTTCACCGATGTTCCTTCGATGATGATTGTTGCTGCTCTTAGCTGTAGAACTGCACACAATTATTTATTAATTGATTTTTTTTTTTTTTTCACAGAGTTATTTATAATGTGTTCTTTTGTATATATTTTTTCCACTTAGTATTTTTTTTTTTTTTTTTTTTTCTTTTCTTTTAAAGAACTTTGTACTATTATTATTTGCGTTTTATTTTTCCAAAATTGGAAACACTGCAATATTTTCATTTGCGTTTTAATATTTTATATATGCGTTAACAATATTAATTATTACCTTTTGTTTTTTTTTTTTCACAACAACAATCCCAAACTCAGTTGCTCGACTGCGCCAGTTATAATTCCAATGTGTAGTCTTTGAAAATAAAACGATTTCAAATTCGGGCAGAGCTTCGCCGTAAGACACTTTATTTAACACAATGAACAATTCTGAATAATTTACACGGGGTTTTGTAATTGTGTTTCTGTTACTTCAGCATAAAAAGATAAAGACATTGTACTTAGCTAGTTATCTATGGGAAAAAGAATGAAAGGTGATATGAATAAAATGCAATCTGAAAAATTATTATTTGAAGGAAGGAAATGTAACATGAGTTTGATTAAATGCTGAAGTTTACATTTTGTATTGCATTCGCATTCTTGTTAACTTATGAGAAAATAAATTGAAATGAAATCTTAAACTTTTTATTTAAAAGAACAAAATGGATATGAGTTTTATGAATTAATGCTGAGTTTAACATTTTGTGTGCATTTTGCATTTTTGTTCAATTGCAGATAAAATGAATGGAAATGTAATCTACTTAGTGTTTGAAAGAACAAAATGATTCGCCTTTGAAAAAAAACTAGATATTGAATTATGATTACATATGTATGTATGTTATATATACAACACGTATGTTATGGTTAAACGTTGATGTTATGGTGGCGGCATAACTCGCGCGAGTAGTAATTGAATGCGCTTTTGGCATAATAACACAAAAGTGGAGAATTTTGACCAAATGTATTGAAACTACTACAGAAAATTCGGAAACTATTATAAAATGTATATGTTTACTACACAACATTGTTATAGACAAAGAAGAACCATCAGCGCACAACTATTCCACAGTTCAAAAAAGGAATTCTGGTCAAAGAATCAATTTCGCATCCAGAGGGCAAAACAGAAGTGCAACTGAAGCATATAATATTCTTGAAGCTTTCAAACAGTTCTTTTGTAATGAAAATATCATTCGTTAAGATGAGAAAGTGAAATAAAAAAAATTGTTTATGGAACTGTGTATTTTATTATTTAACGAAAAATTATTATAAAATGAAAATTACTGAGGGTTAGAGCCAAAATTATAATTATGTGATCGCATAAATTTCATCCTCCTGGGCACATTCCTCACCCTCCTGGGCACATTGTCCACCCCCCTGGGTATATAATTAAACCTCCTGGGCATATGTTGATGTTTTTGGACGAGCCATTTGATTTGTAGTCAGTGGCAGGGGCTCTTCAATATTGACAACATATGTGGGATATGAAATATTTGGTTGAAATTCTACAGAGCTGGGTCGACTGAATTCCTCCGGAGAAAAGCAGCTTACAGGAGAGTATTGAGGTTGAGGGTTTTCTTCTTGCAGGAACGCATCTTATAACTTTCCTTGCACACAGATCTTTCTATTGCGTGGCACTTCTTTCAGATATGGAAGTAAACTCAATTGAAAATTCCGATCTGGGTTTTCTGCGGATTTATCAGTGGACCTAGATTCATACAATTGAAGTTTCCTTCTTTCAATCTGAAGATATTCTTGGTCGACATCAAAATTGTTTTTTTTTTTCATAAGCCTTCCAGATCTATGAGGTGTAAAACGATGTTTTTGTGTTATAGGCACCGATTTTTTATAGGGTTTATTATGTTGATGTGACTTGGGCATCTCTGGTTGTGACTCTGTTGAGGTTCCCGGCTGCGATAAAGGCGGCGACGCAGGCTGTGATACCGCAGGCTGAGATTCAAAAACATCTGAAAATTCCGTATCATCTTCTTGGCTGGGACTTCCTATTTCAGGCAGATTTCCGCTTAATTGCTTAGGAGCGATTTGTTTTGCTAAAAATAAAAGAGAGTCGTAGTAAGTCCAACTAGACGTTTTATTTTCAGCCGCAGCACCAGATTTCCCAGCTCCATTGCACTTGTTGTATTCCTTTCGGAATTGATCTCTCAAATTACTCCATTTTTTCTTCATGTCTGCAACAGACAATTCCATCTCTGATGAAATTTCGGCCCATAATCACTTAGCAATGTCTCTGTCATTATAACTTTTAGAAAATTTATCCCAGAGTGGTGCCCTCTTATAAATAGAATTTATTAATTTTTCAGTATCCATATTTTATATTTTTGCATGAGCCCTATCGCAAAAATCAACCGGACAACAACTGACGAAAAATCCAAACATGTTTGGATATGCCGGTTGATCGCTTATTAACGGTCGTCATCGGACGGTGTCGGTTTCATTGGTGTACGCGCTCTCTTTCCTTTCTATACGTTTGGTTCGTTCGACCGTAATGCTATGATGATCATTAGAGTAAATGACGTAATGAGAGGATTATTTGATGCTTCGATTTGTAAAGCTTCAATCAAGTTTATATTTTCAAATTGCAGATCTTCATTAGATGACTCGAAATAATTTTCTACTTCATATTTATCTATTGTACATATATGTCTTTAAGTAATTTTGTATAACGGTTGTTGGGTTCTAGTATGTTACCCCATCTATGGTTGTGTTATTTTGGAATGTAATTAGATATACTCCGTTTATAGTTGTGTTTTCCACTACGTGCTCTCCAGAAATAAGTATTGAGCAATCTTTTATGGTTTCTAACTTTACATTTTTTTCTTTTATCTTATTACAGTTAGCTTTCTTGTTATTTAATAAATTTGACAAGCATGTTTCATTTATCACTAATTTACAGAAATTATATCTCAATTATATTTAACAATTTCTTACATTAATGTAATCATTATTACATTTGGCAATTTCCTTATCAATTACCAACTTTCCATCTGATTGGCTTATAGCCCTTGCTTCGTAAAGCTTAAAATTTTTATTAACAATTGGGTACTTTATAAAAACAACAATAACATCTTCATTCTGTATAATTTTAAATTGTGAAACGTCCTCATGCTACCATGTTCATGTAGTGTTATGTCTTTTATGTCATGTTAATTTAATATGGCTGGGTTTAAAGTTCCTGTTTTTGCTTGTTTAAAGCTATTGTTTGAATTATATTTTGTAATTCTATCAACATTAATTTATTTCTTTCCTTAGCTAACAAATATAGTTCAATGTTTAATCTATCCATTAAATTTTTAAATACCATAGATTTAAATCCTCTTTCATTATCTAAAGTAATTTTTTTACAATTAGGAAAAACTTATAGTATTTCAGAACTTTATTTTCTAAGTTTAACTTGTTTTCAATAGGTTTAATTATTAAAAATTTTGAATACGCATCAACACATGTTAGGTATTTATTTTGTTGTGCGGAAAATATATCGATATGAAGGAATTCCTCCTCCTTCTTGGGAATTAGAGCCTCTCCAATGGCACTAATTGTGGATGCCTATCATACTTTAATTTGTTGCATATGTCACAATTTCTGGTATATTCTTTAAATTGCCTACGCATATTAGGCCAGTAACATTCATTGTGAATCTGTTTTATGTTTTCCCTATAGTTCGTATGTGCTCTGGTATGTGTTTGTTACACAATTGCTGCTTGATCATCCTTTTTAGGGATATCATTAGGAAAAATTTTAGTATATAAGAACTTATTGTTGAAAGGTTGACTTGATGTCAAATAGGTCTTCAGGTGTGCAATATATAGCTACTGTTCCTGGTGTTAGATATTGTTTCAAAATAATTATTAAATTTTCTGTTTTCGAAAAAGGATACACACCATAGTTTCACCACAGAAATCTTTTTATTTTTTTTTTTTTTTTAATAAAACAAAACTTTTTTTTTATTTTTATAAAATTTTTTTTTTTTTTTTTTGTAAAAATTTTAATTTTTTTTTAATAATGATGACAGTGGTGATGATGATGATCATCATCTTGTTTTTGCAAGACAGTGCTTGCCAAGAAACTCATCATCCTCGGTAAAGGGTCAACGTCAAACCCTCCCTCCTCTGCCTTTATTCGCAGGGCCTCCATAACTAACGCCAGGGACTGCATCCGGGCAAATGTATGCCCCCGTAATATATTTTGCTTCGGCCATAGCAATTGCTTGGAGCTCTTCAAACTCCCAGCACTGCTTATTAAAATGCTCCAGCCAGTTTTTATATTCGTTTGTGTTTTCCATTTTTTTTTATTTTCAAATTTTGTTGGTAACGTATACGCTTTTAAAACGACTACGAACTGATGAGTAGAATAAATGCTCTTGGTATTTATACCAAAAAAAAGAAAGAAAAAGAAATACCACTATATTTCTGATAAAAACAAAGTTGTTGTAACTTATCATAAAATAAAGAACGGATGCGCTTCCGAAAAAATATGTTTCCCAACGGACATTTGGTTTGTTTCTTTTTATCTACATTCTATTAAGTATATTAAACCACTGTATTTCTGATAAAAACTAAATATTTGTTTTTTTTTGTCCTAAAATTATTTTGTCTAATCTGGACAAATCTCAACTATACGCATATTTTGTATGAAACCACAGGTCTGTGAAACTTCAACCATAAAAATTTTAATTCTGTTTAAGTATTTCAAACCACATAATTCTGATAAAACAAATATAAAAAAAATATTTGATTCAAAATAACTTTTTATGGCCTTAGTCAACGGCAAAACCAACTTACAATTACCGACCATTATTCTTTTCTTATTTTGTATATACTAAAATACATTCGATCCAAATACATCATGAACTCGTTTAATTTTCTGTATTTCTCTATGATTGTCTGTTTTATTTTCAAGTTTTTGAGGTACATCAAGTAATTCAGTCTCACCAAATGGACAATTCGGTGGATATTCACCCTCTTTTCTCTTTACAGCATTCGAATGAGGTATGATCGTTCCGATCAGTGTTAACTCTCCTCCTATAATATAGTTTTATCTTTTATGTTTTATTCATTTAATTTTTTTTTTTTCAAAGTAATATTTTCACCTAATAGTTGAAACCGTACATGCTGCATAGATTGAAACTGCAACTTAGGAGTCAGAATAGACGCTAAGGTCTCACCATTTCTAAAATGAAAAAGCACGCATTCTCTTCCGTATTCTGGCTCAAGCAATAATTTAAATGGTTCATTATAGAATATTACATTCGAAATTCCCACCACCAGGGGGTCAATTCTCGATCTGTGAAACTGTGAAATGGAAACAAAGTTATCATTTCAGTTTTCACAGAGTTTTATCATTTTATAACTTCACAAACACGCGCAAGACGATTCCCGAACTCGTTATGAAAAACAGCTGTCAAAGTGAATACTAAAAAGTACTAAGTGCCCTTTCACACGAGAAAACTGAGTTGCCAGCAACTTTTAGTTCCTGGGTGAGAAGGGCAGGAAGAAAGAGGGGCGAACAGAATCTCCCCGGTCGAGGATTTGAGGAGATTTTTTGACATTTCCTTTCACATCTAGGTTTAGGTGTGTTCAACCAATAGACTTTCAAAGGAAATTTCAAAAATTGCCTGGAGACTTGTTTCCTCGTATGAAAGGTACAAGAGATTTTTAAGGAGATTAAAAGAAAACGTAAAAAAAAACTCCAGCAACTTGTTTCTTCGTGTGAAAGGGGACTAACATGAAAAATGCTACCACTAGCTCATAGAAAAAGATTATTGTGACGTCATAGAAGGCCAAGATGGCGACTTGGGTGTTTCAAATGAGTACAATTTGTTTGTGTTTATCATTTTTCTTTTCAAAGGTTTTCACAGAATGAAATGATTGTGATAAACGAATTATCATATGAAAACATTTTGACATTTGTTTTCATTTTTTCACACTTCGAGAATCGCATTTGGCGTGAAGGCGTTATCATATTTATTCACAGTTTCACAGATCGAGAATTGACCCCCAGGTCCCCCATTACCTACTAAGGTCCCTTTTATCTGCATAGTGCAGCATTAAACATCTTGATATTTTTACCCAATTTAGCGGGGTATTGTAGGACTCTAGGACTATGTCTGCTTGCCCGACTATTTTATTTCGGACAACGCTCAGGATTCCAAAATATTTGGGCAAACCACGGACAGGTTCGTAAACTTTTAGGATTCTATCTACGCTCTTTTTCCAAGAGCTAAATTCTCCTGGTTCCCCTGAAAATTGTCGTAGACTTTTTACTATGTTTGGTACTTTTTTCTAAGCTCTCTAAGTTTCTAGATTGACCAACATCGATTGGTTGGTCTATACTGTCAGATTCTCTTGAAATAGTTCCCATTTGGGAGAAGGCATTGGCGACCACTTGGTTTATGTATTCAGTTACTCATTTTGATAACTAAGGTCTATAATTTTTTTTTTTTTTTTTTGGATGAATTTTTACAGTATTGAAATTTAAGGGAAGGGAAAGGCGGTAAATATTAGATTAAAAAGGTGGGTGAGTTCTAAGTCATCTTTAAATTTTAGAAAAAGAATCTTTATAGATTTGGTATTATATTATGTTCCCTATTTGGGTTTTCCTTGTTTCTCTTATTCTATTAAAAAAAAAATTATATTTCCATATGGGAGGGAGCTGTGATCAGCGGGAAATTCCGCTTTTCTGAAACTGGTCAGTACGTTTTTGTATTCCCTTTTTGTTACTACCTGATGTTCTTTTGTTCGCTTTATTATGTCGGGCACAATCAGAATACTCTCATTTCTATCGGTGCTAAGAATTGCTTCTTTTATCGAATCGAAATTTACCTTTTTCGATGAGGAATAGTTTAACGATATTCCTTTCACCTTACACACAACGTCGTTTTCGGTATTCTCTTCAGGAGTAAAGACTTTAAATGCGTAATTCTTCGGACCTCCACTCACAAATTCAGTTATATAGCTGCCTTTCCCATAAAGCTCCAGCTCATCTGTCATGTCTCCTATTAAGTCTCCTGTTTCGGGTTCAAAATCTCCTTCTCGACTTATGTAAATTACAGAGTCTGTGTCATAATACAAAACTCTTCTATCTAGCTTTGCTAGATATTCATATAATTTGAGACGAGCTTGAGTCGTAGTGTATGCGGCTATGCTAACATTAACTGATGGTAAGGATTCCGCAGCTTCTTCTTTGCTTACAAAATGTATGATAATATTTTCTTCATTTATGGGCAATACATTACACACTTCTAAAGTCGGGTTTGTTAGTATTTCATACAACTCTGAAGGACTGTTAACAATGCGTGTTCTTGTTTGGTTTTCTCTCTGACCAAATTTACCCCATAACGAATTCAATATAAGTTTTGAAAAGGATCTTTTTCCTTCATTCTTTGAAATGCTGGAATATTCTAGTTGAATGTTTTCATTTTGAAGGAAATGGGAAATATAATGCTGCTTTTCTTCCTCAATCTTACAGTTTGAAGGCCAACCTGAAGCTTCCTGCTTCAGTTTTAAAAACTTGTTCATCATGGAATCAAAAAGTCCTTTTGAATTCCTTATCTTATTGTACTGAACTACATCATATTTCCATATCTCAATAATACTCATCATTTTATAACCCTTTTCTATGGTCTTGACAACCTCCTCAACAATCCAAGTTTCACATATCGAACGTTCATTATCTGAAGGATTACAGAATTTTTCCTTTGATTTGTTGTTGCTGCATGTCATACATAATGTAAATATGAGTTTGCTGTTCTGTTTTATCGGCAGAACTGGGTGAAACAAATTTTCTGGAGGTAATATTCTGCATATAATAATTCCGCTGATTTCTTCTAATTTCATGTGGGAAGTTATAGAAGGCTCTGTATAAATTTGCGGATGCCTGATAGGGAATTTGCCATATTTACAAACCCATGGGTATGAGGAACATACATCTATGTATTTAATTTTTTCACCGTTTTTACATTTGTAATACATAGATGTATTACCTGTTCTTCCTCCATAAAAAGCGTCTCGGGGGTTGAGAGGGGCTTTTTCAATAAGGGGATGTGTTCTTAAGAACTCTATTTCTTCTTGTTTCATCAAAGAAAGCTTTCTTTCAAACTCACAGCTCCACATCTCATAGACCTCATAGTTATATGATCTAAGTCTTTGCGTTTTAGACACCTAAAGCTCATTCCTTCTATGAGTTAAGCATACTGGATGCCCATGGTAAAAACATCCATGAAATTCGAAGATCTGATTAGTTTCTTCACAGAACCCGTCTACCTTTACACCAGCAACAATCATTTCTTTTCCATTGGCAGCATGCTTTATATTAATATTCCGTTATTTAGCCTCCCAAATTAACCATTTTATTGAAATTTTTGAATGGATATCAGTGCATCTATATCCATTTTTCGGTATCAATCCAATAGTGTTTGGAACAAGGAAATTACGTCGATATATAAGACTACAAGCCGATGCAATTGTAGTGGATTCCAAAAATGGTTCAACATTGCCTCCAGTAGAAAAAGTTTTATAAATTTTAAGCAAGCATCTGTTAAAATTTTTACGTCACTAACGCAGTATGCAGTAAGATCACGTTCCATATAAAACACATCATTCTTATGGTCTTCATACCATTTAAGAAAGATTTTACGATCTTCTGTTTTGATGGTATCGGGTCCGTAATATTTTGCGCCAGGCAGCTTTCCTACATACTTTGCGTTTTTAGAAAGGTTAAAAAAATGTAGAAAGTATCCTTTCTTTAATGATGGAGACAAATCAAATGCTTTTGGCAGCTTAGATAGTGCCATCGGGAAATAATTAACTGAATCCAAGAACTTTACATTAGCAATCTGCATCAGTAAAATTTTTGTTCCACGCATAACTAGTTCGGGTTTCAAGCTTGTATCAGTCAGAATGAAATTTAAAATAAACTGATGATCATAAGCTTGACCATTATGTGCTAGCACTATCACATTCTTGAACACTTTTCGAACTTTCATGATGTATTGAAGAAATTTAAGCACGATGTCTTGTTTTAAAACATGGTGCCTTAATTTGCACTTATTGCGAAATTGTAGCTTTTCAATTTCAATGCATACACTACATATTTGCTGAAAAACACATAAGTTCGGTTTGTGTATTTTTAGTGAATTTTCACCATCTTCTTCTTCTTCTTGTCTGCTTTCAAAATCGTAGAATATGTAGAGACATTCACTAGTTTTTGGTGTTCTTTCATCACATAGCATAAAACATTGATGATCTTGGGGAACAAATTTTCCACATTGCTTACAAAAATACTCATTACAAAAGTGTTCTCTAACACTAATTGTTTTTTTGTTCACACATATTTTTTTGCTTGAACCCGATGATTTATGATTGTCAAAACATGTTTGGCCTCGGAACTTTCGATGACAGTCTCCACAAAGAATTTCTGATGATACCTTTTCACAGCTTGGATTTTTTTGGCATTGTGGGCATGATTTCAGGCAGTTGTGTCCAGATTTTCCATTGTATGGCACATGACATACCTCACAATAGTATGAACAACAAAATGCTGATGTGACTGAGGTAATCAAATTGAAAAGCCTCTTACTATGTAAGAGATTAATTCTTTTTTCTCTTACACTGTCATTGGCAATACCCTTGTATATTACTGTCCGGCCCTTTGTTCTATATTCATAGACAGTAATTTTATAATCAGTTAAAAAAGCTTGAAAAAGCTGGAGCTCTGGAATGCCACAACCTTCTACAGGAATTTCTTTTTCGACTTCGCTTTATAGCCTTTTTGCCTCAACTGCTTGACATTTTCCTTTGTCTTCGAGAAGGCTCCTGTAGTTAGGCGATTTGTCTGCAAGAGCTTTTCCGAGAACTAAAGCTCTAGGCAGGCAAAGATTGTCTTTGTTTTTTATTGAAATAATCCCTCGGCGTTTGCGGCACTCCTCTTCAAAAGTATCATAAAAATTGGCTGACGGTCTTTTCCCCAGTCCAGTGGGTACTTTAACGCTCGTTATTTAATACAAAACAAGTCAGTATTAAAGCCCTCCGAGTTGCTCTGGAACACCTTCAGAATCATCCCTCAAACGTCTGCTGAGTGAAACTCACTTGCCTTTTTAAAGTTGATCCAACCACAGCCCCTTTCCTCTGAAAACCCCCTCCCACTAAAAGTCACTCCTACCTTATCTTCAGGTTCCAAATCTTGGAAGACGTATCCCACGATATCCTCTACGGCACCCTTTATCCAGCTTGTGGGTTCTGCACTTTCAGGAATTGGTTTAATTTTAAACTCAACCTTATGGCCTCTAAGGTTGAAGCGTTTGACATTCGTCAACTCGCTTGACATAATCTCGTAGCGCTAGAAAAAAAAATCAATTTACAAACTAATTTCATTTACTTCATAAATTTATACCAACCTCTCCGATTCCCATCTCATTCAACTTATTGATCAACTCGTTTTCTACACCGAACTGGTTGAGTTTATTTAAAATATTTAAAATATTCACAGAGCTCATTTTTAAATGTGATCTTCTTTTAGTGTTTACTTAACTGAAAGTAACGAACTTATAAAAAAGAAGTTGCCATGTAACCTCTTATCTTTCAGTTTGCCTTGAAGTGAGTGAATTGAATAAGCATATTTTCCTATGCGATAACAAAAACAAAGAAAAAGAACGAGTTCCACACCAATACAAAATAAATCAGAGGCAAATAGTTTTAATACAAATTTGTATTTATTTTTTATTGTTGCTGGATGGCGGTAGAAAAACCAAAATAAATTAAGATAAATCAAATTCCAATAAAGCAAAAATAGATTTAAATCAAATTCCTTTAAAGCAAAAATAAAAGAAGCAATTATTGTTATCAAATTTTATTTATTTTTTACAATATTTTAAAAGTATTTGGGGGAACATAAATATGTCATTGTTCTCCTCATCTTCCCTCTGCCTCCTCTACAGTGGAGAAAGGGCGTTCTTCCGCTTCTTACTGCTGCTGTGGAGGAAGAAAAAACCAAAATAAGAAAAATAGATGGAAACCAATAAAATAAAAATCAAACAATCAATTATTATTGATAACAATTTTTTTGTTTGACACTGTCGTTTTTTGAAAAAAAAAAAAAGGGAAGGACGTTCTTCCACTTCTTGCTACTGGTGATACTACTGTTGGGAGGAGGAAGAAAAACCAAAAATAAGGAAAAATAGATGAATAGTAAAAACAAACAATTATTATTTATGTATATCAAATTTTTATTTTTATTTTTTTTACATTGTTTTAATAGCACTGCCACTTTTGGGAGTACATACAAATTTCGTCCTCCTCTTCCTCCCTAGTCCCCTCTACGGGGGAAAGGATGTTCTTTCGCTTCTTAGTACCCGAGGCAGTACTACTGCTGGCACTGTTGTTGGTTGGAGGAAGGAACTTAATTCCCTCCCCTGTCCTGAGAATCATCATTCCGGGGATCTGCTGCAGCTCTTCATCTGTAAGAGCCTTGAATCGATCCCCGAGGAAAACATTGTATTCCTCGATCTCGATTAGTACCTTCTCTCCATACTTGGTTTTACATCTGCGAGCTCCTAATATGGATGTTGGAACCGCCCCCAGATCCTTCAGGGGCAGTAGCGGCTTCTCGATCGTAAAATTATTTAGTTTATTAGCGAAGGCGTCCATGTTTGAATAGATGGAATGACTACAATGAAAAATTAGAAATATTTTCGTTCTTTTTATATGATTTTTCCGGTCTCAAAAATCTAAAAAACAAAGAATGTGGCCTTGCATTACACAAGCTAATTTTCTTATCATTACTATTTTTGTTTTGCTTAAATTATCTCGAAAAAATATAGAAGGCAATGTAAATTTAATGTTCTAAATAAATTTGGTTTTCTTTGTCTCAGATCACATAATATATTCACCAAGCATTTAGTAAGTAGAGTAAACCGCAAACCACAAATTTAACAGATATGCAAAGATCCGGTTTTCTTCAAAATATTTACATCTTATCATAAAATTACCACAATGAGCAATATTAACATTAACGATAAGACCATAAGCATAATTTGACCATTTGAAGAAATAAAAAACATTTCGACCGAACCTAAGCATTCATTACCACATCCGCTTATTAAGTATTTACATCTTATCATCAACATAAACGATTGGAAGTATAATTTGACCATTAAAGTATAAAAAAAATATTGCCTATCATTCAAAGGAACCCTAGCATTAATTACCACATCCGAACCGCAAGTACAAAGCAGTATAAGCTATGCAGTATTAACATAATTAGCCATGAGAGCGGAAGCAGAAGCGATATTGGGAGAATTCGTACGACATGTTTTTTTTTTATAAGTTTATTACGTCTCATCATTCGAATTCTATTGATAACAACATTAATATTAATATTGGAACTAAACAAGATTTGAACAGTTCAAAACTAGATTTTCACATCATTTGACTGAATTAAACATTTTATTATTTCTTATACAATCTCCGCAATTATCTTATTATGCAAATCAGATATGAAGTTCCCAAAATACAAACATTCAATTCAGGGAACCTTCATCAGTTTATGTAAACAAAACATTTCATCAGACTGAAACCTTACATTAATTAGCACATTTTTACCATAAACATAAAAAAGATATGTAACCGACATTATATCTTATCATGTAAACAGCCTTAACATATGAACCATGATAGCGGAAGCGAAATTTGAATATTCTAAAATATGAAGTTTTCTTAAAAACCTTATTGCGTCTTATTATTCGATCTTATTATCAACAACATCAAAGCATTAACATAATATATAATAATGGCATAATTTGTCCTAAAATTAACATTATCTAGTTTTAGGCAGAGCTGCAATGCTTGAAGGAGATCGATTGGTTCCCTTATACTCAGAAGTCGCGGAAGATCTCCCTTTAGACCACGTATAAACGTGTCAACATGTCTAATGCCTAGTCTCTATATTTTTTTCTAAACCCTCTAAGTTTCTAGATTGACCAACATCGATTGGTTGGTCTTGTAGTATTGTATATACTGTTTATAGGAGATTTTAAGATACTTTGTATTTTTAGATAGTCGACAATGAATAAATATTCATTATTGATTTTAATAAAAGATTCATTCGATGTGTAGTAAGCAAACAGAAAAGTTTATTTATTGAGCTATCTTACATTGGCGACGAGGAAATAAAAAAAAAAAAAAGAAAAAGATTAAATAGAATGTATGTTTATAAATAGAAGCTTGGCCAAATCAATACTCCAATTATTGTTATTTCATTTAGATGAACACAAATAAAATAAAGAAGCAAGAATTCAACTGTGACCATAGCAAAATTTAGAACGAACTTGAGAATCTCTTTGAATTTGGTAGAATATGGCAAACGAATTTTTAGGTAAGAAAAATTTAAAAGGAAAGTTAATGGTAACCATAAATTGGTATTATATAAAATGTATAATGCTTTAATGTGTGTCCTTATGAAGTGATATGATTTGTATATTTTTCAAGTTTTATATACGTAGATACACACATTTAAATCATTTAAGTATATAGGGCCATACAGAAATGGAAAATGTGAAATTTATGAAAGCTTAAATGCGGAACTAAATCAGTTAAAAGATAAAATATTTGTTTAGTTAATGTTGCTTAAATGCGGAAAGTATTTTATTAACTGATGCTTAAATGCGGGAAATATTTGTTTGACTGATGCTTAAATGCGGTAATAAGTCAGTCAATAGATAAGCTTAAATGCTGGAACTGAATTTGTGCTTGAATGCTGATATAAAAAAATTTTGATATGACCAATTAAATTAAAATAAAATATCAAGAGATACTAAATGTATTTCTGTTGAAAGAAAGAATCAAATCAATTTTTTTAAGCTAGTTGTAAGGTAATTTTGTCTCTTTTTTGTAGATACTATTCGACCATTGGGCCTTCAAGTCCGAGAATTTGATTATTCTATATATACAGATAAAGTTGGAATCGAATGGCAGAAGTGGCTGTGTTCTTTTGAGACTATGATTCGAGCAAGTCGTATCCATGATGAAAACTGGAAGCATGATTTACTTTTACATTATGCTGGTTCAAAAGTACAAATGTTAATCGCTTCACTACCAGATCTTTCAGCAAATACATCATTTGGACCACTAGCAAACATTGAAGAATACATTCCGCACAGGACACAGTATGAAATAACTGTCACTAAATTAAATACTTTCTTCCTACCGAAGACAAATACCACCTATGAACGACATATACTAAGACAAATGAAACAGAAGTCCGAAGAAAGTATTAACATGTTTACAATTCGATTGCGTATGCAAGCTGATAGATGTGATTTTGGATCAAATTTGGAAGAAAACGTAAAAGATCAAATCATCCAAAACTGTCGATCAGCTACTTTACGAAGAGATTTACTCAAACGAGGTGATGCCACACTTGAAGAAATTCTGCGAGTTGCGAAAATTTTTGAAAACGTTGCCCAACAAGAAAAATTTTTCGATGCAGATAAGCCACAACCGCAAATAAGTGAAGTAAATAAAATAAATTCAAAATCGATGTCTTATAAAACAAAACAACCGTATCCATCACGAACTCTCCAAAACATTGAATGTCATCGATGTGGTTATTATGGTCATATGAGAAATGATCAAAAGTGCCCAGCATTAAGAAAATATTGTAATAAATGCGGCGGACGTGACCATTTTACCAAGAAATGTCACTCGCGAAAACGAGCTCATCAATTTGATGATAGAGACCCCTCAGTGAACAAAATTTCAAAAACTAAAGATAAAGAAGTTGATTCCAAGGCAAAACATAATGAGGAATCAGTTAAACATATAACAGATAAGAACGAATATATTTTCAATGTTACTTCGAAGGATGATAACTGTGAAGTTCAATGTAGAATTGGAGGAGTAATCGTGAATGCCATTATCGATTCTGGCTCAAAATATAATTTAATGAGTCAGCAAATGTGGGAAACATTGAAATCACAAAACATTGTTGTAAATAATCAACGAAAAGAGACCTATCAGGTAAACATAATAGTGATTTTTATGTGATAAAAGGTGAAGGTAAACTATTGATCGGACGAGACACAGCAACAAAAATTGGTATTTTGAAAATCGAACACACAATAAACAAAATCGATGAAGAAAAGATCGAACAAATGGGAAAAATGAAAGGAGTATTGATAGATATACCGATAAAGAAAGATGCTGTACCAGTTGTTCAACCATACCGACGAATTCCGGTGGCATTGGAGAAAACAGTAGACAAAAAAAATTGATGAACTTCTAGCTCAAGATGTCATCGAAAAAGTGACTGGACAAGCAAAGTGGATCTCTCCAGTTGTGGTTATTCCAAAAGGAAATGACATCCGGCTTTGCATCGATATGCGCCGAGCAAACGAAGCTATTGAGAGAGAAAATTACCCCCTTCCAACAATAGAAGATTTCTTGCCACACTTGGGAAAAGGAAAGATTTTCTCTAAGCTAGATGTTAAGAACGCATTTCATCAGCTTCAGAAAATTTCCCGATAGAAGAAATTCCAAGACTTCGAAGATCCGCTAGACGAACAGCTCACTAACAAATTTAAAAATGAAAATTATCTTCAAAAGAAGAAAGTAATGTAGTATTGTATATACTGTTTATAGGAGATTTTAAGATACTTTGTATTTTTAGATAGTCGACAATGAATAAATATTCATTATTGATTTTAATAAAAGATTCATTCGATGTGTAGTAAGCAAACAGAAAAGTTTATTTATTGAGCTATCTTACAGGTCTATACTGTCAGATTCTCTTCAAGGAGCTCCCATTTGGGAGAAGGCATTGGCGACCACTTGGTTTATGTATTCGGTTACTCATTTTAATTATTAAGGTCAATAATTTGGTTTTATTTTTTGGATGAAATTTTACAGTATTGAAATTTTAGGAAAGGGAAAGGCGGTAAATATAAGATTAAAAGCGTGGGTGAGTTCTAAGTCATTTTTAAATTTTAGATAAAGAATCTTTATAGATTTGGTATTACTAGTACGTCCAGCCCTCGAAACTCGAGTGCTAATAACACTATCGTCTAGTTGGCGAACTTCTAGAAAACCGTTCAAGAAACGATCACCAAAATGATTCAATCAATCAAAGTCAAAGAATAGCTTGTCTCCTATATTTCAAGCCATCAAATGTCAAATTCAATTGACGGATGGCTACGATGTCGATGAATATTTACTGGTGATTTTAGGGTGATTGGGTGACATTTGGATCGAAATACACCTTTTCTGTAAAGATACAATTCATCCACTCTTTCAAGTCATAAACTGTCAAATTCCATTGACGGATAGCTGCGGTGTTCATATAAGCATTACGTGAAGTGACTCATTTTGACGTCTCTTATTTTTATCTCACTCTTATCTCTTGGAAAGAGATGTGAGGCAGAAGATTTAAATTTTTTTGAAAATTTCCACCTCACTTCGCCATCTCTTTCTTTCCAATGAATAGGAATGAGATAAAAAAGAGAGACGTCAAAATGAGTCACCTCACGTGAAGCTGGTATAAACACCGTCAATGGATTAAAAAATCTTTATAAGAAATCTGAAATTTTTGATGAATTTTTGGTGCTCCAGAAAAAAGTAATTTTAAGGAAATTGGGTGACATTTGTATCAAAATATACTTTTCTGTCAAAATATAGTTTACCCCCTACATTTCGTGCCATCAAATCAAATTCTTGATGAATTTTTACTGCTACGGATAAAAATGATTTTCAGGCAATTGGGTGACAATTTGAGCTTGTGTGTTGAGCTAAGTGCATAGATTTCTCGGCACATAACTTAAAAGCGGATACAAACTATGTTACCAGCGTGTAGTAGGCACTAAAAGTTTACTTGTCAACGCATATATGAAATTCATGCCTGTAACTCAGTTTTTCTCCGTGCTTAAGTTAAGCGCCGGAAAATCTCTGGGCTTAACTTAGCCCGAACACTTAGGCTGATGAGCACCGACATCATTTCTTTCATCCAATTCCCTTCGGGGTTGCAAAAAACCAGGGCTATTATCGATCACGAACGACAGTCCACTTATAACAAAAATTGGCGTTTGCATAAAATTTTTTATAGCAAAATGAGCCAGGGTATTTGGATACGATTTTACATAAGTCGTACTCCAACATTGAGTGAAAAACCGCAAGAATAGTTCCATCGTGTAAAAGCAGTCTTGATCGTGTAAAAGAACTGAGGTACTTATCATTATTTTCTGCAGCACTGAACGCTGCCATCCGACATTTCCATAATCTTTCCAGTCGCGCTGGAAAATTGGTTGGTTGGTGGGTGTCAAAATCAAAACGTCACCGACCAAAGTAGAAGTACTTCTTCTTCTATGTCACTGGCAAATACAAATAAACTAAAAGTAAATATTGAATAAAAAAGATAAGAATACCTAACAATAAATAGAACAAAAGAAAAATGTTTGGAAATATATCATCATATTATAAAATGGCAAAGACGAATCGTGTATATATAAAACAATAGTGTCGTGAATTTTAAAGTAAAAATATCAAGAAATCAAAAAATTAAGTGTTGTGAACAAATACTCGGTCTCGCTCTGGCTCTCGCTCGCACTTATTGTGCAATTTTCTTTTATTGTTTATTAGTTATTGTGGTGCAATTTAATAATAAATTTTTGCATTCTGCACTTCTGTGCAAAAAAACCTTTTCAACGATATATAATTTATATGCCTTCGGCTTTTGTAGACCGCGTAAATTGTACCACAAAATTCGTGTTTGCCGTTTTATAATATGATATGTTCCCTATTTGGGGTTTCCTTGTTTCTCTTATTCTACTAAAAAAAATATATATATATGTAGGAATGAATGAGAACACACACTTACTTTATTTGAATGTTTTAATTAATACATTTATTTTTGGTTTAATATCTTAATTGCTACGTTTACTTTCAATTTGACATTTTAGTTATTATATTTACTTTTAATTACTTTTCATTATTTTCAGACCGTCGTCGTCGTTCGGGATCCGCACACAGACTGCCTTTTCCTTCTTTCTCTTTTACTTTAGAAAAGATCCCATACCGCCCACCTTTGTAGGAGACGGTACCAGGCCAGCGCCCTGCTGGCCAGCTCAGCAACCAACCACCTCCAATTACAGCTCCAATCAGCAGTAGTACCTTTGCTATTTGTCTCGGCATTGCTTGTTGTCTCTTTATTTTTGTTATGACCATGACTGGCTATTTAAATGACTTTAAATAGGTCATGTTTCTGTCATGTTTTTTCTTCTTTGTACAATCGTATCACATTGTCTTGATGGGGTATGGTTGCTGTCGGCGCGTCATTGTTGTCGCGGCGCGGCGGTTGTGGTTGCTGTCGCCGCGGTGGATCTTATTCCATTTCCATTTCAACGTCTGGGAATGTGCTGATGTTTGGTTTATCGGTGACGACGGTCTGAAAGTAGTATCTGTTAGTGTTTTGTTTACATTTATTAAGAAAAATTACTTAGCTTATCTTCTATTTATGGATCCCACATTCGGCCATCCTAAGAGAAATCGACTGTCCTCAGTCGGTGTCGTCTTCATCTTCAGAGTCATCTTCGTCATCTTCTCCGTCGGTTACCCAGGGTTTCATGTAGTCAGCGGATGTACTGGTTATGTTGGGTCCCTCATGTTGTCCCACCTTCTTCACTTCATATCTTTCGTTTCTCTTTGCTCTGGTTACTTCGTAAGGTCCTAAGAAACTGGCATGTAGCTTCAGCCCAGTCCCAAACTGCGTTCTTTTTATTGCAACCAGATCATTGACCTTATACTCATGTGCCGCCTTCCTTTTTTTGTTATAAGTTTTTTGATTTTCCGCTTGAACTTTGCTTATTTCCTCCTTTGCTGTCTTTCTCATTTCGTCTCGATTCGATTCAAAGTCATCCAGGATTACATCTTCTACCAGTTTCCTTATCTCCAGATCTTCCGTTCGCCGCATCGTTGCCCCGAACATCAGTTGGAATGGGCTCCTCTTCGTTGATCGCGACACCGTTGAATGTATAGCTCGCTGAACCTGTCCTACGTGTTGATACCATTTCGTTGGGTCTGTTAGTGCTATCTTCGACAATACTTCAATCACTATTTTGTTAATCCTCTCTACTTGCCCGTTTCCCCTTGGCACTCCGGTTGTAGTTAGTATGTGATGAATCCCTCTTTCGTCACAATATTCCTTGAACGCGTTCGCCGTGAACGCGGCGCCTTTATCAGAAACCAGACGGGTTGGGTTCCCGAATATCTCGCTTTGTTGGTCTAAACGTTTAATTGCCTCTTCACACTTCGTGGTCTTCACTGGATAAATCCACGTGAATTTAGTGAACGCATCGACCACCACGAGTAAGTAGTTATTAAACTTGTTTGTCGATGGGAGCGGTCCTACGTGGTCGATATGTAGGGTGTGTAAGGGTATGTCACTCTTTTCAATTGGGTGTAGAAACCCTTGGGCCTTTCCACTTTTTCTTGCCGCCAATATACACGCCACACAGTTTGCTAACACGTTTTCTATGCATCCCATGAGTTTTGGTATATGGTAATCTTGCTTTACTATGGCTTCCACTCTTCTCGCACTTATGTGCCCCTGCACATGTACGTTACGTATGATTTCCTTCTGAAGTGACTTGGGAACCACTAATAAGTGAACACCTCCTTCGAACTTGTACAGTAGTCCGCTTCTTACTTCGTAATCTTTATATGCACCGGCAGCTGTAATTATATCAAGGATTAATTGGCAAAATTCGTCTTTACCTTGTGCTGATTTTATCCGGTGTATGAGGCCATCTTCTATTCTCATTACCACAGGATATCTGCTAAGTGCATCTACGTGTCTCATCGCCGTGCCCGCTCGGTGTATGACTTTCATGGAGTACTCTTGTAGCATGATCGCCCACCTTGCCACTCGCGGACATAAGTCCCTCTTCTTCATCGTAGCCTCGAATGCTTTGCAGTCCGTAATTATTGTGAACTCCATTCCTAGTAAGTACACTCTCAGTTTGGCTAGACACTTCATTATTGCCAGTACCTCCAGTTCGTAACTTGTAAATTTCCTCTCAGATCGACTCGTCTTGAAACTCAGGAAGAACGTTGGGTGGAAATGTTCGTCATCATGCTTCTGCAGCAGCACCCCTCCATATCCTTCTATACTGGCATCCGTATGGAGCTCTGTGGGCAAACTTGGATTAAATAGTCTTAAGACAGGCTCACTGCAAAGACAAGATTTAAGTTCATTAAATGCAATCATTTCTTTTTCGCCCATCCCGAATTTGTTCTCTTTTCTTAAAAGATCTGATAAAGGCTTAGCTATCTTGGAGTAATTTAATATAAATTTTCTAAAAAATCCGGTCAGTCCCAGGAAGCTTTGTATCTGCTTGATGTTGCTCGGTATCGGAAACTTCTGTACCGCTTTCACTTTCTCCTCTGATGGTCTTATGCTTCCACTTCCTATAATGTGTCCTAAAAACCCCACCGATCGCGATAGGAAGTTACACTTTTCCCATTTTATTTTCAATCCGTGCTCTTCCGCTACTCTTAGCACCACTGTAAGTTTTTCCATTGCCTCGTCTTCACTCTTTGCAAATATGATTATATCATCCACATATATTAGTAAATATTTTTGCAGTACCAGTTCCCGAAAGACTTGGTTGATAAATCTCTGGAACGCCGCCGGTGAATTACATAGTCCGAAAGGTACTTTTAGAAATTCGTACTGCCCATCTGGCGTTACGAATGCGGTATACCTTCTGCTGCTCTTTTCTACGTCTACATAGAAAAATCCGTCCTTTAAATCTAACGTAATGAAAACGTTTGCATCGTGGAGAGGTTCGAAAACTTCTTCCATGACCGTCATCGGGAATCTGTCTTTAATCATTTTCTTGTTTAGTTCTCTGTAATCGATACACTGTCTGTATTTCCCGTCTTTCTTCTTCACCAAAACTATCGGGCTGGCATATTCTGACCGGCTTGGTACCACGACTCCCTCATCTAGCCACTCTTTTACCTGTCTATTCACTGCGTCCCTTTCTGGAGCTGCCAGTCTTCGTGCCTTGCGGAAAACTGGGATATCATCTGTCAACACTATGTTCATCTCGATGCTCGACTTTACTCGACTATTTGGCTTGTAGGCATCTATCATGTCATTCACTACCTTTCGGTAATTTTCATTTCCTACCTTCCACTTCGATTCACTGTCTCTTTCTGGGCACCATTCGATCTGAAAAATGTCGTTTTCCTCCAGATTGCATTCTTTCTTCGCACCTTTTTCCCCTTCTATATTCTTGACAATCTTGATTTTTCCACCACTGATAACTAATTCCACCTTTCTTAGAAAATCTCTTCCAAGCAGGATCTCATCTGGAATCCACCGATCTGGTACAACCTGAAAACGACTCAGATATTTTTCTGTTCCAATCTGTACTTCAAAAACGCATGAGCCGAGTGTTTTTCGAGGGCTATCTCCAAACCCTTTCAACATCATTCCTGGTAGCTGAGGTTCTGCTTCTCTTATCTTCTCTTGGAACGACTTGTGGATTATCGAAACATCGCTTCCGTTGTCTACGAAAGCGTAATATGTCTTACCCTTCACGTTTATTGGAATGTGACGCTCATCTGATTCGATGCGATTTACATGGCTAATCCCTCTTGAGGTCGAAGGTGTTTCATTCTTGACTGGGCAATCTGGTGACATATGCCCAAACTGGTTGCACTTGAAACACCGCGTTCCTTTCCCCCTGTCCGGACAACTAGCAGCTATATGCGACTTTGACCCACAGTTGTGACACCGTTTTCCTTGTCCTACCTGGCCTGTCGGTCCACCTTTTGGTGAAGGCATTGATGATTTACCGTTGCTGCCACTGCTCTTGCTGAGTACCTGTTGCGTTGGCATAAACCTCTTCATTTGTCGGTAAGACTCCATCTTCTTTTTAAGGTCTTCTAGGGTGGTAGCTTCGTACAGGATCATCTTGTTATGTACGGAATCTGGAATTCCGTTGCGGATATACTCTACCAGCGACTCCTCATCGACTTTCCCATCGCTTGCCAATTGCTGCATGGAGTAGAGATACTCCAGGAGACTTTCTGTTGTCTTCTTCTTTCGCGCTTCGAGCGCTCTTTGATTTTTGAAACTCTGTCACCAATACATCCTTCAGTGCTGTGTAGCTTGCTAACCCCGTCTTGGCCTCAACCGCGAGTCTGGCTGCCCCTCTTAACAGCCGCTTTGTGTACAGGAATTTTTGGATATCGTTCCACTTACATACGGTAGCAATGTCCTCAAAGTCTTTTAACCATACCGTTAAGTTTTTTCCGGCTTCCCCCGAAAAATGCTCCAGAGAGTTCTCGACATCCCTGAACACAAAGTTGTTGGTTCCCTCGTTAGACATCTTATCTTCGTCTCCGCTTTTTTCTTCTTTTCCTTCTTCTTCTTCTTCGTCTGTTTTTTCTCTTTCCTCTTCACCTTCTTCTAATTCGATATCTTCACCTCTTCTTATCGCGTTTCTTATCTCACTTATAGTTATATTTTCGAACGCTCCCTTAATCCTATCCACAAGGTCGACTTTAAGGCGGTATCGGTATGACAAATTCTTTAGCCTTAAGAACTTTTGAAGCTCGCGTGTGGTGAATGCTTCGGTTAGTTCATCCATCCATTCCCTAAGAAAGTTAAAAAAAAAATGTGTGAGTACCGGGACTCGCGTGCAAGATGTGTAAACATTCGTTTTCACCTGAAGGTAAGGGATCGGGTCATTACCACGTATGGCAAAAAATAGGAATCTGTAATATAAGCGCTAAGGCTATGTCCTAATTGGACAAAGATCGCGCAACCCAGCGATAAGCTTCGGTCGGTCGCATCGCTTGTTGATAGCGCTACCAAAATGTGTGTCCGATCGCTCCTAAGTAATATCGTGCATTGTAAGAGCCATTTCACACATAGCCGGCAACCGGGTACCCGGTACCGGCTAACCGGTCGTTTGGTTCAGGATCTTATGGATGCTTTCACACATGCCGGAACCGGTTCATTTGTTGAACACCGGGTAACCGTTGCCGGCTAACCGGTTGCCGGGCATGTGTGAAATGGGCCTAAGTGGATGTTAACACACTATCGGGCGACCACAAAAGTGAATTTAGTATAAAAATGGTTTTCTATTCTTTCAAGTTTGCACCAAACCTCAATGTTGTTAAGAGTAAATAAAATGTTTACAGCTAATCTTGAATGTACAAGAGAGATTTTTAAAATGCGCCAATTGCGAAATATGATGATTGCGATGTTCATGTTCAAATGTACAAATATAAATTTAAAAAAATTACAATTCTAAAACCCCACCTAAAATGCATTGAATCTATTTTTGAAGCAATCCCAACATTTATCCCATAAAATTAGGATAAAATAAGCTTCATTTATCATATTTTCCTTCAAATCCGTTGCATTTTAGTGCGATCAAAAACAAACTCGTTTGCCAATTAGGACATAGCCTTAGGTAATGTCCTAATTGGCACCCATCGCATGACCGAGCAACAAGCGATGATCGCTGCATCGGACAATCAAAATATCAAACTTGAATAAATCAATCAATGTGTCCTTATTAGAATATAAACGCGGTAGCGCGATGACGTATAACAGTCGCACATGCTTGTTTTGAGATCGCTCAAGCTATTCCACACAAGCTTTCAAAAACAAACTCAATACCTAAAGGGAAATGTCTTAATCAGGAACTGAATTTGCGCGACCGACGCTACAAGAAGTTGTTTAATTGCTTAAAATCAAGCGAGTTTGTTTTTGATCGCACTACAATACAACGGATTTCAAGGAAAATATGATAAATGAATCTTAATTAATCTTAATTTTATGGGATAAATGTTGGGATTGTTTCAAAAATAGATTCAATGCAATCAAGGTGGGGTTTTAGAATTGTTATTGCTTTAGATTTATAGTTATATATTTATTGAACCTCGCAATCATCATATTTTGCGATTGGCGCATTTAAAAAGTCTCTCTTGTACATTCAATACTAGCTTTGTTTACTCTGATCAACATTGAGGTATGGTGCAAACTCCAAATAGGAAACCACATACAAAATTCACCTTCGTGGTCGCCCGATAGTGTGTTTACATCCACTTACCACGCGCGGTTTTAAGAAGCGATCGGTAATAGGACACACATTTTGGTAGCACTATCAATAAGCGATGCGACCGACCGAAGCTCATCGCTGGGTTGCGCGATCTTTGTCCAATTAGGACATAGCCTAAAACAACATGGTTTCACGACACAAATTATAATGAATTTACCCATTAAAAAACTCCTTACGAGAAAACTCCTCCGCAAATAAACCATCACAAATTAAGCTACTTCAATTAACTTTATGACGTCACAAAGTTGTTCCTGGATTCAAAGCTAAAGTGTCAAAAAGTAACTTTGAGTACATTTTTCCAACTCATCTATGTATTTGATACTGAGTTGAAATGGTTAATCCGTCAAAAGCAGCTGAAATCACGATGTTTTCATTTTGAGTTATCTTTTGTTTGCTTCTCGATCGTTCGGTTTGTAATTAATCTCATTTTTGTAATATGTAATAGTTTAATTTTATTATCCCCCAGATCTGATCCGGATTAGATTATCATAATAAAACAAAACAGGATCCCAGTGCGACAAGAGTGTTATATACCTATCCGATCCCCGTTTATCCTTTTGTTTCTGTATTTTCTCTCTACTCTATTCTCTATTTTCTCCCTATCTTCAACACAAAAAGCCATCTACCTGTGAGAGAAAAAATTCATTTTTTGCAAAAAAGTACAAAGGGTGTATGGTCAGAATAAATTTGCAAATCGAAATCCAAAAGCAAGGTCGAGTTTTGTGTTGTTTTTGTAATACATGTATGCATATACAATCCAGATCAGATCTGGGGGAAAATATAAAGCTAATATATTTTTATTTTTATTGATTTTACCGTCGATAGTGAGTTTGGAAATTTTTCCCAGGTTTTGCGACCTTTTTAATCTGATTTGATCGATTTGTAGTAAAGAAATTTGTGCAAGTAATGAATGATAAAAAAAATTGGAAATATTTTTGCTTAAATATTCAATTTAGTGCTAGAATGAAGTTAAATTAAATTTAATTTTAAAAATGTATGCATTTTCGAAGTGCTGATAAAAGTTCTTTTTAATAATGAAATCACAATTTCTTCTAAATTTTTAATTCCAAATCTATTTCGACTTTTTTCACCCAATTTGTTTGACAGATCAGCCATATTTTTAGCTTTTGTCGTTCCTAAATGAAAAGTAACTCAAAGTAACTTTTTTAAATATGACATTACAACACTTCTTTTTGACACATTAACCACAGCCAATACTAGAGAAACCTAAAAGAATGCGCCACTTGGCAAATCATGTTATGACATTTCAAATCAAGAAATTGCAAATAACACTTAATATCACAAACCAAAATTGTCACTCGCCATTACAGAGATTAACATCAAAAGCAGCATATGGATACAAAATAATGAAATAAAAAATTAAATTCCTAGAAAAAAAAGCAACAAAATCTTCACCTGGCAAAATGTATGTCAAATATCTCTGTCAAGATATGATTACATCTTGACATCCAATCAAGATATAAAACGGAGTGACTCCATTCGATATTTAATGTCAAGACGAACATTCTGAGAGAAATTAACTACTGTGGAGTCGGGGTGTAAGGAATTCACTCCACTTAGCAAATACCAAAACCTACCTAATGGTTTTGGTATTTGCTATTTGAAAACTACCTTACCTATTCGAGTTTACAGAGTTCTACTTACCTACAACAAACAAAATGGTTCCAAACGGAACCGTGAGCCCATATCCATTATATCGGATTTTCAATTTTACCCATACCGAGCGCTAAGATGTTTACACATCAAAAAATTAAATTTCTAGAAAAAAAGCAACAAAATCTTCACCTGGCAAAATGTATGTCAAATATCTCTGTCAAGATATTTACATCTTGACATCCAATCAAGATATGAAACGGAGTGACTCCATTCGATATTTAATGTCAAGACGAACATTCTGAGAGAAATTATCTACTGTGGAGTCGGGGTGTAAGAAATTCACTCCACTTAGCAAATACCAAAACCTACCTAATGGTTTTGGTATTTGCTATTTGAAAACTACCTTACCTATTCGAGTTTACAGAGTTCTACTTACCTACAACAAACAAAATGGTTCCAAACGGAACCGTGAGCCCATATCCGTTATATCGGATTTTCAATTTTACCCATACCGAGCGCTAAGATGTTTACACATCAAAAATTTAATTTTTGTTAGATGTTACCTCCTTTCACATCAAATCTTGTCTCAGTTTTTTTTTTAAATCAAATGATAGCACTGTTTTCTTTTTCCCTCTTTTCCGTCTTAGCTTTCCACTTTTTCCTCTTAGCACTTCTCAGTATTCAGCTTTTCACTCTTAGCAGATCTAAACATTCATCTTTACTCTTAGCGGGTCTTAACTTTCAACTTTTCATTCTTAGCACATCATATTATCCGTCTTTACTCTTAGCAGTTCTTAATTTTCAACTTTCCACAATTTTTCCTCTTCGCGAATCTTAGAACCTATTTCAATTGCTTCTAGGTATCTAGGTATCCCGGTTAAGCCCCCAAGTGTAGGAATGAATGAGAACACACACTTACTTTATTTGAATGTTTTAATTAATGCATTTATTTTTGGTTTAATATCTTAATTGCTACGTTTACTTTCAATTTGACATTTTAGTTATTATATTTACTTTTAATTACTTTTCATTATTTTCAGACCGTCGTCGTCGTCGTTCGGGATCCGCACACAGACTGCCTTTTCCTTCTTTCTCTTTTACTTTAGAAAAGATCCCATACCGCCCACCTTTGTAGGAGACGGTACCAGGCCAGCGCCCTGCTGGCCCAGCTCAGCAACCAACCACCTCCAATTACAGCTCCAATCAGCAGTAGTACCTTTGCTATTTGTCTCGGCATTGCTTGTTGTCTCTTTATTTTTGTTATGACCACGACTGGCTATTTAAATGACTTTAAATAGGTCATGTTTCTGTCATGTTTTTTCTTCTTTGTACAATCGTATCACATTGTCTTGATGGGGTATGGTTGCTGTCGGCGCGTCATCGTTGTCGCGGCGCAGCGGTTGTGGTTGCTGTCGCTGCGGTGGATCTTATTCCATTTCCATTTCAACGTCTGGGAATGTGCTGATGTTTGGTTTATCGGTGACGACGGTCTGAAAGTAGTATCTGTTAGTGTTTTGTTTACATTTATTAAGAAAAATTACTTAGCTTATCTTCTATTTATGGATCCCACATATATTTCCTTGGAATCCATATGGAAGGGAGCTGTGATCAGCAAGGAAATTCCGCTTTTCTGAAACTGGTCTTTACGTTTTTGTATTCCCTTTTTGTTACTACCTGATGTTCTTTTGTTCGTTTTATGTTATCGGAAACAATCAGAATACTCTCATTTCTATTGGTGATAAGAATAGCTTTTTTATCGAAACAAATTTACTTTTTTCGGAACAGTTTAACGATAGATATACCTTTCACCTTACACACAATGTTTTCGGTATTCGCTTTTGAGGTAAAGACTTTAAATGCGTAATTCTTTGGACTTCGTCTTACAAATTCTGTAATATAGCTAACTTTCCCATAAAGCTCCAGCTCATCTGTCATGTCGCCTATTAGGTTTCCTGTTTCGGATTTCAAAATCTCCTTCTCGGCTTATGTAAATAACAGAGTCTATATCATAATATAAAACTCTTTTATCCAGCTTTTCTAGACATTCACACAATTTGAGACGAGCTTGAATCTTAGTTAATGCTGCTATGCTAACATTAACTGATTGAAAAGATTCCCCAGCGTCTTCTTTACTTACAAAATTTATATTATCATTTTCATCAGTTATGTTCAATACATAACACACTTCTAAAATAGGTTTATCAGTATTTCATATAACTCTGTAGGACTGTTAACAATACATATTCTGGTTTGGTTTTCTCTCTGGCCAAATTTACCCCAGAACGAATTTAATATCAGTTTTGAAAAATATCTTTTTCCTTCATTCTTTGAAATGCTGGAATAGTCTAGTTGGATGTTTTCGTTTTGTAGGAAATATGAAATGTGGAAAGTATCCTTTCTTTAATGATGGAGACAGATCAAATGCTTTTTTCAGCTTGGATAGAGCCATCGGAAAGTAATTAACTGAATCCAAGAACTTTACATTAGCAATCTGCATCAGTGAAATTTTTGTTCCACGCATAATTAGCTCGGGTTTCAAGCTTGTTTCAGTCAGAATGAGATTCAGAGTAAACTGATGATCATAAGCTTGACCGCTATGCGCTAGCACTATCACATTTTTGAACACTTTTCGAACTTTCATAATGTATTGTAGAAATTTAAGTACGATGTCCTGCTTTAAAATATGATGTCTTAATTTGCACTCATTAGAAAATTGTAGCTTCTCAATTTCAATTTCAATGCAAACACTACAGCTTTGTTGAAAAACACATAAATTTGGTTTATGTACTTTAAGTGAATTTTAAACATCTTCTTCCTCTTGTCTACTTTCAAAATCGTAGAATATGTAGAGGCATTCACCAGTTTTTGGTGTTCTTTCATCACATAGCATATAACATTGGTGATCTTGGGGAACAAAGTTTCCACACTGCTTACAAAAATACTCGTTACAAAAGTGTTCTCTAACGCTTTTAAGCAGTCCCTGCAGCGTCTTATTTGTTCACTGATATTTTTGTTACTTGAACCGGAAGATTTATGATTGTCAAAACATGTTTGACCTCGGAACTTTCGATGATCTCCACAAAGAATTTCTGATGTTACCTTTTCACAGCTGGGAGTCTTTTGGCATTGCGGGCATGATTTCTGACAGTTGTGTCCAGATTTTCCATTGTATGGCACATGACATATCTCACAGTAGTATGAACAGCAAAATGCAGATGTAACAGAGGTAATTAAATTGAAATGCCTCTTACTATGTAAGAGATTAATTCTTTTTTCTCTTACACTGCCATTGGCAATACCCTCGTATATTACTGTCCGGCCCTTTGTTCTATATTCATAGACAGTAATTTTATAATCAGTTAAATGAGCTAGAAAAAGCTGGAGCTCTGGAATGCCACAGGAATTCCAGAATTCTACAGGAATTTCTATTCCGACTTCGTTTAATAGCCTTTTTGCCTCATCTTCTTGGAATTTTCCTTTGTTTTCGAGAAGGCTCCTGTAGTTAGGCGATTTGTCTGCAAGAGCTTTTCCGAGAACTAAAGCTCTAGGCAGGCAAAGATTGTCTTTGTTTTTTATTGAAATAATCCCTCGGAGTTTGCGTCACTCCTCTTCAAAAGTATCATAAAAATTGGCTGACGGTCTTTTCCCCAGTCCAGTGGGTACTTTCACGCTCGTTATTTTAATACAAAACGAGTCAGTATTAAAGCCCTCCGAGTTGCTCTGGAACACCTTCAGAATCATCCCTCAAACGTCTGCTGAGTGAAACTCACTTGCCTTTTTAAAGTTGATCCAACCACAGCCCCTTTCCTGTGAAAACCCCCTCCCACTAAAAGTCACTCCTACCTTATCTTCAGGTTCCAAATCTTTGAAGACGTATCCCACGATGTCCTCTACGGCACCCTTTATCCAGCTTGTGGGTTCTGCACTTTCAGGAATTGGTTTAATTTTAAACTCAACCTTATGGCCTCTAAGGTTGAAGCGTTTGACATTCGTCAACTCGCTTGACATAATCTCGTAGCGCTAGAAAAAAAATCAATTTACAAACTAATTTCATTTACTTCATTAATTTATACCAACCTCTCCGATTCCCATCTCATTCAACTTATTGATCAACTCGTTTTCTACACCGTAGTGGTTGAGTTTATTTAAAATATTTAAAATATTCACAGAGCTCATTTTTAAATGTGATCTTCTTTTAGTGTTTACTTTACTGAAAGCAACGAACTTATAAAAAAGAAGTTGCCATGTAATCTCTTATCTTTCACTTTGCCTTGAAGTGAGTGAATTGAATAAGCATATTTTCCTTTGCGATAACAAAAACAAAGAAAAAGAACGAGCTCCACACCAATACAAAATAAATCAGAGGCAAATAGTTTTAATACAAATTTGTATTTATTTTTTATTGTTGCTGGATGGCGGTAGAAGAACCAAAATAAATTTAGATAAATCAAATTCCAATAAAGCGAAAATAGATTTAAATCAAATTCCTATAAAGCAAAAATAAAAGAAGCAGTTATTGTTATCAAATTTTATTGTTTCTTACGACATTTAAAAGTATTTTATTGTTTTAATAGCACTGCCGATTTTGGGAGTACATACAAATTTCGTCCTCCTCTTCCTCCCTAGTCTCCTCTACGGGGGAAAGGATGTTCTTTCGCTTCTTAGTACCCCAGGCAGTATTTAATTCCCTCCCCTGTCCTAAGAATCATCATTCCGGGGATCTGCTGCAGCTCTTCATCCGTAAGAGCCTTGAATCGGTCCCCGAGGAAAACATTGTATTCATCGATCTCAATGAGTACCTTCTCTCCATATTTGGTTTTGCATCTGCGAGCTCCGATTATGGATACTGGAACCGCCCCCAGATCCTTCAGGGGCAGTAGCGGCTTCTCGATCGTGAAATTGTTGAGTTTGTTAGCGAAGGCGTCCATGTTAGAATAGAATGAATGACTATAATGAAAAATTAGAAATATTTTCGTTCTATTCATATGATTTTCTTGGCCTCAAAAATCTAAAAACAGAGAATGTGGCCTTGTATTTCACAAGTAAATTTTCTTATCATTACGATTTTTGTTTTGCTTAAATTATCTCGAAAAAAAAATATAGAAGGCAATGCAAGTTAATGTTATAAATAAATTTGGTTTTCTTTGTCTCAGATCACATAATAGTCTAGTCAAATGGTGTTCAAAAGGGACTTGAAGTGGATAGTTCTGGTGTGATTATTTTAAGTGGCCCTCTTTATGTTTTTGGGGTCAATGAACACGAATCTGAAGTTGTCCAACAAAATTTTTCACGGCAAATATGAGAATTCGTCAAAAAACGTCGAAAATTTCGATATTTTTTGTCTTTTTTCTTTATGGCTCAAAAATTATATTTCTTTTGCAAAAAGCGCTTATGCAAAAATAAAGACAATAAGATTACCTACAATCTACGCTTATATCATTTTTTGTAGGACTTATGGTTTCTGCGGAAACAGTCGTTGAAAAACAGCCAAAAATCCGTCATTTCTAAAAAATTGCATAAACGTTTTTCTTGTATTGTTTTCTTCATTGCATGAAAAGTAGGCCATGAGTTATTATGTTATTTGCATTTTCTAATTGTAGTTGTCTAAAAGTATTATATTGCAGTGGTTAAGTGTCTAAGTTTCAGTATGTATATGTGATCTTCTTTTAGTGTTTACTTAACTGTCAGTAACGAACTTATAAATTAGAAGTTGCCATGTAACCTCTTATCTTTCAGTTTGCCTTGAGTGAGTGAATTGAATAAGCATATTTTCCTTTGCGATAACAAAAACAAAGAAAAAGAACGAGCTCCACACCAATACAAAATAAATCAGAGGCAAATAGTTTTAATACAAATTTGTATTTATTTTTTATTGTTGCTGGATGGCGGTAGAAGAACCAAAATAAATTTAGATAAATCAAATTCCAATAAAGCGAAAATAGATTTAAATCAAATTCCTATAAAGCAAAAATAAAAGAAGCAGTTATTGTTATCAAATTTTATTGTTTCTTACGACATTTAAAAGTATTTTATTGTTTTAATAGCACTGCCGATTTTGGGAGTACATACAAATTTCGTCCTCCTCTTCCTCCCTAGTCTCCTCTACGGGGGAAAGGATGTTCTTTCGCTTCTTAGTACCCCAGGCAGTACTTAATTCCCTCCCCTGTCCTAAGAATCATCATTCCGGGGATCTGCTGCAGCTCTTCATCCGTAAGAGCCTTGAATCGGTCCCCGAGGAAAACATTGTATTCATCGATCTCAATGAGTACCTTCTCTCCATATTTGGTTTTGCATCTGCGAGCTCCGATTATGGATACTGGAACCGCCCCCAGATCCTTCAGGGGCAGTAGCGGCTTCTCGATCGTGAAATTGTTGAGTTTGTTAGCGAAGGCGTCCATGTTAGAATAGAATGAATGACTATAATGAAAAATTAGAAATATTTTCGTTCTATTCATATGATTTTCTTGGCCTCAAAAATCTAAAAACAGAGAATGTGGCCTTGTATTTCACAAGTAAATTTTCTTATCATTACGATTTTTGTTTTGCTTAAATTATCTCGAAAAAAAAATATAGAAGGCAATGCAAGTTAATGTTATAAATAAATTTGGTTTTCTTTGTCTCAGATCACATAATAGTCTAGTCAAATGGTGTTCAAAAGGGACTTGAAGTGGATAGTTCTGGTGTAATTATTTTAAGTGGCCCTCTTTATGTTTTTGGGGTCAATGAACACGAATCTGAAGTTGTCCAACAAAATTTTTCATCGCAAATATGAGAATTCGTCAAAAAACGTCGAAAATTTCGATATTTTTTGTCTTTTTTCTTTATTGCTCAAAAATTATATTTCTTTTGCAAAAAGCGCTTATGCAAAAATAAAGACAATAAGATTACCTACAATCTACGCTTATATTATTTTTTGTAGGACTTATGGTTTCTGCGGAAACAGTCGTTGAAAAACAGCCAAAAATCCGTCATTTCTAAAAAATTGCATAAACGTTTTTCTTGTATTGTTTTCTTCATTGCATGAAAAGTAGGCCATGAGTTATTATGTTATTTGCATTTTCTAATTGTAGTTGTCTAAAAGTATTATATTGCAGTGGTTAAGTTTCAGTATGTATATGTGATCTTCTTTTAGTGTTTACTTAACTGTCAGTAACGAACTTATAAATTAGAAGTTGCCATGTAACCTCTTATCTTTCAGTTTGCCTTGAAGTGAGTGAATTAAATAAGCATATTTTCCTATGCGATAACAAAAACAAAGAAAAAGAACGAGTTCCACACCAATACAAAATAAATCAGAGGCAAATAGTTTTAATACAAATTTGTATTTATTTTTTATTGTTGCTGGATGGCGGTAGAAGAACCAAAATAAATTTAGATAAATCAAATTCCAATAAAGCAAAAATAGATTTAAATCAAATTCCTATAAAGCAAAAATAAAAGAAGCAGTTATTGTTATCAAATTTTATTTTTTTTTACGACACTTTAAAAGTATTTGGGAGAACATAAATATGTCATTGTTCTCCTCTTCTTCTCTCTGCCTCCTCTACAGTGGGGAAAGGGCGTTCTTCCGCTTCTTACTGCTGGGGTAGAGGAAGAAAAAACTAAAATAAGAAAAATAGATGGAAACCAATAAAACAAAAATCAAACAATCAATTATTATTGATAACAATTTTTTTATTTTTTTTGTTTGACACTGTCGTTTTTTGAAAAAAAAAGGGAAGGACGTTCTTCCACTTCTTGCTACTGGTGATACTGCTGTTGGGAGGAGGAAGAAAAACCAAAAATAAGGAAAAATAGATGAATAGTAAAAACAAACAATTATTATTTATGTATATCAAATTTTAATTTTTATTTTTTTTACCTTCTTTTAATAGCACTGCCGCTTTTGGGAGTACATAAAAATTTCGTCCTCCTCTTCCTCCCTAGTCCCCTCTACGGGGTAAAGGATGTTCTTTCGCTTCTTAGTACCCGAGGCAGTACTACTGCTGGCACTGTTGTTGGTTGGAGGAAGGAACTTAATTCCCTCCCCTGTCCTGAGAATCATCATTCCGGGGATCTGCTGCAGCTCTTCATCTGTAAGAGCCTTGAATCGATCCCCGAGGAAAACATTGTATTCCTCGATCTCGATTAGTACCTTCTCTCCATACTTGGTTTTACATCTGCGAGCTCCTAATATGGATGTTGGAACCGCTCCCAGATCCTTCAGGGGCAGTAGCGGCTTCTCGATCGTATTTGAATAGATGGAATGACTACAATGAAAAATTAGAAATATTTTCGTTCTTTTTATATGATTTTTCCGGTCTCAAAAATCAAAAAAACAAAGAATGTGGCCTTGCATTTCACAAGCTAATTTTCTTATCATTACTATTTTTGTTTTGCTTAAATTATCTCGAAAAAATATAGAAGGCAATGTAAATTTAATGTTCTAAATAAATTTGGTTTTCTTTGTCTCAGATCACATAATATATTCACCAAGCATTTAGTAAGTAGAGTAAACCGCAAACCACAAATTTAACAGATATGCAAAGATCCGGTTTTCTTCAAAATATTTACATCTTATCATAAAATTACCACTATGAGCAATAGGTATTAACATTAACGATAAGACCATAAGCATAATTTGACCATTTGAAGAAATAAAAAACATTTCGACCGAACCTAAGCATTCATTACCACATCCGCTTATTAAGTACTTATAAGTATATAAGTTTATTACGTCTCATCATTTGAATTCTATTGATAACAACATTAATATTAATATTGGAACTAAACAAGATTTGAACAGTTCAAAACTAGATTTTCACATCATTTGACTGAATTAAACATTTTATTATTTCTTATACAATCTCCGCAATTATCTTATTATGCAAATCAGATATGAAGTTCCCAAAATACAAACATTCAATTCAGGGAACCTTCATCAGTTTATGTAAACAAAACATTTCATCAGACTGAAACCTTACATTAATTAGCACATTCTTATCATTCGATCTTATTATCAACAACATCAAAGCATTAACATATCAAATATATATATATATACATTCAGTTACACAAGCACAATTACCTAACCTCCCTTTTACTGACCTCCCTTTTACCCAACCATCATCATCAGCCCTCAAACCAGACGACCCCAATCCCCGATCTCGATCTCGATCCCAATCCCAAGCCCAAGCCCAATACCAATCCCAATCCCAATCCCAATCCCGATCCCAATCCCGATCCCGATCACGATCACCACCACCACCAACAGCTGCCGCATCAGAAAAAACATTATTTTTCTTTTTTTTATCAACTATCTTATAATTCACAGCACACTGTGTATCATCACATCACACAGAAATTCTATACTAGTCTGTGGTGCGTACTACAATACCCACGACACAAAAAAAAAAGACATATAAATAATAAACACCATTCTCATTTATCATCCATCTAAATAATACCATCACCCAACAACACATTCACACGACTTCATCAGAACCCTTATCTTCGCACGCACTCACAAATTTATTCACAATACCTATTACACACTACAAATTTAAAAATAAAAACAACCACAACACCTCACACCGCGAATTAAACAAAAAATAAACACAACAGATTTCATATTCATATCTCTATGATATTACTAATTTATTCAGTCACATCACATTATCTGAAACTTACTCTACCACTGACTCAGGCTACAATCTCTAAACATTAAATTCATTAACAATGCTAACGACCTCTTTGCTAATTAATTCAGTCACATCACACTATCTGAAACCTACTCTACGCTGACTCAGGCTACAAACTCTAACCACACAATTCATCAACAAAGCTGACCGCCTCTTTTAACCACACACACTTCCGCTACCGGCACGCGACACCCACTTATTACCTCATTACACACACCAAATATATGGGCTTTTTTTAAACATATATCTGTCTCTTTCTCGCGCCGAATTCCCACCACCAGGTCCCCCATTACCTACTGAAGTAAGGTCGCAATTGAGGATTATGATAAAGTTCGGGTATAAACCTGTTTCCCAAAGTCGGTGCATTAAATGGGGGGATTTGCCGACGTGGTGGTAGTGGAGGAGGAGGTTGGAAGCTCGATCTCTTTAAAATAGTTTGATTACTCATGGCAATATTTGTCCTAAAATTAACATTATCTAGTTTTAGGCAGAGCTGCAATGCTTGAAGGAGATCGATTGGTTCCCTTATACTCAGAAGTCGCGGAAGATCTCCCTTTAGACCACGTATAAACGTGTCAACATGTCTAATGCCTAGTCTCTATATGCACTGGTCATGGTAGTAAGTGACTCAGTACTTAATTCCATAGAGGCTAGTTTGTTTATAATTAACGAAAGATGTTGGTAAACTTGCTGATAGAATTCGGGAATTGTTTGGTTTCCTTGAACCAAAACCATAATTTGGTACTCGAGTGTACCAAGGTCCCTTTTATCTGCATAGTGCAGCATTAAACATCTTGATATTTTAACCCAATTTAGCGGAGTATTGTAGGACTCTAGGACTATGTCCACTTGCCACTTGGTTTTTTTTTAAATAAAAAAAAAAAAAATCAGGATTCTATCTACGCTCTTCTTCCAAGAGCTTAATTCTCCTGGTTCCCCTGAAAATTGTCGTAGACTTTTTACTATGTTTGGTATTTTTTTCTAAACCCTCTAAGTTTCTAGATTGACCAACATCGATTGGTTGGTCTATACTGTCAGATTCTCTTCAAGGAGCTCCCATTTGGGAGAAGGCATTGGCGACCACTTGGTTTATGTAGGTATTCGGTTACTCATTTTAATTATTAAGGTCAATAATTTGGTTTTATTTTTTGGATGAAATTTTACAGTATTGAAATTTTAGGAAAGGGAAAGGCGGTAAATATAAGATTAAAAGCGTGGGTGAGTTCTAAGTCATTTTTAAATTTTAGAAAAAGAATCTTTATAGATTTGGTATTATATTATGTTCCCTATTTGGGGTTTCCTTGTTTCTCTTATTCTATTAAAAAAAATATATATATATTTCCTTGGAATCCATATGGAAGGGAGCTGTGATCAGCAAGGAAATTCCACTTTTCTGAAACTGGTCTGTACGTTTTTGTATTCCCTTTTTGTTACTACCTGATGTTATTTTGTTCGTTTTATGTTATCGGAAACAATCAGAATACTCTCATTTCTATTGGTGATAAGAATAGCTTTTTTTATCGAAACAAATTTACTTTTTTCGGAACAGTTTAACGATAGATATACCTTTCACCTTACACACAATGTTTTCGGTATTCGCTTTTGAGGTAAAGACTTTAAATGCGTAATTCCTTGGACTTCGTCTTACAAATTCTGTAATATAGCTAACTTTCCCATAAAGCTCCAGCTCATCTGTCATGTCGCCTATTAGGTTTCCTGTTTCGGGTTTCAAAATTTCCTTCTCGGCTTATGTAAATAACAGAGTCTGTATCATAATATAAAACTCTTTTATCCAGCTTTTCTAGACATTCATACAATTTGAGACGAGCTTGAATCTTAGTTAATGCTGCTATGCTAACATTAACTGATTGAAAAGATTCCCCAGCGTCTTCTTTACTTACAAAATTTATATTATCATTTTCATCAGTTATGTTCAATACATAACACACTTCTAAAATAGGTTTATCAGTATTTCATATAACTCTGTAGGACTGTTAACAATACATATTCTGGTTTGGTTTTCTCTCTGGCCAAATTTACCCCAGAACGAATTTAATATCAGTTTTGAAAAATATCTTTTTCCTTCATTCTTTGAAATGCTGGAATAGTCTAGTTGGATGTTTTCGTTTTGTAGGAAATATGAAATGTAATGCTGCTTTTCTTCCTCAGTCTTACAGTTTGAAGGCCAACCTGAAGCTTCCTGCTTCAGTTTTAAAAACTTGTTTACCATGAAATCAAAAAGTCCTTTTGAATTCGTTATCTTATTGTACTGAACTACATCGTTATTTCCATATCTCAATAGTGCTCATAAATTTATAACTCTTTTCTTTGGCCTTGACAACTCAACAATCCAATTTCCACATATCGATCGTTCATTATCTGAATGATGACTGGATTTTTCCTTTGATTTGTTATTGCTACATGTCATACATAATGTAAATATGAGCTTGTTGTTTTGTCAAATTTCCTGGAGGTAATATTCTGCATTTTATAATACCACTGATTTCTTTTAATTTCATGTGGGAAGTTATAGAAGGCTCAGTATAAAGTTGCGGGTGTCCGATAGGGAATTTACCATATTTACAAACCCACGGGTATAAAGAACATACATCTATATATTCAATTTTTTCACCGCTTTTACATTTGTAATACATAGATGTATTACCTGTTCTTCCTCCATAAAAAGCGTCTCGGGGGTTGAGAGGGGCTTTTTCAATAAGGGGATGTGTTCTTAAGAACTCTATTTCTTCTTGTTTCATCAAAGAAAGCTTTCTTTCAAACTCACAGCTCCACATTTCATAGACTTCATAGTTATATGATCTAAGTCATTGCGCTTTAGACTGTGTTTTTTCAAACCTCAAGTCCAAAGTATCAATCTTATCTCCACCTAAGGGCTCATTCCTTCTATGCGTCAAACATACTGGATGCCCATAATAAAAATATCCATGAAATTCGAAGATTTGATTAGTTTCTTCACAGAACCCGACTACCTTTACACCAGTTATAATCATTTCTTTTCCATTGGCAGCATGCTTAATATAAATATTCCGTTTTTTAGCTTCCCAAATTAACCATTTTATTGAAATTTTTGAATGGATATCTGTGCATCTATATCCATTTTTCGGTATCAATCCAATAGTGTTTGGAACAAGGAAATTACGTCGATATATAAGACTACAAGCCGATGCAATTGTAGTGGATTCCAAAAATGGTTCAACATTGCCTCCAGTAGAAAAAGTTTTATAAATTTTAAGCAAGCATCTGTTAAAATTTTTACGTCACTAACGCAGTATGCAGTAAGATCACGTTCCATATAAAACACATCATTCTTATGGTCTTCATACCATTTAAGAAAGATTTTACGATCTTCTGTTTTGATGGTATCGGGTCCGTAATATTTTGCGCCAGGCAGCTTTCCTACATACTTTGCGTTTTTAGAAAGGTTAAAAAAATGTAGAAAGTATCCTTTCTTTAATGATGGAGACAAATCAAATGCTTTTGGCAGCTTAGATAGTGCCATCGGGAAATAATTAACTGAATCCAAGAACTTTACATTAGCAATCTGCATCAGTAAAATTTTTGTTCCACGCATAACTAGTTCGGGTTTCAAGCTTGTATCAGTCAGAATGAGATTCAGAGTAAACTGATGATCATAAGCTTGACCGCTATGCGCTAGCACTATCACATTTTTGAACACTTTTCGAACTTTCATAATGTATTGTAGAAATTTAAGTACGATGTCTTGCTTTAAAATATGATGTCTTAATTTGCACTCATTAGAAAATTGTAGCTTCTCAATTTCAATTTCAATGCAAACACTACAGCTTTGTTGAAAAACACATAAATTTGGTTTATGTACTTTAAGTGAATTTTAAACATCTTCTTCCTCTTGTCTACTTTCAAAATCGTAGAATATGTAGAGGCATTCACCAGTTTTTGGTGTTCTTTCATCACATAGCATATAACATTGGTGATCTTGGGGAACAAAGTTTCCACACTGCTTACAAAAATACTCGTTACAAAAGTGTTCTCTAACGCTTATTGCTTTTAGGCAGTCCCTGCAGCGTCTTATTTGTTCACTGATATTTTTGTTACTTGAACCGGAAGATTTATGATTGTCAAAACATGTTTGACCTCGGAACTTTCGGTGACAATCTCCACAAAGAATATCTGATGTTACCTTTTCACAGCTGGGAGTCTTTTGGCATTGCGGGCATGATTTCTGACAGTTGTGTCCAGATTTTCCATTGTATGGCACATGACATATCTCACAGTAGTATGAACAGCAAAATTCAGATGTAACAGAGGTAATTAAATTGAAATGCCTCTTACTATGTAAGAGATTAATTCTTTTTTCTCTTACACTGCCATTGGCAATACCCTCGTATATTACTGTCCGGCCCTTTGTTCTATATTCATAGACAGTAATTTTATAACCAGTTAAATGAGATGGAAAAAGCTGGAGCTCTGGAATGCCACAGGAATTCCAGAATTCTACAGGAATTTCTATTCCGACTTCGTTTAATAGCCTTTTTGCCTCATCTTCTTGGAATTTTCCTCCACTCCTCTTCAAAAGTATCATAAAAATTGGCTGACGGTCTTTTCCCCAGTCCAGTGGGTACTTTCACGCTCGTTATTTTAATACAAAACGAGTCAGTATTAAAGCCCTCCGAGTTGCTCTGGAACACCTTCAGAATCATCCCTCAAACGTCTGCTGAGTGAAACTCACTTGCCTTTTTAAAGTTGATCCAACCACAGCCCCTTTCCTGTGAAAACCCCCTCCCACTAAAAGTCACTCCTACCTTATCTTCAGGTTCCAAATCTTTGAAGACGTATCCCACGATGTCCTCTACGGCACCCTTTATCCAGCTTGTGGGTTCTGCACTTTCAGGAATTGGTTTAATTTTAAACTCAACCTTATGGCCTCTAAGGTTGAAGCGTTTGACATTCGTCAACTCGCTTGACATAATCTCGTAGCGCTAGAAAAAAAATCAATTTACAAACTAATTTCATTTACTTCATTAATTTATACCAACCTCTCCGATTCCCATCTCATTCAACTTATTGATCAACTCGTTTTCTACACCGTAGTGGTTGAGTTTATTTAAAATATTTAAAATATTCACAGAGCTCATTTTTAAATGTGATCTTCTTTTAGTGTTTACTTTACTGAAAGCAACGAACTTATAAAAAAGAAGTTGCCATGTAATCTCTTATCTTTCACTTTGCCTTGAAGTGAGTGAATTGAATAAGCATATTTTCCTTTGCGATAACAAAAACAAAGAAAAAGAACGAGCTCCACACCAATACAAAATAAATCAGAGGCAAATAGTTTTAATACAAATTTGTATTTATTTTTTATTGTTGCTGGATGGCGGTAGAAGAACCAAAATAAATTTAGATAAATCAAATTCCAATAAAGCGAAAATAGATTTAAATCAAATTCCTATAAAGCAAAAATAAAAGAAGCAGTTATTGTTATCAAATTTTATTGTTTCTTACGACATTTAAAAGTATTTTATTGTTTTAATAGCACTGCCGATTTTGGGAGTACATACAAATTTCGTCCTCCTCTTCCTCCCTAGTCTCCTCTACGGGGGAAAGGATGTTCTTTCGCTTCTTAGTACCCCAGGCAGTATTTAATTCCCTCCCCTGTCCTAAGAATCATCATTCCGGGGATCTGCTGCAGCTCTTCATCCGTAAGAGCCTTGAATCGGTCCCCGAGGAAAACATTGTATTCATCGATCTCAATGAGTACCTTCTCTCCATATTTGGTTTTGCATCTGCGAGCTCCGATTATGGATACTGGAACCGCCCCCAGATCCTTCAGGGGCAGTAGCGGCTTCTCGATCGTGAAATTGTTGAGTTTGTTAGCGAAGGCGTCCATGTTAGAATAGAATGAATGACTATAATGAAAAATTAGAAATATTTTCGTTCTATTCATATGATTTTCTTGGCCTCAAAAATCTAAAAACAGAGAATGTGGCCTTGTATTTCACAAGTAAATTTTCTTATCATTACGATTTTTGTTTTGCTTAAATTATCTCGAAAAAAAAATATAGAAGGCAATGCAAGTTAATGTTATAAATAAATTTGGTTTTCTTTGTCTCAGATCACATAATAGTCTAGTCAAATGGTGTTCAAAAGGGACTTGAAGTGGATAGTTCTGGTGTGATTATTTTAAGTGGCCCTCTTTATGTTTTTGGGGTCAATGAACACGAATCTGAAGTTGTCCAACAAAATTTTTCACGGCAAATATGAGAATTCGTCAAAAAACGTCGAAAATTTCGATATTTTTTGTCTTTTTTCTTTATTGCTCAAAAATTATATTTCTTTTGCAAAAAGCGCTTATGCAAAAATAAAGACAATAAGATTACCTACAATCTACGCTTATATCATTTTTTGTAGGACTTATGGTTTCTGCGGAAACAGTCGTTGAAAAACAGCCAAAAATCCGTCATTTCTAAAAAATTGCATAAACGTTTTTCTTGTATTGTTTTCTTCATTGCATGAAAAGTAGGCCATGAGTTATTATGTTATTTGCATTTTCTAATTGTAGTTGTCTAAAAGTATTATATTGCAGTGGTTAAGTGTCTAAGTTTCAGTATGTATATGTGATCTTCTTTTAGTGTTTACTTAACTGTCAGTAACGAACTTATAAATTAGAAGTTGCCATGTAACCTCTTATCTTTCAGTTTGCCTTGAGTGAGTGAATTGAATAAGCATATTTTCCTTTGCGATAACAAAAACAAAGAAAAAGAACGAGCTCCACACCAATACAAAATAAATCAGAGGCAAATAGTTTTAATACAAATTTGTATTTATTTTTTATTGTTGCTGGATGGCGGTAGAAGAACCAAAATAAATTTAGATAAATCAAATTCCAATAAAGCAAAAATAGATTTAAATCAAATTCCTATAAAGCAAAAATAAAAGAAGCAGTTATTGTTATCAAATTTTATTTTTTTTACGACACTTTAAAAGTATTTGGGAGAACATAAATATGTCATTGCTCTCCTCTTCTTCTCTCTGCCTCCTCTACAGTGGGGAAAGGGCGTTCTTCCGCTTCTTACTGCTGGGGTAGAGGAAGAAAAAACTAAAATAGGAAAAATAGATGGAAACCAATAAAACAAAAATCAAACAATCAATTATTATTGATAACAATTTTTTTATTTTTTTTGTTTGACACTGTCGTTTTTTGAAAAAAAAGGGAAGGACGTTCTTCCACTTCTTGCTACTGGTGATACTGCTGTTGGGAGGAGGAAGAAAAACCAAAAATAAGGAAAAATAGATGAATAGTAAAAACAAACAATTATTATTTATGTATATCAAATTTTAATTTTTATTTTTTTTACCTTCTTTTAATAGCACTGCCGCTTTTGGGAGTACATAAAAATTTCGTCCTCCTCTTCCTCCCTAGTCCCCTCTACGGGGTAAAGGATGTTCTTTCGCTTCTTAGTACCCGAGGCAGTACTACTGCTGGCACTGTTGTTGGTTGGAGGAAGGAACTTAATTCCCTCCCCTGTCCTGAGAATCATCATTCCGGGGATCTGCTGCAGCTCTTCATCTGTAAGAGCCTTGAATCGATCCCCGAGGAAAACATTGTATTCCTCGATCTCGATTAGTACCTTCTCTCCATACTTGGTTTTACATCTGCGAGCTCCTAATATGGATGTTGGAACCGCTCCCAGATCCTTCAGGGGCAGTAGCGGCTTCTCGATCGTATTTGAATAGATGGAATGACTACAATGAAAAATTAGAAATATTTTCGTTCTTTTTATATGATTTTTCCGGTCTCAAAAATCAAAAAAACAAAGAATGTGGCCTTGCATTTCACAAGCTAATTTTCTTATCATTACTATTTTTGTTTTGCTTAAATTATCTCGAAAAAATATAGAAGGCAATGTAAATTTAATGTTCTAAATAAATTTGGTTTTCTTTGTCTCAGATCACATAATATATTCACCAAGCATTTAGTAAGTAGAGTAAACCGCAAACCACAAATTTAACAGATATGCAAAGATCCGGTTTTCTTCAAAATATTTACATCTTATCATAAAATTACCACTATGAGCAATAGGTATTAACATTAACGATAAGACCATAAGCATAATTTGACCATTTGAAGAAATAAAAAACATTTCGACCGAACCTAAGCATTCATTACCACATCCGCTTATTAAGTACTTATAAGTATATAAGTTTATTACGTCTCATCATTTGAATTCTATTGATAACAACATTAATATTAATATTGGAACTAAACAAGATTTGAACAGTTCAAAACTAGATTTTCACATCATTTGACTGAATTAAACATTTTATTATTTCTTATACAATCTCCGCAATTATCTTATTATGCAAATCAGATATGAAGTTCCCAAAATACAAACATTCAATTCAGGGAACCTTCATCAGTTTATGTAAACAAAACATTTCATCAGACTGAAACCTTACATTAATTAGCACATTCTTATCATTCGATCTTATTATCAACAACATCAAAGCATTAACATATCAAATATATATATATATACATTCAGTTACACAAGCACAATTACCTAACCTCCCTTTTACTGACCTCCCTTTTACCCAACCATCATCATCAGCCCTCAAACCAGACGACCCCAATCCCCGATCTCGATCTCGATCCCAATCCCAAGCCCAAGCCCAATACCAATCCCAATCCCAATCCCGATCCCAATCCCGATCCCGATCACGATCACCACCACCACCAACAGCTGCCGCATCAGAAAAAACATTATTTTTCTTTTTTTTATCAACTATCTTATAATTCACAGCACACTGTGTATCATCACATCACACAGAAATTCTATACTAGTCTGTGGTGCGTACTACAATACCCACGACACAAAAAAAAAAGACATATAAATAATAAACACCATTCTCATTTATCATCCATCTAAATAATACCATCACCCAACAACACATTCACACGACTTCATCAGAACCCTTATCTTCGCACGCACTCACAAATTTATTCACAATACCTATTACACACTACAAATTTAAAAATAAAAACAACCACAACACCTCACACCGCGAATTAAACAAAAAATAAACACAACAGATTTCATATTCATATCTCTATGATATTACTAATTTATTCAGTCACATCACATTATCTGAAACTTACTCTACCACTGACTCAGGCTACAATCTCTAAACATTAAATTCATTAACAATGCTAACGACCTCTTTGCTAATTAATTCAGTCACATCACACTATCTGAAACCTACTCTACGCTGACTCAGGCTACAAACTCTAACCACACAATTCATCAACAAAGCTGACCGCCTCTTTTAACCACACACACTTCCGCTACCGGCACGCGACACCCACTTATTACCTCATTACACACACCAAATATATGGGCTTTTTTTAAACATATATCTGTCTCTTTCTCGCGCCGAATTCCCACCACCAGGTCCCCCATTACCTACTGAAGTAAGGTCGCAATTGAGGATTATGATAAAGTTCGGGTATAAACCTGTTTCCCAAAGTCGGTGCATTAAATGGGGGGATTTGCCGACGTGGTGGTAGTGGAGGAGGAGGTTGGAAGCTCGATCTCTTTAAAATAGTTTGATTACTCATGGCAATATTTGTCCTAAAATTAACATTATCTAGTTTTAGGCAGAGCTGCAATGCTTGAAGGAGATCGATTGGTTCCCTTATACTCAGAAGTCGCGGAAGATCTCCCTTTAGACCACGTATAAACGTGTCAACATGTCTAATGCCTAGTCTCTATATGCACTGGTCATGGTAGTAAGTGACTCAGTACTTAATTCCATAGAGGCTAGTTTGTTTATAATTAACGAAAGATGTTGGTAAACTTGCTGATAGAATTCGGGAATTGTTTGGTTTCCTTGAACCAAAACCATAATTTGGTACTCGAGTGTACCAAGGTCCCTTTTATCTGCATAGTGCAGCATTAAACATCTTGATATTTTAACCCAATTTAGCGGAGTATTGTAGGACTCTAGGACTATGTCCACTTGCCACTTGGTTTTTTTTTAAATAAAAAAAAAAAAAATCAGGATTCTATCTACGCTCTTCTTCCAAGAGCTTAATTCTCCTGGTTCCCCTGAAAATTGTCGTAGACTTTTTACTATGTTTGGTATTTTTTTCTAAACCCTCTAAGTTTCTAGATTGACCAACATCGATTGGTTGGTCTATACTGTCAGATTCTCTTCAAGGAGCTCCCATTTGGGAGAAGGCATTGGCGACCACTTGGTTTATGTAGGTATTCGGTTACTCATTTTAATTATTAAGGTCAATAATTTGGTTTTATTTTTTGGATGAAATTTTACAGTATTGAAATTTTAGGAAAGGGAAAGGCGGTAAATATAAGATTAAAAGCGTGGGTGAGTTCTAAGTCATTTTTAAATTTTAGAAAAAGAATCTTTATAGATTTGGTATTATATTATGTTCCCTATTTGGGGTTTCCTTGTTTCTCTTATTCTATTAAAAAAAATATATATATATTTCCTTGGAATCCATATGGAAGGGAGCTGTGATCAGCAAGGAAATTCCACTTTTCTGAAACTGGTCTGTACGTTTTTGTATTCCCTTTTTGTTACTACCTGATGTTATTTTGTTCGTTTTATGTTATCGGAAACAATCAGAATACTCTCATTTCTATTGGTGATAAGAATAGCTTTTTTTATCGAAACAAATTTACTTTTTTCGGAACAGTTTAACGATAGATATACCTTTCACCTTACACACAATGTTTTCGGTATTCGCTTTTGAGGTAAAGACTTTAAATGCGTAATTCCTTGGACTTCGTCTTACAAATTCTGTAATATAGCTAACTTTCCCATAAAGCTCCAGCTCATCTGTCATGTCGCCTATTAGGTTTCCTGTTTCGGGTTTCAAAATTTCCTTCTCGGCTTATGTAAATAACAGAGTCTGTATCATAATATAAAACTCTTTTATCCAGCTTTTCTAGACATTCATACAATTTGAGACGAGCTTGAATCTTAGTTTATGCTGCTATGCTAACATTAACTGATTGAAAAGATTCCCCAGCGTCTTCTTTACTTACAAAATTTATATTATCATTTTCATCAGTTATGTTCAATACATAACACACTTCTAAAATAGGTTTATCAGTATTTCATATAACTCTGTAGGACTGTTAACAATACATATTCTGGTTTGGTTTTCTCTCTGGCCAAATTTACCCCAGAACGAATTTAATATCAGTTTTGAAAAATATCTTTTTCCTTCATTCTTTGAAATGCTGGAATAGTCTAGTTGGATGTTTTCGTTTTGTAGGAAATATGAAATGTAATGCTGCTTTTCTTCCTCAGTCTTACAGTTTGAAGGCCAACCTGAAGCTTCCTGCTTCAGTTTTAAAAACTTGTTTACCATGGAATCAAAAAGTCCTTTTGAATTCGTTATCTTATTGTACTGAACTACATCGTTATTTCCATATCTCAATAGTGCTCATAAATTTATAACTCTTTTCTTTGGCCTTGACAACTCAACAATCCAATTTCCACATATCGATCGTTCATTATCTGAATGATGACTGGATTTTTCCTTTGATTTGTTATTGCTACATGTCATACATAATGTAAATATGAGCTTGTTGTTTTGTCAAATTTCCTGGAGGTAATATTCTGCATTTTATAATACCACTGATTTCTTTTAATTTCATGTGGGAAGTTATAGAAGGCTCAGTATAAAGTTGCGGGTGTCCGATAGGGAATTTACCATATTTACAAACCCACGGGTATAAAGAACATACATCTATATATTCAATTTTTTCACCGCTTTTACATTTGTAATACATAGATGTATTACCTGTTCTTCCTCCATAAAAAGCGTCTCGGGGGTTGAGAGGGGCTTTTTCAATAAGGGGATGTGTTCTTAAGAACTCTATTTCTTCTTGTTTCATCAAAGAAAGCTTTCTTTCAAACTCACAGCTCCACATTTCATAGACTTCATAGTTATATGATCTAAGTCATTGCGCTTTAGACTGTGTTTTTTCAAACCTCAAGTCCAAAGTATCAATCTTATCTCCACCTAAGGGCTCATTCCTTCTATGCGTCAAACATACTGGATGCCCATAATAAAAATATCCATGAAATTCGAAGATTTGATTAGTTTCTTCACAGAACCCGACTACCTTTACACCAGTTATAATCATTTCTTTTCCATTGGCAGCATGCTTAATATAAATATTCCGTTTTTTAGCTTCCCAAATTAACCATTTTATTGAAATTTTTGAATGGATATCTGTGCATCTATATCCATTTTTCGGTATCAATCCAATAGTGTTTGGAACAAGGAAATTACGTCGATATATAAGACTACAAGCCGATGCAATTGTAGTGGATTCCAAAAATGGTTCAACATTGCCTCCAGTAGAAAAAGTTTTATAAATTTTAAGCAAGCATCTGTTAAAATTTTTACGTCACTAACGCAGTATGCAGTAAGATCACGTTCCATATAAAACACATCATTCTTATGGTCTTCATACCATTTAAGAAAGATTTTACGATCTTCTGTTTTGATGGTATCGGGTCCGTAATATTTTGCGCCAGGCAGCTTTCCTACATACTTTGCGTTTTTAGAAAGGTTAAAAAAATGTAGAAAGTATCCTTTCTTTAATGATGGAGACAAATCAAATGCTTTTGGCAGCTTAGATAGTGCCATCGGGAAATAATTAACTGAATCCAAGAACTTTACATTAGCAATCTGCATCAGTAAAATTTTTGTTCCACGCATAACTAGTTCGGGTTTCAAGCTTGTATCAGTCAGAATGAGATTCAGAGTAAACTGATGATCATAAGCTTGACCGCTATGCGCTAGCACTATCACATTTTTGAACACTTTTCGAACTTTCATAATGTATTGTAGAAATTTAAGTACGATGTCTTGCTTTAAAATATGATGTCTTAATTTGCACTCATTAGAAAATTGTAGCTTCTCAATTTCAATTTCAATGCAAACACTACAGCTTTGTTGAAAAACACATAAATTTGGTTTATGTACTTTAAGTGAATTTTAAACATCTTCTTCCTCTTGTCTACTTTCAAAATCGTAGAATATGTAGAGGCATTCACCAGTTTTTGGTGTTCTTTCATCACATAGCATATAACATTGGTGATCTTGGGGAACAAAGTTTCCACACTGCTTACAAAAATACTCGTTACAAAAGTGTTCTCTAACGCTTATTGCTTTTAGGCAGTCCCTGCAGCGTCTTATTTGTTCACTGATATTTTTGTTACTTGAACCGGAAGATTTATGATTGTCAAAACATGTTTGACCTCGGAACTTTCGGTGACAATCTCCACAAAGAATATCTGATGTTACCTTTTCACAGCTGGGAGTCTTTTGGCATTGCGGGCATGATTTCTGACAGTTGTGTCCAGATTTTCCATTGTATGGCACATGACATATCTCACAGTAGTATGAACAGCAAAATTCAGATGTAACAGAGGTAATTAAATTGAAATGCCTCTTACTATGTAAGAGATTAATTCTTTTTTCTCTTACACTGCCATTGGCAATACCCTCGTATATTACTGTCCGGCCCTTTGTTCTATATTCATAGACAGTAATTTTATAACCAGTTAAATGAGATGGAAAAAGCTGGAGCTCTGGAATGCCACAGGAATTCCAGAATTCTACAGGAATTTCTATTCCGACTTCGTTTAATAGCCTTTTTGCCTCATCTTCTTGGAATTTTCCTCCACTCCTCTTCAAAAGTATCATAAAAATTGGCTGACGGTCTTTTCCCCAGTCCAGTGGGTACTTTCACGCTCGTTATTTTAATACAAAACGAGTCAGTATTAAAGCCCTCCGAGTTGCTCTGGAACACCTTCAGAATCATCCCTCAAACGTCTGCTGAGTGAAACTCACTTGCCTTTTTAAAGTTGATCCAACCACAGCCCCTTTCCTGTGAAAACCCCCTCCCACTAAAAGTCACTCCTACCTTATCTTCAGGTTCCAAATCTTTGAAGACGTATCCCACGATGTCCTCTACGGCACCCTTTATCCAGCTTGTGGGTTCTGCACTTTCAGGAATTGGTTTAATTTTAAACTCAACCTTATGGCCTCTAAGGTTGAAGCGTTTGACATTCGTCAACTCGCTTGACATAATCTCGTAGCGCTAGAAAAAAAAATCAATTTACAAACTAATTTCATTTACTTCATTAATTTATACCAACCTCTCCGATTCCCATCTCATTCAACTTATTGATCAACTCGTTTTCTACACCGAACTGGTTGAGTTTATTTAAAATATTTAAAATATTCACAGAGCTCATTTTTAAATGTGATCTTCTTTTAGTGTTTACTTTACTGAAAGCAACGAACTTATAAAAAAGAAGTTGCCATGTAACCTCTTATCTTTCAGTTTGCCTTGAGTGAGTGAATTGAATAAGCATATTTTCCTTTGCGATAACAAAAACAAAGAAAAAGAACGAGCTCCACACCAATACAAAATAAATCAGAGGCAAATAGTTTTAATACAAATTTGTATTTATTTTTTATTGTTGCTGGATGGCGGTAGAAGAACCAAAATAAATTTAGATAAATCAAATTCCAATAAAGCGAAAATAGATTTAAATCAAATTCCTATAAAGCAAAAATAAAAGAAGCAGTTATTGTTATCAAATTTTATTGTTTCTTACGACATTTAAAAGTATTTTATTGTTTTAATAGCACTGCCGATTTTGGGAGTACATACAAATTTCGTCCTCCTCTTCCTCCCTAGTCTCCTCTACGGGGGAAAGGATGTTCTTTCGCTTCTTAGTACCCCAGGCAGTACTTAATTCCCTCCCCTGTCCTAAGAATCATCATTCCGGGGATCTGCTGCAGCTCTTCATCCGTAAGAGCCTTGAATCGGTCCCCGAGGAAAACATTGTATTCATCGATCTCAATGAGTACCTTCTCTCCATATTTGGTTTTGCATCTGCGAGCTCCGATTATGGATACTGGAACCGCCCCCAGATCCTTCAGGGGCAGTAGCGGCTTCTCGATCGTGAAATTGTTGAGTTTGTTAGCGAAGGCGTCCATGTTAGAATAGAATGAATGACTATAATGAAAAATTAGAAATATTTTCGTTCTATTCATATGATTTTCTTGGCCTCAAAAATCTAAAAACAGAGAATGTGGCCTTGTATTTCACAAGTAAATTTTCTTATCATTACGATTTTTGTTTTGCTTAAATTATCTCGAAAAAAAAATATAGAAGGCAATGCAAGTTAATGTTATAAATAAATTTGGTTTTCTTTGTCTCAGATCACATAATAGTCTAGTCAAATGGTGTTCAAAAGGGACTTGAAGTGGATAGTTCTGGTGTAATTATTTTAAGTGGCCCTCTTTATGTTTTTGGGGTCAATGAACACGAATCTGAAGTTGTCCAACAAAATTTTTCACGGCAAATATGAGAATTCGTCAAAAAACGTCGAAAATTTCGATATTTTTTGTCTTTTTTCTTTATTGCTCAAAAATTATATTTCTTTTGCAAAAAGCGCTTATGCAAAAATAAAGACAATAAGATTACCTACAATCTACACTTATATCATTTTTTGTAGGACTTATGGTTTCTGCGGAAACAGTCGTTGAAAAACAGCCAAAAATCCGTCATTTCTAAAAAATTGCATAAACGTTTTTCTTGTATTGTTTTCTTCATTGCATGAAAAGTAGGCCATGAGTTATTATGTTATTTGCATTTTCTAATTGTAGTTGTCTAAAAGTATTATATTGCAGTGGTTAAGTTTCAGTATGTATATGTGATCTTCTTTTAGTGTTTACTTAACTGTCAGTAACGAACTTATAAATCAGAAGTTGCCATGTAACCTCTTATCTTTCAGTTTGCCTTGAAGTGAGTGAATTAAATAAGCATATTTTCCTATGCGATAACAAAAACAAAGAAAAAGAACGAGTTCCACACCAATACAAAATAAATCAGAGGCAAATAGTTTTAATACAAATTTGTATTTATTTTTTATTGTTGCTGGATGGCGGTAGAAGAACCAAAATAAATTTAGAAAAATCAAATTCCAATAAAGCAAAAATAGATTTAAATCAAATTCCTATAAAGCAAAAATAAAAGAAGCAGTTATTGTTATCAAATTTTATTTTTTTTACGACACTTTAAAAGTATTTGGGAGAACATAAATATGTCATTGCTCTCCTCTTCTTCTCTCTGCCTCCTCTACAGTGGGGAAAGGGCGTTCTTCCGCTTCTTACTGCTGGGGTAGAGGAAGAAAAAACTAAAATAGGAAAAATAGATGGAAACCAATAAAACAAAAATCAAACAATCAATTATTATTGATAACAATTTTTTTATTTTTTTTGTTTGACACTGTCGTTTTTTGAAAAAAAAGGGAAGGACGTTCTTCCACTTCTTGCTACTGGTGATACTGCTGTTGGGAGGAGGAAGAAAAACCAAAAATAAACCAAAAATAAGGAAAAATAGATGAATAGTAAAAACAAACAATTATTATTTATGTATATCAAATTTTTATTTTTATTTTTGTTTACATTGTTTTAATAGCACTGCCGCTTTTGGGAGTACATACAAATTTCGTCCTCCTCTTCCTCCCTAGTCCCCTCTACGGGGGAAAGGATATTCTTTCGCTTCTTAGTACCCGAGGCAGTACTACTGCTGGCACTGTTGTTGGTTGGAGGAAGGAACTTAATTCCCTCCCCTGTCCTGAGAATCATCATTCCGGGGATCTGCTGCAGCTCTTCATCTGTAAGAGCCTTGAATCGATCCCCGAGGAAAACATTGTATTCCTCGATCTCGATTAGTACCTTCTCTCCATACTTGGTTTTACATCTGCGAGCTCCTAATATGGATGTTGGAACCGCTCCCAGATCCTTCAGGGGCAGTAGCGGCTTCTCGATCGTAAAATTATTTAGTTTATTAGCGAAGGCGTCCATGTTTGAATAGATGGAATGACTACAATGAAAAATTAGAAATATTTTCGTTCTTTTTATATGATTTTTCCGGTCTCAAAAATCTAAAAAACAAAGAATGTGGCCTTGCATTTCACAAGCTAATTTTCTTATCATTACTATTTTTGTTTTGCTTAAATTATCTCGAAAAAATATAGAAGGCAATGTAAATTTAATGTTCTAAATAAATTTGGTTTTCTTTGTCTCAGATCACATAATATATTCACCAAGCATTTAGTAAGTAGAGTAAACCGCAAACCACAAATTTAACAGATATGCAAAGATCCGGTTTTCTTCAAAATATTTACATCTTATCATAAAATTACCACTATGAGCAATATTAACATTAACGATAAGACCATAAGCATAATTTGACCATTTGAAGAAATAAAAAACATTTCGACCGAACCTACACGGAAAGAATTCTTGGATCAGATCAAGAAAAATGAGCTGCAAACTACGAAAAATGAATCCCGATTTATACCTTGGCTCGGGATTTCGTAATTTACGACTATTTGATTGCAATTCGCAAAACTGAGCAAAATGAAGATATTGATACTCAACAATCGGAAATCAACATTCTTTAAGTATCAATTATTCTATCGAGAGAAAACAAAAATTGCGAACCCCAAATCGCAATTTGATCCAAATGTTCCTCAATTGCAGAATTTGTAAATTTGCAAAAAAGATTTGTGATCACCACTTTTATTTCGTTATATTGCTACTTGAATCAATCTTGCTCTAAAGTCTAAACCCTTCATTTGGCAGGTATACGCATTTAATTTATTTTATTTGAAATAAATACTTTACGCTTTACTCTACTTGGATTTGAACTCGCAACCCTCCAGTTGCGGAGCGAGCATGCATCCACTAGGCCAATTTGCATTACAGATCGTTGGTGTCACACATTAATGATTAGATACATGCCATGTTGTGGTGCTCTATCTCTTCGAGAAGTAAATTGCGACAAGAAAGTCGTGATTTAGGAATTTTTTGTTGGTGATTTGCAACTATTCTCATGGAGTTGCAAATTGCGACAAAAACACGTAAACATTTATTTACCGCAATTCAATATTTTTAAATGCTGTTTGTGATTTCCTTTGGAGAGTAAATTACGCCAAAAAAGTTGTATTTTGCTATGAAAAGTACAAGCTTGAATCATGGATTTTTATTGAAAATCACGAAGAAACAAATTTTGTAAATTGCTACGTTTTGAATGTTAAATTATCAGTTTTTGTATTAATTTGGTATCAAAATGCCTTGATTTACGAATAAAACATGATTCGTAAATTACTACAGCAAGTTTTTCAATTGGTGATTTTTCAATTCTCTCCGTGTAAGCATTCATTACCACATCCGCTTATTAAGTACTTATAAGTATATAAGTTTATTACGTCTCATCATTTGAATTCTATTGATAACAACATTAATATTAATATTGGAACTAAACAAGATTTGAACAGTTCAAAACTAGATTTTCACATCATTTGACTGAATTAAACATTTTATTATTTCTTATACAATCTCCGCAATTATCTTATTATGCAAATCAGATATGAAGTTCCCAAAATACAAACATTCAATTCAGGGAACCTTCATCAGTTTATGTAAACAAAACATTTCATCAGACTGAAACCTTACATTAATTAGCACATTTTTACCATAAACATAAAAAAGATATGTAACCGACATTATATCTTATCATGTAAACAGCCTTAACATATGAACCATGATAGCGGAAGCGAAATTTGAATATTCTAAAATATGAAGGTTTCTTAAAAACCTTATTGCGTCTTATCATTCGATCTTATTATCAACAACATCAAAGCATTAACATATCAAATATATATATATACATGCAGTTACACAAGCACAATTACCTAACCTCCCTTTTACTGACCTCCCTTTTACCCAAACATCATCATCAGCCCTCAAACCAGACGACCCTAATCCCCGATCTCGATCTCGATCCCAATCCCAAGCCCAATACCAATCCCAATCCCAATCCCGATCCCGATCCCAATCCCGATCCCGATCCCGATCACGATCACCACCACCACCAACAGCTGCCGCATCAGAAAAAACATTATTTTTCTTTTTTTTTTATCAACTATCTTATAATTCACAGCACACTGTGTATCATCACATCACACAGAAATTCTATACTAGTCTGTGGTGCGTACTACAATACCCACGACACAAAAAAAAAAAAAAGACATATAAATAATAAACACCATTCTCATTTATCATCCATCTAAATAATACCATCACCCAACAACACATTCACACGACTTCATCAGAACCCTTATCTTCGCACGCACTCACAAATTTATTCACAATATTACACACTACAAATTTAAAAATAAAAACAACTACAACACCTCACACCGCGAATTAAACAAAAAAAAAAAAAAACACAACAGATTTCATATTCATATCTCTATGATATTACTAATTTATTCAGTCACCTCACATTATCTGAAACTTACTCTACCACTGACTCAGGCTACAATCTCTAAACATTAAATTCATTAACAATGCTAACGACCTCTTTGCTCATTAATTCAGTCACATCACACTATCTGAAACCTACTCTACGCTGACTCAGGCTACAATCTCTAACCACACAATTCATCAACAAAGCTGACCGCCTCTTTTAACCACACACACTTCCGCTACCGGCACGCGACACCCACTTATTACCTCATTACACACACCAAATATATGGGCTTTTTTTAAACATATATCTGTCTCTTTCTCGCGCCGAATTCCCACAACCAGGTCCCCCATTACCTACTGAAGTAAGGTCGCAATTGAGGATTATGATAAAGTTCGGGTATAAACCTGTTTCCCAAAGTCGGTGTATTAAATGGGGGGATTTGCCGACGTGGTGGTAGTGGAGGAGGAGGTTGGAAGCTCGATCTCTTTAAAATAGTTTGATTACTCATGGCATAATTTGTCCTAAAATTAACATTATCTAGTTTTAGGCAGAGCTGCAATGCTTGAAGGAGATCGATTGGTTCCCTTATACTCAGAAGTCGCGGAAGATCTCCCTTTAGACCACGTATAAACGTGTCAACATGTCTAATGCCTAGTCTCTATATGCACTGGTCATGGTAGTAAGTGACTCAGTACTTAATTCCATAGAGGCTAGTTTGTTTATAATTAACGAAAGATGTTGGTAAACTTGCTGATAGAATTCGGGAATTGTTTGGTTTCCTTGAACCAAAACCATAATTTGGTACTCGAGAGTACCAAGGTCCCTTTTATCTGCATAGTGCAGCATTAAACATCTTGATATTTTAACCCAATTTAGCGGAGTATTGTAGGACTCTAGGACTATGTCCACTTGCCACTTGGTTTTTTTTTAAATAAAAAAAAAAAAATCAGGATTCTATCTACGCTCTTCTTCCAAGAGCTTAATTCTCCTGGTTCCCCTGAAAATTGTCGTAGACTTTTTACTATGTTTGGTATTTTTTTCTAAACCCTCTAAGTTTCTAGATTGACCAACATCGATTGGTTGGTCTATACTGTCAGATTCTCTTCAAGGAGCTCCCATTTGGGAGAAGGCATTGGCGACCACTTGGTTTATGTAGGTATTCGGTTACTCATTTTAATTATTAAGGTCAATAATTTGGTTTTATTTTTTGGATGAAATTTTACAGTATTGAAATTTTAGGAAAGGGAAAGGCGGTAAATATAAGATTAAAAGCGTGGGTGAGTTCTAAGTCATTTTTAAATTTTAGAAAAAGAATCTTTATAGATTTGGTATTATATTATGTTCCCTATTTGGGGTTTCCTTGTTTCTCTTATTCTATTAAAAAAAATATATATATATTTCCTTGGAATCCATATGGAAGGGAGCTGTGATCAGCAAGGAAATTCCACTTTTCTGAAACTGGTCTGTACGTTTTTGTATTCCCTTTTTGTTACTACCTGATGTTCTTTTGTTCGTTTTATGTTATCGGAAACAATCAGAATACTCTCATTTCTATTGGTAATAAGAATAGCTTTTTTTATCGAAACAAATTTACTTTTTTCGGAACTAGTCCAGTAAGTATATACATTAGACCTTGCGTCAGGTCCGGTAGTTCTGATTTTTTGCTGAGTTGTTTATGATGTTGGCCTAGTATTAAATCTGATTTTTCGACCTCGAGCGCCGAACGCAACATTGGTAAAAATCCAAAAAACCGCGAATTTTTCGCGGTTTTTTCACTTATTGGCTATTTTAACCATAACGCCTTAACTTCCGAATAAAACATTGCTCTACGATTTCAACCTTACTAATTTTTCTTCAATTTGAGTCCAAAGCCGGTTCTGTAGACATAACGGTTTCCAAGGGACGACATTTCAAAATATAGCAATAAAAATTTAAAACAACAAGTAGTATATAAAACAGTATAATAACAAAAACATGGTCTTTGACATATGCTGCATCAAAGCAATAGAGCGTGTAGATTGGGCCAAAAGAAGAAAACAATAGTATCGGAAGGGGGGTATATATCCCCCCGTTTAGGCGGGAGGGGCAATTTTAAGAAAAGTTGACTTCAAATAGAAAAATAACCATACAAATACAATGGTAATATCTGGACGGAAATCCATTCCTCATCTCAAAGCTAGAGATCCATTCTTTATTTTTTTTTTAAATAAAGTTTTTTTAGCTGATAGTTTTTGAAAAATTTACTTTCAAACTCAAAATTTTGAGAAAAAGACGATTTTTTTTTTGTTAATCTATTTTCTTTTTATTTTATGGTACTAAGTACTATTTTTGATTTTGATTTTCAATGCCCTTATTAATTCTTAGTTAAAAACTGAAAACCAAATGCTAAAATGACTTCTAGTTTTTGAGAAAACTGAAATTAACATGATCAACTTAACTGTTTTCAGTCTAGTATCCTTTTTCTTCAGGGTGGAAGTGCTCTGCCTCATATGCGGTAGTTCTGATTTTTAGATGAGTTGTTTATGATGTTGGCCTTAGCAATAATCCAAGTTTTCGACCTCGAGCGCCGAACGCAACTTTGTGAAATACGCAAAAAACCGAGAAATTTTCGGGGTTTTTTCAGTTAGTGGCTATTTTAACCTTTAAGGCCTGGTTTTCGATTATAACTTTGCTCTACCATTTCAAAATAATTAAATGGGCTTCAATTTGAGCTAAAAATTAATTCAAATTGTGAATTTTTTCATCAACTTTTGAATTTAGAATGCTGCAAATCGAATTGAAGGGGGCTTATTCACCCCTTGTATGAAATCATTTGCCCCTTTTCAATGATTTTTGTATACTGTGTAGCGTATCATGTTGGCTTTATTTTAAGATCTTAATCATGAAGATCGGATGAGTAGAAACGGAGTTATGATTTCTTGAAGTCAACCATATAAAACTCGAACTAAAACATTCGCTTCAGATAACTCACTGGTGGGTACTGAACTGAGTACTGTTTTAGTTCGAGTTTTATATGGTTGACTTCAAGAAATCATAACTCTGTTTCTACTCATCCGATCTTCATGATTAAGATCTTAAAATAAAGCCAACATGATACGCTACACAGTATACAAAAATCATTGAAAAGGGGCAAATGATTTCATACAAGGGGTGAATAAGCCCCCTTCAATTCGATTTGCAGCATTCTAAATTCAAAAGTTGATGAAAAAATTCACAATTTGAATTAATTTTTAGCTCAAATTGAAGCCCATTTAATTATTTTGAAATGGTAGAGCAAAGTTATAATCGAAAACCAGGCCTTAAAGGTTAAAATAGCCACTAACTGAAAAAACCCCGAAAATTTCTCGGTTTTTTGCGTATTTCACAAAGTTGCGTTCGGCGCTCGAGGTCGAAAACTTGGATTATTGCTAAGGCCAACATCATAAACAACTCATCTAAAAATCAGAACTACCGCATATGAGGCAGAGCCCTCCCACCCTGAAGAAAAAGGATACTAGACTGAAAACAGTTAAGTTGATCATGTTAATTTCAGTTTTCTCAAAAACTAGAAGTCATTTTAGCATTTGGTTTTCAGTTTTTAACTAAGAACTAATAAGGGCATTGAAAATCAAAATCAAAAATAGTACTTAGTACCATAAATAAAAAAAAAATAGATTAACAAAAAAAAAATCGTCTTTTTCTCAAAATTTTGAGTTTGAAAGTAAATTTTTCAAAAACTATCAGCTAAAAAAACTTTATTTAAAAAAAAAATAAAGAATGGATCTCTAGCTTTGAGATGAGGAATGGATTTCCGTCCAGATATTACCATTGTATTTTTATGGTTATTTTTCTATTTGAAGTCAACTTTTCTTAAAATTGCCCCTCCCGCCTAAACGGGGGGATATATACCCCCCTTCCGATATTATTGTTTTCTTCTTTTGGCCCAATCTACACGCTCTATTGCTTTGATGCAGCATATGTCAAAGACCATGTTTTTGTTATTATACTGTTTTATATACTACTTGTTGTTTTAAATTTTTATTGCTATATTTTGAAATGTCGTCCCTTGGAAACCGTTATGTCTACAGAACCGGCTTTGGACTCAAATTGAAGAAAAATTAGTAAGGTTGAAATCGTAGAGCAATGTTTTATTCGGAAGTTAAGGCGTAATGGTTAAAATAGCCGATAAATGAAAAAACCGCTATAAAATCGCGGTTTTTTGGATTTTTACCAATGTTGCGTTCGGCGCTCGAGGTCGAAAAATCAGATTTAATACTAGGCCAACATCATAAACAACTCAGCAAAAAATCAGAACTACCGGACCTGACGCAAGGTCTCAGTACTATGAAACTACAAGGTTACTGGACTAAACAGTTTAACGATAGATATACCTTTCACCTTACACACAATGTTTTCGGTATTCGCTTTTGAGGTAAAGACTTTAAATGCGTAATTCCTTGGACTTCGTCTTACAAATTCTGTAATATAGCTAACTTTCCCATAAAGCTCCAGCTCATCTGTCATGTCGCCTATTAGGTTTCCTGTTTCGGGTTTCAAAATCTCCTTCTCGGCTTATGTAAATAACAGAGTCTGTATCATAATATAAAGTTCTTTTATCCAGCTTTTCTAGACATTCATACAATTTGAGACGAGCTTGAATCTTAGTTTATGCTGCTATGCTAACATTAACTGATTGAAAAGATTCCCCAGCGTCTCATTTTCATCAGTTATGTTCAATACATAACACACTTCTAAAATAGGTTTATCAGTATTTCATATAACTCTGAAGGACTGTTAACAATACATATTCTGGTTTGGTTTTCTCTCTGGCCAAATTTACCCCAGAACGAATTTAATATCAGTTTTGAAAAATATCTTTTTCCTTCATTCTTTGAAATGCTGGAATAGTCTAGTTGGATGTTTTCGTTTTGTAGGAAATATGAAATGTAATGCTGCTTTTCTTCCTCAGTCTTACAGTTTGAAGGCCAACCTGAAGCTTCCTGCTTCAGTTTTAAAAACTTGTTTACCATGGAATCAAAAAGTCCTTTTGAATTCGTTATCTTATTGTACTGAACTACATCGTTATTTCCATATCTCAATAGTGCTCATAAATTTATAACTCTTTTCTTTGGCCTTGACAACTCAACAATCCAATTTCCACATATCGATCGTTCATTATCTGAATGATGACTGAATTTTTCCTTTGATTTGTTATTGCTACATGTCATACATAATGTAAATATGAGCTTGTTGTTTTGTCAAATTTCCTGGAGGTAATATTCTGCATTTTATAATACCACTGATTTCTTTTAATTTCATGTGGGAAGTTATAGAAGGCTCTGCATTAAGTTGCGGGTGCCCGATAGGGAATTTGCTATATTTGCAAACCCACGGGTATAAAGAACATACATTTATATATTTAATTTTTTCGCCACTTTTACATTTGTAATACATAGATGTATTACCAGTTCTTCCTCCATTAAAATCGTCTCGGGGGTTGAGATGAGAGGGGCTTTTTCAATAAGGGGATGTGTTCTTAAGAACTCTAAATCTTCTTGGTTCGTCAAAGAAAGATTTCTTTCAAACTCACAGATAAGTTAATTTTAATTGCGAAAATAAATTTTGTAAAAGATTTTCAGAGCACAATGCTCGCTTTATTGATACTTCTTAAGAACTAACTAACAATGTTTTAAATACCCTTATTTAAAGTGATATTAATGTACGCTGTACATTCTTATCTTCCTTGTTCAATGTGGAATGAAGTCATTCTCTTTGTTTGCTCATTATTTTATTGCGGTTAAATATACACAAATAGAATGTTTATCAAATGAACATTCAGTCATCTGGCATGACATTATCTTATGGAATGTATTGTTACTTGTAGAAGATTCTACTATCATAACTTACATATTGGTCGATTGTTATTTCGATTTAATATTTAAATTTAATTTTGTAACTTTTTTTGTTGTTTGATTTCTATGGATATGATTTCTATTTTTTCAATGTAGCATTTTTAAAAAATTATATAATCACTGAAAATTATCGAAACATTTTAGCAATTTGTCGTGTCAAACGAATTATTTAATTTTGTATCAAACTTCTTCAGATATAAGTAGGTACTAGTTTTAAAAAGATTTTATTTTTTATTTAAAATTTATATGCACAAACAATAATTTTTTGTATTTTATACATTAAATGACCAAATACAATATACGTTATTGTATATGTTACCGATAACTTATAAGAAAATATTTCCTGTGATAATTACAGATATTTCATTTCAATAGAATTCAATTTTAAAATTTTTAATTTAATCCATTATACTCAATTATACAAATGTTATGATATTCATTTCATATTTATGTATTTACTTTATTTATTTAAGAAAATATTTGTTTGAATAATAAATATACATCTGCGAAATAAAATGTGAATTTATTTTAACAAAATTGATTCTAATTGTACAAAATGATGGAATTTTGGTCTGAAAATAAAAACATATTAATAGTTGATATTAAAATCAAAAATAGAATGATGTAAAATGTCATTAAAATAAAAATATTATCTATACGTAAAATAGAGCTGGATATTAAAACCTGTACCTATTGTAAAATTTTTTTAAAAACTTTTTGAATTAAATAGATTTAAGAGTGTTTTTTATTTCATTTAAAATATTTTAAAAATGTATAAAGTAACTAACAATCGCTGATCCAAACTGTATTTGTATTTGTTTTTTAGTTGTAAGAATATAGTATCTACTTGAATTTTATATTAAATAAAAATTTAAATAAAAAAAATTAATGAGATTTTGCAATTTCTGGATTGTGATCTTAATCATTTCGCATTTATTTTATTTATTTAATTTATCGCAAAAATATCAATTTTCATTTTTCAGATCGGAAAACGTTAAATGCCAATAGTTTTATTTTCAATATGCATGCCGTTCCGAGTATTTAAAGATTACACTAGGTTCTAGGAGATGGAAGCCTTACATATAATTTGGATGCAAGTCATAGTTTTTTGAAAAAGAAACCTATAAGCCCAGGAAACAAAAACATGGCTCCACACAAACTTCTAAATGTTGGTAATAGCTTTCATACTTTCATAATATTGTAGCGAATACTTTAATACAACTTTTCAGCAACATCCCCAACTGTGGGTGTTAAGAAAAGAAAAAATAACGGGATTTAAGTGCGACTTTTTTTTACATTATCGTTTCATCATTGAATAATTACATATAGAAGTGGACACCGAACATTTCTCAGTTGACTATACGCCCCATCAATTCGGTGGTGGAAATAAGAAGCTCAAATTTCCTTTTCATCATTGAATTTCCAAACCCATTAGTGGATGCAAAATGTCTTATTAGATTTTTTTTTAACATGGAGATTCGGAGGGATATTTGAGTCTGGCATAGAATGAAGACAACAACAATAACAACCACTTCTGTTTGGAATACCAGATAGTTAAACTTGTCTGGTATGCCAGGCAAGGTCAAAGCACTTTCGGTAGACATAATGTTTTTCCAAGTGTTGTTTTTTTATTTTGCTTGTTTTTGTTTTTGTTCTCATTCAGAGAATGCAAATATGGTGCCTTATTGGAATCACCTATTCTCTCACACAGATACGAAAAATAGATGGTATTAATAAGAAACTCTTAGGAAGGAAAAAGAAAGAATAGGCATGTGCTTTTATTTAAAAGCATATTAACGCAAAGCATGCTCGCACAACTGATAAGAACGAAGTCCGCACACTGATTATTTTACAATTTAATTTATTACAATTTCAATTTAAACGGTAAATCCGTTTGGCTTAAAATTTGATACAGAGCATTTTAATGTGATTTCCTATATCAAAAATTTTGAATTTTTGTTAAGGTTAACATAGAGCCAGAAGCTGAGATAAATCAATTTAAATTATTTAATTTTTACGTGCGACTATATGTACATATGTAGGTACTATAGGGCAAGTCTTGCATTCGTTAAAATAATCGAACTCGAGATTTTGTCAATCAATTATTGACAGTACCTCTCATAGAACACTTTGTTTTAGTTTTTCATTATCGGTTGAACCAAATTTGATTATTTTTTAATACAGATGACTTGAAAAGTTTTTTTTTTTTATTTTTTCAAAAAAACTTCAAAAACGTTTTTTTACGATGCAGCCTTGAACCCTAGGAGCAAGTTTGTTCGATCCAGTCATGCATTTTTTTTTTGAAAGTAGATCGTTCTATTAAACCTTTTCTGTCCTATTAAGAAAAAACTGTTATTTTAATACTTATTTACAAGTTAACTAATTCCAGGATTAAGAATGTTTTGGACTCAACTGAAACAGTAAACAATATTGCCTGTACGGTGAGTTTGGAAAATTCGTAATCCATGGATTAGTTAACTTGAAAATAAGACTGAAAATTAAATTTTTTTTTATTAATTAGGCCACAGTTAACTATCATAGAAACGATAATTTAAATGATTGATTTTGAAACGGTTGGAAATCAAAATCAGTGGTTATTTTGATGCCAAAATAAAGGGCAGTTCTTAATTATTATATCTGGCATAAGAAAAAATTAATTTTATTATTTCAGGGATTGAACTACCTTACCAATGATCATTGAAATGTTCAAAGTCTTTTTATGTGGAAGGTTGGGCCCACATGAATTTTTTTTTTTTTTTTGATTAGAAATACTAATTTAGTCTTGAGCTTTATATATTTCTTCATCAAAATAATGAATTATTTTGCTTTCTAAATACCTAAAAATGGAAGGAAAAAATTTTCAATAAAAGTGATCCGATAACTGGCCGCCTAAGGCAACTTATTTGTAGGTCATGGGTATACTTAAAAATTATTGTAATAAAACTATGTACCATTTTTTTGGAAATTATTTAAGGGAAAATACAATGAATCATTCTAGGTTGTATTTATTTTCTTAAATTATTTATAGGTATTTATTGCTAGGTACCTATGTATGTAGTAAAATACGATTAAATACTTTTATAAGAAAAAGGTCTTTATTGAATGGGAAAAACTGATAGAATGATATAGAAACAAATTCATTGAAATATAATTATTTTGATACATTTAATATTGACAACTTGATTTATATAGGCAAAGTGAAACATAGCAAAGTAGTTATCATTTTATGTAGGTACTAGGTACATTTAAGTTAACATATTAAATTACGAATTGCGTTGGTATTAAATTATATTTACAACACAACCCCTCAACGCAATATAACAAAAAACAAAATATAAAATTATGTGATTGGAATACCACACAAAGCTGCAAATTTTTGATGCTTGATTCTTGCAAGGTTCTTTGTAAAAATATCTGCCACCATGTTCTCTGTATTCAAATACTCAAGTTGAATAACGCCATCTTCAAAGAGTTCACGGATTTGATGGTAGCGTATGTCAATGTGCTTACTTCTTGGATGGTAAACCGGGTTCTTTACCAGTTGTTGAGCACTAAGATTATCGTTGTATAATACAATTGAGTTTTTACCTGTTGATTGAGTTTCTATTTCTTGCATAAAATTTCTTAAATAAACAGCTTCCTTGCTTGCCTGAGAAAGAGCCATATACTCAGCTTCTGTGCTACTGAGTGCAACCGACGTTTGCTTCTTAGATTCCCACGATACTGCTCCTCCGGCCAAAATAAACACAAATCCGGTGTAGGATTTGCGGTCATCTGCACTGCTTGCCCAATCTGCATCCACGAAGCCTTTAATCTTATCCGATGATTTGATGAATGACAAACTTGCCCCACTTGTTGTGTTGATGTAACGTATGAGCTGTTTTACGGCAACGAAATGTTCTTCATGAGGGTCAACGTTGAACTGTGATAACTTGCTTATGGTATGCATGATGTCAGGTCTTGTCGATACAGCTAAATACATTAATGCTCCCACTAAAGACTGATAACGAGTTTGATCTTCCTTCTTGCACGATGAATTGGTACACTTAACTAACTTCGTTCCAGGATCAAGTGGTGTATATGCTGGTTTGCAGGTTTCCATTCGTTGTCTTTGCAAGAAATCTAATATGTACTGCTGCTGATGAATCGCTATTTTACCTCTAATTTACCATGTACCTCTGAGCGAATCCTTTAGCGACTAGTCTGCACTTGTTACGAGAAATTGTCCCATCTGGATTCTTCTTTATGGTAAAAATCCATTTACATCCTATAACAGGCTCGTTCTTTGGTAGGTCTACAAGTTCCCAAGTATCGTTCGATAACAGAGCACTATACTCTTTTTCCATTGCATCCTTCCAGTTTTCAGCGTTCTTGTTAGACAAAGCTTCAGAAATAGTCATTGGAATATCAAGGTTATTTTCAACAGCATTCACAGATTCAATAGTCTTATATTCTTTTCTTGGTCGGCCTCTTTGTCCAGTTCGTTGTATTTTAGGGCGGCCAGGTCCACGCTGCAACTGATTTGATGAACTACTTTCTGCGTTATCTTCATCTATGGAAATAGTTGTAGGTACGACTTCAATAAGATTTTCGGGGCTGATTTCTAAACTTTTTGAGTCACTATTTAGGTTATCTTCCTTCTTATGATCTTGAAGTGAAAGTGATTCAAAATTCAAATCTGTGATAAAGTAATCGTTTTCTTTATTCTCTAAAACATTTTCAAAAAATCGAACGTCACGAGCCTTTTCAATTTTTCTCGTAACCGGATCATACAACCTATAGCCCTTTGACTCCTCCGAGTATCCCACCATAAAGAATTCCTTACCTTTAGCATCAAATTTGGAACGTCCTTGCCTTTTGTCCAACACAATAGCTTTTGACCCAAATATTTTGAAGTGAGAAATGGTTGGTTTCTTCCCTGACCAGCTTTCAATTGGCGTAATGTTTCCCAAAATTTTCGTAGGTGATCTATTACGAATGAATGCTGCTGTGTTAATAGCCTCTGCCCACCAGGGCTGTCGTTTCACATTTTTAGAAAGCAGTACTTCGAGGAAAAAATAGCAGTACACAGCAGTACGGCAATAAAATATATATTTACAAACATAGGTAATTGTTAATGCATTTAATTTTGTTTAAATGTTTTGTTTAAACTCTAAGGCACTGCAGTGGTGGTATTAAAAAGTTTTCATTACATAAAAAACTCTTATGTTTGTGCACGTTTTTCTCAGAATCTGTTGCTTTTAGGAAAAAAGTTAATATTTTTGGGTAGAATTTTATAAGCTACATAGGGTGACATGGTCGACATTGCACCAGTGGTACTCCATGCACCATGGCAAAATCTAAAATCTATAAGCTTTTTTCGTAATTTATAGTGCAAATCGAAAAATTGAGGTGAGTTATTTTTTTTGTCTCACTTAAGTTGTGGTGCCCTTTTTTTTATTAAACATCGATCAAAGTAATTTGTGTTGTTTTATTCATTGGTAAAATTAAATAGATTCAAATATAATTGGGTAGTTAGCGAATTATTTTGACTTAAAAATAAAGTGAGGGGGTAGTGCACTATGCACCACAACAACATGGTTCTAAATGCACCATGGTGCATGTAGTGGTAACGAATGGTTCATTTCATTTTTGAGACTAAAATCAAAGGCTAATGAGCTTTTTTGTATGCCACAAGTCCCAGATTTTGCAGTAGTCAATGAGGAGGAGATAAAATACATATATTCTTAAAGATCCTTCTGTATCAGGAACAACGCAAAGACAACAATCACTATACATAATTTCTGAATATGTTTTTAAACTAAACATACGTTAATCTATTATCCGTTTAACTGATATTAATGAATTTAATAGCTTTATTTTTTTAAATGTCTTGAAGAGAAATATTTAATTTATTATTTATTTACTTTTTTTGTTATTATTAAATTCTTATATTTTTTATAGTGTTAAATGAACTTTTTTTGTTTTTATTCTTATAGATACAATAAATTCCCATCTGAATAAGATTCAATATTACTTGAAATACTTGCTTTATTTCTAAATATTAGTTGGTGGTGCATTGAGTACCTGCATGGTGCATTGTGGACATAAGACTGGTTCATTTAGTACCTACCATGGTACACTATGCACCATTTGACTTTTTCTGAATAATCAATTTTAGATTTAAGTATATACATACTATTCAAAAATTAACTATGCACGAATTTGTCTAACAAATCCATATAAATGATGTTAAAAATTCTAACAAAAATAATTACATTTAGAGAAACTATGACCACTTGAAAAATGAGTGGTGCAATGTCGACCATGTCACCCTACAATATTTATTGTAATTATTTTTTTTTCCTTTCCCTTCCTTGATAGACAAAATTTGACCCGCTGTAACTGCATTAGTAGGTACATAGGTACCTACAGGTTTAGATAAATTTAATGCCTCAAAGTTAATTTTCGTCATTTTGTTGTAAAATGAAATTCCATAAGGTTATTAAATAAATTGAAGCCGCTCCATTTTTCCAGATGGTGGCCTTACTAAGCCTAGACACCACAATAACTTGGTTTATAATGAGAAAACATAGCCAAACGCATATGGTCAAGGCCACGGACTGATAACGTTACATTTCTACTTGTTTTTTGCCTATAACTCGAAAATTAACTATGCAAAGCCAACTTTTTTCAGAGGCATATGATAGGGACCTGTAAGACTCACACTTCGTGCAAACAAAGTTTTTTGATATCTTTTAAAGTTTCCGAAATACGGCCTTTCAAAGTGGCTGATAACGTTACATAATTTCGGAAGTGAAATGTAACGTTATCAGCCACTTTGAAAGTCCGTGTTTCGAAAACTATAAAAGATATCAAAAAATGTTGTGTGAACAGAATGTGAGGCATACTTAGCCCTATACGCATAAGAAAAATGTCAATATTGGAGTAGCTGTTTTTCGAGTTATGAGCGAAAACCTTGTAGAAATGTCACTTTATCAAACCGTGGCTTTGACCATATAGTAGTACAAAAAATATTGCTGATCGATTAATGCTTTTTTAATACATTTTAAATTTGCTACTCCATAAAAATCCTGCATGACTTACTTTTAATCTATTGGTTGTATGAAGAAAAAGCGTGGTAATTTTTTTTTATAGAATTGAATAAGCTACAATTTTACTTTAATATTTCATTCTAAAAAGTTGATAGTTTTCGTGAAATTAGCAAAAAACTGAATTTTACACTCTTTTACTTCTCCAAAAATTCTTTCTTCAGCCAAAATTTAGGGTGGTTTTGGAAATTCCCAGGAAGTAAAACAAAAATTGAGCTTTGTAGGAGTTTAGTACGTAAAAGTCTTAATTTCCTGGGCTAGAGATCTATTAATATAATTTAACATTGCTTGACAGATGGGTGAAAAACTACATTTTGACGTGTGTGGAATATTTCATTTCAAATGACATCAAAATGTCCATAAACTTCCTTTTTTCGAATCATAAAAGAAAATCTGAAAAGTTCCAGAATTTCAGGCAATGCCTAAACGACAAACTATGCACTCGTAAAAAAATGTAACGCGAGATTTTGTTCAATAAATCTACGACATTTTTAATTTATTTATTTCAAAGCTTTTTGGATAGGACTATGATTTGCAAATGTTCTGTGAATAAATTTTCAAAAAAGCAGTACTTTGGTCGTATTAGCAGTACGGCAGCACGGAGTTTAAAAAAGCAGTACAAATACTTCAATTGCAGTACTTCGACAGCCCTGCTGCCCACAAAAATTCCGGAAGACTTGAGCCTAAGAGCATGCATCTAGCCATTTCCACAAGAGTACGGTTCGCTCTTTCAGCAACCCCATTTTGCTGTGGTGTGTACTCGATTGAAAGTTGACGCTTAATACCATGCTTATCTAAATATTCGTTAAAAGAATTGTTGAGATATTCTCGTCCGTTATCGCTCCGTAACATTTTTATTTTGCAGCCTGTTTCCAACTCTGCCATCGCTTTGAAATGCTTGAACACATCAAGAACCTCGTTCTTTGCTTTTATAAAATACACTTTTGTATTCCGCGACTTGTCATCAATAAAAGTTACAAGATAGCGAGCACCTCCTGCAGATTGAATTCGCATCGGCTCACAAACGTCTGTGTGCACTAGGTCAAGTAACCCCTTACTTCTGGACAGTGATTGTTTCGGAAACGGTTGAACAGTCATCTTTCCTTTTGCACATATTTCACAATCCTGGATGCCACTCGATGATTTTATATCAAGTCCGATAACCATGTTTTCTTGTTTAAGTTGTTGCAAGCTTCCCATATTCAAATGTCCATAACGTCTGTGCCACACTTCTATCGGACTAGAACTTGAATTTGAACTAAAAGAAAGTGCTTCTGGTTTGGACTCCACAATATACAAATCATTTCTTTGGTGAGCTCTGAGTACAAATTTCCTCTGCGAGTTTCTTACAATGGCCATGTTTTGGACGAAATCAACGGTGAACTTGTGCTGTGTTATTTTGCTGACTGACAGGAAGTTACCACGTAACTCAGGAACAAACAAGACATTTTTCAGCAAAATGTTTTCTGAACCTACTCTTAAGCTAACAGATCCGATTCCGCTCGACAAAACAAAATTATCATTGGCCAATTGCACCATCTCCCCCTTTTGTTTTTGAAGATCTACAAAAAACTCTTCTTCGCAACACATATGCGATGTAGCACCACTGTCTAGACACCACTCATGACGCCGAAGTACCTTCTCGTCAGCAGAAAAAATTCCAAAAGAATGAGCTTGATTCTTAGAATTTCGACAATCCACTGCAAAATGTCCGCGCTTTCCACAAGAAAAACATTTCCCTCGTGCTTTTGGATTAGTCTTCTTAAAATCTGTCTTCTTTTGCTTAGATTTAGCTGTGAAAATCTGCTGCGCGCCTGAACTGCTGCTTACATCCTTGTCTACTCTTCTTCGTTCCTCTTCTATAAGTTTGATCTGGAGATTTTCAAGCGAAGGTAAAGTATCGCGACTCTCGATGGCAACAATAAAATTTTCGTAGCAATCAGGGAGACTACACAACAAAATAATGGCCAATAATTCATCCTCGATTTTCAGCTGAACTTCATTCAATTTCTCTGCTATGTTGCTAAACTCATGGACATGACTTGCAATGGACTGACCATCGAACATCCTAGTCTGCAATAATTTTTTAAAAAGACTCACCATCCGAGCTGGTCCTCTTGGTTGATGAATTTCACGTAGCTTCTCCCAAGCTCCTTTGGATGTCTCACACTTCTTCACATGGATTAGCTCCGTAGTTTTTACGCTCAGCAAAATTGAAGCAAGCGCCTTTCCGTCTGCTGCTTTCCAAGCTAAAACCTCTTCTGGTTTCAGGGTCTCCGTTAAAGCATTTGTTCCATCGACGTAGGACCATAAATCAGCATGTACTAACACACTTCTCATTTGTATGGTCCAACTGCTGTAATTCTCTCCATCCAGTTTTTCTATTTGGTATAACGAACCCATCGCTAAATAATTCGACAAACGATTAATGCAAATTTCAATAACAATAAAATGAATGCAACTTATTCCCTTAGTTATGACCTGGGCCCATAACCTGTAGTAAAATACGATTAAATACTTTTATAAGAAAAAGGTCTTTATTGAATGGGAAAAACTGATAGAATGATATAGAAACAAATTCATTGAAATATAATTATTTTGATACATTTAATATTGACAACTTGATTTATATAGGCAAAGTGAAACATAGCAAAGTAGTTATCATTTTATGTAGGTACTAGGTACATTTAAGTTAACATATTAAATTACGAATTGCGTTGGTATTAAATTATATTTACAACAATGTACCTACGCAAATATATGGTAGGTCTATTAGGCTATTGATTATGTCATGTAATAAGGAACTAAGACGTTCATGGGATTTTATTGTAAAAATCATCAAAGGTGTCATTGAAAATGAGAAAACCGCGGAGTGATATTAAATTGGAGGGTGCATTTTTTAGAGGGGGGTGCAAAAGGACCCTTTTTGGTTTTTTGCATATAACTCGAAAACGAAAATGAAAAATAGCCATTTTTGGTTTTTTACGTATTTGCTTATAACTTTCTTTCCAGCAGATATAGGTATAGGCATTGTGCCATATAAAAGAAAGATGATAAAATTTCTTTTAAAATAAATAAAAAAAAAAAACGGTTTGGATAAAAATTGACCGAGAAATAGACTTAACTGGTCATGACTCCCTAATACACCCAGTTTGAGCGTATAATCTAACAAGTCCATCAAAATAGCCAAAAATGCCATTTATAAAGCTTTAAAAACTTAACATCAGCCTAGTTTGAACGACTATTTCTCGGTCGATTTTAATCCAAACCATTTTTTGAATAATTCATTTTACAGGAAATTTAACTATGTATATTTCTTTTATATGAAGCAATGCCGATACCTATCTCTGCTGGTAAGAAAGTTGTTTACGCCATCTATGAGTGGGCACAATTGTAGCTGGCTACAATTTTGCCTCACTCCACGAACAAACCCCTTCTTAATTATGTAACGTAACGTAATGTCACAAGAAAGAAATAAAAATGTCTGCCCTTCCGGCCTCATGAAAATGAATTCATTCTTCCATTTACATTCGACCAAGTGCGACGTGACTTTAACTTGGCCCTTCTGGCAAACCTTTTCTTAACAAAAAAATTTAACTTGTATATAGCTAATTAATTTAAGCAAATAAAAACGAAAGAAAAATAACTAAAAGTGTTTTCTAATTGGATGAACACATAAAAAAGAGAAACAAAAAGAAGAAAAACCCACCACGAGTTGCCTGCGCCGTCGTCGATGGATAAAGGGTTTTTTTTTGCCTCCTCGTTTGCTGTTGTTGTTGCTGCAGTTGCTGCTGCCGTTGTTGCATTTTGTTTGGCCACATATTGGCCCATTCATTGGTCCATACGAGCCGGATCCAGAACCGCTCCAAAAAACGCACCACGCACCAAGTAGCACCAGCAACTTTATTGCCACAAGGGCGCACATATTTTGTGCATTCAATTTTAGATGTGATGCTCGTCGTTCGAGATACATATATATGTACCAGCCACGTCCAGCGCAGCTAGACAGAAACGTACATTTCTATACATACCTCATCATCGCCATCGTCGCCACGTCCACCATTTACTTGCCATCGCAGTACGCTCCAAGTAGTATCAGCGACTTTATTGCGACAAGGGCGCACATATACATATACACATATATACCAGTCACGTACCTCGTAGCCAGCAACGTGCCGATATATACATATTAACATCACCACGCTGCTCACATATCACGTCATCATCGTCATCGTCGCCACGTCCACCATTTGCTTGCCATCACTTCATCTCAAGTCGCAACGTCACGTCATCATCATAAGTTGATACATACATACGATATCTTCGTCTTCGCTATCAAGCCATCGACATCATTTCATGTACCCATACCATATGTATATTGATGTACATCAACTGATAGTCACGTGTGCGTCATCATCTTTAATCAAAACTACCCCATTTGGGTCGTGCTAGTGTACGTACATATTTTTTTTATGTATGTATATTCGCATCAAGTCTTGCCTACGTCGTCGTCGTTCATGGTTGTAATCACCCCATCTTTAATCGTCGTCATCATTCATCATATAAGAAGAAAGATAGCGATAAATCCGCTACGTCACCAATCGAATCATCATCACACCAACAGACAAACCATCAATACATCAGGCACCACCAGTCAAATCATCATCAACATCATAGTCTACCATCAGTTACACCAGCTCGAGAATCATCAGAAGCAGCCGTAGGAGTAGATAGAACCAGGTAATCATAAAGTACAGTGCATATTTCTTTTTTTTTGCTATTAACAAAATAAAATAAATTTGTTTATTGAAACATAAACTAATCATATCATAAATCATATAATCAAGCATTTTAAAAGTATTTACTTCTGCGGTGGTCGTTAACTATTCTGGTGGGTGGTACTTTTTTTTTTTTTAATTCTTTTATGCAAATTGGTGATACCATTTCTATGATCCTTGGGTGCATTTTATGCACTCTTAATAAATAACAAAAATAGAATTTCGTATCGGTGTAATTGGTCAAAGAGGTGCCATTTTTAATCAAAAAGATGACTATACAAATATTCTTCTTCCGTTTTTAGTTTCCACGAAGTTTTTAAATACTTACATCCTTTTGGATTTAATTGTTCAAACGCGAAAAGGGTTGCCGTCCTACAGTTTTTTGAATTTATCAAAACTTTTTATAAGTTTTTTTCAAAATATTTTGTGGAATTTAAACCAAATAATCTCCTGTAGCTTCTTGCAATTTTAAAAGTGCCTCAGGGTTACCATCTGATTTTTTTTGTTGTTTAACAACTTTTGGAAACAAAATTTTTGGTATATTTCGTGGAATTTGAACGAAATCTTTATATTCCTTGATCATTTTGGAATTTGAACAAATTTTTTTTTAAGTTTTCTTAAGATCTTGTATGATCTCTCTTCTCTTATATAAAAGCAAAGATAAAGGAACTCTTTTGAAGTTTTAAGTACCTCATAAAAAATCATTGGCTAATCTAATCTAAACTGAAATAGTCCATGGTAGTAGCAGATTTGTCAATAAAATTATAGTAAGCATGAAGTCTTTTTTCTTTAAATTCTTTTTCTCCTTTTTATTAGAAATTATTAAGGATTTTCTTTTTGAGGTGTAGGTAAGTTAAATTCATTAGCTAATCCAATATTGAAGGTATTTTTGCGAAATATTCTAAAATATTTTCTTATAGCCTTTTCTCATTTTTATAGTGACTAGGGTTACCTTCTTGTTATTCAACAACTTTTTTATAAGTTTTGAGAAATATTTTTGCGGAGTTTTCCCAAATATTTTTTTATAGCCTTTTCTCATTTTTATAGGGAGTAGGGTTACCTTCTTGGTGTTTAGTAACTTTTCTTATAAGTTTTGAAAAATATTTTTGCGGAGTTTTCCCAAATATTTTCTTTAGCCTTTTCTCATTTTTATAGTGAGTAGGGTTACCTTCTTGTTGTTTAGTAACTTTTCTTATAAGTTTTGAAAAATATTTTTGCGGAGTTTTCCCAAATATTTTCTTATAGCCTTTTCTCATTTTTATAGTGAGTAGGGTTACCTTCTTGTTGTTTAGCAACTTTTCTTATAAGTTTTGAAAAATATTTTTGCGGAGTTTTCCCAAATATTTTCTTTAGCCTTTTCTCATTTTTGTAGTGAGTAGGGTTACCTTCTTGTTGTTTAGTAACTTTTCTTATACGTTTTGAAAAATATTTTTGCGGAGTTTTCCCAAATATTTTCTTTAGCCTTTTCTCATTTTTATAGTGAGTAGGGTTGCCTTCTGAACTTCTCGTGCTTTTTGATAACTTTTTTTATAAGTTTTGAAAATATTTTTGTGGACTTTGCCAAATATTTTCTTATAGCCCTTTGACTTTAATAACTTTTTATAAGTTTCTTTTGAACATATTTTGTTGGATTTCGAGGAATAATTATTTTTCTTGAAGCCTTTTTCCATTTAGAGAGTGCGTTGCCTTCTGTGAGTTATATCCTTACTTTATTTTGTAGAATCATGAGTTTCCTTACCGATTTTATTCATTCAGCCGATCAGCTAGTGAAATATAGTTCAGTTTTTAGTCAACTCCCTGAAGCAAAGCATTCTTTGCTCACATTGAAGGCGCGGAAAATGGAATTAAAAGAGTTATGGGCTGAAGTGAAGTCCCAGTATATGATATGCGTTCGTGAGGGATTGGGGACTGACGATTTTGACGCTGCGACTGTAGAGGAAAAATATAACTCTTCAAATGAAACTTATGTTAACTGTTATGCACTGATATTAGGATGGGAAGACAAGCTTTCAAAGGTAAATGATTCCAATAATTCTCCCTCTTCTGGAGCAACTACAGTACCCGTTCCTGACAATACAACTCATTTGAATTCTTATGGGGTCAAATTACCAGTCTGTGATACTGAAACATTCAGTGGTGACTATCTTAAGTGGCCATCCTTTCGAGACATGTTCGAAGCAATTTATATAAAGCATCCTAGGTTGGGGGAAGTGGAAAAACTTTTCCATCTCAGATCCAAAACTACTGGAGACGCCTTCAGTATTGTTGAAAAATTTCCTTTACTGAATTCCAGTTTTGAGTTGGCCTGGGAGTCTTTGCGCTCCACTTATGAGAACAAGCGAATAATTCTCAATAATCAAATCAAAACATTACTTAATCTACCATCATGTCCTACAGAATCAGCGAAAGCCATTAAAAATCTTCAACGTCATATAAATGATTGTGTAGCGGCGGTTAAGGCCCAAGGCATCAACGTTTTTGGTTGGGATCCGATTCTTGTCTACACGTGCTCTAACCGTTTGCCCCCGAACACTCTTTCTTTATGGGAGCAATCTTTAACTGATCCTACAGCCATACCTTCGTGGAAACAAATGGACAAGTTCCTCAATGCTCGTTTTCAAGTCCTTGAAACCATCGCCGATGTTACCTCGCCTGCTGTTTCGACCTCTGAAAAATTTGTTAAGACCCAGAAAAATGTTTCGCAACCAAGGCACAGAGTGAACACCTTTCACTCCAAACCCCAAACTGCCTCTTGCAAGCTTTGTTCAGGGAATCATCTTATTAGTAAATGTTCTCAATTTTTAGCTATGACTCCTTCATCCAGATATGAAATTATTAGAAAAAATCATATGTGCGTTAACTGTTTATCAGCAAAGCATAGTTCCAATGCTTGTCAAAGTCACTATTCGTGTTCCACATGCAACAAACGACATCATTCGTTACTTCATTTCCAAACCAACACAGGCTCACCGGTATCGAATGTCGTGCAAAACAGTTCATCGCCTACTCATCCGCCTGCTTCTCAATTACAGTCCACTGCACAACCATTTGTACCACCGAATACCGGTCGAACCCATTTTGCATCATCACACAAAAATGTTTTGCTTGCAACAGCGTTGGTGAACATCATTGGACAAGACTCAAATCATTTAGTTCGTGCCTTAATAGATCCCGGATCTGAGGTATCATTTTTGTTAGAATCAGTCCAACGACGTTTTAATTTACCGACATTCCCAATTAATATCTCCATTTCAAGTGTTAATGCAACACATGCTGCTTCGTCTAAGAAGCTCTGTGCCTTTTCGATTTACAATGCAGAGACTCCTGCTGTTCCCATTTTAGCACAAGCTATCGTCTTAAAGCAAATAACTAATGCGTTGCCAAGTACGTCTTCTTCGAATATTGACCTTTCCGAACTGAAAAGTCTTAATCTTGCGGATCCCGCCTTCAATTCATCTGCCCAAATAGATTTACTCATTGGTGCGGATTTATATCCGGCCATTGTCCGTAATGGACTTCAACGAGTTTGTGAAACTCTCGTTGCTCAGAACACTGTGTTCGGGTGGATTCTTTCGGGCCCCCTTCCAAAAACTGTACATACTTTTAGTACTTTCGTAACGGATCAACGAACTAATTCACTAGATGATCAGATAAAACGATTTTGGGAATTGGAGGAGGTACACGATGGCCAACCAATTTTATCAGCTGAAGATCAGTATTGTGAAGACTTTTATGCTAAAACAACATTCCAAAGGCCAAATGGTCAGTACGTTGTGCGCTTACCATTCAAGCCAACCCTGTCATCCACACCACTTGGTACCTCTAGGGGCATTGCTCTTAAACAATTTCTACGTACTGAAACCAATCTCACACGTAAACCCGACTTGCAACTTCAATATTCCAAGGTTATATCTGAATATCTTAACCTTGGACATATGCGAAAGGTCAACAACATTGAAAAAGTAAAGGACGGAACTATTTCCTCCTTCTATCTCCCACACCATGCCGTTTTAAAGCCTGAAAGTGCTTCTACCAAGGTTCGTGTGGTGTTTAATGCATCTAGTGCATCTACTAGCGGTGTTAGTTTAAATGACCTTCTATATACAGGTCCAGTACTTCAACGTGATCTTGCCTCTTTAATCATCCGTTGGAGATTTTTCAAATTTGTATTCAATGCCGACATTGAAAAAATGTATCGGCAAATTGCCATACACCCAGATGATACCGCTTTTCAACGGATTCTTTTTAGATTTCCTTCCTCGTCTACTGTGAATGATTATGAGTTATTAACAGTGACATTTGGCGTGAATTGTGCGCCATTCCTAGCTATCAGAACCCTTTTGCAGCTAGCTAAAGATAAATGCAATGATTATCCTCTAGCATCACAAATTATCTCGTCAGAGTGCTATGTCGATGATATTCTTTCTGGTGCCCATGACCTCCCAACAGCTCAACAAGCCCAGCGAGAGTTGATCGAACTACTCAATTCTGGTGGGTTCCCTCTTAGGAAATGGACATCCAACACGACTTCTCTTTTAGATCATTTGCCTCCAACCCACGTTTTAAGCGAAAATTTTCTTAAATTGGACAAAGACAGCACCACAAAGACACTCGGCATACGCTGGAATGCTAAGGAAGATTGCTTCTATTTCACAACTCCTTCATTTAAACTTTCGACAACCCCGAGCAAGAGAGAAGTCTTTTCTCAAATCGCTCAACTGTTCGACCCTGCAGGATGGTTGGCACCCATCATAGTAAGAGCCAAAATGCTCATGCAACGAATTTGGATAGAAGAGACACAATGGGATACTGTTATCCAAAGTGAAACTTACACAATATGGGAATCCTTTGTTGAAACACTCTCTGATATCCAGAAAATTCAGATTCCACGCTGGTTGGAATATTCTCCGTCGTTGCGGTTACAAATTCACGGTTTCTGTGACGCCTCGGAGAGAGCCTATGCAGCAGCGTTGTATGTACGAATTGAAAAACCTGATGGAGTGATCAGTTCGCACTTGATTTGTGCCAAGTCTAAAGTAGCCCCTATAAAGCCGGTGTCACTGCCGCGTCTAGAACTCTGCGGTGCAGTTCTTCTCTCAAAACTTGTGAAAGCTCAGCTTCCTAACTTTCCGGTGTCTTCGTACCAAACATACTTTTGGACTGATTCCTCCATAGTGCTTGCATGGCTTAACAAGCACCCAAGCACTTGGAAGACCTTTGTTGCCAATAGGACAAGTGAAATAATCGATAACATTGGAAACACTAACTGGAAGCACGTGAAATCAGGGGAAAACCCTGCTGATCTTGCTACCCGAGGACTTTATCCGAAGGAATTGCAATTCAACAGCCTCTGGTGGAACGGACCTTATTGGTTACGAGAGCCTCAGCAACTTTGGCCAAGTACTCCTCCAGGACCACCGCTTCAAGATCAGCTAGAACACAAAACTGTTTCTTGTTTTGTAGAACAAATACATTCCAATGACGTCCTAGAACGTTTCTCTTCTCTTCCACGCGCTTTGCGTGTTTTATCTTACCTGTTCCGTTTCCGCTTTAATTCCGATACTACAGCAAAAATCTCTACTTTCCGCCACAAAACTTTAAACGTTACTCAGCAAGAAATGAATTTCGTAAGAACTCGCCTTATTTTGTTGAGTCAGAAATCCCATTATCCTCGCGAATACGAATCTCTACTGAATGGTAAACCTTTATCTCCTAAGAGCAGTATTTTGACTCTTAATCCTTGTTTTGACTCCGATCAAATTCTTCGCGTCAACGGTAGATTAACCAATTCGGATCTCCCATACGCTGAGAAACATCCAATTATTATTCCTTATTCCTCTCATTTCGCCAAACTCCTTATCGACTTCATCCACAATTTGACTTTACACGGCGGCAACGCACTTATGCTTTCTGTCACAAGACGAATGTTTTGGATTCCAAAACTTAGTAATTTAATAAAGTCTCGCATTCGGCAGTGCAAAACCTGTGTCATCCACAAAAAGCAACTAAGAACTCAAATTATGGCAGCCCTTCCCACTGAAAGGTGTACGTTTTCACCACCCTTCACTTATACGGGGGTTGATTTTGCAGGACCATTCCTAATAAAAAGCTACCTCGGTCGAAGTTGTCGTATAACAAAGGGCTATGCATGCCTATTTGTATGCTTTGCCACTAAGGCCATTCATCTTGAGGCAGCTTCCGATCTATCCTCTCAAGTATTTTTAGCGGCCTTTGCCAGGTTTGTTGCTCGACGGGGACTTCCTAAAGAGATGTTTTCTGATCATGGTACAAATTTTACTGGAGCAAATGTAATGTTGCAACGTGAATTTAAAAAATTTTTAGCCTCTTCTTCGAGTGAGACTCGTGCAAAGTATGGTGTTCAGGGCTTGGAGTGGAATTTTATCCCACCGGGGGCTCCTCATATGGGTGGCCTTTGGGAGGCTGGGGTTAAAAGCCTTAAAACTCATCTTCGCAAACTTGGTGATACCAGTAAATTTACTTTTGAAGAATTCTCGACCGTCCTCGCTCGCATTGAAGCGTGTCTTAATTCGCGCCCGATTTCGCCCATGTCTCATGACCCGTTAGATCCTTTAGCTTTGACTCCCGGACATTTTCTCCGCGGCAGCCCTTTATTGACGTTTCCCGAACCTTATTGTAAAGAAAATTCCCTTTCTCTTGTTAATCGATGGGAAAAGCTAAAATGTATTCAACAACAATTTTGTCAGCGTTGGAAAGAGGAATATTTGAAAGAGTTACATAAGCGTTTCAAATGGCAATTCCCTGAAGAAAATGTTAAAGTAAATGATCTTGTTGTCGTAAAGCAAGAAAATTTGCCTTGTAATGAGTGGCGAATCGGCCGAGTAATTAAGGTGTGCCCAGGGATCGACGGAATGGTAAGAGTTGCGACTTTGAAAACTCCGCAAGGTGAAATCACTCGACCTGTAGTGAAACTTTGCGTCTTGCCAAATACTTAATCAATTTCAAATCATAATTTTTGTAGATCGTACCACCAGAGTAAACTGCTTCTTTTATTACTTACCGCCTTTAACTTAAAAAAAATAGAGTGTATTGACTCTTAGCTTGAGTATATGATAATAATAATCTCTCTATTAACTTTTAACTAAATACTTTGAAATTTCATTTAAGCACTGCATTTATGATTCCTGTAGCCATAAGTTATCTTAAGTAATTATAGTTCTTAATTTGTTGACGCAATGCGTCAAGGGGGGCGGTAATGTTTACGCCATCTATGAGTGGGCACAATTGTAGCTGGCTACAATTTTGCCTCACTCCACGAACAAACCCCTTCTTAATTATGTAACGTAACGTAATGTCACAAGAAAGAAATAAAAATGTCTGCCCTTCCGGCCTCATGAAAATGAATTCATTCTTCCATTTACATTCGACCAAGTGCGACGTGACTTTAACTTGGCCCTTCTGGCAAACCTTTTCTTAACAAAAAAATTTAACTTGTATATAGCTAATTAATTTAAGCAAATAAAAACGAAAGAAAAATAACTAAAAGTGTTTTCTAATTGGATGAACACATAAAAAAGAGAAACAAAAAGAAGAAAAACCCACCACGAGTTGCCTGCGCCGTCGTCGATGGATAAAGGGTTTTTTTTTGCCTCCTCGTTTGCTGTTGTTGTTGCTGCAGTTGCTGCTGCCGTTGTTGCATTTTGTTTGGCCACATATTGGCCCATTCAAAAGTTATAAGCAAATGAGTAAAAAAAAAAAAACAAAAAATGCGATTTTTCACATTTTTTTGCAATGATTTTTCTGAAAATTAGCTAACTTAAAAATTTTTAATTTTTTTTCTACATCCATTTTGATAGTTAATTTTATTCTCTACAAAAGAGGTTTTGAGAATTATCTATTAGCTATAAAAGGGTGCTTTTGCACCCCTCTCTCCAAAATGCACCCTCTAATTTAATAGCACTCCGCGGTTTTCTCATCTTCAATGACCCCTTTGAAGATTGTTACAATAAAATTCCATGAACGTCTTACTTGCTTATTGCCCTTTTTTTTAGGACATAATCAATAGCCTTTTATACAGGGTGTCCCGGACCTGAGTGGAAGAATTTAAGGGTGTGGTTCTTGGGGTTATTCTAAAAAAATAATGTAAAGGGGGAAAGTTTAAGCGAATAGTTTTTGAGAAATTAAATTTCAAAGTCCACACAAGTGCAGTATGCTGCAAGTTATACATCTGAGTGGAAGTATTTTAGGGTGTGGTTCTTGAGGTTATTCTAAGAAAAAAATTGTATGGGGGGAAAGTTGTATCTCCCCTCCCTGAGGCAGGGGGGCAGTTTTGTAAAAAATTAACTTTAAATGCAAAAATAAACATTAAAAATCAACGAAAACACATATTTTAATATGCTATAATTTTTTTGAAAGCTAATACTACATTCTTACATTTGGTTTTTAAATCAAGTTGCTTAAGCTGATAGTTTTTGAGAAATTAAATTTCAATATCAAAATTTTTTCTTAAGTCGATATTTTTCAAAATTTTACGTAATTAAGTGCTTTTTTTGTGTTCAATATTCAATGCCCTCATTATTTTTTAGTCCATTACCGAAAACCAAATGTAAAAATCTTTTTTAGTTCTTGAGAAATTAAGAAAAACAATAAGTTCTTTTACCAAAAAAGCCCGAAATAATTAATTTATTCATGAATTAACCATACTTTAACTCTTTTTTCGGGGTTTTTTGGTAAAAGTACCTTTTGTTTTTTCTTTATTTCTCAAAAACTAAGAAAGATTTTTACATTTGGTTTACGGTAATGGACTAAAAACAATGAGGACATTGAACATTGAACACAAAAAAAGCACTTAATTACATAAAATTTTGAAAAATATCGACTTAACAAAAAAATATCACATTTTTTTTTAATTTTTACTTTGAAATTTTATTTCTTAAAAACTATTCGCTTGAAGAACTTAATTTAAAAACCAAATGCAAGAATAGAGTATTAGCTTTTAAAAAAACAATAGCAAATTATTTGATGCGTTTTCGTTAATATTTGATAAGAGTCCGTGAAAATCAACGAATAATTTAAAAGAAGGTGGAACAGGTACCTTCCTGCATATAAAAAACTTATAATTAAAAATTAATTCACTGTCTATAAATCTCAAGAAAAAAAAAAAAAAAAAAAAAAACTAAAGCAAAAACAAAGCCATCATCGTAAACATCCCAAATTGGAAGCAAGCACTAACAACAATTTTATTTAAGGAATACAAAAGTAAAACAAACCAAAAAAAGAAAATAAAATTTTTTGTCTCTACCTCACATTTTGTGTTAACCTTGAGTCCTTGAATGGCATTGAAGAAAATACCTGAAAAAAACAAAACTTAAACGGCTACTCAGTTTGTCGCTGTTGTTCATTTTCATTCTCAATAGGAATGTCTTTTTTTTACTCTGCCGAAGAAGAAATTTCCCAAAAAAAGTCAATTTCCTAAAAGGAACAGATTTCCCAAAAGGAACAAATCTCCAAAAGGAACAAATTTATTAAATTGTTGTTGTATTTGATAGAGCGACATATAAAATATTGTCCACCTAGTGGACGTTTTGCTGGGTGTCCCTTTTATTTGTAATTATTCAATGGTTTCATTAAAATGGCTATATCTTTAAATTTAATCAACTGAGAAACAAAGTTTAATACATCAAATGTTTAGAAATTGCTTGTTCTTAAATAATAAAAATGTAATACAAAAGTAATTTGTTCTAAAGTACACGACAAAGTAAAACTTAGAAAGTGGTGGATCCAATACAAAAGCATCTTTAAAAAAATTTGCAAACATATTTTCAATCACTTCTGAGTCGTGACTAGTTGCGTTTTCAAAAGACACAAGTTCAAAAAGTTCTTTGGATTACGTTTAAGATCATTTTCTGTTTTTGCGATGTAATCTTAATGTAAGAAATTAGAATAGTCTGTAAACATAAATTTTAGTTCGGAGTATGTCCTATAGTCTTCATCAGCTCTGGATTTACTATATTTTAACCATGCCTTGTTTCTTTTATTTTTTAAGTTTTCAGTTGATTATTAAACCTGCTGGTGTTTTAGTACTAATGCAAGGTTTTCGTAATGGAGTAGTTTCATAAAAACAATTAAAAAGTACATCATAAAATTTTAAGCACATATTTTAAAACACTTGATCCCAGTCAACATTACACAATAAATTAACAAGTTGATCAAAATTGCATTTTTTTAAATTGAACTCAAGTTTTTCATTTGGACTAGGTAGAATATTGCACATATATAAATTCAGCATTATATCTACGGCCGGGTGGTGCCGGTCCTCATCTAATAATAGAATATCGGCATGTGTTACAGATGTATCAGCGTTTATTGTTTCGGAGAAAAAGAATAAATCCAGTATTTTATCGAAGCGATTAGAAATTCCGTTGAATTGACTAAGTCCGCATGAGGCTAAGCCATCAATAATAGTGAACTCATTGGCACACGACGGGTTAACAGGAGATAAAATGTTGAAGTCTGTAGATTTTGTCCATTGCAGGTTCGAAAAATTATAAAGTCGCCTAAGATCAAGAGCTCATCACTTGGTTCCATTAGATCGTGTATGCTTTCAATACAGTTTATACAGTTTTCGTAAATATTTTTGGTAGATCTTAGAGGTATATAAACGGAGATGATGAAAAGTTGACCATTTTCTATGGGGAGTACAGTAAGAATTAAATTCTTTTAGTTGTAGGTACCTATACATTGCAGAATAATAAAAACATAATTATCAAAACAAAAGAATAGAAATTTATAAAATTTTCAAATATTGTAGAAGAGTATGCTCAAACATTTCAGTTAAATAAATTATTCATTTGATTACTTTTAACATATATGTACAATAATTTTTTGAACTTATATCCTGAAATAACTAAACGAATTGACAAAGGTAGTGAATTCCATAATCTTGTAGCGTGAACAAAAAAAAGTCGTTGACTATTTAAATAATTAAAACGAGGGAGAATTACATTTCGTGTTCGAATAGAGTTTGCAAAAACTATTTTCTCGAAAAGATACGCCGGTTGATGAGTTTGAATAATATTATGAAAGAATATACAATTTCGTATGTTAATATGTTGCCGGAGAGAACAACCAGTTATATTCGAAGAAAACCTAGAAATGTGGTCAAATTTGCGAAGTCCATATATAAAACGTATTGTAGAGTTAAAAGCAAGTTCTAACTTACGGAACGAAGCTGCATCTGGGTTACTATAAACGGGTGAGAAATAATTAATAAGAGGTACAAAAAGAGCCCAAACCAATTGCAATTTAGTTTTGACAGGAATAACATTGGAAGAGATATAAAGCTGACGTAAGCCACCGAAGGTTCGTTTGACAACAATGTTTATATGATTTTCGCAGGAAAGTTTGCGATTGATAATAATCCCAAGGTTATTTACTTCATCTACATATGGAACAATATTATTATTTAAAAGAAGGGCAGGTGTGCAAGCAGCGTCGACTGGATTCTTCGAAATAATCATTCCTTTAGATTTTTAGGGTTTCATTGTAACTTGTAACTAGTTTTGTATCCGTTTGTTGTTAATTTGCAACATTTAAGTCATAGGGCCTTACTAATAACCAAACACTAATGTCGACTATTAGTTAACCTTAAGATCAAAGTTAAGTGTGGAGCTTTAACAAAATGTTACCAATAATCAATTTTACCCTTTTGCTAACAAAATCCTCAGACTTTTCTTTAATCTACTACAATTTCTATCAAACTCCATCAAACATGCTCTAAAAAAACACACACTACAATAACTCAAGTGAAAACATAGAAGAAGAAATACACAACACACAAATGCATTAACACAGGGTCGGCGTGCAGTTACATGGCTAAATTCTGGGCCGCCCAAGGAAAGCATGAATTCAAAAAAAGAAAAAAATTATTGAGATGCTTTTAGGAAAGTGTATTGTATAGAGATTTTAAATCGTTAAAATAGTAAAAAAAACAGCTTAAATAAGTGAAATAAAAAAAAATACAGTGAATACTTGCAATACTTAATCAAACAAAATATATAAGACAACATGCGGCAGTTCAGTGGTTCTTGTCTTTGTTTCTGCCACTCTGTTTTGTGTAAATTTAAAATATTTAAAAAGAAGAAAAAATAATTTTAGAAAATTAATTGAAAAAAAATATTAACAATTTTTATATACATGTTATTAACAGTGTTTAATTTTCTTCATAGAGTTATGAAGTCGAAAGTAATTTTTGTAAATCTACATCCAGTCTATACCCATCATCCAAATTGCCTACGCTGAGGAAAAATCGATTAAACATAAAAATTCGGTATATTCGGCAAATCGAAGAAAAAAATACAGCTTTTATCGAAAATAATGAGAAAACATAAAATAATCGTAGATTTGTATAAAGCTTAAACGTTTAAATCAATAAAAAAATTTTAAATCACGAAAAACTTCAACAAAAGAAAAAAAAAACAAAGTTTCAACTTGTGAGAAAAATTTGAAGGATAGCTACAACACGGTAATTTCGCAAAGGAATATACATCACTACACTACATCGCCGATTCGAATCACTTTTTTGGAGTACAGATTATTGTAAATGGAATTAGCGAAGAAAAGGTATAAGGGTGGTCGGGCACCTATTTTCAGATCCAGTGACCGAAGAAGACCACAAAGCATATCATCTGCCACAACCTTAACTCCACGTGTGGTTCTTTCCAGATTAGAACCAAGAGATTTTGAGCGTTTACGCTTGTCGTACAAAGTAACCATACTAGACCAAAGACGAACACGCAACAATCGATCTGGCATGAACATGGGACAAAAAAACAGTGCAGTTGTTAAAAGTGTTAGTCGCGGAGATGCACAGGTTCCATTCAAACCGGTTATACCACGTGAACTTGCTGCCGAATATGTAAAGCCAGCACGTATTGAAATTCTACTTGATATGCCTCCAGCTAATCGTGAAGCTCAACTCAAATATGCATGGAATGCCGAAGACAGATCCCTGAACATTTTTGTAAAAGAAGATGATAAATTGACATTTCACCGACATCCTGTCGCACAGAGTACAGACTGCATACGCGGAAAAGTAGGCTTCACAAAAGGTCTTCACATTTGGGAAATATATTGGCCAACACGGCAGCGAGGTACCCACGCTGTTGTAGGCGTAGCAACTTCCGAAGCACAATTACATTCAGTAGGTTATCAAAGTCTAGTTGGTGCATCAGATCATAGCTGGGGATGGGACTTAGGCAGAAATAAACTTTATCACGACTTCAAAAACTGCGCTGGAATTACCTATCCAGCGATACTCAAAAACGATGAAGCATTCCTAGTACCCGACAAATTTTTATTAGCACTTGATATGGACGAAGGAACACTTAGTTTTATAGTAGACCACGAATATTTGGGGGTCGCTTTTAGAGGTTTGAAAGGAAAAAAACTCTATCCAATAGTATCGGCTGTTTGGGGACATTGCGAGATAACAATGCGATACATTGGTGGTTTGGATCCCGAACCATTACCCTTAATGTATTTATGTAGGCGTGTGATACGGCAGAATTTAGGACGAACGCATTTAGAAGACCGCATACAAGAGCTACAACTGCCACACTCGATGAAAACATATTTATTATATAGGGACTGCAGATAGTAACATATAAGTTTGACAATAAGATATTAAATTTAACTATAATGATAACAGTAATCATAAGAAAACCAGATGAAAATTAAGATTATAATTTACACACATAGAAACTCACACGCGTGGTGTTGTAATATACATAATAAATATAAATGTATGCATATATGTATTTGTTATATATACATATATGCATGTAACTATATACATTATGTGTAGTGTAATCGGGTAAAAGATTTTAAAAATATACGCTAAAGAAAATTAATTTTTTCAATCTCGAGTTCAAAAGTATTTATGTATGCTTTTTTAATTTGTAAAAATTTGGAATACATTATTTTTTAGTTCATATTACGGAAAAAAAAAAAAAAATAATGTAAGAACACCTATAATACAGAGTGAACAAATTTTTCATATCACAGTAAGTTTTGTCCCATATTCTACATAAAGTTATGTGAAGTGGTGTTCTTAAGGCAAATACATTATCGTAGAATACTTTCAAACTGACATAAAACTTCTTGACGAAAATACAAAACTGACATCAAAGATAGGGCCAACAGTAGAAAGATCTTTGAGAATGATTTATTCAAAACGTAGAAAATAACCCTGCACTTCAGCTGCTAATAGGATTTGAGTGCCTTGCCATCACCAACAAAAATTAATCCGTCCCTGCTGGACGAGAATTTCTCATTTGACAGATGAATCTTAACTAAATCACTCGATTGAAGTATATTTTTATTTACAAAAAATTAGATTGTTTAAAGCAAAATATCATTAAATATCAATTTAAAAAGTATTCTACGATAATATAATAACCTAAAACACATCACTTCACATTACTTTCTGTGGAAATATAAGAAGAAACTAACTTATGAAATGAAACACTTGTACACTCTTTATTATAGGTGTTTTTACAGGATTTAAAGCACTACCGCGTGTTTTTTTTACATTTTGTGTAATAAAGTATTACAAGTGCCCATTATACTAATTATATTACACTTTTTTATTTAGTTTAATTAGCTTTTTCAATTGTTTTACCATTTTTAAATCTCAATACACTTAACAACTGCTCGGCAAAATGACAGATGAATTTCAATTTGTTTTTTTTTTTTTGTTTTGTTAAAAGAGTGAAGATAAGTATTGCCGTGTTCTTTTTAACCGCTACTTTTTTAGTACTATAGTATGTAAAATGTTCAAAGGGTTTGGACGATTTTGATTTAATTTAATGAACATAGTTCATAAACATTATACAAAAACATACATATTTTGAGTAAACTTCATGGTTTTTGAATTATGCACAAATCAGTACATACCTTCGAAATTGTTACGAAACAAAATTATTTTCTGTCGGAATTTTTACAGTGATATTTCTCTTCCTGCCAATATGTTTTTTTTAGGGCTCAGAGTACTGTTGTTTTTATCAGACGTTTTATGCTTTTCAATTCCAATAAACGATGAAACGACCACCTTTTATGAGAAACGTTTTTTCAAACATTTATTTCTCGGGTAAGCAATCCGAAGAATGACTACGTATGTTTACGTGTATAGGTGTGCTCTCCAACTCCTAAAACATAACTGCAATAAGAAAACCCATTGGAAGATTTTTGGAATACAGAAGGAGTGGAAAAGGACTAATGCTGGATTTACACAAATGGAAAGCTGCCAGTATAATGACAAAAAGAATGAATTTGTCCATTCTTTTGTTGTTGCCTTTGTCATTATACTGCCAAATTTCCAATGGTGTAAATCCGGCATAATAGGAGTGACCAAAGAAAAACAACAGGATTGACAATTATTTTGAAATTTGTCTCGTTATGTTTTTGAAAAGACGTTTGTGGAAGTATAAATACTCAAATGTATTTAATTAACTTGTTTAATAAATAAAAATATATGAAACAAATTCTGAGAACGCAAAACAAAACAAACATTTACCTATCTAATCGCTTTTAAACATACGCATACAAAAATGTACGTTCATAAACAAAAAAAATATTGTTATTTTTTCAACAGACAGAACTAAATGCAATGAAATCATCAATATTGACACCTAAAAAAAAATCAATCTTACATCGATTCCCGTTCAGCACAAAAAATTACTTTTTAGATATACCTACTTAACAAGGAATATGTAAATATATAAAACGGAATAATCAAATCAACTACATACGTATTTAACGTAAGATCCAGACGTACTAAATATTTATGAAAAATTAAATAATCTGTTCCTGTTGCAACACATAAACATAGGTACAAACAATAATTGAACTACGTCTGTAAAACAAAAATCTGAAGATTGAAACCAACCCAAAAATACCTCTACCTATTGAAATCAACCTGATAACTTGGGAATAGATTTAAGTATTAAATACAAATTTAAATACCATAAAACAGCACTAAGGCAACACTTTCTACTTAGTGTTCGACTTTAAACATGGATTTCCGTGTATTAAATTTTGACATATTGCTAACGACTAAACTGGAGATTAAATTCGTTATTGGTATGCGGATTTTCTAAAATCTGAAGATTTTCTTTTAAGCTTAACACTAAATTTGATTATTAGTAAGGCCCATAGTGTTTAATTTCAGTAAGTTAAATTCAACTAATTTTGTAATCTTGAAAGTCATTTGTGTCAGTTTCATAAATCTCTTTATTTAATAATTGCATGAATCTTCTCTTTTCTTTTACACAAATACATGACCTTTTAATATTTCGTCCCACCCTCCCTAAAATCTAATTGAGTGTTTCTGTATTAAACTAAAACTCACCACTTAACAATTTATATGCTTAACTTAAAAGCTTTCTTTGATTATAGCCTATACTTTTCAATCTTTTACATTTTATTTTTCTCTTTCTAAATAAATCAATTACTTTCTTTGCTTTTTTATTGTAATTAGTTTAACACTATACTAAAAATCAGGTGATCACTAGCAATCAGTGGTCGTGATCGTTGAGGTGTGAGGAAAATTCGGTGCAAGACGTTTTTTTTTCTTAATACATTATTTTTAATTAATTTTTTTGTATTGTACACATTTTAAAGTCAGGCATCTCCGTCTTATATTTCATCATGGCCTGTTCTGCACCTAAATGTTCAAATCATTCAGCTACATCATCTCTTTTTGAATGCCATGGCCCCTGCGGAAACCTTTTTCACGCTAAATGTGTCGGTGCAACTAATGCATTAATTGACAAAATTAATGCCTCTGATATTGGTTTCTGGTTTTGCGTTAGTTGTAGAAAGCATTCTGTATCCAGTTTGGCTTTTAAAATGACAGCTTTAAAGTCTGAGATTCATAAGATCTCTAAAGCTTTCGAGGAACTATCCCAACATGTCTCTTCTGTTGTTTCAACTGTTGATAAATTTTCTTTTCCTAATATTTTAGTAGATAAATCATCATCCACAAATGATGATGAATCACAACCCATATTTCAAAATGTTTCAGAATCTAGTCCGACCATTTCCCAGAATATATCAGATTCTGCCTGTAAAAAGGGTAATAAAAGGGGACGTGATGCTGCTACTTCTTCGAAGAGTGCTGGTCCTGCTCCTAAAAGATCAAACATTATAAGTATTGAGGCTGACGTTAACTGTGCTTCTGATATCAGTCAAGGAGAAGGCTTGGCAGTGGCTGGTGATTCAAGTGTCGAGGTCGAGGTTGACCTACCCTCGGTACTTAATGACTTGCCAGTGCTACAGCCTATAGAATTAGCTTCTGACTTTGATATTATGGATCCCACCCCTCAAATTAGTCTTGTTGTTCCCAGAGCCTTAGAATCGGTTCCTAAACCCAAATCAATATTCATCTCTCGTCTTTTGCCGGAAATCGTACCCAAAGATATTTTGCAACATCTCACTGCCTGTAAATCCATACCCAATGTATCATCCATTAAATGTACTAAAATAAGTAAACCTAACAGTTTCGTTTCATCGTTCAAAATTACAGCTCCCTTCTCATTATTCGATTCAATTTTGAATAGCTCTTGGCCACCTAACACATTGGTAAAAGAATTTACAATCCCTCCTAGGCAAAGAAAGATTGCAAACAACAATAATAATTTAAATGCAAAAAACTTAGTAGGTTCTCCCTCTACTACCAAAACGTAAGAGGGCTTCGCAGTAAAACTGCCAAAATCTTTCAAAACTCCCTAGCTTTTCCGTATGACTTATTTGCTTTCACTGAAACATGGCTTAATGAAACGATCTTAGACACAGAACTATTTGATCAAGAATTCATAGTTTTCAGGAAAGACCGTCATGTGGATAATACAAATTTAGTAGGAGGTGGTGTCTTAATTGCGATTAGAAATCATTTCAACACAACTCCTATCATATTCCCTTTTAATATTTCAATACAACTTGTCTGCATCAAAATATCCATGCATTCAAAAGATTTATTCATTCTAAATGTCTTTATTCCCCCCAAAAGTTCAGTTTCAGTATATGTTGAGCTTTCCCTTGCTCTCGACTATATCATTGACGTTGCTGGATTTGATAGTATTATTACTCTCTTAGGCGACTTTAACCTTCCATACATTGACTGGATTCCTTCAGAAGACGAGTCTTACTTTGAAGCATCGTTGACTTCATCTCAACAGGAGCTTCAACTGTTAGACCATATTATATCTACGGACTTACAGCAAATAAGCTGTATTAAAAACTCTTTAAATCGAATACTCGATTTAGTTTTCTCATCTGACGCTGTTAGTACTGTAGTGGTAGAGTCTACTACTGCAATATCAAACATAGATAAATACCATCCTCCTCTTGACATTTTTCTTGACTTGGACGGGCATTTACTTAATAATAGTAATTCACAAGACTGTTCATATTCTTTTGACTTTCGGAAAGCTAACTTTCAGTTGCTTTCTGAGCATTTAAGTGCATCTGGTATTGAAAATATACCAGTTTCAGGCGACATTGACGTTGCAGTTTCATACTTTTATCAAGTTTCGACCAACTGTATTAATGACATAGTTCCACACAAAATACCCAAATACTCTAGCTTCTGCCATCCATGGTATACGAAAGAACTCAAAATTCTTCGTAATAAAAGAAACAGAGCTTGGAAGAACTTCATAAAAAGTATGTCCCTTGAGGACCGAGAATTGTATATTTCCTTGTTTGATGAGTTTAAAAACCTCTCCAATCATTTATACGCTGAATATCTTAAAAAAATGGAAAGTTCCCTTAAGCTTGACCCCAAAAGTTTTTGGAATTTCGTTAACTTGAAAAAGAAATCTGATGGCTATCCAGTCAATTTTACTTATAATAATATTATTTTAAATGGTCCTCCGGATATTTGTGATGCGTTTGCCAACAACTTTCGCCAGTCTTTCGTTGATACCCCTGTCGATGTTGATGAGAACTTTTTTCTCTACTTAAAAGACTGCCCACAAACTACCTTCAATAATATCCCAATTATAATCGAAAAAATTTTACATTATATGTCCTTACTTCATGATGATTACTCATCTGGATCTGATGGCATCCCACCAATAATCTTGAAGAAATGTAAATCTTTTTCATTTGTTTAACCTATCACTTAGCTCCGGTAAATTTCCAAGTATTTGGAAAAAAGCATTTATTACACCAGTTTTTAAAAAGGGTAACAGATCTGATATATGCAATTACAGGCCAATCTCCAAGCTATCTAGCATTCCTAAGCTTTTTGAGCAAGTAATGTGCGATAGTTTGACATTCAACTGTAAGAATATAATTTGCAATCAACAACATGGATTCATGCAAAAGCGATCGACGATAACCAATTTACTTGCATTCTTGCACAAGTGCTCAACTGCGTTGGAACATGGTCAAGAACTCGACTGCATCTATACAGATTTTTCTAAGGCTTTCGATCAACTTTCACACGATATCATCACGTTTAAGTTAAAGGTGTTTGGCTTCCCTCCTAAACTCATCAATTGGGTTTCTTCTTATCTCCATAATAGATCCTATCAAGTTAGATTTAGGAGCTCAGTCTCCAACCCTTTCTTTGCCAAATCTGGAGTTCCCCAGGGTAGTCATTTGGGCCCACTTCTTTTTATCTTAGCTATCAACGATGTATCCCTTTATATACGTTATAGTGAAATTCTAATTTTTGCGGATGATATGAAAATTTTCAAAAGCGTCAAATCTGTGAGTGATCGTTTACTTTTGCAGGAAGATATTAACAGTTTTGTTATTTGGTGTAGTAAAAACGGTTTAAATCTCAACCCTATTAAATGTCAGGCGGTCATTTTTCCTAAAAAAAAAGTTCCTAGTTCATTTGATTATGAAATATCGCAGCACACATTGCGTCGTGTTGATAGTTTCAAAGACCTAGGGGTTCATTTTACTTTTAATCTTGATTTTACGAAGCATATCAATTTAATAGTCAACAAGGCAAACTCTATGTTAGGGTTTGTTAAACGTTGGTCTAAGGAATTTCAGGATCCTTATGTTACCCTCGCTCTCTACAACAGTCTTGTTCGCCCTCATCTTGAATACGCGTCACAGGTATGGACTCCTTTTTACGATGTCCATAAGAATAGACTAGAAGCAGTGCAGCGTAATTTTATACGTTTCGCCTTGAAAGGACTACCGTGGTCCGATCCTTATAATCTTCCTCCTTACGAACACCGGATTAAGCTTCTTCAGATTCAAACTTTAGCACAAAGGAGAATTAATAATGATATTGTATTTATTCATCAACTTTTACCGGGCGTTATTGATGCACCTGATTTATTATCTTGTACTAGCCTTAATTACCGTGGTGGAGGTCACAACACTCGTAGTCTAGAACTAATGCATATATCTCAACACCGTACCAATTATGGAATGCATGAGCCTTTTACCCGCATGTGCAACATTCTGAATTTGAACTCTAATTTTTTGATTTTAATCAGTGCTGCCATATTGCTCACAGTGAATTATCATACAATTCGCTGATTTCTATCATACCAGAGTAAAAATTATCATTCGCAAAATAAAACAAACGAAATTAAATAAATAATTCCAAAATTTCCCTAAAAATATAAAAAAAAAATGTATCCATTGAAAATACAAAACTCATTACTAACTTTATTAACATTTAATATTATTTTTTTATAAGGAACAGATTTTTTTTTTATTTAAAATAAATATAGGTACTGATCATAAATAATAAATAGACATTTTAGACATTTTATATGTATGTGTAAAACACAAGTATAACTATACATATTTAAGTATATGAGAATAAGTCAATATCAATATGTAGCTTTGAAGGAAATAAAAATATGTACATGTTAAAGTTTTCGACAGATTATTAAACAAATTGAATTTACAATAACATAATTTTTATTCATAGAGATACCAATTTCTTCATCGTGCACCACCCCAAGATTTCATATGTTCCTTGGCAAGTATGATATTTGTTACGCTTTGATTGTTTAATGAATTTCTCAGTTTAGTTTTAATAAGACCCAAATGACAAAATATTCTTTCACAATCGGCATTTGCAAGAGGCAAGCAGAGTATATTTAAAATGAATCTTGACAAGTTATAAAAAGGCATTTAATCATTCTCATTTTTGTACTTAAGAAGACTACCCCAAAATATATCTGCTTCTTTTTGCTTTTCCCAACACCTTGGCAACAGTTTTGCGAGGGGTAGTAGTGAAGGAAAACTTGAACTCCTAGATCAATCCAAAGCATTTTTAGGGTTTCAAATATACAAGCTTTGAAGAATTTTGTCCGAAAAGTCATATCTCTGGCATAATTGATAACAAGCCACCTGTAAAAATTTCTGGCAACGCTCTTTGAAATCGGAACTCATTTGAGGCTCTCACGACCTCATTTAAAAGTCTCTATTTTTTTTGCTCAGATTGAAAATTAATATGTTGCACTTCTTCTAATACGCAAGACTTAGGTTCTTTTGGTTGTCAGAGAGCTGATGAGAGGATGAATTGGTCCTCTACACAAAAGGTCTTCATTCATTTTTCGATAAGAGTGATGTTAGTTACCATTATATCTTCAATTACTAAAAAAATGCTAATTTTACATTAAATAAATGTATGGTAATATTATGGAATGAGTTTGACTGACTGTAACTTTAAAACGGCTTGATATATGATAAAACATGTCAAGACCTTTTTTGTACAACGTTCAATTTTCTACAAGAAAAACGTATGCCGTTAGTTTAAATACTTGTCATTATTAAGTTACAAAACTCCAAGTCCAATTACAAACAGGTGTTTTCTCCCATACAAATCGTATGGAAAACTGAAATCTGTGATGAGGTATGTCTAAACATGAATTTTAAGAGCTCAAATTTTCACAGACGTCTTTTTTGCTTAAGCATAGTACGCAGCTGAAGAGAAACGAAAATTCTCATACAGAAATTGACATAACGAAATCGTAAACGAAAAATTTCGTATTGATTTTTGTTATGTAGTACGCAGTTCGACAATTAAATTACAATAAAACAAAATATCCTAGCAGATACTCGAACAAGTCTCCACTTATTTTTCGTATACAATTAATTGTTCGGAACATTATTTCAGACGAAAATTTGACAGTTTGTTATATTTTGCTGTTGAATTTATTTAAAAATGAAAATAGAAGAAACTACCGTCGAAACGAACTGCAGAACACAATTATTTGGAACCCTTAGCACCACAACGGACGAGAAAAAAAATTGACTTAAGATTTTAAACTGTTTTATTTTTGTATTTATTTTGACATCTTTCTGATAAAACTCTCCATATTTTTTTGGAGACCCCAGAAAAATTTCGTTTCACTTCAGCTGCGTACTATGTTTTAACTGAAACTTTTGAGCCTGTTTGCAAGACAACTTTTTTTTAAAACAGTCAACTAGACACATCGGTCTGAACTTTTCGTATCCAGCCTTGGAACTCTGGTATTTGCTGCCATTCAATCCTATATTTTTGGTTTCGATGAAAATTTTTGGCTTTTTGTTTTTTGTTTTTCTGAAAATGGCGCTCGTTATCGGTATCGTATTCATTTTCACTGTCACTACTAGATGAAGATGTCTCAATTTCTTTTTATTTCGTTTGTTTGTTGTTTGTTTTGTTTTGAGTAATGAAAATCAAAAGTGCAGTTTTGAATTTTGATATACCAAATAGGTACCTTCCAATTTGATGAATAGAAGCAGAACAAACTATAACGTAAAACAACGATATAGGCTGCGGCAAAAGGCACATTTATTTAAACAACGCCATTCTATTCTATTCTAAGGCAAATAAGGGATTCAGCTATGTATAATATTCTATGAGCAGAAAAAATGTAATGTAATGTTAGAAAGAGTGTCAAAAAAGAAAGATCTGGGTGTTATCCTTGATCAAAAGTTAACTTTTAATCCTCATATGGATTTAATTATCAACAAAGCTAACTCGATGTTGGACTTTGTTAAAAGAAATACCCGTGAGTTTTCTGACATTTTTACACTAAAAACCCTGTACTTTTAATTAGTAAGGTCTATTCTAGAGCAGCGTTTCCCAAAGTGTGTTCCGCGGAACCCTTGGGTTCCGCGGGAGAGTTTTCAGGGTTCCACAAATATCTTGAAGTATAAACAGTAAAATACAAACAATAAAAGAAAACAATTTAAAAATTTCCACAAACAAAAATTGAATAAAATTTTGTTTTGAAGTTTATATTTTTTAATTGAAGTAGGAAAATGTATTGATATATGTGGGAAAGGTAAAAGGGGTTGTTTCAAATATGAAAAACTTTGCTCCTAGAAGTACCAGCAGTCATTGTATTTTCCATCGTTATGCACTTGTTATGAAAAGAATGTCAACTGATTAAAAAAAAGTTCTCGGTAAAGCTGTGAAAATAGTAAATTTTGTAAAGAGTCGTCTTCTCCAATTGAGATTGTTTAAATTAGTGTGTAAAGATATGGGCAGTCAGTATACGAATCGCTCCTTCTTCATACTGAAATCCGATGGATTTCCAGAGGGAAAGCTTTGTCCAGGTTATTTCAACTTCGTGATGAGTTGAATGTGTTCAAGCTGGAAAAAATATGTCTTCAACTGCAAACCTCTTTGATGTATTGCATGATAAGCAATGGATTACGAAATTAGCTTATCTTACTGACATTTTCGAGAAGATCAACGAAACTGCTACAGCTCTGCAGGAAAATCAATTAGGTACAGTAGGCGCGTCTCACCAAATAAAATCTCCCTGAGTGCTCAATGTCAAGTCGACGGAGGCGAAATGCTTTGGTGGGACAAGATTCTCCGTTCCATTATATTAAAAACATGCGTTATAATTCTCGTCCTGAAGTTCAGGAAACAAAATTTCAATTTTGCTTCAAATGTTTAAATTTTAAATCACAAAACTCTATCAAATAAATGAAAAATAATATTAATTTCAATTAATTTTCATTTTTATCAACATACCACCTTTATTTTGTACTTTTTTATCAATTTCGTATTTGCATATCACGAGAAATTGCAATTCGGCTGTGAAATAAACAACTGTTTTAGTTGAGAAAGAACATTGAGAAATGAATCCAAAAAAATTTAATTTCAATAATCTCCGCGAAAAATCTCACTGCACAGGTGAGATTTCTTGTCTCACTGAACAAATCTCTGAGCGCTCAGAGTTTTTATTTGGTGAGAAACGCCTAATATTTTTTGCGAGAGATAGTAAATTTGTGCTCAAAAAGGCTCTTTGCGAGCAAAATGTGTGGGTAGTTTTGATTTTTTCCTTCCTCTATGTTTTCGGGGGTGTTGAATCCGAATCTGAGCTTTGCCAACAAAATTTCGTGACGCAACATAGAAAAAACGCAAAAAATGATGCAAAACTGCATTCCTTGGGAGTTTTTCACGAATGGCTCGAAAACTACCAACTATTCGAAAATTACATCAAACTACCATTGAAAGTATACACAATTTCCAATAAATCTCTATTCAAAGTTTTTTTCTGCGACAACCCATTCGGACTCAAGTGCTAGTCGAAAATTAATGTATTTTTACTGTTTTCGAAAATCCACTCGAAAGCGCTAAGAAATTATTTTGTGTGAAAAAATTTGAACCTTTATCTCTTAAATGAACCAATATATACTTTTCTGATGGTCTTTGATGCGCTGAGTTCGAATCTGGCCTTGGAACTGCTCTAGCACGTTACTTTTTTGAGATATTCGAATCTAAAGATTTAAAAAAAAAATGCATTTTGTATGCAAATTTGAAGTTATATTTTTTTCTCGAGGTATTTTTTTTCGAAAAAATGTTTATGGTCATTCTGAAGTGTGAACATTTTACTTCAAAATTCTATTTGAATCTTTCAAATACCTTCATTCGTCTTCGAGAAATCATTGGTTTTCGTCTTACTACCTAATTCGAAAAATCCAGTCAATTTGTGCTCAAAACGGCAAGTTGTGGGAATACGAATTCCTGATAGATCTGCAGAGCTCCTCTTCATTAAAATTTGTATTTGATTCTGTATCATTAAACGAATTTTGGATTGGTATTAAGAATGAATTCCCTGAGCTGGCCAAGAAAGCTATATTAAATTTGCTACCTTTTGCTTTTCAGCGTATACATACACAAAAACTAAATACAGATCGAGGCTGGACGCTGCCCCAGATATGCGAATACGACTTTCGGTCATAGAAGTTAATTTAAAAACAATTATAAATCAAACAATGAAACAGATACATTCTTCACATCAAACAAAAAATTGATGTTGAAATGTGTTCTTTTTCATTGTTTGCTATTGTCAGGATGGTGTTCCTGACATTGTTTAGGGTTCCACGGCTTAAAAAGTTTGGGAACCGCTGTTCTAGAGTACTGTTCCGTAATCTGGAACCCTTTTTATATAACAGCCGCTGAAAGAATTGAGAGGGTGCAAAAAAACTTCACAAGGTATGTTATCTTTAAACTTAACTGGGAATGGTATGGTGAATTTCCCCGTTACAAAGCTAGGTGTTTGTTGATTGGTATTAACACCCTTTCACTCCGCCGGAAATATTTTTCTATTATGTTTATTCGTGACATACTTTCTTTTCGAATAAAGTGTTCATTTTTATTAGAGAGATTGGGCTTTCATATCCCACCAAGAAACACTCGGGGTAACATCTTATTCCATGTAAATTTTCATCGAACTAATTATGGTTCCAATGAACCGATATTACGTTGCATCAAGGAAGCAAATTCTGTGTATTCGTATATTGATATAATGTATAACTCTTCTAGGGAAACCTTTAAGATTAATTTGCTATCTATTTTAGCTAATAATTTTTAATATCAACTTCCTATTTATTTTCCCTGTATTATTAAAAAAAAATATGTTATAGTTATACATAGTATTAGAATATTGTTATCATAGTCTATAGGAGTTATTCTGTTTGACCAAATAAATAAATAAAAAAATAATACCTCTGTTCGTGTACTATCCAAAACAGCCCATTTTAGTCCAAAGTTCTGTCAATATTATTTCTTTTATATGAACTTTGACAGAACTTTGGCCTAAAATGGGTAGAAATTGGCAGTTTTGGGTAGTACGCGAACAGAGGTAATGTCTTGTTGAAAAGTAGAGTTCAATGAACAAAGAAAATGAAAGCGTCTACACGAGCTTAGAAGTGCCGAAAATTTACTAAAAGGCTGACGGCTGCATTCTGAAGAAGTTAAAGAAAAAGAGCAGATTTATGTTTAGACTTGATTTCTTTTAAATTTGAAAAGCGAAATTTTGTATTTAAGTAAAATATCACAATTATCATACATTTTGCGTATGATAATGAATTTCAATCATACATCATACAGGACCACAAATTATGCTACATGTAGCATAATTATTCTACGGTTAGCAGCACTAATTTTAATATAAGTAAGAATAGACTCAAAGCTTCATTGAAGACCAGTGTACCACGCTCTTAAATGTTTGTAATTGTTAATTTTTTCAATGTCATTTTATTTGCTATTTTGTAATTATTGTTTATAATTTTTATTTTGTAAAGTGTATGTATTAAGTAGTTTGTTGCTTACTAACTACTAACACTACACTAAGTGATGAGCCTGATAAGCACTTAATTTGTGTTTGGCAATTCTTTGGTCGCAAGATGTTGCTTGTACTAAGCTCTCTTCGACAAGGATCTGATAGTATAAAAAAAAAAAAAAAAAAAACTTGTTAGCGTAAGCCCAGGCATAAATACGGCCCAAATCTTCATTTATTCTGGCAACACAGTCTTCAATAAGACCAATAGGTCTTGAGAACTTAATCTGAGCATCATCAGCATAGAGATCCATTGTGGCATCATGACAAACGTCAGGAAGATCATTAATAAAGAGAGAAAATAGCAGAGGGCCTAATATAGACCCCTGAGGAACACCACACATAACCTTCAAAGATGAGGAGACACCAGAATCGGTACACACCTGTTGAAATCTTTCATTTAAATAACTAGCAACAAGGAGCAGTGAGTTTTTACTGAAGTTGAGTTTTGTTTTAGTTTTTTAATAAGAATATGGTGATCAACACTATCAAAAGCCTTTGAAAAATCAAGTAGGCACAAAATTGAAATGTTGTTATTATCGAATTCACACCTTAAGTCTTCAATAATTTTCACAAGAGCAGTGGTAGGTACAGCTATGATTTTTACGGAAACCAGACTGACAAGTAGTGAGCAGATTGTTTTGGCTTATATATTCATTAATTTGATCACGCATCAAAGTTTCAAAAACTTTTGATAAACATGGCAGAATACTTATAGGTCTATAGTCTTCAGGCTTACTTCTGTTGGAATTTTTGGGTATCGGAATCACCTTTGCAAACTTCCAGATGGCTGGAAACTCCGATCTCATTATACAGCTATTGATTATGTGGGTAAGAGTATAATAAATGTGAGGCAAAATCATTTTGATAAATTTTAGAGATATCCCATCATAACCTACTGCATTTGATTTTACATTTTTAATTGCAACAATTGTGTCAAACTCAGAGACACACTGAAATTCAAAAGAATTGAGATAAAATTCGTCATTATCTAAAATATTAAACACATTCCAGATGGATTCACTATTGCCAATGTTATTACTTAGAAAATAATTATTAAGGTGATTTGAGTCTAGATCACATTTGAATGACGTTTTATCAATAACTCTTAAAGATTTTAGATTCTTCCAAATAACAGAGCTACATTGATCAGGCTTAAGTTTTGAAGCAAAGTAATATTGGCTTTTGATTTTCTTACCGCAGCCGTAACTTTGTTTCGGAAGTTAGTGTATATCTGCCAATTGACTCTACTACGGCATCGGCGCCGTCTATTGTACAATTTATCTCTTATTTTGATTAGATTCTCTACAGTGATGCCACATTAGATTTCGAGAATCCCACCAGATTCCAAAAAAAATCCCACCATTTTTGTACTGGAAGGAAAAAAAAACACTATAACCTTTTCTGCCACAAATATTTCCTAGACATAAAAGAAAGAAGAATGTTGGCTCTGCACTCTTGGTACTTCATATTCGCAAAAAAAGTATGTCATCTAATTGGTCAGAAATTTGTGAAGAAAGTTAACTTGTCCTAGAAATTAGTCAGCCCTAGAAAACTTGTAAGTAATCAAGATTTAAAGTTTCTTAAGGTCGTGTACGATTTTTGCCACCTCATTTTTGGAATATTCACAAAATATGATCACTAGATCATGATAAGATCAACTATTTTCAATAATTGGTCAGCCAAAGTTTTTCTTATGAATTTTTAAAGTTCGTTTCAAGGTTACAAAAGAATGTTGGCATCTCACTCGAAAGGTCACTTGAAGATCGTAAAGGGTCAGATAGTAAGTTGCAGTAATTGGTCAGCCATTGATTTTTATGAACTTTGAGATATTTTTTAATTTTTTCAAGGTCAGTGATTTTTGATACCTCATTTGTGTGGTATTCACAAAAAAAAATATTTTTTTAAGTTTCTGTTTTTTTTTGCCAAATCATTATAGGTCATAAAATTCGAAGATAGGCAGGTATAGTGAATTGTAGTTTTTCCCACCAAAAAAGAGACCATTGAAATATTTTCCCACCATAAATCCCACTATGAATATTTTCCCACCAAAGGCATTTTTTCCAACCATTTTGGTTGGAAAAACCACCAATCTGGGAACACTGATTCTCTATTTGTTTGGAAAACCATGGTACTCTGAAATCTTCAATTTTTTTAGATCTTATGGGAACATGACGATTAAATAACTCTTGAATCAGGGATTGAAAAACTTCAACCTTTTGGCTGATTGGAGCCACGTTCCAGCAAAGATTCCATGGAAAGCCTGGAGCGTCTCTCTCGAGATAGTTCACACTGATTAATATTTTTAAAGTCCCGATAAACAGAAGGACAAGGTTGCAAATCAAAAGACAAGTCATAACAGATAAATAACAAATCATGGTATGATGGGATACCAGAGATACCAAGCTGATTATAAAATTTGATTAAATTCAAATCTGTAAGAATCAGATCCAGAAGACTTGGTGCGCATCCAGGACGGAAATGGGTTGGGACGAAGTTATTGACAATATCAATACCTACCATAGAACAGTAGTTTTTAAATGATTGAGGAATGTGGTTATCAACCAAAAGGTTGACATTAATGTCACCACAAATGATTATAACGGGTGATTCTTTAAGAGGTTTAGAACTTAAAAAAAAAAAAAAACACAAAAAATTCGAAAAAATTAATGAAATATTTATTTGAATCGATAGTTTGAACCTTGCAATTTAATGTTTAAAGATAATTTCATGCAAATGTTGACCGCAGCTGCGTCTCAGGTAGCCCATCCGCTGAGTCCAATTTTGGCATACTCTTTCACACATATCGGCCGGTATCTCACGAATGAATGCATGGATGTTGGCTTCCAGTGCGTCAATCGAAGCGGGCTTGTCCCTATAGACATTAGCCTTGACATACCCCCACAAAAAATAATCTAATGGTGTCAAATCGCACGATCTAGGCGGCCAATTGACCGGCCCGAAACGTGAAATTAACTGTTCACTAAACTCGCCTCGCAATTGCGCCATTGTTTCGCGTGCTGTGTGGCATGTGGCACCGTCTTGTTGAAACCACTTATCATGCAAGTCAAGAACTTCCATTTCGGGCAAAAAAAGTTTGTTATCATCGCTCGGTAGCGTTCACCATTGACAGTAACGCTGCGATTCGCATCATCTTTGAAGAAATACGGCCCAATAATGCCGCCGGCCCATAAACCGCACCAAACAGTGGCTTTTTCGGGATGCATTGGTAGCTGTTGCAATGCTTCTGGCTGATCTTCACTCCAAATGCGGCAATTATGCTTATTTACGTACCCATTCAACCAAAAATGAGCCTCATCGCTGAACACAATTTCGAACAATTTGAACATTTCGAACCGAGCACGAATTTTGATAGTAAAATTCAATAATTTGCAAGCGTTGTTCATTTGTAAGACGATCCATGGTTAAATTGCAAACCAAACTGAAGCTGTTTGACAGTGACACAAGGTACTAAACACACGTCAGCTGTCAAAACCAGTGTTGCCAAAACCAAACCAGCTAAAAAATCACCCTTTATTAGTATAGTTAGAAGAGTAAACACTGAGGGATTCAAAAAAGTTTAGCAAACAATTTTCTTTGTGTGGATTATATACACATCCAACTAAGCAACTACTTCCAACATTAAACACTTCTATCAAAAGGTATTCTACTTCAGATTCATTAGAACAGTCGATTATTTTACATTTTAAGTTTGATTTGCAATAGATAGCAACTCCACCAGCACGCTTTGAAACTCTATCATTACGTAATATATAGTAACCTGACAAATCTACACAGAAATCAGAAACTTCTGGTTTTAACCAACTTTCTGATATACAGATAATATTAACCACACCATTTAAAAAAATATTTTGCAATTCATCTATATGAGCTGAAATACTCTGCGAATTTAAATGACAAACTTTGAAACCATTGGCTTTTTTTGAAAAAATATCAAGCATAACACGACCAGCGCAATTGTTCACACCACAAAGATTCATTATATAATAAAAGAGAATATTAATAAAATAAGTTGAAAATTAAAGAAAAAAAAACGCAAATTTTAAATTATTTTGTAGTGAAAAATGATCAAAATTCAATAAACTAAAGTACTGGGTACTGCATGCTCAAAAATTAAATTAAATAGGAAAATAAAATATTCATAAGTACTTAATTAACTATGTAGCTTTATCAATAGTTATAAAAAGATAAACAAGTTAAAGAAAAAAAAATCAATGCAAAAAGATTACGATAAAGTGGGAACACTGCTTCAATAGTATTACAGCATCAAAATTCAACGTAAGTGGGACTTCAGGTGCAATGCCACATTAAGAAAGCTCCAACAATTTTGTTATACGTTGCTCTTTATCACCTTCCGTTCTTCTCACATGAACAAACCCATTCCTAATTCTCACAGCATAAAGCTGACCACCCCTTCGCAGTTTCAATGCCTCACGCAAGATTGCATTATTCTTAGCTGATAGACTCTCATTAACTTATATTGCACTATCATTTTCAGTGCTGAAACCATTTATTTGGGAGAGCTTTATGCTTTGTTGTTGTCGAAATGCAGTCAAGAACGCTCGCTGTTCAGCTTGGCAAGACATCCGCACAATAACTGGTGTAGCTTTTGATTGTGTCCCAGGTTTTGGCTTTGGTCTGAATGATTCAATGTGAGGAGATAATTTATGATCAATAACAGCAGCAATGTTTTTTACAATTGAGTTTGTGTCTTCGTTTTCGGTGAACGGGACCAGCGTTACCTTTGGGACTCTTTAGAGTCCTTTTTGACTCCTTTTAAACGCTGGGACTCCAGGACTCCTCTTTTTAAAAATTATTGAAATTTGACTCCTTTTACAATTTTAGGACTCTTTTTCATAAACGCACAAATATTTATTGAATTCTATGATAATAAACGAGTTCAATATCGCTTGAAGCTCATTTCTAGCCTCTGTTTACATAAGACAGTTTCAAATAAAAATGTTTCATTCAAACAGCTTAAAAGTTTCAGTTGAGCGAATAAACACGTCTGTGAAAATTTGAGCTCTTTGTATTCATGTTTATACATGCTTCATGGCGGGTTTAGGGTATCCATAGGACTTATATTGGAAAAAAACACCTGTGGCCTATTGCACCATCTTACAAAATTGTAATTACAATTACAAATTTGTAGCCCACAAAATTGTTAAAATTCAAGATTCTTCAATACAAAATTTGTCGTTGTAAACTACCAGCGAATAGTTGTAAGAATAGTTCGGAATTTTATTCAGTTTGTGAAAAATTTCTACTGGTTACAAAAGAATAATTCAGCAATGGGTTCCTTTCCGACATTTAAGTGTTCAATTCGAAGGCAGTTCTGCCAAAATTTCAAAAATAAAAATTTTTAAAATAACATCAATTTCGTTTGCCTAAGCTTCCTTTCTTAAATGTTTTGAATAAATAAAATAAAAATTTTCAGAGCAATTCATATCAAATTATACATCTTCTTTCGTCAATAAAAGATTTTCTCTCATTACATTACATATCGCACGCAAAGCAAACAAAAATTACTGCTTTTTTATCGTGGGACGTAGAGCTACGTCCCAGTAATGTCAATTTCGTGTGAGTCTTAGACTAGATACATATGATGTTAAAAAAGATAGATTTACATGCATAGACATAAATACAAAACGCCAACTACAAGTCATCAGCAGTTTGATCAACGGACTCGATTTTTGAGGAAAAAAAAGGCTTGAAAACACAAAATATTGAAAAAATGGAAATTTATATTTGTACTCCATGCGATATCCATGTAACTCTAGTTTCTGTGATACTATTGAAAGAAATAATCTTAGTACATATTACAAAATTATTTATAATCAAATAATCTCGTGTTTTAATTTCAATGATAACAAGCTTTCAATTCTAAAATATTAGATTCAAAGGCAAGTAATTAAGATGCAAAAAGATTTAAACTATTTTTCCTTGATAACCGAATATCCGAACTTTATTTACCCTTCATCCAGTAAAAGTTATTGACGAATACAAATTACCAGAAATAAAAGCCCAAGATATAGTCGTTTTAAAATATATTTTAAATTGAAGGAGATTGAAAGTTTGGATTTGAAGTGATGGGCAATTTAAATTTAATAATATTATATTGATATTAAGAGCCTTGTTTTGTTTGGTTAAGAAGAGTTTATTTATTTAAAGAAACTTAGGTAATTGTTGTTTTTGTCTTGAGATTAACTTATAACTGCTAAAAAAATTGAAAAGATGGAAGTTTTTATTTATTGTTTCATTTAAAAAAGAAGCTTTTTGTTATTTTTTTCTTAAATAAACCATGTTGAATTAAAACGATGATACATTTTAATGTGTTTCTTGAAGTTTTGATGGGACTCCTTTTTTCAGCCAGGACTCCTTTTTTTGACTCCTTCCGAAAATTTTCAGAGGTAACCCTGAACGGGACTCCTCTCAACACAATGTCACTTAACCTCTGCGTACGCTGGTGGTCTTTGAGTTGCTCTCTTAGTTCTTCATTACTTGTTTTAAGTGCAGCTACTTCATTTTCAACTGATTCCAAACGATTTGTGAGACTTTTGAACAAATCATCCATCTTCAGAGTCAGTCGCTCTTCAGTTTCTCTGAGAAATGTTTTAATTTTTTCATAGATGCCAGTCTCCATTGGAGTTGATTGTGATTCGTTATGCAGTGAAACACCGAGGGGCGGGGTCTTAGGAGCCTGGTTAATACTTAATCCACTTACATTATTTTGTGTCTGATTTCTCCTGGTGTTAGCTTGAGCGAGATTATCGTTATTCTTTTTTGGAGGCATATTAGGCAGTTATTAAATAGAGCACAAGAGAAGAAAAACAAAGAAGCAAAACAGCAAATCAAGGGAGACTGAAGAACTGGCACTCACGAACTGATTTCAGAATATTAAATGTTAATTTGTGTTTTATTTTATTTTTATTTTTATTTAACAAGAAGATTTATTAAACGCGTTATTGAATTAATACTTTTGATAAAACTTTCTTCACTATATTGTTCTTTTTATTTTATTTTATTTAGTTTATCGATTAAAAATTGGAAACTTTCAAGAGCAGCAAAAAGTACGTCTATTCGTAATCAGACATTACTCTCTAATCTATTTTAATGTTAATACATATTATTTCTACATCAGAAGATTCAAAAATGTCAACCAAAGTGCATATTAAAGAGTTCTTCACTGCTAACAGTATTCCACCACCGACAGTGTCCAAGTCGTTTGAATGGTATCGATCTCATCTGAAGATTTGGTAGTTTGTGTCGAAGAGTTCAGAATCTAAGAATGAATCATTCAGCCAAGTTTCTGTCATTACAACAACATCGTGAGGAAGACTATTAATATTTTTATAGACCGTATTGATCTTAGTCATTAAACCATTAACATTCTGGTAATAAATCAGTACTTGTTTACCCCTTGAACAGAATGAACGTAGCTGCAGCTGGTAGCAAGAGTTGAATTTAGTTTAACTTCTGCTGCACCATACATTCCTTGCTACATTTACAGCTTCTCATTGTGGCACTGTATACTATTTTTGTATCTTTCTACTTTGACAGTGCTACACGCGACAACTACAGCTACACCATTCTGTTCGGCCAGTTAAGCTGCTTCTTTGGTGATTTAGTATTGTCCGGGTCTCTCGAAAAGGGTTGTGATATGTAGTTTTCTCGTTAAATTGTTTATTTTTGAATTCGTGCATGATTAAACCCTTAGGCCATAATAATGAAGAGTTTAGAATGCCAAAAATTGAGTCTGGGGCTCGGATTTTAAACGATGCATATTTCGAATAGTTACGATGTATCATTTTCACAACTTTTATAATTGTCGATGTTCCAATTTTATTAAAGATAAAATTTTTAATGTCAAGGGCGTTTATTGAAGGGTCGAGCTTAGAAACAAATAAAGTTCGATGGCCTTCAACTACTTTAAGTTCAGATAAGAAAGGTGATATTAAATGCATGTCTCTAAATGGTTGAGGATAAGAAGCCTTATTTGAAGTTTTGAATGATAAACATGTGGTTGGGCATTCAATTGAAGTTTTTGGCGAATTTGTTGTTGTTTCTGATGTTGATACGACTGTAGGATTTGCTGCTACTGCGGTATGCACGGATACATTGGGTGATGAAGATGATGACATTGAAGGATGTGGAGGACTTTGACTAGGTGGTGATGGTGATGCAGTGATACATAAAGTGGCAGGATTCTTCAATAATGGAGTAGTTTGAGAAAGATCAGTATCAATTTCATCAATTTTTCGTTTTAATGATGTTGAATCAGTTAGCGGTGGATTATTTGTTTTATAGCTTTGTTCGTTAAGTGGTTCCATTTGATGCGATATAGGAATAGGAACATTGACTATTATTCTTTCAACTTTTTCGGTAAGAAAATTTAATTGTTTTTGTAGATTATCAAGGTTATGTGTGTTTTGAAGTACATCTCTAGTCATATTAGTGTATAAAAATGAGTCACACACGTCACAAAAATAATAAAATGATTTTATTTCCTTAAATAGTTTTATAGTGCTAAACGGAGCGTCGATACAAGCGATATGAAATAATATTCGACAGTTGCCATGACACATAATTGAGTCGATCAGATAGTCGCTAATGTTTTCACACAGAGTGCACACCGACATTATTATTATTAAAAGAAGTTGTTAATGGATTTTGCCTCTGCTTGATTTTCAATATTTTCATAGTTTCAACTATAGAACCTGCCTCTTCTTTGTTAAGGTGATCTACTTCTAGGACTTCTCCTAATTCTAGAAGTCTATTATTTATTTCATTATAATTTTTGTAATTTTTAATGTGATAAACATGAAAATTTTCAGAATTTTCAAAAAATTTTGAGGAATGGTTATTTCTTTCTCTGATGTATTAAGAATTGATAATGAAGCCGTTTTCAACTTTTGCCATAGAACTAGCTATATAGACTTGTAAAAGAATTTCTTTTGGCAAAATAATGACTTCATTGTCTTCTGATAATGGACCATACTTTATATATTGTTCCATTCTGGCAGGAATTTTTATTAATTATTCATCATCTGAATACGTAATTTGATATGACTTGCCGTCTTTTTGGAGTATTATCATTTTGGATTTGTAATTAATAGTTGCGTTAGTTTTATTTAGGAAGTCTTCACCAATTATATCGTCGTAATCTATGGCAAAATGATCTTTCACTATGCGAAATTCGTGATTTATAATTTCGTTATCTGAAATTTGTACCTGAACAATTGTGACACCTAACATGGTAATTTCGTCTGGAGAAATACCTACCTTGAATTATAAGAGGATTCTTATTGTTGTACACTAAGGTTTTATTTTTCAGACAACCTCTTTTTATTAAGCTTATGGAAGCTTCTGTATCGATTAGAAAAGAACTTTTGTTTATTTTCCTTTGTGAAATTTTAAAATCTATTTTGCTCCTGCAAATTTGATTTGAATTTATGTTAAGCAACTAGATCTAGAATTGTAGTTGTGATCAGGGTTGTCAGATGTGGCGATTTGTCGCCAAACAGGCGATATGAAATTTGATTTGGCGACACGAAAATCGGTTTGGCGATGTACCTTAAAAAAGGCGATATTTTTAGGTTTTGGCGATTTTAATTTTTTTAATCAAAGTCGTAATATCTTCGGTCAAAAGGTAAAGCTCACGGAGTACAGAAAATATATTAAAGTAAATGAGAATGCAATTAATTTTTAAATCCAAGAGGTCTCATTTTGCAAGGTATTTACTAACACATTGAAATATATGCCCAGAAACTTTATTTCAAAATTTGCGGAACGTGACTTCAGCTTCAAAAAATTGTTTTCAACATAATTTCAAACGTATATTTAAATAGATTGTGATTGTGAGTAGTTTTACCTTTTAAACGAAGACGACATTGTTTTTTTTCTGATCTTCACTTAACGCTGTGGCTCCATTGGCAATGTTTGAGGCAGTTGCAATTGGAATAGGAATGGCAATTATTTGCTTGACTGCAAATGCAGTCAAATGCTGTTCAAATCCCCTGTTTTTAATAAAATTTAATTTTAATTCACTATATTTTGTCATGTGCGTTGTCATATTCTACGATTTAATTAATTAAATATTGCCAATGGAGCCGCTGGGTAAACCTCGCATCTTTTTTATTGGTCTGCTAAAACTTAGGCATCAACATACTAAATTTAATCGCACTCAAAACTGAACATCGATTCTTTCCCATCACTGAAATAATTTTATAACATTTTTGTGATTTTTGAATTTGGTCATTTATAAAGTGGAAAATTTTAAATTTGGCGATTTTTTGGCGATTTATATTTTGCCTTTGGCGATTCCGCTTTTTTAAACCTGACAACCCTGGTTGTGATTTGGAATGAAATTCTGAGATATGTCTAGAGATGATTTAAGATTTTGGTCTAAATGGAATTTTAGAGAACGAGTTTGATCTGGATTATGTAAAATTCGAATTCGTTTGACTGAGGCTTAGATTAAGATTTTATTTTTGATTAAGATTTAGAATCTTCCGGTGCGATCTAAATTTGACACTCTGCTTTGAAAGTGTTTAATACTTGGAATCCCTTTCAGATTTCGCTGAACCGAGTTGGGGAATTGTCCAACCCAGTTATTTTGGAGTTTGATTAACTTGGGACCTGTTGTTATTGTTCGCATTATTATATGCTCTTTTCCGGCCCCTGATTTTTACAATAAGAACAAATTTTAATATTTGTTTCGGTATTTCCTGAATAATTATTGAAAGGACTTCGAGGTGGAAAAGGAGGCCGAGAAGAATTCGGACCTGATGAATTATTAACGTTTGGCCTACTATTATTTTGTTGTCTAGAATTTTGAAACAGCGTATTGTTTTGGTTATAAGAGTATGTTTTATTTTCAGCTTCATTAACGGCTCTATCGAAATTAAATGTCGAAATTTTTCTTCTTTAGGTGCCAGTTATAGCTATCATTAAAACTCATCATTGAAAACTTTAATGATTGATTTTGAGACTTTTAGAAAGCAAATTCAATTATTATTTTGATAGATGATTAAAGCTCAAGACTTAATTAATATTTCTTGTGAAAAAAAAATTCAAAAAGGCCCAACTTTCCACAAAAACTGACTTTTAATTTTTCAATGATCATTGGTAAGGTAGTTCACTCATTGAAATAAGAAAAGTCTTTTTATGTGGAAAGTTGGGCCTATTTGAACAATTTTTTTGGCTAGAAATATTAATTAAGTCTTTAGCTTTATTTTTCCATCAAAATAATAAATGATTTTACTTCCTAAACGTCTAAAAATCAATCATTAAAATTTTCAATGATGAGTTTCAATGATAGCAGCTATAACTAGAACCTTATTTTTTTTGTAATTTACACTGAATTAAGGGCCTGTATGCCGATTTCTTTGTTTTCTAATAACTTTCCTACGGTAATAGTTGAGAATTTAGACTTTATTTCTATTTTTCGATTCCTAAGATTAATGTACGGACTCATAAGAACAAGAAATAATAAAAAAAAAACAAGTTGAGCACAAATTGCTGAAAAGTATAAAATATTTAAAATATTCTAACAAAAAAACACTTGCTTCAAAATTGTCTGCTTTTCAGGATGCTTGAAGTTTGTCGTTGTTGCTTTTTTTCGGTTAGAATCTTCACTTCACTCGAATTTCCAGTCATTGATTTTTTTTCTTCAAAAATCTATGTTCTAAATTTTGTATCTGCTGACTGGCCTATTAGTCTGATTTTCACTTTTATTTGGAATTAGCTAAAACCAATAGCTATCCCACCGCTGTCACTAATTTGTTATGTCCGCCAGGATTTGTTACTTGAGGAAACACTATGAATTTAAGAGATAGAAATAAACACTGTTTTTTTTTTTAATATGAAATAAATTTTATTTTTGATATTTTTGTGGTTGGGGCATAACAACATTTCATATTCTTATCTCTCTGACATATCTAATTTATTCAGTCACATCACATTATCTGAAACTTACTCTACGCTGACTCAGGCTACACAATCTCTAACCACAAAATTAATCAACAAAGCTGACGGCCTCTTTGAACCACACACGCTTCCGCTACCGGCACGCAACACCACTGATTAACTCGTACCACACACCAAATATCTTATCTTTCTACTGTCTCTTTCTCGTTCCAAATTCCCACCACCAAGTTCCCCATTACCTACTCCAGAGAAAATTCTTGCTGCCACAGATGCCGTCCAAAAACGCTTTCGCAGATCGCAAGATACTCCAGAAAGAACTATGAATTAAATTGAGAACACATCGACCTTCTGAAAGCTAAAGAAAAGCGTAAGGAGAAAGAGAATATCTAAAAAAAAATCAACAACATAATGATCTCTTAGGCCGTGTGCCAATTGCGTTAAAATCCTGGTTAAATTTGATCCCATGGCTAAATTTTGACATTACCGAGGTGAATATAGACTTCAAAATTTAACCTGCTCAGGAGCTCGTTAAAATTTTAGTCGGTGGTTAATTTTTGACGGCTGCGTATCTTAAGCGATCCGGATTTGTTTGTGTTGTTGTAAACCCTTATAAAAAAAACTGCTGAGGGAGATGAATGTAGATAAATATTTTATTTTGCTATCAAGAAGTCATGAATCCTATAGGGGGGTTTACATAGACCAACATGCTCGACAACATGGCTCGATGGAAAAAATAACTGTACACCCAACTTTGCGTTTACATGGATAGTGATGTTGTCGAGCATCATTATTTTTCATTTTTTGGAACAAACGCACGCAGTATGGCTTGCAAATTTTTTTTTATAAAATTCGCTTTTTATTTCCCAAACCTCTCTAAAGTCTCTTAAAATACGAAAAACTGTCTCCACAACTCATTATTTGTTACTGTTGCCATTTTTTCCCGTCACCGTGGCTAAATAATGCAAAAACATATACCGATGTTGTCGAGCATCTGTTTACACAAGTTGGCTGGTTGGACGAGCCAGCAAGTTTTCAAAAAATTTTGAAATCCGTCGAGCATGTTGGTCCAGCAGTTTTTTTCGCGTTTAAATGATCGAGCATGGCTCGACAGCTCCCATGCTGTCGAGCATGTTGGTCCATGTAAACCCCCCTTATCGGGAAAGATGAAAAATGGAAAAAAAAAACTAAAATTAAATGAAAGGATTAAGAAATATAGACAAATACCTTATAATAAATTTAAGTATGCACTCAAGAAGAAGTTTGAATAACTTGAGTAAAATCCTTGATAATGTAAAAGAATCAATAAAATTTATTGAAAATACTTTTTCAGATGATTCATTCATTTTGCAAACTGATATGTTTGTGAACTATCATTACTGAGAAAAATGCAACAACAAATCTAATGGAAAGTGAATGTAAAAAAAAAAATCCCATTTAATCCAATTGACACAGCAAAAACCTTAAATTTTACTCACCCCTATAAAAAGGGATAACATTTAACTGGGATCAAATTTAACCAGAATTTTAACGCAATTGGCACACGGCCTTAGAAGTTAAGTTGAAAAAGTTGAAGTACCATTTACAATCTCTTCAGGACTAGTTACTTAACAGAACGTTTCCTAGAAGTTCCTTCGAGTATTAATCAAACTGTATGCAATATGCATGCAAGGAGACTATTTTTGGTTTGATTTTTTTTTAATGAAATTGAATTTTTATTTTCTTTTTATGTGTTTTGTGAGTTCCTTTTAGTACCTATTTTAATAAAATAGAATGCAGTAAAGCTGTATTCAAATACTAACTTATATTAACCGTCTCTACCTCAATCGCCTCATCTCTGCCATCCATGGAATTAAGGTTTTCTCCTTCTATTATCTCCGGATCTGGAATGCTGTATCTGCGACAAATATTGTGCAGTGCACAGTAGACATTACCTATTTGGATAGCCTTTTTAGGACTGTAGTGTTATTTGCAATCATCTTTTTCTGTGAGCAAGTGGTAGCATTTTTCATGTTAGTTCTTTTTAGTACTCACTTTGACAGCTGTTTTTCATAATGAGTTCGGGAATCGCCTTGCGCGTGTTTGTGAAATGATAAAATGATAAAACTTTGTGAAAACTGAAATGATAACTTTGTTTTCATTTCACAGTTTCACAGATCGAGAATTGACCCCAAGTATTGTATGTTTGTCGTTATAAGATGTAGTTATAGGGTGTATGTAATTGATGTAGAAGCCCTTAAATCGGCCATATCGAAATAACATGACCCAATAATTAAAACACTAGATATATTTTTTTTTTCCAAATTATTTTATTTAATTTGATATGAAATTTTACTCTCACAACTGAAAAGTTATAAAGATTTTGGGGTTAGATATTTTAGTTTTAGATATATTAAAAATATTTTTGTAATTTGTATAAGAAATTTATTCGTTTTAAGAAATTTTACAAAAAAATTTAATACGCAAATTCTTATATCTAGATGTTTGTATACAAAATATGGTTATTTTAATGACATTTCACTTTTAACAAATAATTCGTTTTTGATTTAACTAAACTATGTACATAGTACATACATATGTATTTTTGTTATCAAATAAAAATCTGATAATATTATAAATTTATTGCATAGTTATATTACATGTACATATTCCTCATTGTTAAATTATATTTTTATTATATTTAAATAATAATTAACCTTCAAAAGATGAAAAAAAAAACAATATAACATTTAATAAATAGAATTAATAAATGAAAGTAGACACTATAAGATTTTAAGAATGTAAATAATTTTCTATGAGAAATATTTAATTTAAATTGACTCGCATTAAAATAATACAGGAAAATTATCACAGGTTTTTTTTTTACTAGTGGTTACATAGCTTTGGTATTACTCATTTAATATCTTGTATATCTATATAAATTTAGATTTAACTGGTGTACAAGTTCAAAATTTAACTATTATAATAATATAGTTACCTAATTGGTTTGACACGACAAATTTCTGAAATGTTTTAATAAATTAAAATCCAAAAATAATAGGAACTTACAAATCAATCCAATTGAATGAAAATTGCTTACATTATCCCACTTTAAAAAAATAACATAAGTTTATTTTCATTTTGCATTAAATTATTATCAAGAGATTGGTTCTCACAATAAATAACTTAATTTTCCAAATATGTTTAAATTTAAAAACTGGAAATTATCATAATAAAAAGCCAACAACAAAAAAACGCTATCAAACTATAGTTCAGTTATAAAAAGGAGGATTGACAATTGATTAATAATACTCCTTACCTTGGGGTCTCGACTAAGGGCTATAAACAAGAGGTAGTTATAAAAAAGAGCTACATACATATGTACATGTGATTTTCTCTGGAGACAAAGTTCATTGAAATCCTTACCAAATCTCAAAATCCTCTACTTGTTTTATATAAGGTATCTATGTACATAGGTTAAACTGTCTAACAGTGAGGCATGTTAAACAGTGAACCATTAAAGTTTTCTGCTTTCCCGTACAGTCGACAAATTTAAAAAAAAAATATAGAAATAACCGCGTTTTGGTCCATTACAAAAAGTTGGAGCTGCTCCCGCAAAGCATGAATATATGAAACTGCTATTCTGTAAATGAGAAATCGTACTTCTTGTTTGTGTTCTTCATGGGAAAGTAATGTGTCTAGTAGTCTGGTCAGGAAACTGAATCCCGTGCCCTTTTTGGCGGGGACCTTTTTTATGACTGGAATTCATTCCCTACACATTAAGGGTGAAGGTTAGCTTTTAAAAATGGCGCCCAAGCGAAAGGACTGCAGAAATGACTCGCAAACTAAATTTCACCGTTAGTGTGTAAGGAATTAGTACGAGTCAGAAAACAAAGTCCCCGCCAAAAAGCGCACGGGATTCAGTTTCCTAAAAGGACTCTTAGACACATTACTCGTACTTTCCCATCAAGAACATAAACGAAAAGTAAGATGTCATATTTACATAATAGCAGTTTCACTAGATCTCACAAAAGGGTTTCACCAAATAGAAAGTCAATAAAAGGAACAAGAAAAAACTGCATTTGCAACATAATCAGGCCTTTACGAATTTGTGCGCATCCCTTCCTGTTTAAAAAATGCACCAGCAACATTCCAAAAACTCATGAACGAAGTCTTGCAGAAAAGTCATAGGAACAATTTGTTTTATAGGCATACCTCGATAATATAATCATCTTTTCCACTAGTCTCCAAGAACATTAAGATTCACTAAACAAAGTTTTAAGTACTCTCAAGAAAACAAATCTTAATGTACCCTTAAACAAATCAGAATTTTTAAGGATGGAAACAAAATTCCTATAGGCCCCATTGTAACATGAGACGATATTAAACCTAACCCTAATAAAGTAAAAACAATAGACAATTTCCCCAGTATTATGTAAAAGGGTATTACAGGAAATTCATTCCAGATTACACGGGTATAATAATAAAATCATAAACCATATGTCTAAGGAACAATGCAAACATTGACAAAAATAACCAAGTATACCAGGAAGGACTACTAATAAACTACAAAAAAAAATCATGTCATACGATCTACTCAACCGTCACCCAGACTATAACAAAAAGTTTGTCCCATTTTTTAAATGCAGAAGCGAAGAATAGCAATTCTTTCATAATCAGTGAAACTTTGAAAACCTTATTTATAAACAATTTTTCGCGATTGCATAACACATCTTTTATATACTTTTAAATATTTGAAGAGCTCACTTGCTTACACCCATGAAAATTTCGTGTGTTATCATCAAAACTATCATTAGCACGACCGCAATGTGAAATTCCAAAAACATTTCTACCCCATAAATACTAGCAACTATTGTTTCAGTATTGATCCTCTACATAATCACCATACTATATGTTCGCAATACATAATAGCAAACGCCAAACCAGGAGGTCCATGAACTCTCGCATTTCCCAACATAAACCGAACCAATATGCTACAGCTCACCAGGTATTTGGTGGAAAGTTTTCATCTACTTGACGTTGATTTCCAACCATGGCGCAGAGTCACCCTCGTAAAACCTTTGACAGGTTTATTTGATGAAAAGGTTGACACTTTGAAATCGATGTTGAGATCCCAGCTCGACCCGTTAGGACGTGGCCTTAGCCTGGAAGATTCTGGCGATAGGCGATTCGTCCTTTAATTCAAAATCCACACATTACATTGTTGGAATTTCACAGGTGACATAATCAGTATGTCTGTTTCAAGACTTTACTGATTGTAAGTCGGCAGTGTATGGCCGTCAATACTAGATTCATATCAGACACAGCACGTCCGATTCTTTCAATTTAGTAAATACCATAAGCAACGATCTGCATTTCCTGTTGCTGTCACACTTTGCTGTCAATTTGTCAAGTGTCAATCATATTTAATGTCATAATTTTGGAAGGTATGAATTTCAATTCCATTTTGATTTTAATTCAAAGTCAATTAAAACTCATTTCAAATATCAAGTTAAGTGAATTTTCATATTAAATAAAACATTATAATATCAACCACCAACCGAACGACATTGTTTAATTTTAACCTTTATTGGAGATAATAGACGATGATGATCGATTAAGTATAGAAGACAGCCAATTAACAATTTATAACCAGAGTTACAAAATGACCGCGGTTATAATTTAACTTAAAATAACCTCGGTCATAAAGTGGTCTGTAATTGGTTAATATTTTAACTAGTGTTTTAAGTGTTACCACTGGTTTCATTTTGAATGTGCCTCAATAAATGATGAAAAACTAAAGCATTTTGCAAATAATTGAGTCCCAATAGAAAGAATTCAAGATATTGTTTGAAAACATAATTAATATTTATGAAAATATTTAGTATGAGTATAGATGCATGTTCGACAATGTAAAGAACATCAAGGTTATTTTTATGATTAAAAAAACGAATCAAATCAAAAAATTATTAGTCTTTAAGAACTAAAAAATCGTGTCAATTTTGACTATTGTGTCGCAGTGGTAACACTGACCGCGAATGTCTTTTTTTTCTCTTCTTCATTTTTGCATAACCAGCAGTTTTAGTTGTGGACTTGATTTGAGTAAGTGCGCGTCGTTTCGGTAGTGCGTAGTGTTCTAAAAATTAAAAGTGTTAAGGAATAATTAAAGTCTAAGAAATAATAAACTAATAATAATCGAAAAAAAAGTAAGTCAAATAAAATTCTTTTTGTTATATGTGTCCATATGGACATAAGTAAAAAAGCAACCCAAACAACAACAAAAATAAACTTAATAACACAGCTTCAGTGATTTTTTTACTTGTGTCCATATGGAAGAAGTTGAAAAATAACTCGAGCTGTGTTGTTTAAGTTACTTTTTTACTTAAAAGTAACTCAAACAACACAACTCGAGCTATTTTTCTACTTCTTCCAGAGCTGTGTTGTTTAAGTTACTTTTTTACTTAAAAGTAACTCAAACAACACAACTCGAGCTATTTTTCTACTTCTTGCATATGGACACAAGTAAAAAATAACTGAAGCTGTGCTGTTTGAGTTACTTTTTTTTGTTACTTGTTTGGCCACTTTATTGGCCCACTCACCAGTAGACTTAACGTCTTAAGTAGAGATATTCTTTGAGACGATCGCTCATTGGCTATAGATCATTTTTTATTTGTTTTTCGAAACAATAACAATATAATAACATAAGGCATCAAGCCTCAGTAGATTATTATCACGGAATCAACAGCACAAATTGCTGTTTAAAATAAACAAAACATTTTGAACTAAAATTAAAATCAGTCTATTGATTTCTTTCCTAAAATCAATCAAATTTACATAAATATTGATTCTTCTTCTCCAGTGTTTGTATGTTCTTAAACCATAACTAAATTATTGTTTTTCACTTTAGTTCTTAAAATTATTTAAGAGCAACCAAAAATTATAAATTTGTCAAAAAAAACTGTAACTTATCAAATTTCAATCCGAACTTTAACAGTCAGTACATCGTCGAGAAAGGAGACAGGTCAGAACATTAAAGAAATATGAAAATTTGCTAAACCGTTAGCGAGATTTATGCCAGTATCTGAAAAAACTAGCTAGGAAAATGAAATGATAATGTCATTACCTAACTTTAGTTTTTAACTTGGTATGACAACTTAATCCTTATATCAAACATAGATCCTTTATTAATTTTTGAATAAGTTATGCAGAATTTGAAAACAAATCATCAGGATATACTGAATACTGCAAGAATATCATAAGGAGCTTTTGAATAATTAAATCTTCTTGAAAAGATTTATAAATGTATCTACCACAACATCAAAATATGGTTGCCATTTTGATAATTTTCCATGGTCTTCAAACCTATTTCAAGATGGCCAAATACATGCGCATGCTGCTTTCTTCAAAAAAGAATTGTTATGCATGCAGTTACGTCTGACACTCCACCTATATCCAACATCCCGTTACCCTTTACACGCCCCTTTGCCTAACGGCATTCTTTTCAAAGCCATAACGGTTTCCCACCATTTTTGCTTATCTAGCAAAACATATATTAAACGGATACACCCCCTTTCCCCTACCTAGCCTACAAATAAATATAAAATAATATTCATATTTCATTTGACGCAAATGAAATATGAATACTTTGAAAACAAGTGCATTCCATTCTCATGGGAATCATTTTCAAGCTGCATTGTTCCGATACCTGGTGGAAGAATTCATAATAGATTTTTAGTTAGTCTTAATCCAACAAGCTAATCGAAAGGTGCAGCGACGCTGAAGACGGCGGCCTTTCCCTTAGTACTTAATTAATAAATCAATGTTAGAATAAGTGCTCAAAATAAATAAATAAAAAAAAAAATAATAAAGAAAATAAAAGAAGAAAAAAAGAAACAGTTATGTTTTTTTTTTAAATAAGCTCGGAAACCACGATATAATTGGCGCAGTCGATAAACGCACGAAAAAGTGTATATTTCGTAAACATTCGATTAAGAATTAAAACGAAAAAGTGCGTATATTTCGTAAATGTTTCGATTAAGAAACAAGCAAAGTGGTTCGCTTAAGAACATGCATATGTGAAAAATTAAAAAAAAAATTTCGAACAAGAAATTAATGTTCACTTAGGAACAAGCAAAGTGGTTCGCTTAAGAACATATGTACATAATATGTGAAAAATAAAAAAAAATCGAACAAGAAATTAGTGTTTACGTAGTTACAAAATCAAAAAGTTTCGAATGAGAAATCAGTTCATTTTGGAACACGAAAGAATAAAGTGCGTTTGTGAAAAAAAAACAGTGCGCTGCAATATACTATTTAAAAAAAAACGATACAAGTGCGATTAAATTTTATAAAATAAGTGATTGGACAGAGAAGAAAAGGTACTAATAAAATTATTTAAGACTCTTTCAACAAAACATACGAAGAGCCCAAAAATGACAGACCCAGCAGAAGCAAGAGCAGCAGCAGCGACGGCAGCTAATACAGACAGCAAAATTTTTCATCATTCTTTTAACAACGCTAATAACAAAGACATTTGGACAAACAATTGACGTATACAACTTAAACTCTGGAAACGGGTTTACAACAGTAAAAGACATAAAAATACCAGTAATTACAGGACATACAAAAATACTTCACAGCATTAATCTTACTTCATGCACCGAGAACTTGGACATAAATGAACATAACATTAATAAACTTAACTTCAAGAAGGATTACCCTACCATGAAACATGACTTTTTACTATTAGCAAAAGAAAAAGAAAATTTAATAGGACACGGTCATCATAAACCAAGACGAGGTTTAATCAACATAGCTGGTAAAGGTTTAAAAAATTTAACAGGAACTATGGATTATGAAGATGAGCTCGAAATCAGAAAAAGTTTAGAGATAAATAAAAATAGCAATGCAAACCTAATCAATGGTCTTAACGACCAAATTAAGATAAATTCCCATTTTAATGAAGCAATTAATAATATTACAAAACACATTAACAGTCAACAACTAGAAATAAAGAATCAGATCTTAAATTTAGGAAATGCAATAAATAAATAAATTTCACAAATAACCAAAATGCAACAAGCATTTAGAATTCAGTATGACATTCAGTTATTGAGAGAACAAGTGAAGAAAGTTAAAGACAATCTTCTTCTCAGCCAATTAGGAGTTTTAGGAAAAGATATTCTATCAACAGAAGAAAGATCGAAATTTAATGTAACAATAGACAAATTATCACTTATAAAAAGTTCCGTTCTTATCCACGAAAACCAAGTTATATTTGTTCTCCAAATTCCAAAATTATTCAAACGTAAATTTTTATAAAATACTTTTAGAGCCAATTCCTAATCAAGACAATCTCGAAATATTAACACCTTATGTAAACTTTATAAGAGGCGATAATGTTAATTACGAATATGTAAATAGAACTGTAAAATTTGAAGATTTAAAGATTATAAGTGACGAGTGTATACAAAATATTTTTGAAGAAAATACAACATGTAAATTTATAGTAAACAAGAATATGGAAATAAAACAATTAACAAATAATATTGTAATCCTGAAAAATATGCCAAAAACTTTAATTGAACATAACTGTAACAACTTTAAAATCGAGATAAAAGGAAATTATGTTATAAAATTCGAAAATTGTATAGTAAAAATTAATAATATTAAGTATGAAAACTTTATATACTATGAAAGTTTTATAATCCCAAATTTAAATAATGTAAAAGTTAAAACAATTGACATGAATTTTTCCACTGCAGAAATACACGCGAGAAATATTGAAAATAGGAAATTCATTGATTTGACGCAAATGAAATATGAATACTTTGAAAACAACTGCATTCCATTCTCATGGGAATTGTTTTCAAGCTGCATTGTTCCGATACCTGGTGGAAGAATTCATAATAGATTTTAAGTTAGTCTTAATCCAACAAGCTAATCGAAAGGTGCAGCGACGCTGAAGACGGTGGCCTTTCCCTTAGTACTTAATTAATAAATCAATGTTAGAATAAGTGCTCAAAATAAATAAATAAATACAAAAAAAAATAATAAAGAAAATAAAGAAGAATTTTATTAATTTAGTACTATTAAACAAAACAAAACGAAAAGAAATACAAAATAACTCGAGTTTTAAATAAAGAAAAAAAAAGAAACAAAAAATCCAAGGGAAGCAACACTGTTTCCAATTGTGTGTTGTCTGCCCCACCACCTACGAATGAAAGGTGTTTCTTTTTTATGCTGTGGTCGTTGCTGCTGCCATTGCTGGGTTCTACCAAGTGTTTTTTAGATCTTCTTGCTATCATCATCTGGACAGAAACATTACTTGAACCATAAAGTACGAGCATTCATGTTAAATAATATTTATTTCTCTGGTCTGAGATAATCATAATGAAAGAAGATCTCATTCCATTCATTTATCTACACTTGGACAACACCGAAGAGTAAGTTAAAAGATATCAACCCTGAACTATTAGAGTAAAACAACATCTAGTGTGTAAGCACCTTTAGTCGCAAACATAGCGAAAATCGTTCAGAGCCAAAAACATTCATGTGCGAACAGAAAATAGTTTCCGAACAGACCAATTGGATTCAATGCCATTGTATTCGAGGAATCCGGTCGCCATGTTGGTTAAGCTATCATTTTTAAGCGACATGGTTCGTCCATTTCTTTTCCGTCTGGCCGTTGTGGAGTAAAGTATATTATCTTAAATATAAAAATAGTAAAATCTTTAAGTGGTTGTAAGGTAATTTAAACAATAGTAAAACCACATACAACACCTCACAACAGAGCACGCACTTTGCCCCTTTTCAACTTAGTCGTGATTCTAAAGAAGGAATTACAACATTCCGAAATGCATACAAGGTAGGTACTCCTTTTAACTCGTTTTTTATATTTTGTGTTGTACAATTTGTGATTAGTGTTAAAAGTAAATTATTTGTGAAATCATTTAAGGTGTTCGGTTCAATTATTTGATTTTATAACATTAGATTTCACGTCGTTCAAGAAAACAATCTTATTTAATAGTAAAATAATTGAACAAGATTAACTCAGTGAATTTTAGCAGCAAATTATAACATGAAAAAAATTACTAGCCAAAGTGAGCAAAACTAATCAATATTAATTAATATTTGTTAATTAAGTAAAATCTGAACAGACAAAAAGGTAAACCATTTTTTCCATTTTTCGTAACAATCGATGAGCGATTTACGCAAAAATAATATTCCTTGAACACATTCTTATAATTTTTTGTTTACCATATTCAATCCATACAGGCATGTCGGAGAAAACACATGGACGTGACTGTACAAAAGCAAGAAAATCATAAGACCCTGAAAACCTCAAAACTTGTTAAAGCAATAAAAAAGCGAGAAAACCTCCAACTAGATCCTTAGCTCAGGAATTTTCGACAACTATTATTTTTTGTTTTGAGATGCCCAGACGGGAACTGCATTTCATAGAGATACATTTCTTGGAGCACATTTCTTGGTGATATATTTCTCAAAAATACGTTCTCGGGTTTATTAAGTGCAAGAGTATTGCACCGATAACTACAAAAAGTTTATTCATATCCAGGGATAAATCAAGAAACGACCCCGAGTGGCAAAATGAAATCCCATTTCGCAAGGTGAACGTAAAGACTTCGCACTTAAAAGTACCTATATAATCCATCGTCGCATCGGAAACATACATACAAACATATTGTATCAAGCTTCAGTACATCAAATTTGCTTCCATATGTATAGTCAGTCAAGTCACGCTGTAATTCTTCTGACATACAAACATCCAGTCAGTAAGAGCTCAGTATAATTCATCAGACAAGAAAAAAATTCAGATAACATTTCCAGTCAGTCAAAGCAGTTGACCTGAAAGTTTTTAGAAAGTTTTATCAGTCAAGTCTAGTAATCAAGTTAATTCAACATCAGCAATCAAGTCTAAAAAAGAAGAAAACTGTACCTAAATTAGGAGCAAACTTACCTAAGCTAGAAGTTATCTTTAAGGCTAAATAAAGCAAGATGAAAGTGAGCAATCTAAAGGATTTGGTATTGTACTTTATTATGTACATTACAGATGGCGCCCAACGTGGGGAATGAAACTAATGGTAGTTTTGGGTATTCAACAGGAGGATCCAAATGTAAATGTATTTATTATATATACATTACAACAACACAGAGGGTGTGTTCCCCTGAACAAATACATATAATCTACGCACTCGAAAAATTTAATCTAAAATATAAGTTTAAAGATCAATAAATTTTAGATTAGAATTTCAATTTCAAGAAACTACTAGCGTAAGTGGGCAAAATTAGCCCATTTTTCAGGCACGAGAATGCCTTAATCTATAGTTGTTAATTAAGTAAAATCTGAACAGACAAAAAGGTAAATAGTTTTTTACATTTTTCATAACAATCGATAAGCGATTTACGCGAAAAATAAGAAAAACCCCATATATTCCGGGAACACGTTCTTATGATTTTTATTTTCTATACAATTCTTACAGTACAGGTATGTCGGAGAAAATATGTGGATGTGAGTTTAAAAAAAGTAAGAAAATCATAAAATCATAAACCCCTGATAACCTCAACAATTGTTAAAGCAACAAATAAGCGAGGAAACTTCCGAGCACTGGTGGCTCAGGAATTTTTTAGACGGCCAGACGGGATAGAGATACATTTCTTGGAAAAAAATTTCTCAAAGATACGTTTTCGGGTTTTTTTTAGTCATCAGTCAAGTCCAGTAATAAGAAGAAAACTGTACCTAAAGGTGGAGCAAAATTACCTAAGCTAGAAGTTATCTTCGAGGCACAATAAGCCAAGATGAAAGAGTGTAATCTAAAGGATTTGGTATTGTAATTTATGTACATTACATTACGAATAGCGCCCAACGTGGGGAACGAAACTAATGGTAGTTCTTGATTCATTGATTTCCATGAAAAAGATGGAGACGATCAACAAAAGCAACAACTACAGCAGCCGGGGCAGAAGGAAGTAAATTTAACAATATTAAATAGTGAGGTAGAAATTGAAAACTCGCAGAAGCGTTCAGTTTATAACAGTTTTTCAGGATTACTTTAAAAATAATAATTAAACGTGAAAACTGACTTTTATGTGTGACTACAAGAACATTTTTTGAGGAATTCTGAAGGTATTAACACTGATCATTTATGCATAACAATAACGTTTATAAAGATACCTTCAGCAATGGGGAAAAACAAGAACATTTCTGATAAATATAAAACATTTACTGAAGAATGCCTAAAGCGTAAAGGTATATAATGTAATCAGAATAAGGATAATTTAGGCCTCCCTGGTGCGCTGGTAGTAGCAAAAGTATAAAGTTTTGATGAAGAAACTGAGTTTAAACGAGCAGTTGGCTTTGCCAAGGTTCAAACTCAAAGAACTTTTTAAAACTCATCAATAACGCACAGATTTCTATACCGACTGAAGAGTGTGGAATTCCAGAACTTAAAACATCCCAAAATTATTCACACGGTATATAACTGGCTACTTATATGGGTCAAAAGGACGAACATTTCTTTTTGAAGGAACTAAAAATGGAAATAATAATAATGCTGGTGATAAAGAAAAAAAGAAATGTATTGTTTTGTGACAATCACTACAGCGTTATCACATCACTAAACGCTGCTTTTTGCTGTGGCTATTATTGCGAGGATTGTCATGTACCATATAACACGAAGAGTGATCATAGATGTAGAGGAACATGTCCTCAATGTCAACAATCACCAAGTTGTAGCAAAGCTATTAATCTAATTTTCTGTGGTGATTGTACCTAATATAAGCTTGAGAGTACAACTCTGTTTCGACCATCGTATAAAGTGAATGGATCATCAGGTATTTATTATTTCTTTTTATATTCAAAATCTAAAATTGAATTTTATTACAAAATTCTTCTTTATTCATCAGTTAAAAATTAAATAAGTCAACAAATGAAGAGATGTTATTCATTCTTGAAAACTTATGCTTCATCCCGTAAACATGTTTGTGGGTGCAGTGTTGGAAAGATTATTGGCATCTAGTAGACAGGCCTTACGTATAATATCCTAACTTCATTTTCTATCTTATTCCACAAAGTATTTACTTGTCTTTACTGTCGCCATCTTAAGCTTGTGGAAAAAAAAAAAACGTAGCAAGAAATTTAAGCTTCAATAAACGAAAAAAAAAAATCATATTAATGCTCAAAATCAGGCTGTTGGTGAACTATATCAAGACATGGAAATTAACGATAAAATTAAATGTGATATAATGTAAGTGACCTTAAAACCATCTCTAAACTGTTCATGGGGTAACACTAAGATATCCTTCAAATTAGCGAGTAAACCTTTTTAAGGTATATAAAGAGGTTCCAAACGCTACTATCAACTAGTAGCTATTTTTAGGAAAAAAATTGTTGAAAATGCCGATAGTGTAAAGATATTTTAGTAAGTCTCGTACCTACATTAAGTGATAAGAGACCATTACATCTAATAAAAGAACTATTGTCAACTCTTCGATTAGGTAAATTGTCCATAAACGAGTATTATGACAAAGTCTAAAACACAGCTAACCCTTATAACCAATAAGGCTATAATGAAGTTTAACGGAAACAAGAAGCGTCATACTAACAGGGTCAGTGTAATTACTAAGGTCGTTGGGGGTAAGTTGTTTGTATTAAACACTAGCCCATATTACATGATGGACATATTCGATAAGCTACACGATCCAGTAACTGTTGGTGCTTGGAATGTAATACCACCCATTCGTAATTGCTCTAGATTTTTGTTTCCATCTAAGTTGTATTTGGACAAACAGCCTACCACAAACCCTTTTGATGATAAATTTAAATGTACTAGTTTATATACTACTACGCATACATTCTGTAAGGAGGTATTCTTCAACTCATGTAAGTAGTATAAGGGGCGAATGACCATGGGAATTCTGTGGGAGAAAGAGACAGAAGATGTGTGAAGGAGACACCCGATATTAGGTGTGTGGCCGGATGTTATCAGAGGCGGCAGCCTTGGGGGCGTTGGGGGAGTCGACTGTAGATAAATAAAAAACTATCTTCTTCGTGGGATGGAAAGAGAGAGAGAATTGTTTTTATTGATTTGAATCGTAATATAAATCTAGGAAGTGTACTATTTGTCATTAGTTACATCTGGACTTTATTAGCTATTAAAATGTTTTGGTGTGAGAAGTTAAAAGAATCTGAAACTTTTTGTGTATGTGAAGCAGGATGGGGAGAGATTAGATTTACTGATATATTGTTTTTTTCGGACTATTTTGAACTCTATACAACCCCTGAACAAGGAAGAGAGTGTTGTATATTTCGAATAAGAAATGGAGAATCAGTTTCTTCAATTTTAAATTTCCGACTACAATTTCAACTTTTACAACATGTACGAATAAGAGTTAAAGGAGGCCAGCTCACCTTATTCGGTACAATTTTTCCAAATTCAAGCGTTATTAATAGAAAGGAAAGATTACCCTGCTCTATGTCCCTTTGGAGAAGCGGAAATTATGAGGAGACCTGAAAAGGTAGCAAGGGATCGACATAACACTCAACGCGATGTGGAACTAATACATCTTAATCAATCACAACAAAAATATGGAATGCAAACGTCTTAATTGCGGCTGGGGCGGCGTTCGTCATGGTTGTCGTCGTCGTTGTCGTCGTCGTTGTCGTCGTTATCGTTGTCGTGGTGGTATAACGCTGGTCGCTGGCTGTGGCATGAAAATGTGTCTCAATTCGATGGCACACAAAAGGCAATTTCATTAGTAATGTATGAATGAAATAAAAATAATACATTTTGTGAGGGATGATTAGATTAGAATATATTATGATTGTGGTGTTTTGGGGTCGTCGTCCAATAAACAATATATGATTTTATGCCTATCAAAGGCAATTTCATTAGTAATGTATGAATGAAATAAAAATAATACATTTTGTGAGGATGATTAGATTAGAATATATTATGATTGTGGTGTTTTGGGGTCGTCGTCCAATAAACAATATATGATTTTATGCCTATCAAATTCCGTGGTAATTTTTGTTAAATTTAGACTTTTCCTGACATGCTTTAACACGATTTTTATGCTTACTAATTCCATCGGAAAGACTTTGAAATTTTTGACATTTTTGAGGTTTTCCTATGGACATTAATTGTATTGAAATATATGCATGTTTAAACATGTTCCGATAAACAATATATGATTTTATGCTTATCAAATTCCGTGGTAATTTTTGTTAAATTTAGACTTTTTCTGACATGCTTTAACACGATTTTTATGCTTACTAATTCCATCGGAAAGACTTTGACATTTTCCTATTAATTTTTTATATCAGCAACAATTTTTTTTTTGTTTAAGAAAAGGAAAAATATGTTTGTATAGAATTCGTGTTTTGAAGAAAAAACCGTATAAAAGCATGAAGTAGTTCTTTAATTAAATCAGTTTCGTTTTAAATTCGGTTGCTTAATCATGTTTTTAAATAAAATCAACGGGTACGGTTTAGACAAACCATTGGTTTCTTTGAGAACGTTGAGCTCAGAACCAATGGTTATAGTAAAAGCTAGAAGGTGCGCCACACAGTATGGCGAAAAAATTCTGATCGAGACCAAGGAAATAAATTTTTTCCTGCCGAATAAATTTAGCGCTATGACAGATGTTTTGAAGAAAAAACCGTATAATAGCATGAAGTAGTTCTTTAATTAAATCAGTTTCGTTTTAAATTCGGTTGCTTAATCATGTTTTTAAATAAAATCAACGGGTACGGTTTAGACAAACCATTGGTTTCTTTGAGAACGTTGAGCTCAGAACCAATGGTTATAGTAAAAGCTAGAAGGTGCGCCACACAGTATGGCGAAAAAATTCTGATCGAGACCAAGGAAATAAATTTTTTCCTGCCGAATAAATTTAGCGCTATGACAGATGTTTTGAAGAAAAAACCGTATAATAGCATGAAGTAGTTCTTTAATTAAATCAGTTTCGTTTTAAATTCGGTTGCTTAATCATGTTTTTAAATAAAATCAACGGGTACGGTTTAGACAAACCATTGGTTTCTTTGAGAACGTTGAGCTCAGAACCAATGGTTATAGTAAAAGCTAGAAGGTGCGCCACAAAGTATGGCGAAAAAATTCTGATCGAGACCAAGGAAATAAAATTTTTCCTGCCGAATAAATTTAGCGCTATGACAGATGTTTTGAAGAAAAAACCGTATAAAAGCATGAAGTAGTTCTTTAATTAAATCAGTTTCGTTTTAAATTCGGTTGCTTAATGTTGTTTTTAAATAAAATCAACAGGTACGGTTTAGACAAACCATTGGTTTCTTTGAGAACGTTGAGCTCAGAACCAATGGTTATAGTAAAAGCTAGAAGGTGCGCCACAAAGTATGGCGAAAAAATTCTGATCGAGACCAAGGAAATAAAATTTTTCCTGCCGAATAAATTTAGCGCTATGACAGATGTTTTGAAGAAAAAACCGTATAAAAGCATGAAGTAGTTCTTTAATTAAATCAGTTTCGTTTTAAATTCGGTTGCTTAATCATGTTTTTAAATAAAATCAACGGGTACGGTTTAGACAAACCATTGGTTTCTTTGAGAACGTTGAGCTCAGAACCAATGGTTATAGTAAAAGCTAGAAGGTGCGCCACAAAGTATGGCGAAAAAATTCTGATCGAGACCAAGGAAATAAAATTTTTCCTGCCGAATAAATTTAGCGCTATGACAGAGGAAGATCTATCGCAACTACCAGGACATTGTGTCGCGGTTGAGCAACCACCGGCAGAGCCTTTCGGGGCTTTCAAAGTTACGTTTTCAGAAGCGAAAACGGGGAAACGGCCTTATACACAAGAAGACACCGCCGATGAAGAGGAACCCGACCCAGAAGGGTCTATCGCAACTTCATCCAAATGGATGAAGTTGAACTAAAAAAAAAATGTATTTTTTATAAAACAAATAAATATATAAATAAAAAAACTATCTTCTTGAGTCATCAATTTATTTTTATATTTCATAGATAAAATAAATGATAAAAACTATAAATTCTAAAACAAAATACCATTTCAATCAGTTGAGATATATCCTTTGATGAATTAACATTTTCAATGAAACTAAGCATTCCTTCGATAAAATGTACTGCATTGTAATATTTGTTATCTGCACAGTATTGCCATCTTCTATTACTGGTTCACCACTTCCTTTGAATGTTAATTTACAGCAGCCTAGCACTATAAATAATCTTTCATTTTCATTGAACCTCCCTAATAATGATACTGTTACAGTAGGATTATCATTTCGATTGTTATCGTTTTCACCTAAAGGAATTTTAAAAAATGAAGTAATATCAAACACAACATACGAAAATGACACTTCCATACTTTCTACAGAAAGCACAATTACATCAACAACTTCAGACCCCACCTTAAAGAGAAGCATCGTCACAGTAGAAGAAGCAATTGAAAAATTTAGGCAAGACTTAATAAAAAAGGAGATTGAAATATCCGGAATCATTCAAAGTAAAGATATATTTTAAAGACATTTCAAGTTGGAGTTTAATGATGATCAGGTACTAACTATTCGATGTTCGTATGATAGTAATTATAATTTACGTACATTGAGCATCAAGTGTTTTGAATACCATGAATATGAAACCGAGAGGGTGTTAAGTAACGGAGAAGTTGAAGTTTTTATGAAAGAGGATCTGGAATATAAATCTGATGTTGAATTACTGGATTTCAAAACAATGAAGCAAACGTACGAAATGAAGATATCTTAAGAATGTACCAAATTCATACATAATGTAAAATGTACAAATTTCTACGAATAAATTTTTTTTTAATTTAAAAAGAAAAGACATTGTTTTTTTTTATAAATCAGTTTTTATTTTTTTTATATAGTATAACAAACTTCCTGTTTTTTATTTATCTATTTATTTATTTTTTTTTTTTTTGTAATGGGTACCCAAGAGTTGTGATCTGAGGAAAAACCAAGCCATTTGACAAATATTTGATCTTTTTTCCTTTGAAGGACTTTTTCGATCAAAAATGTGTCGGGGAACTTTGTTTTTTGTAGTTCTAGTTCGTAAAATCCTCCCTTAATTGGATGACCTTGATAATCTTCTTATAGATATGTAACAGGATTTGTACGTTGAGTTTTGATTATTTTAAAAATTTCCGTTGTTCAGTTTGGAGTGTATCCTTTATCAAATATATGTTTATATTTACTAATTCTAACAAAGTCACCTTTGTTGAATTTAGGAGTTAAACGGATTTTGATGTGATTATATATTTTGAAGAGTATTTGCTTTTCGTTTGACATACTGACTTGAGAAGGTTTCATTTTTATTGTACGATGGTATGAATTATTATAAGTGCTAGTAAGTCTTTCTATTATATCGATCCATTTATATGTAGGTACCATTGACACTGAACTCTTTCCACATAGCATTTTTCAAGGTACGATTAAAACGCTCGACAATTGATGCTTTCAGTGTGGTAAATGTTGAATAATGATTAATTTGATATTTCCGCATTAAAGTTTGAAATAATGTATTGAAAAATTCTTTTCCATCATCTGTTTGTAAATTCTTAGGCCAACGACCTTTATTGAATATATCTTGCATTGCGCTAGTAACCATTCTTTCAGTTTTATTTTTAATAGGAGTCGTCCAAGCAAATTTTGAAAATGTGTCAATAACAGTGAGAAGATATCGATAATTTTTGTTATCTGATGAATAGACTACCATTTCAACTAGATCAGCTTGCCATAAATCATCTATACCCTTAGTAATTACTCGTCTTTTAGGAAAATTCCTTCGAGCAGGTTTATGTAGTTCTTCGACAACGTTTCTTTGACTCATCTTTTTATTGAATGATAAAAATAAAAGTGACTATTCTTTTATGTACATATTTGTATTTATTTTTAAATATTTTTATTAATTACAAGCTGTAGGGTTATTATTATTTATCCTTCTATACAATAACATCAATTTTTTTATTCTTAACATTCTATTTTCAAGCAAACAGCATGCGCATGTATCAGGGCCAACTTTACATAAGTTTGAAGACCATGGACAATTATCAAATGTTTTGATGTAGTAGTAGATACATTTATAAACCTTTTCAAGAAAACAACATTATTCAAAAGTTCCTCATGATGTTCTTCCAGTATATCATGATGATTTGTTTTCAAAAATTGTAAAACTTCATCAAAAATTGATAAAATATTTATGTTTGACATAATGATTGCGTTTTCACTCCGAGGTGTTTAGTAAAAGACTGAAGATAGGTAATGACTGATTTGAAGTTAAGTAGTAGGTTTTCCTTCATGTATAATTTCAGTTTTTTCTTTGTTTTTGTAATTACTATTATATGCATTCAACAATGATTTCTCCAATTTTTCAACTATTTCCAACCGGATGTATTCTCTGAGTTTCTCGTATGTTTCATCAACATATTTTTTTTGTAGTAGCGTCATTTGGTTCTTGTGGTCTTCGAACATTTTTTAGTTGTTTAAAGACTATGTCATAATCTCCGCTATCTGTTTTGAAAAATCCTTCACCCGCTGGTCCAGGCAAACCTCGTTCTCCTTGTATACCCGGGGGTCCCTTTTCTCCTCTTGGTCCTCTGTGGGGAGCCCTATTCGAAGAACGACCAAATTTATCCATTCTCTTTTTAATTATTCGATGATATTGGCTTCTTTAAGTTCTTCAATGATTGAAACAATTTCGTTAGAGTGATTGTTATTTCCAGCTTGTTGTGAAGCAATTAGAAGTCTTAGACGATCTACGAGTTCGTTGGAATTATCCCAAAATATATAGTCTTTCTCCAAATTAGATAATTTCATTATCCCACTTCCTGAAGGTGTTTTTACTGGCAAAGTTGATGGAGTATTAGAAGTATTTGTTGTCAATCCAAATAATTTACTTATAATTTTTTTATACTTATATCCACGATTACCATGTATTTGTCTTTGTGAATTATGTGCTACTCTATGAGCATTGGTGACAGATAGTATGGTTTTGTAGTTTTTTAAATCTTCATCAGTGTAAATATTTTTATCTGGATTTTTCTTAAATATAAGTTCATATAATCCGTTTGTTCCTTCGAAGATTTTATTTTTAATTTCTATTATTTTTAATTTCTATATCTACATATTTTTTAGGTGTTTCATGAAATTCTTCTTCTGATAGTCATTCGGCAAACTTTCGATTTCTTCTTCGATAATTTGAGTTTTTCTTCGTTTTTTCATTAGTAGAAATCGCCGAATCATCAACAGAAGTTTTTGGGGTATTGAATTCATTATGAAAATACTTATTGCTAGCAAAATCATTTTCTTGTGGTTGAAGTAGTTCGAAATTGGATTTTATTTTCTTTAAGGGGGTCTCAATAAGATCAATTTGTTTTAATATGGGATTTGAGTTTCTTTTTACTAATTCGTTAAGTGGTTTAGTAAGCGGCTTAAAAGTTTCTTCAATTTGAGTTTCGTAAGCTTCCCTGCCAGTTTTAAGAGCTTTGTATTTCTTTCGTAGAGCATTAGTTGTTTTAATTAGTTCTTTTGTTAGTTTAACATCTATATTCATCATAATGTCTGTTTATTTTTTTTTTTTCTTACAGAGACAGGTAGTGAATAAGTTTTGAAGTTGTTGGAAGATTCTTTCAAGGTATTTTAAACTGAATTTGATATTGAGGTTTCTTGTCTCTACTGTAGAATGCTGGGTCTCAAACTGAGTACAACCGCTTTTAACTGCTATTATCTGCTTACTGAACTGCTCTGTACTGCTCTGATAGAACATCACTATGCATATGATACGTAATTAAAAGCGTAATCTGTTTTATAACTTAAGAAAGCAGTCAAATCCTTTTCTATAACGGCCTTCATTCAAAGGACTATCCTTGTCAATAACCATGAAACCGTAATTTGTATTCCAGCATTCTGCACATACCTTCTGAAATGTGATAAATGTCATATCCGAATTGACATGATCATTATATATGTGTTTTAAATTCATATCATCCTGTTTGAAGAATATAAGAAAATTCGCATTATCTCGAATAAGATGTTTGGGTATTCTTGTATGGTGTCGACCCATGCTAAAGTATACTCGAATTGTATCCTGTTTTTCACAAGCTACATCGTCAAAAATAAAAATAGAATTTGGCTTAGCTTCTTCGAGTGGTATAACATCACAATTATTGGAAAAAGTAAAAAAACCCATATTTTTAATAGGTCTTATGGCATTTTGTAAAAATTCATACTTTGGTTGATGTAGAGATTTAGAATATACATATATAGATGTTTTCAAACTTTAATCCATTAGGATGTTGTTACAAACTCATCATAACATTTGTTTTTCCACAGTTAGAGGGTCCTGTTATTAATCCCCTTATGCTATTGGGAAATAGTTTACCATGTTTTTTTTTTCTTTCAATATTTAAAGTCAGTTCCATATTTCTTACAGGCTACTAATATTGTTGTTTAATGAATCGCATAGTGATAAAAACTAAATAATATCCTATAAATACAAAGTTTATATTCAAAAGTGTCATTTTGATTTTAAACATTGTAACGCAAAGATTATCATACCTATAAAATGATTGATTATTCGAAAAATGTCATCAGTAAACGAAATATTGCGAAGGGGAAAGGTTTATTAAATTCTATTATAAACAAACTTCCAATTGAACTACATTTACCTGGTTATCAATACTGTGGGCCTGGAACAAAACTTCAAGAACGTCTAGCTAGAGGAGATCCAGGAATAAATTTGCTTGATCAAGCGTGCAAACAACACGATATATCTTATTCAAAATTTAAAAATACATCTGATCGACATATTGCTGATAGAATTTTATCTGAAAAAGCTTGGCAGCGAGTTAAATCGAAAGACGCTAGTATAGGTATCTGAACGAGCAAACGCATTGTTGGTTACCAATCTTATGAAAGCAAAAACAAAATTGGGTATGGGTTGCTCTAAGAAAAATGATAAGAAACCTAAGAACAAATCGAAAAATAAAAAGGCAAGACCACTTTCCTTTAGAAAAATAATGAAAGTTATTGGAAATAATATTAAACGAAAAAAACCATTCAATATAGAAAAGGCAATTGAAATAGCAATAACTGCTGCTAAGAAAACAGTTGGAAAAAACAGTAATAACATTAAGACACCCAGAATTATTTCTGTACCGAAAATTGGTGGAGCAATTCCATTCCTTGTACCACTATTTGCAGGACTTTCAGCACTTGGAGCTTTAACAGGAGGTGCAAGTAACAATTTTAGCTGTTCAAATGCTTTGACAGCGCTCTTAGAGCAAATCTTAAAGCTCTTTGATTTCAAAAGAAGCTCCAGATGCGCTTCTAAAGCAAGTGTAAAGCATGTTTACAGCAAATTCATTGAGTTTGAGAGCTAATTTTTGTTGGAAGCCAGCTTTTTATCAGTGGCTAGTACGGCTTTGAAGCTCTCAGGTTCATGATTTGGAAGTCTTTAAAGCAACATTTTTGACAGCACTTTGTTTGTATTAGTTTAGATAATACAAATGATAAATTAAAATAATATTAGGGATATGTATTTCATGTGTGTGATAGTAGCAATAGAAAACATCGTGTGATGTCGCGCAAATTAATTAAATATTCGCGGAGAAAATGTTGTAGTGAGAAATAAAATTAATATTTGTGAGTTCCATGTAAGTGATTTTTTAGTGCGCGTTTAGTTTTATCACAATTGTACTGAAGGTACTTCGAAAAATAACAACGCGCCTTAGAAATTATTTATATTACGCTGTGAAATATTTAAAAAAGTTTACCTTAACTATGTAAAAAATTGATAAATAAATTTAAAATATATCATGAAATGAAATATTTTTGTTTTCTTTGCAATATTTTATTGTGTTTTTGTTGAAAGGAAAGATTGTGCATTCGTTTAAAATAAATAAAGAAAATTATTTTATGATTTTTTTTTCCCGTCGCCATAGTTTTTATTATGAACATAGTATGTCTTCAACCGAGCTCTTCTAGAGCTAGTTTCCACAAAATGAGAGTTTTGAGTTCAGTACTTAAAAAGTGGGGTGTTCAGAAATTAAAAGTCATTGACTGATTCTAATTTCTGGAAAAAAATTCTTTTTTATTTAAATTCTATTCAACATTGAAGTGCATTACGTTTTCTTAGGACGGAGGCAAGTAGGTACTTTTGCGACTCAGCCATAGATTGAATATTATTTAAAACCTTTTTTAAGTAAACTGTTTAATTGATTTTAAGAAGAAAAAAAAATGTGAATTTAGCATCTAATTTGATTTTTGTGGTGCATACTCGGTATTCACCAGAAAGTGAAAGGAATACATTTATTTTCTAGTTTTGGTTTAATTTTTCCTGTTGAAGTCATGGCTATTATATTTTTTTGGGGAACACCCTCATATTGAGTAGAAGTATTTTATTTGAGAGAGGTTTAGTATCAAGCTCTATCCTCTATAGTCGATTTGTCGTAGCTCTATCGAGTCTTCACATTTCCTAATGCTCAGAGATAGATTTGACAATGCTCAGAGAGATTTCATGCGCATGCGCTAGAGTTAACTTCACGAAGAGTTTGTTTGAAAGTATTATGCCCAGTTGCACCAAAATTCACTAAAAGCGGTTTTTGCTAAAATGGAGTTAAAATTTATCGGGCTGATAAATTTATTTGGGTTGCACCAATCTCTTTTGCGCATTTTTTAGCTAAAATGCAGTTCATGAACCACCCCTGGATTTTATCATATGTTTGTTAAACTGAACGAAAAAATTTAACCAGTGCAAGTGAGATAACAAGAAAGAAAATGTGAATACACAATAAACAGAAACAAGGTATTCTCATTAGATACAGCCAATGCGCCATCTTGGTATTGTTTTAATATTATTTATTATTTTCTTTTTTTTAGAGAAATTATGAAACTATTGAAATAGATACCAACTAACACTAATATTTTTTCGACACACTCTTGGAAATTATGAACAAATATTTTAAAGCGAAGTCATCGAATTCAGAAAATGGATTTCCTTGTGAACCTGAACAACTCTTCCACGTCTCGCCATTTTTTGGTTAAGTTCGTTATCAGATGAGCACATGATGACCAGTTTATAATTTTTCTGGAATAATTTATTTATTTAAGTAGTGAATTATAAATAGGAAATGTCTTCACCTGTTGTTTTCGTTATTTTAATTTGGAATTAACAATATTCCGTCAAATAAAATTGAATTATTTTGTTTGTAGGTAGTTAGATATGTTCGTTTAAACTTGCTTTTAAATTTTATCTGGAGGAAAATGGAACTTTAGTTTATTGGTTCGTTTATTGGCCTGTTAGATTTAGAAGTGGTTGGTGCAACCGATAAATGTCATTTTAAAATTGAACGAAGCAATAAATATTTAAAAGAGGTCGGTGCAACTGGCCATTAGTAAATTAACAGCCGTTTTTTGTGTAGCTTTTGAAATGCTAATTTTTGACATTTCTATAAAGTCATGCATGCGTTAGTATTTTGAACATGTAATTAAGCAGCTCTACAATGCTTCCTTATGTGATCATATCAATAGTTTGCTCGTTTAAAAAACGTTGAACGTTATTAAAGAGCTATTTTTAAATCATAAATCGTTATAAAATTAATAGAGCTAAAAGTGTTCTGGAACTTCGATCATAGAACCTAATTTTTTAATGAAATGTAGGAAGCTGTGAAATAATCTATTTCAGAGCTTTAGCTTTGGATTTCACTGCTTACAAGCTGCTTAAGAACAGTTTTGCTTCTATTAGCTGCAACGATGTTACTTGGGGCAGGAGTTGCTAAAGCTGTCAACGATATAAGCATTGCTAAAAAAGATCTGGAAGAGAAAAAGCGTCATAATGAATAAATAGAATCAATTGCAGTTGGACAAGGATTATACCTAAAGCCATATAGAAAAGGGTTTGGGCTTTATTTAAATACACAGACAAAAAAATAATAAATTCGCTACCCAATCGTGCATTAAATGAAATAGATTTGAAAAATTTTGCAAAGAAATTTATTCCGAATTTTCGAGGAGTTTTTATGCGAGATAAATTACCAAGAACCAAACCTCTGAAAAACGAATGTGGAATTGTAAATCTTGATTCCTCATTTGGCCCTGGAACACATTGGGTGGCGTATAGTAAAAAAGGTAACCAAATTGAATATTTTGATAGTTTTGGAAATCTTCATCCTCCTATTGAAATTATAAAGCAAGTATTTGGGTGAACAAATTAATTATAATTATATAAAATATCAAGATTATGACTCTTTTAATTGTGGTCATTTATGTTTAAGATTTTTATACGATAGTAATTTTCATTAAATAAAGAGTTTTATATACAATTGCTTTCATTGCGTTTTTTATCACCATGGCGATGACACTTACACTAAGTGGGAGAAGTTCCCTTCTATCAGCAGAGTATTTTCCACCACTGCAACTGGAGCAAAACTACGTTTGCGGTTTGATTGATTTTCAGTCGTACAATTCTATACCAAATGTTGATGAGCGTAATAATTTGTTTCATGTGGGGGAACATATAATTGAAATCCCTACAGGGTCGTATGAAATTGACGCTATTTCAATATATATATCAGAAGAATTATTATTACGAAAATCTACCATCAGTATAGAAATAGAACCAAATAATAACACAATGGAATGTGAAATACAGTGCAGCGAGAAAATATATTTCGATAAGGATAGAACTATTGGAAAATTATTAGGGTTCAGTAAATGCATTCTTGAAGAGAATAAATTCCACGCATCCGATTTACCTGTTGATATAAACAAAGTAAATGTAATACGAATCGAGTGTAATATCATTACTGGTTCTTATTTTAATAATACTCTTATGCATACAATACATGAATTTTCACCAGAAGCAGCGGCAGGGTATAAAATCATAGAAGTCCCAAAAAATGTAATCTATTTGCTAGTGAATGTCAAACAAATAAGTACTATCACATTAAAACTTGTGGATCAGGACGGAGACTTAATAAACTTTAGAGGAGAACAAATAACCATACCATTGCATTTAAAGCCAAGTCCGTAATAATGTTAATCTATAATAATTATTTAACATGTATCAAAAGTTACCATTCGATTAGTTCTACTCGAACATCAAAACTGGCAACACCTAGGTTATCAGCCGAAAATAAGGCCTATCTTCTTTCATTAGGATTAAAATAAAAATAAAAAAAATGAACGATATCTTGGATATAACTCAGGGACCCAAATATGATAACAATATATCTAAGTTTGAGTACCATAGTTACTCACCATTTCTTCAGTCCTTCAAGCCTAGTGATGAAATACGTATTGCCATACAACAACAGGACTTATCTATTTTACCCTGTGAAAGCTACATTTATATAGAAGGTAGCCTAACAAATGAAGATGGAACGGTGTCTTCTACAGGAAAACTATGTAATAATGCTATGGCATTTCTTTTTGAGGAAATACATTATGGACTCAACGGAGTAGAAATCGATAATAACAAAAATGTGGGCATTACAACATCATTGAAAAATTATTGATTTTTTCCCGAGAATGAAAGTAAAAGGTTTGAAAATGCTTCATGGGCTGGAAACTCTACAATTTCACCTCCATCGGGTATTTTTAATTTTTGTATGTTTTGATAAGCTCAACAAAGCATTTTGTAGGCACTTGATGGAACAATAACATCTTAGAATATAAAGATAAAACACTTGTATTTTTGTTCCACGGTTTATAAAACTTTTTATTTTAATAATTTGGCCGACGCGTTTCGTCTGGTTAGGACATCCTCAGGGCACTGATTATACATTTTAAAAACAAACTTGTGCAAAGCTCAATGGTTAATGAGAATGAAGTGTAGTAATTTAATTTTTATAAAGAAAATTAAAGATTGAAAAACAAAAATTAACGACATGAAAATTATAAATTAAACAACATTATTTGTTAAAAGAAAAATAAATAAATTATTTTAAAAGTGGACTATTGTTACATAGGTCTATTTGGCAATTTAAAACAGACGCGCTTCATTGAACATCAAAGGGGTTCCATGCTCTCGGATCCAACTTCAGGCCTTTCACAGCACCTCAAAGACTCTGGACATGTTTGTTCTATAGACGATATAGAACTTCTACACTCTTTACCTTCCGGACGCGTACTTGATAAGTACGAGATTTTAGAAATAAATAGACACAAGACGCTTAATATTTTAAATTGCCAAATAGACCTATGTAACAATAGTCCACTTTTAAAATAATTTATTTATTTTTCTTTTAACAAATAATGTTGTTTAATTTATAATTTTCATGTCGTTAATTTTTGTTTTTCAATCTTTAATTTTCTTTATAAAAATTAAATTACTACACTTCATTCTCATTAACCATTGAGCTTTGCACAAGTTTGTTTTTAAAATGTATAATCAGTGCCCTGAGGATGTCCTAACCAGACGAAACGCGTCGGCCAAATTATTAAAATAAAAAGTTTTATAAACCGTGGAACAAAAATACAAGTGTTTTATCTTTATATTCTATAATTTTTGTATACCTCTTAAAATTCTATTGGGTTTTGCTGAAGATTATAAAAAAATCATAACAAATGCAAGACATGAATTAATTCTAGTTCGCACTCGAACTAATGAGAATGCTTATTATTCTAAGGAAAATAAAGAATTACAAATTTCGATTTTTAAATTGCAATGGAGAGTTCCACACATTACCTTATCTGATTCAAATAAACTTACATTATTAAAACAAATACAATCAAAACCAATTCAAATTCACTATCGAAATTGGGAAATGCATGTATATCCAACACTACCTACCAACACCGATCATGTGTGGACTGTTAAATCTTCAACTCAGCTTGAGAAACCGAGATATGTTATTATTGCTCTACAAACCGATAGAAACAATCAAAGAGATAAAGATGCTAGCAAATTCCACCACTGTGATGTGAGCAATGTAAAAGTACATCTAAACTCTGAATCTTACCCTCGTGAGGATTTAAATCTTAGATATAAATTAGATCAATATGCTGTTCTTTATGAAATGTACAGTAAATTTCAAGAATCATATTATCAGAAACAATCGTTACCACTTTAATCGCGTCAAAACTTTAAAGATATAGCACCAATGATGGTTATTGATTGTTCCCGCCAAAATGAATCAATTAAATCCGGTCCTGTGGATGTGAAAATTGAACTTAAAACAGCCGTTCCAGTTCCAGATTTAACAACTGCATATTGTCTAATACTTCATGATCGTATAATTGAATATAATCCAGTAACTGGAGAAGTTAATAAGCTTACTTAAATTGAGGGCTGAAATGAAAACTATTCAGTAAAAGAAGTGAATTTGACGCGAACATATCTCAAAACATGAATACTTATATTGTGGATATTCAAGGGTACGGAGGATTTAAGAATAATTTCATCACGAAGGAAGTGGCAGTATTTCACAATGACCATCATCATCACTTTATTATTACTCCTCCCTTTGAATTAGATCTTATGTCCACAGCAATAAGAAAACAAGTTAGATGGCTGTATCAAAATGATCATGGTTTATCCTGGAATGGCGGATTTACAGAATTTACTCAAGTAAAGGAATTTCTACGAGAACAATTACAAAATGCAGTTGTTTATGTTAAAGGAAGTGAAAAAATGCAATGGCTTCGAGAATTAATACGAAATGAAAATGTTGAAGTCATTAACTTAGAAGATATTTTCAACTGTCCAAATTTAAAAGAACTTAAAAGTATGTATCCTGATCAAATAAAATGTCTAAGCCACGGAAAATGTTGTGCCCTTCAAAATGTATACCTTTTACATAAGTTCATTAATGAACATGAACAAAAGAAATGATTTTCTTTTTATAGGTCTATAATCATTTCAAATATTTTTGTGAAAACTAGTACTCATGTAACAACTTTTTAATAAATAAAACAGATAAAAAAGTTGAATTTTGTATTCTTGTTTTTTATTTCATATTTTTGATATATATATATTTAGAGTAAAAACATACAATGATGTGAATTTAGACAACTAAGTAGAAAAGGATAGTTAAGGGGTATCTTGTCGATAAAATCCAAAGGGGAGAGAGCTATGATCAGTGAGAAATTTACGTTTTTCTGAAGTGGGTCTGTAGGTTCTGCACTCGGTTTTTGTAATCACTTGATGATTCCGAGTTCTGCGAATATTTTCGGATGTAATCAGGATGTCATTGTCTGCATTGGTATTGAGTACAGCTTCTTTTACTGTCTCGAAATTAACCTTTTTCGACGTTGAATAATTAAGACATATTCCTTTAACCTTGCATACGACTTGTTCACTGTTGTCTCTGCTACTTAATACCTTGTAGGCATAATTTTTAGGTCCGCCACTCACGAATTCTGTAATGAAGCTTCCTTCTCCAAAACATTGAAGTTCATCCGTCATATCACCAATCATATCCCCTGTTTCTGGGTCACTATCTCCTTCTCTACTTACGTAGATAACAGAATCTGTGTCATAATACAATACTCGTCTGTCTAATTTCTCCAAATAGCCGTAGAGCTTTAGTCGAGCTTGCGTTGTTGTATATGCTGCTATACAAACATTGGTTGTGTTCAATGGTTTGGCACTTTCTTCTTTGTACTGAAAATTAACAACTATATTTGTTACATTTATGGGCAATATGGAACAAACGTCCAACGAGGGATTTGTAAGTATTTCATACAAATCGGCAGGATTATTTATAATCGAAGTTTTTGGTTGATTTTCTCTTTGTCCAAATTTTCCCCAGAACGAATTGAGAATAAGTTTAACCAACGATTTTTTACCTTAATTTTTTTTTATTTCGGAGTAATCAAGTTGAATATTTTTGTTTTTGAGAAAATCCGAAATATATTTTATCTTTTCCTCTTCCGATGTACAAACAGTAGGCCATCCTGAAGCTTCTTGCTTAATTTTTAAAAACTTATCCATCATCGAATCGAATAATCCTTTTGTATTTGAACTTTTGTCATACTGCACCATGTTATATTCCCATATTTCGTAAATTGAAAGAATTGTGTACCCTTTCTTAATGGCTTTCACTACTTCTTCAATAACCCATGTTCCACATATCGCTCTTTCACTATCGGAGTGAGAACAAATTTCATCACATCTAGATCCTTTATCACTACACGATCTACACAGTGTGAACATCAGTTTGTTGTTTTGTTTCATCGGTAGCACAGGATGAAATAATTGACTTGGTGGTAGTATTTTACACTTAATTATTCCAGTTATTTTTTCAAGATTGAAGTTTGAACAAACGTTAACATCAGTGTGAACTTTTGGATGTCCAATTGGGAATTTTCCGTACTTACACACCCAAGGATACAAAGAAAAAACATCAATGTATTTTATCTTTTCTCCTTCTTTACATTTATAGTAACTAAAGATATTACCAGTTCGACCACCATAAAATGCATCACGAGGATCAAGTGGTAAATTAGCGATAAGGTGATGATTGTTTAAGAAGTCTTGATGTACTTCTGTGAACAACGACATTTTTTTTTCTTAAATCACATTCCCATATTTCTATTACATCATACTTAAATGACTTTAAGCGATCTGTTTTGGCGATTGTCCTTTCATACTGTCGATTTAAGGTATCATTTTTGTCATGAGATAGAGGTTCATCTCGTTTATACCTTTAACATTCAGGATGTCCATGATAATAACAACCATGAAATTCGAATATTTGTCCAGTTTGTTCACAGTATCAATCAACTTTTAGTCCGGCGATGACTGCTTCTTTTCCATTAAATGCATGTTCAATATAAATGCCTCTCTTTTCTGATTCCCAAATCAACCATTTAATAGCAACTTTTGATTGATTATCAAATTTTCTTTAGCCATTTTTAGGAATGAGACCTATGGTATTTTTTTTAAGGAAGTTACGCCTGAACAGGAGATTGCATGCAAAAAGGGTTCAACATTACACTGATCAAGAAATAATTTCCGAAATTTCAAGCAGGTGTCTGTTAAGATTTTAACATCGCTTAGGCAATATTCCATCAGTTCCTTTTCCATATTAAATTCGTCATCTTTATGGTCTTCATACCATTTCCAAAACTCTTCACGATCAGTAGATTTCATGGTGTCTACCCCATAATATTTGCAATCAGGTAGTTTTCCAACGTATTTTAAATTCTCTGTTGTATTGAAGAAGTGTGGAAAATAACCTTTCTTCAGTGAAGGTTTTAAATCAAAAGCCTTTGGTAATTTTTATAATGCCATATTAAAATAATTAAGTGAGTCAATGAACTTCACATTTCCTATCTGCATTAAAATAATTTTAGATCCTCGCATTATCAATTCCGGCTTTAAGTAGGTATTTTCAATAATATAGTTTAGAATAAATTAGTGATCATATGCCTGCCCGTTGTGAGCAATAACCGTGACTTTTTTAAAAACTTGACGAACTTTCAAAATGTAATCTAAAAATTTCAATATCACATTTTTGTTCAAAAAATGAGTTCGAGCATTACATTTTGGACAAAGAACTAATTTTTCAAAGTCAATGTCAATGTACATGTGTCACATCTTTGATGAAAAACACATAAGTTTGGCTCATGTATTTTAATAGTAGTGTCAGTGGAATCTGATATTATCTCCTTTTCCTGACGACTCTCAAGATCGTAGAAAATGTAAAGATATTCCTTGTGATTTGGTTTCCCTTCGTCATGTAATATGTAGCATTGATGGTCCGCTGCTACGTATATTTTACATACTTGACAGAAATATTCTCCACAGATGTGCTCTCTATCACGCATTGTTTTTAAACACTTAGTGCATCTCTTTACTTTTTCACAAAGAGATTTGTTTTTTGAACTGGAAATTTTATGGTTATCGAAACATATTTTTCCTCGAAAGTTTCGATTACATTCTCCACAAAGAACCTCATTTGATGTGGTATGTGGAGTTGTTTGGCATTGTGGACATGATTTAACACATCTATGCACTCCCAACTCGTTGTTCGGTATATGGCATTCTTCACAGTAATAGGAACAACAAAAGGCTGCAGTCAATGAAATTATGACATTGAAATGATTTTTGAAGTGTAACAGATTTATTTTCTTCTCTGTCGTTTCCATTCCCTCGAAAATTACTGTTTTTCCTTTCGTAGCATATTCATATACAGTTATCTTATAGGATTTAAGATAACTCTGAAATGCTATTAATTCCTCTATACCACATCCTTCGACTGGAACAATTATCTCAGCATCTTTAATTAATTGTTTTGCCAATTGTGTCTGCAATTTACCGACATCATCGCGTATTTTTTGAGCATTTTCCAGCTTATCAGCATACGCTTTGGCTACTACTATGGCTCGAGGTAAACACAAATTATCTTTGTTCTTGATTGTAATGATACCTCGCCTTTTCAAGCACTCCTCATCATACGTGTTGCAGTGGTTACGCCGATTTCCTGTGCCAACTGGCAATTTAACTGCTGTTACAGTCAGCTCAAAAGTGTCAGTGCTGAATCCTTCGGAGTTACTTTGAAATATTTTTTGAATCATCTCCCATAAATCGGAAGTCTTAAACTCCGATGCATATTTAAAATTTATCCATCCGCTTCCTCGCTCCTTCGAAAATCCTACTATGAAAGGTCACACCAACTTTGTCGGTAGCTCTCAGCCCCAGAAACACTAAATTTAAAGTCCCATTAACTCCTTTTCATACCCAAGAAGTAGGCTCGTCTCCCTCAGGAATAGGCTTAATTTTAAAGACAACCTTGTTAGCCTTTATGTTGAAACGCTTCACAATCGTCTCCTCAGTTGATTTAACCTCAAATGCCTAGTAAAAACGATACAATCTGATTATTCAGATAATCAACTACATGAACATCTATTAATATATAATGAATGCGAATGTGCATCGAACGTATGTGTATTCAATTCACAGATCTGACAGATATACACTGTCTGAGGATTTCAAAAAGGCCTCCACGGACGAGCTGCAGCAGAGGAAGAAGTACCTCGAAAATTCATATGAGCGGTTTATGGAGGAGCATCAGAAATTGATGTTGGAATACGAAGATAAAGAGCGTTTAATGGCCGAGAACAGTTTCAATTGATTTATTTTGCTCTGATGAGAATTTATCCGAGGAGAGCAGCATTGATTGGGAATTCTCGGGTTTCTTGTTGTTTCTAACACAAATATCCAAAAAACGCAGGTTAGGGGGCCAGCAATGCTGCCAAAGAATTTTAATTGTTTAAGGAAGATTGAAAACGTAACAAGGTTCCCAAATAAGAATATGAAGTTCGAGTGAGTGAAAAGTTTGATTTAGGGGACTAGTCTAACTTTTTAGCTTTGCCCATATAAGTTTGAAGCAAAAAAGAGTTTTAAGTAAGTAATTAAACGAAGTTCTGCGATTTCTTCCTCATCATCATCTAAGAAAGCGGACTTCACGGATAAACTAGCTAGCAAAAGGTATAATCTTCATGATCCAGATATTCAAAATGATTTGCATTCTCTTTTTTCGTGCTTATGCATTCCCAAAATGCTCAGTATTATTAAAAGGTATCTCAGATAGCTTTTTCACAAAAGTAATTTAAGAGGAAATTATGAGTTTAGTTTGTTGGCTTTTAGCTGGTGGTGCTAATTAAAACCATTCACAACAAAATGGTCTAAAGAAAATGATTTGGATCTTGGTATTTAAGTGTTAAGTTAGGTGCCGCAAGCAATGACTACCCTCTTTCTATTAATAAATACATACAAAAAAATAAAAGTGAATATAATTTGATTTATTTTTTCTTATAAGATAAGTAATTTTTCTTCATAAGACGCCATAACTCCGCTCTGAGCATATAGATTGCTTCATACAAATCTAGCCAGACTTACCATCTGGATTGGAGTTACCTCTAAATCGAGCTATCCATCTATTCCTGATTTCCTTCAAGAACTGCACATAGGTATAACCAAAAGTCACGATATAAAATTGAACCTACATAATTTTTTTCACATGGTGGCCAACATTAAGAAAAATAAGAAAAAAAAGTACAGCTGGCAGTTTTGAAAAAATCTGATGGACGCCGAGAACATGCATTAGACAGACTGAATACCCGTTAAGTCACCTGGCTCTGAAATTTCAAACAATAAATGTTGCTGTTAGAGTACAAAAGAAGAAAATATACTCGACGAAAATCTAAGTATAAGCCTTAGTGAAAGTCTAGAAAGGCAATGTTGCCGCAAAGCAAATTCAAGTTGAGCTGATTCACTTTCTTGTTTATCTATAAAAACGATGCAATGATCAGCTCTATGACAACGACATCAAGGAATTGGAGTAATGTTGCCCCGAAGTGGTGGAGCCCTATGGGGATCTTTTATTCCATTTTGATTTTCATTTAAAAATGAGAAAGACCCAACGCCAAAAATACTTATAACAGGAAAAGCAACATTATAATGTCACATGATAGTAGGTAATTCTTTACCTTTTGTAAAAATATGTTTTTAATAAAAGTATATTTATAGTACCTAAATTAGAAAAAAAAATACTTGAAATCTTTTTTCCTTTTCTACATTGATTTCATCGAATCAAGGTTTTAAGCGATTTTGAGACAATTATTAAACGATTCAATTTGAAAGGGTGGGCTTTTGATTTCAAAATCAATCTGATTCTGATCAATGAAGAGACAACTTCGTGGATTAAAATGGCCTGTCATCAATGGCCATTTTAACAGTAATATTTTCAAAAAAAGATATGCCAACGATTGGAATGTGGTGTATAGAATAACCCCAAAAGTCGAGAACAGCTGAATTCTTTGTACCTTCGATCATATTTTTTTTATATTTATTTCTTCAGCTATTTTCGTATTTTTGTAGGTATCTTTCAAAATTCAAGAGACACAAAAAACCTGCGGAAGATTAGACAAGTGAATTGTTTCGAGCTGTACCACAGTCCATTCTTAGTCGTGTGAAAGTTCGAATCGTTTTCCGCCACAACGCACAACGTCACCTCCGAATTAAAATAAAGAATTATTTTATGTTTAAGAATAAGAAAAGAACCGTCGACAAAAGGTCAATAAGTCGCTAGCCTAATTATTTAAAAATATATAGTTGTGTTTTTATTTAAGTGTTAAGAAAAAACGAAGAATCCCAAGACGGGATCCTACAAACTTGGGCGTGTACCTATCCTGACCTGTACAGTGATAATGGTACAGCCTTTGTGGGCGCCAACCGGCTCATGAAGCAAGACTTGGCCCACTTTGAATCCCACTACAACCAGCAAGCATTAGCCCATGCCAGGACAAGGTGGCATTTCATCCGTGCTCCTCATCAAGGCGGTTTATGGGAAGCCGAAGTGACATCCGCGAAAAACCACCTGAAACGACTGGTAGGTTCCCAGTATCTTTGGTATCATCAGCTGCACACTTTGGCAGTACGCATCGAGGCGTGTCTTAATTCACGACCATTGATTCCACTCCATGCCCAAGATGGCGCTCACACTGGGTGATTTCCTGATCGGGGCTCCCCTCATTGCGGTACCCAAACCACATTGATGTACCGATCAACAGACTGAAGCAGTATCAATGGTTACGCAAGATTCATCAAGAGTTTTGGCAGCGCTGGAGTGACGAATACTTGGTCAATATTCAGACACAAAGCAAGTGGAAAAAACCTGAGCCCGAAATCCAAATTGATGATGTTGTGCCCGTACGCCCCGAGAATCTTCCTCCCACCCACTGGCGACTTGATCACGTAACAGCCGTCTACCCGGGCAGCGATGAGCTGATCCGGAATGTGACCCTGTCGACACAAGCCAGTGAGTGCCGTCGGCCAATCCAAAAGCTCTGTCGATTGATAGGGTCGTGAAAGACGGATGTTCCTTTTTCCAGCAAATCCAACTCATAGTCCTCTACACCCAGAATGATGTCCACTGGGAAGCCCATCACCCTCAAAGCGTGCAAGGATTCCTGCACTATACCTACCATGTGCAAGATTGATGTAGATAAATCGTCTGTTCGGCATAGTGCTCTTTGGGACCTTTTTCAGATCTTTCGCCCCTGAAAACTCGGAAGTCCATTCCCGAACATATGCGACAGTAAGGGATAAGGCAAGATTTCAATGTTTGTATCGCTCAGAGTATCTTTTCAGTTGTTCTCTTGGGAGTGTTTGGTATCTTCACAGAACATTAAGTGCCCATTAGTGGATAAGCCTACAGATGGCGAAAGATGAAAAACGTGAAGCTAGAGGAATTTTTATTAAAACAAATGTAAAATACCTGATGTGACTATGAGTATTGACGTTATAATATCAAAATACTCAAACCTACCAGAGGAAATGCTCACATTTTCCAGAACCGGAAGAGATTCTTCATATAATTTTCTGTATAATTTTATCTTCTGTTTTCGCTTTTTCAGAATTCGATATCTGAGACTATGACAGAAATTGGGAGCTTGTAGTAGAAACATCTCCCACTTACGAGTGCACAAGCGAGCGCATCATTTGAACCCACACTATTTTTTAAAAACTGTTGCAAATGAACGATGGAAGACACTACAGAGACCTTGTCCCATCCCAGCTCCAGCTCCTCAACGTCAACAGCTCCAGTGACGAAGAGGACATTTTTATCAGCAAACTCAGCAGCAAACAGCGCTGCATGGAACATCGCGCCCCTTACAATCGTGGCGTCGAACAATGGGCCCCTATCGGCATACACAGGCGGATGAGACACCGGATGGGAAAAGCACATGGATGTACTTAGCAACGTTACTCATCTTATGCCTGCCAAGCCTCATCTTATGTTTCTTTAATAGAAACCGAGCCCACCACCAGACAGAAACAGACCCCGAGAGCAACCGTCTCATCGGGCACAGACGAAGATATCAGGGACCCAACAGAGGAAGAGCTGTCCCGGATCACAGCCGCAAAGAGGAACTCGTACCTAGCGGGGGAACTCCGGTTCTCAAAGACGTACGGATTTCTTCCGCTCTCGGTAATACGCCGGAAACTGGAACGAGCTAACAGGGGGGAGGCAATTGTCCTGACAAACACAGTGTCAATAACTCCACGGCCAGCGGACCCCTCCCAAAACTCAAGCCTCCAGACATCAGCCAACACGTCTGGGACCAGTGGAACAGCCGAAGAGCACATGAATGGAAGTCCATTCCCGAACATATGCGACAGTAAGGGATAAGGCAAGATTTCAATGTTTGTATCGCTCAGAGTATCTTTTCAGTTGTTCTCTTGGGAGTGTTTGGTATCTTCAGAGAACATTAAGTGCCCATTAGTAGATAAGCCTACAGATGGCGAAAGATGAAAAACGTGAATCTAGAGGAATTTTTATTAAAAAAAAATGTAAGATACCTGATGTGACTATGAGTATTGACGTTATAATATCAAAATACTCAAACCTACCAGAGGAAATGCTCACATTTTCCAGAACCGGAAGAGATTCTTCATATAATTTTCTGTATAATTTTTTCTTCACAAGCGAGCGCATCATTTGAACCCACACTATTTTTTAAAAACTTTTGCAAATGAACGATGGAAGACACTACAGAGACCTTGTCCCATCCCAGCTCCAGCTCCTAAACGTCAACAGCTCCAGTGACGAAGAGGACATTTTTATCAACAAACTCAGCAGCAAACAGCGCTGCATGGAACATCGCGCCCCTTACAATCGTGGCGCTGAACAATGGGCCCCTATCGGCATACACAGGCGGATGGGACACCGGATGGGAAAAGCACATGGATGTACTTTGCAACGTTACTCATCTTATGCCTGCCAAGCCTCATCTTATGTTTCTTTAATAGAAACCGAGCCCACCACCAGACAGACACAGACCCCGAGAGCAACCGTCTCATCGGGCACAGACGAAGACATCAGGGACCCAACAGAGGAAGAGCTGTCCCGGATCACAGCCGCAAAGAGGAACTCGTACCTAGCGGGGGAACTCCGGTTCTCAAAGACGTACGGGTTTCTTCCGCTCTCGGTAATACGCTGGAAACTGAAACGAGCGAACAGGGGGGAGGCAATTGTCCTGACAAACACAGTGTCAATAACTCCACGGCCAGCGGACCCCTCTCAAAACTCAAGCCTCCAGACATCAGCCAACACGTCTGGGACCAGTGGAACAGCGGAAGAGCACATGGAAGATGGATCCCAGGATATACCCACGGCCACTACACAGTGTAAGTGCATAATATCAGCGTATGTACCAACACGAGTGATGAGTCCCTCATTCGTAAGCCGTATATCCACCCCTAGACAGCCACCCTTCACCCAGATTTACACCACATATGCGGAGTCATTGGCCAATGACACCGTCACAGCAGTAAAAGCGTCAGTAAAAACACCGCTTATGAGGGAGACAACATCATGGTATACGCTCACAAAAGTGCTGACACAAGAGCGAGGGGATTTCAGAGATGTGGCCCCCTTACTCCGCATTCTCAACCTGACCACCAGCCTGTGTCCCGAAGTCGCTCAAGCTGACTGGACTCCTGATTCGCTTCTCAGGAATCTAAAAAACACATAAATATGAAAATAAGAAACTCCTACAACCAACCATCTCAGAATATGCCTGCAACTCAAATAGTAAAAGATCAGTTTCAAGACATCACTTTAAGTGAAGAATCGTTAATTGATAATCAAATTTCACTATGTGTCATAAAAACAAAAGAAATATTATTTTCAGTAATGTGATAAAACTAATAAATAGATAGAATATAATTTTGGTTCTTTAAGCATAGTTTACAGTTCCGATGCGAAAAAAAATCAAAATTTTCAAAACGCTTTTCCACCTATTCTGCGCACCAAGTTGAATAATATTCAAGGCGAAATACGTTTGCTTTGGCCTAAACCACCCATTGAGTCATTAATTTACCCTTAATTGACAAACTATAGGCCTAAAAATGGAAAATAATTATGTTTGGATGCGAAAACCATTTGCATGCAAAAAATGCCTTGAGGTGAATATATTATTTTTTTTCGGAAGTATAAACCGGCCATAAAAGAAAAATATTTTATTCACCACACTTTTTTTCGCATGCAAATCAATTGCCGGTCCATTGTTTTGCATGACATTCCATGACAGCATTGTGTTTTTTTTTTTCATGAAACTGTAAACCAATCATGCAAACAATTAATTTTACATTTCACCTCAAGTATTTTTGACATGCGAGAATATTTTCATCGATTTTTTTTTGCGCACGGGAACTGTAAACTAGGCTTTAAGCATAGTTTACAGTTCCCGTGCGAAAAAAAATCAAAATTTTCAAAACGATTTTCCACCTATTCTGCGCAACAAGTTGAATAATATTCAAGACGAAAAACGTTTGCCTTGTCCTTAACCACCCATTGAGTCATTAATTTACCCTTAATTATCAAACTATAGGCCTAAAAATGGAAAACAATTATTTTTGGATGCGAAAACCATTTGCCTGCAAATAATGCTTTGAGGTGAATATATATTTTTTTTTTTAAGTATAAGCCGACCATCAAAAAAAAAATATTTTATTCACCACACTTTTTTTCGCATGCAAATCAATTGCCGGTCCATTGCTTTGCATGACATTCCATGACAGCATAGTTTTTTTTTTGCATGAAACTGTAAACCAATCATGCAAAATATTAATTTTACATTTCATCTCAATTATTTTTGACATGCGAGAATATTTGCATAGATTTTTTTTTGCGCACGGAAACTGTAAACTAAGTTTTTTACCAATAAAAAGGTGAAAAACCTCGGTAGGGAGACCGAAATACTTTTTGGAAAGAACCAAATGTGGAAGAATACGTCATTTGAACTATCATGACAATTTCTTTTAAAGGATATTTTGGTGATTAGAAGTCGAAGAAAAGTTTGGTGAGTTTTGATATATGCTTCGAATCTTCGATATATCTTAATTTACAAGAACAGAAGTTAAAATTAAGTGCGGGGACTGTGGAATCATTTTATATGGAAGTTTTGTTAAAACCACTCCTGTCGAACTCGATTTCATTAAAAAGGTTAATCAACTTGGAGGTGCATATAATAGTCTGGGGATGTTCCTCTTTAAGTGGAGTGAAAGACCTGGTTCGAGTGATTGGAAAAATGAACCAAGAGGCGTATAAGACGATATTGGAGGACAACGCTGTGATCTCTGGACTAAGATTTATTGGTGAAGGATTCGTAGTTCAGCAGGACAACGAGATGAAACACACGTCAATACTTTGCCGGGATTACATCAAACAGAGTGAAGACGAAGAAATATTATAAAGCATGATATGACCAGCCAGCGCGGCGCAATCTCCAGATGTATACCCAATAAAGCTGTTGTGGGAGGAGCTGGATTGATGAGTCCGGAATCAATGCCCGTCGGTTGAATCTGCACTATCGAATCTCCAGGATTGCTGGAAGCATATGCCACATGAAACAATTCAAAAACTTAAAGCCCGATTGCCACGAATTGTAAAAAAAGTAATTTACTGGAAAAGGGGCTTTTTTGATGAAAAGTTTAAGCCATTTCTGTCTTTCAAATCAATTCCTATTTGTGTTAAGAAGAAAAAGAAAACATGTTTGTCTTCTTATTTTGGTTAAATACAATGTTCTTCATAGGTTTTGCATGCTTTGAATTCAACTCAAAAAATTTCCTGTTTTTATGTGTTAGAATTTGGTTTTCCTTTCACCAGTGGTTGGTGGACTCAAACACTTGGCCTGCAGTGTATACATATATGTTAAAGTGTCATAGAAAACTTCACATAATTAAAAGTGAAATAATAAAAATGTCTGTGATTTCTTTTGATGCTAAATAAACACGTATAAAAAAGTTAGATTGGTGAAAAAAAAAAACAATTTAACAACAATAGTTAAGTCCTTGTTATTTCCTGGAGTCAGCGTTAACGTCCTTGCCGGTCCCCATCGATCTAATTCTTGGTTCAAAAACTTTAAATGAAAAACTTTAAATCTAGCATAAAGAAGACACTACGAAAACTGTCAAAACGACTGCAAACAGAATATCTACAAACTCTGCTCTTTCCATTATGCGAATTTCAAAGGATCGATTAAACTTAAGGAAGGATATAAAGTTCTTTTTGAACAAGCAACTACGCGTGTACACTGGAAGTTATTTACTATCAATACAGTTTTTAGGGAAAGGTACATTCATGTGAGGTTCGATTCTCTGATGTTAAAGTATTCAGAAGGCCAGTCCAGCTTCTAAAGCTTTGACGTATTGGCTAGCGAGCCGGAGCAAGTAAAAAATTGAAAGCACGAGCTTATCACGATCAACAAGCTTCAATAAGCACAATGTAAAAGAATTTTAACAAAGGACTTTTTAAAAATGTCTACTGAATTTTTTTTCGAAAAAGCGGGGTGTCCCAGCAAGGTGTTGCAGTAGCTGTCAAAATCTGAAGTGTAATACAAAAATCATCGCCCCTAAGAAAGTGTATGAAAAGCTTTATAAAGAGGCACACCACCCTGTCTTTACGGAAACCTAAAAACACGAGCTTATTACGATCGACAAGCTTCAACAAGCATAATGTCGACGAATTTCAGCAAAGTACATTTTAAAATTTCTACAGATTTTTTTTTACGAAAAAGCGGGGTGTCCCAGCGAGGTGTTGCAGTAGAAGTCAAAATCTGAAGTGTAAAACAAAAATCATCGTCCCTGAAGGAATGTATGAAAAGCTTCATAAAGAGCCACACAGCCATTCTTTACGGAAACCTGAAAACACGAGCCTATCACGATCCACAAGCTTCAACAAGCATAATGTCGAAGAATTTCAACAAAGCACTTCTTAAAATTTCTACAGGTGGTGCAGTAGTAGTCAAAATCTGAAGTTTAAAACAAAAATCAACGTCGCTGAGGGAGTGGATGAAAAGCTTCATAAAGAGACATACTACCCTGTCTTTACGGAAACCTGAAAACATGAGCTTATCACGATCCACAAGCTTCAACAAGCACTATGTCGAAAAATTTCAACAAAGTACTTTTTTAAAATTTCTACAGATTTTTTTTTCGAAAAAGCGGGGTGTCCCAGCGAGGTGTTGCAGTAGCAGCCAAAATCTGATGTGTAAAACAAAAATCATCGCCCCTGAGGGAGTGTATAAAAGCTTCATAGAGAGACACACCACCCTGTCTTTACGGAAACCTGAAAACATGAGCTTATTACGATCCACAAGCTTCAACAAGCATAATGTCGACGAATTTCAGCAAAGTACATTTTTAAATTTCTACAGATTTTTTTTACGAAAAAGTGGGGTGTCCCAGCGAGGCGTTGCAGTAGAAGTCAAAATCTGAAGTGTAAAACAAAAATCATCGTCCCTGAAGGAATGTATGAAAAGCTTCATAAAGAGCCACACAGCCATTCTTTACGGAAACCTGAAAACACGAGCTTATCACGATCCACAAGCTTCAACAAGCATAATGTCGAAGAATTTCAACAAAGCACTTCTTAAAATTTCTACAGATTTTTTTTTTCGGAAAAATCGGGGTGTTCCAGCGAGGTGGTGCAGTAGTAGTCAAAATCTGAAGTTTAAAACAAAAATCAACGTCGCTGAGGGAGTGGATGAAAAGCTTCATAAAGAGACATACTACCCTGTCTTTACGGAAACCTGAAAACATGAGCTTATCACGATCCACAAGCTTCAACAAGCACAATGTCGAAGAATTTCAACGAAGCGCTTTTTAAAATGTTTACAGATTTGGTTTTTGACGAAAAAGCGGGGGGTCCCAGCGAGGTGTTGCAGTAGCAGTCAAAATATGAAGTGTAAAACAAAAATCATCGTCCCTGATGGAGCGTATGAAAAGCTTCATAAACAGACACACCACCCTCTGTCCTTACGGAAACCTAAACATTTTAAAATTTCTACAGATTTTTGTTTTTTTTTCGGAAAAAGCGGGGTGTCCCAGCGAGGTGTTGCAGAAGCAGTTAAAATCTGAAGTGTAAAACAAAAATCATCGTCCCTGAGGGAGTGCATGGAAAGCTTCATAAACAGGCACACCACCTTGTCTTTACGGAAACCTGAAAACACGAGCTAATCACGATCCACAAGCTTCAACAAGCATAATGTCGAGGAATTTCAACAAAGCACTATTTAAAATTTCTACAGATTTTGTTTTTTACGAAAAAGCGGGGTGTCCCAGCGAGGTGTTGCAGTAGCAGTCAAAATATGAAGTGTAAAACAAAAATCATCGTCCCTGATGGAGCGTATGAAAAGCTTCATAAACAGACACACCACCCTCTGTCCTTACGGAAATCTAAACATTTTAAAATTTCTACAGATTTTTGTTTTTTTCGGAAATAGCGGGGTGTCCCAGCGAGGTGTTGCAGAAGCAGTTAAAATCTGAAGTGTAAAACAAAAATCATCGTCCCTGAGGGAGTGCATGGAAAGCTTCATAAACAGGCACACCACCTTGTCTTTACGGAAACCTGAAAACACGAGCTAATCACGATCCACAAGCTTCAACAAGCATAATGTCGAAGAATTTCAACAAAGCACTTTTTAAAATTTCTATAGATTTGTTTTTCGGAAAAAGCGAGGTGTCCCAGCGAAGTGTTGCAGTAGGAGTCAAAATCTTTAGAGTAAAACAAAAATCATCGTCCCTGAGGGAGTGCATGGAAAGCTTCATAAACAGGCGCACCACCTTGTCTTTTCGGAAACCAGAAAACACGAGCTTATCACGATCCACAAGCTTCAACAAGCATAATGTCGAGGAATTTCAACAAAGCACTATTTAAAATTTCTACAGATTTTGTTTTTTACGAAAAAGCGGGGTGTCCCAGCGAGGTGTTGCAGTAGCAGTCAAAATATGAAGTGTAAAACAAAAATCATCGTCCCTGATGGAGCGTATGAAAAGCTTCATAAACAGACACACCACCCTCTGTCCTTACGGAAACCTAAACATTTTAAAATTTCTACAGATTTTTGTTTTTTTTCGGAAATAGCGGGGTGTCCCAGCGAGGTGTTGCAGAAGCAGTTAAAATCTGAAGTGTAAAACAAAAATCATCGTCCCTGAGGGAGTGCATGGAAAGCTTCATAAACAGGCACACCACCTTGTCTTTACGGAAACCTGAAAACACGAGCTAATCACGATCCACAAGCTTCAACAAGCATAATGTCGAAGAATTTCAACAAAGCACTTTTTAAAATTTCTATAGATTTGTTTTTCGGAAAAAGCGAGGTGTCCCAGCGAAGTGTTGCAGTAGGAGTCAAAATCTTTAGAGTAAAACAAAAATCATCGTCCCTGAGGGAGTGCATGGAAAGCTTCATAAACAGGCGCACCACCTTGTCTTTTCGGAAACCAGAAAACACGAGCTTATCACGATCCACAAGCTTCAACAAGCATAATGTCGAGGAATTTCAACAAAGCACTATTTAAAATTTCTACAGATTTTGTTTTTTACGAAAAAGCGGGGTGTCCTAGCGAGGTGTTGCAGTAGCAGTCAAAATATGAAGTGTAAAACAAAAATCATCGTCCCTGATGGAGCGTATGAAAAGCTTCATAAACAGACACACCACCCTCTGTCCTTACGGAAACCTAAAAATTTTAAAATTTCTACAGATTTTTGTTTTTTTCGGAAAAAGCGGGGTGTCCCAGCGAGGTGTTGCAGAAGCAGTTAAAATCTGAAGTGTAAAACAAAAATCTTTGTCCCTGAGGGAGTGCATGGAAAGCTTCATTAACAGGCACACCACCTTGTCTTTACGGAAACCTGAAAACACGAGCTAATCACGATCCACAAGCTTCAACAAGCATAATGTCGAAGAATTTCAACAAAGCACTTTTTAAAATGTCTATAGATTTGTTTTTCAGAAAAAGCGAGGTGTCCCAGCGAAGTGTTGCAGTAGCAGTCAAAATCTTTAGAGTAAAACAAAAATCATCGTCCCTGAGGGAGTGCATGGAAAGCTTCATAAACAGGCGCACCACCTTGTCTTTTCGGAAACCAGAAAACACGAGCTTATCACGATCCACAAGATTTAACAAGCATAATGTCGAGGAATTTCAACAAAGCACTATTTAAAATTTCTACAGATTTTGTTTTTTACGAAAAAGCGGGGTGTCCCAGCGAGGTGTTGCAGTAGCAGCCAAAACATGAAGTGTAAAACAAAAATCATCTTCCCTGAGGAAGTGTATGAAAAGCTTTATAAACAGACACACCACCTTGTGTTTACCTAAACCTGAAAACACGAGCTTATCACAATCCACAAGCTTCAACAAGCATAATGTCGAAAAATTTCAACAAAGTACTTTTTAAAATTTCTACAGTTTTTTTCGGAAAAAGCGGGGTGTCCCAGCGAGGTGTTGCAGTAGCAGTCAAAAAGTGTAAAACAAAAATCATCGAGTGTATGAAAAGCTTCATAAACAGGCACACCACCTTGTCTTTACGGAAACCTGAAAACACGAGCTTATCACGATCCACAAGCTTCAAGAAGCATAATGTCGAAGAATTTCAACAAAGCACTTTTTAAAATTTCAACAGTTTTTTTCGGAAAAAGCGGGGTGTCCCAGCGAGGTGTTGCAGTAGCAGTCAAAAAGTGTAAAACAAAAATCATCGAGTGTATGAAAAGCTTCATAAACAGGCACACCACCTTGTCTTTACGGAAACCTGAAAACACGAGCTTATCACGATCCACAAGCTTCAACAAGCACAATGACGAAGAATTTCAACAAAGTATTTTTAAAATGTCTATAGATTTTTTTTTCGGAAAAAGCGGGGTGTCCCAGCGAGGTGTTGCAGTAGCAGTCAAAATCTGAAGTGTAAAACAAAAATCATCGTCCCTGATTGAAACACAAATCTCTCTGTTTTTTATTAATGTCATTCAGTGGTGATTTGTTGACAAATTAAGAAGTTCGTAACAAGAATAGTGAATACATAAAGTGAAAAAAGGAGTGAATTAAACAATAACAGAATAATTGTTTAACATATAGAGTCTGGTGAGTTTACCTCATTGAATACCTAGCTATAATTTTATTTGTAATTGTGTGATAAATCTTTGAAGGAATATAATTTAATATCTGTATCTTTTACTACGTTTTCATGCTCTTATTTTTGTGCATGTATGTGAACTCATATTTTTTGTAAAGAGCTATTTTATTTAGTTTTTTGTTGTCGCGCCAAACAAAACCGAAAGTACATATATTATTTAGTTTTTTGTTGTCACGCTAAACGAAAGTAGTTATTTTATTTAGTTTTTTGCTGTCGAAGTTTTGTCACAGAGCAAACAAAATTAAATAGGTAATATGGCTAAACGCAATGTTTGGGGGCACGAAGAAACCATTGAAATGCTTAGTTTTATGCAGGAAATTGGAGCCCTAAAGCATTTCGACGGGAAAATTTATAGGAATGCAGAGATTTACAGGAAGATAGAAACAGAAATGCTTAAACGAAAATACATTGATAAAAATGATAAGCAAATTGAAACAAGGTGGAAAAATTTAAAGAAGTCCTACATAAAAGCTTAAACAAAACAACAACAAAATCGGGAATGGTCGAGAGCTTTGCCCTTTTTATGTGGAGCTGGATAGGATGTTGGGATGCAGACCATCTGTAAATGTAGTAGAGTTCGGAATTGTCACCTCCAGAAGTGAGTTTCGTGTTTTTCGATATAGGCTTTCCCAAACCATTTTTTCGTCGAAGTTTTAATTTTTACAATTGTTTCCCACCAATGTTTGCTTCTTTGTTTCATCCATATTTTTTTGCATATTTTTTTGGGAACATGTGCCATTAAATATTCCACCATTTTTGTAGTTTCTCTTGAATGCAGGTGCAATAAAAGTCTATTTTGTCTGGCATGTTTTTGCGTTATTTTTTTTTTCTCATGGCAATTATTCTCTTTTGTTTTGATTTAACACGTAATAAAATTTGATTCTGTATAATGTTGTAATAGCTTAACGCAGCACTTAAAATAATTTTTTTTCGACACTCGCCATTTCTTTTTCATAAATATTTTTCTTCTACTTATTACTTCTTCACTACTACCAACAACGATTTTGTCATTTCAACTTAACTTCAACAACTGGACGATCCAACCATAGTGCATATATACCTAGGTCGAAAATTCAACTCGGCCAAAACTCGACCATCCAACCATACATGAAAACGTAGTATATGTATCTATGTATGAAACTATCTTTGAAATACTTTCTCTCTCACATTAAGCGAGGAACAATAGTGTAATATCCATCATCTACCGTTTGAGTGAGTATTTAATGGTCTCCTGGTTCTCTTTTTATTAAGGCAATGGTGTAAATCCACTGGTTTCCCTGTGAGGGAGATACTCAATGGTGTGTGGTCACTTGGCTTGTCTCTTAAGGCAATGGTGTAAATCCACTGGTTCCCCAGCAAGTGAGAGACTCAACGGTGTGTGTGTTGATCGCTTGGCTATCTCTTTGAGCAATGGTGTAAATCCACTGGTCACTTGGCTCTTTTAATTATTTTATATTTGGTGTAAGTCCGTTGCTTGACGGCCGCTTGTTGCTTTGAAGTGAGAGAAAGTATTTCTGTAGATCACAGAATCTCTTCATTAAGTTTAAGTAGATACAAAAACAATTTGATTCTTGCCTGTGTAGTTGAAGTATTCATAGGCTTTTATTTATTTCGTTTCAGAAGCTGCCATCCGAAGAGTTCCCACTATGCCGTTTTTGATTTAAACTTTAAAAAAAAAATTGTATTTTTGTTTTGTTTGTTTAACGAAAAAAAAAAAATAGTATTAAAAAAAGGGAAACAAATAATGATAAAGTTTTAGTTTTTTATTAACTTTTTCTTTTATTCAGATAACGATGGCACAATGATAAAACTTAATCGCAACCTATTTGACTACAAAAAGATAATTACTTGTTTCACACACACCGTCAATTTTGACTGTCACCCAGGCGATAGATAAGATCAGTCGACGGAAATGTCCACATTAATGTGTGAAAGAGTAAAATTTATTAAAAGAAGCAATAAATTTAGAGATAAATTACGCAAGAAACTGATAGCTGCAGGGAGTTCCGAAGGAAAAACGATAAAGTTGACTCTCGGTGTAAAAACGCGATGGAATTTTTTTTTTTTTTTTTTAATGTGCCGTGAAATAAAGTAGATGGAAATAAGGCGGATCGACCTTATTTTCAAATTGTGGAAGAAAAAATGTCGTCGAAAAGCATGCTTTTTTTTTGGTCGATTTTATTTCCATTACAGAAGAGTAACAATATCGAAACAGAAGAGTAACTATATCGAATAGAATAGTAATACCATCGAAAATTGAAACGGATATAAAGCAGAAAAAAAAGATTTTTTGTCTTTTTAATATACGACATAAATTGGCAATAACGCAGAAATGGAAATGGAAATAAATACGAGAGTTTTCGTAATAAAGTAGAAACTATTGTGGAAATAAAGTCGAAATATTGTTTAAAGTGAAATGTTTAATGTACGTAGATAGATTTAATTTTTAGTGGGCTGTAGGTCAGTAAGAAGATGTTATCAATGTCAAAAACTCGAAAGACTTTATCGAAAAAGTACCTACCATCAAATTGGAAAATTATGAAATATTAGTGTCATTTGATGTGGTCTCTTTATTTACAAGCATACCAATCGGCTTGGTTTTGGACATTGTAAACACGAATTGGAATAAGATAAAAGAGTATACCAGCACAAAAAGAGTGAAATTTATGGAAATACTGAGATTTTGTGTCATTGAAAATAATTATTTGGAGGTAGACGGTACCATCTATCAACAAAAACGAGGTATTCCCATGGGTAGTCCAGCATCTCCAATTCTAGCGGATTTAGTGATGGAAACTTTGCTAGAAGAGAGCCTGGGTAAGCTTCTTTTTCAGCCTAAGATCATTACAAAATATGTAGATGACCTGTTTCTCGTGATAAAATCTCATGAAGTCCAAAATACCCTAACTGCATTGAACTCTCTTAATAGTCAAATTAAGTTCACAGTTGCAACGGAAACAAATGGTGAGATCCCAAATCTGCATGTGAAAGTCATCAGACAAAATGACCGTTTAATTTTTGATTGGTACAAAAAACCTACTGCCTCAGGTCGTTTGATTAATTTCCTTTCCAAACAATCCAAACAAGTTATAATAAACACTGCACAAAACTTTGTAAACCATGTTCTTGAAATAAGCGATTGCTCTTTTCATCATAAAAATATAAATATTATTCGCGACACCCTGTACTCTAATTACTTCCCTCCAATTATTGTCAACAAGCTCATCAGCAACTACCGAAAGAGGAAAAAAATAAACAAACTTGATGATGCCCAGCAAGTTACTGTTTACAAGAGTTCGCTCTTCATACCACACCTCTCCAACCGCATCACTACTGCACCTATAAGAGACAGGACGAAGACTAAAATAGCTTTCAAATCGACAAACACCCTGAGATCCAAGCTGTTCACGAACATTAAAGGTTATGTGGATAAGTTGGAAAAAGCAGACGTCGTATACAAAATCAACTGCTTGGGGGGAAATGAGATGGCATGCTCATCTGTTTATATAGGAACCTCCAAGCAAAAGCTAAAAAATCATCTCTCTGGCCACAAATCATATTTAAACAGCGGCGCTGTACAAAAAACTGCACTAGCTCTCCACTGTCTGCAAGAGAAACATTAACCCGATTTGGATAATGTGGAGATTCTGCAAACAGAGCAACATTATTCTAAAAAAATGTTGCTAGAGATGCTACACATAATTAGCAACAACAACGTTGTCAACCGAAGATCAGACTGTGAGAAGCTAAGCAGTGCATACAGCCAACTGATAAAAAGACCAACAACAAATAGTAGTAGGATAAAGTATAGGTGATTTCGTTGAATTATGGACGTGTTTTCCTGTCGCTGCGCTCCCTCCTAGTAATTAAAATTAAAAAGTATATTTTTGTGTTTATAGTTTATTTAATTAAAAATTCATGAATAGGTACCCAGTTTTTGGAAAATTAATCAATTAAAGTGTAAAAAACCGTAATCAAATTCTTTGAATATTGTTTGTAAGTAATTTTGACGTCATATAAAAAAGTTTATATGTACAAATGTATTTGTATTATTTTATATTCTTGTTAACCAATTAAGGCCTGATGAAGAGCTTAAACATGCTCGAAACGTTGCATTAAATAACATCTTACTTTCTATATATCTAACATTATTTTCTCAGCTCCTTCCTGTTCTTGGATAGAGAAGTTTATTAAATTTAATAATTTATGTAGTGACATATCTATTAATTGAGTAAAACGTAGGGGAGGGACGCCCCCCCTTCCCTACGTTTAAAATCGAATATAAATGGCAATAACATCGAATACTATTTTCCACTTGGTAATAAAGACGACAACCACTTTAGATCGATCGACATTATTTCTCTTTTATTATTCCATAATTGGAAATAAAGTAGAACTCACAAAGCCTTGAAAATCGACTTTATTTCCTATATCAGATGGAAATAAGGTCGATTCGACCTTATTTCCATCTACTTTATTTCTTTATTTCACGGCACCTTTTTTTAAGTGGGAGAGATTCGTCCAGCAAAATATATGTACTATTTTAAGCATTATCCACATCAAACAAAAGGGAGACATAAATACGATAAAACCTGACCACAAGGCAAAAAAACGGTACTGTAATGAAATAAATTGTGAGGATTATAATCGAAATTTCAGGGGGAAAAATGCTTCGACACCCACAAGATATCAAGCAGCCACAAAAAATCGGCTTGCGAAATTTTGCAAACATGTAAAAAGTATTTGAAGACAGTAGAAAATAGAGAGCACGTTTGTGGTTAATTCTTCTGCAAACAGTGTAACAAATTTGTGTACAAGGAACAATTGTGCTTTATAGTACCAGACAGAAGGTCCCCAAAAATTTTGAATTGTCTTTACATATTTTACGATCTTGAAGCAAGAACCGAAAACTGAAGAATATAGCATTAAAATTCATAAGCCCAATTTGTGCGTCTTTCAACAGAGATGCAGATGCAAAATTTTGCAACGTTTGCTGATTTTTCCAGCATCTTATTAACACTATAATGTTAGGCAAAAGCTTACGAATATAATTATTGTTTCTCCTCACAACCGTCAAGTAAAACAAATCTTTGTCCTTTAATTTTTTTTCGACTAGTTTACATGGAACGAAAAAAGCACTTTTTTACATTTTTACGTTCTTCGAGCGTCCATTAGAAGGTACCAATAGAAGCACGAGCAACACATATGGGTGTTGTTCACACAGTTCACTATGGGCGAAGGTCCACGACCGTCCACGGGGAAATGGTATGAATAGCCGAAGTATGTGTTTTTTCTCTCTTTTCCTCGGCGTAAACCAATATTTATGGTGGCTCGCTGTGCGAACGTGCGTCCACGGATACACAGAAAGCCATTATAAATACAAAGCCACATACATACATATCCTTTTGATGTGTTATCAAACAGAGTTGTCAGACATACATTTCTTTAGTAAAATTAAATAAACTTATCAATGATTATTATAATGTAAATAATGACCAGAGCTACCAACTCTGTAATTTAGTTTTAGTTTTAATTGTTTTTTTAAATAAAGTTTGTCACTGGTGATTAATGAAAACAAGGGAAATTAAGCAGGAATAAAAGGCATAATTGCGAAGGAAGACTAGGCAGGAAATTGGACAGGAATAATAGACAGGGAGCAATCCATGAATAACAAATATGTCCTGGATGCAGGCGTATTTTCTGTGTGCAGGATGCTAGCATATGTTGAGTCTGAGGCATTTGAAAATTGTACCCAGGAAACAGCGAAGGTGAGGCTAGAGGTGCTGCAAGATTGCTGGTCTCAAGTGCGAGCAAGTGAAGGACGGATTGCGCTAGCCGATGACATATCGGTCAACGTAAACATGCATCGCAGAGTAACAGAGACTGAAACAAACTACTTCACCGCCTACGCGGCCTTACAGGAGAAGATCAAAGAGAAAACTCCAATAGCTGGAAGAGAAGGACAGCCAATCGAGGTACAGGTGAACATCCCCTTTGCGCAGCATGACGTAAAGAACACCTAGGGCACCTTCGATGGCGAAATCACTAAATGGCAGGGGTTCAAGGACCGGTTAACAGCAGCTGTCCATGAGAACGATAAAATTGCTCCATCATATAAATTCGCCCATCTAAAGAAATCACTTTTTTGTAAGGCAGTCTGGGCGAATGGGAACTAACCAGATAAAAACTATAGGTAATGAAGCACGAAAAAGTATGACACATGCCAAGAACTTTTGCGGCACTTCTTTAAGTAACCTACCTTGCAGGGAGTTCCAAATGCAGAGGAACTACAAAAAAAGTCCAACACATCTTATGAGAGGACATGATAATTATTCATGTGCCACATGAGAAGTTGGACCGTGAAACTGCTTGCAAGTGAGAGGAGACACGCACCACCGAGGAACCCACTGCAAAGGAATTCTGCGTCCTTTTAGATAAAAGAGCAGGAAGCATTGGAAGGTGCGATGAACAGCAGGAGGCAAATGCAGGCGACAACTTCACAACAGATGAGGTCGGTGGTGAGCAGGAACGGCGGTGACAGATCAGGAAGCAGCAATGCACGGAAGGGAGAAGGACTTGAAGGAATACGACCATTGCTTTGCCACTCATGCAAGTCATTGACCCACCTAATATGGCGTTGTCCGAAGTTTGAGGTGCTCAGCCTACAAGCAAGGCAAGACGTGGTGAAGGAGAAGGTGCTTTGTCCAAACTGCCTTAAAACTGGACATACTGTTAAGGAATGCTATCATGGCCCATGCATTCGGTGTCCGGGGAGGCAGATAGACTTTTTCTCTACCAAAGAAAGTTCCAATTCAAAACAAAAGATCTTCAAGAAATCCAAGCCCGCAAACTCCTACTTAAAAATGAAATACAAAAACAAAACAACCACTAGCCAACGGCCAAATAGACGCCTGCCAAACCAATATACACAGCAACAACAGACATCAGAACAACAACAACACATAAAATATGAGAATTGAGGTGGGCCGCGAAACACAACAAATAAAAATAAAATAAATCAAGGGGAAATAGAGTCAGAGTGCAGGAACAAAAATGACAACAGAGAAAAAGAGATGCGTGTTGCGTGTACCTTATCTACCCACTTGTTTTATTGAGAATGAGAAACGAGGTGCCGTGACATAAGGCCAAGTGACATAAGGCCAAATTTGAATAATTGGCCTTATGTCACTTAACAAAAGTGACATAAAGCCAAATTTAAAGAGTTGGCCTAGTGTCGCTTTCACATAGTGACATAAGGCCAATTTGGCCTTGTGTCACTTTTAATACTAGCGTACCTGTTATTTTTTTTATTTTTCATTGAAAAATTTCATTAAATTTCAGTTTCTTTAAATGCATAAGTAACTTTGCATACACCCAAATTTGCACCCACCTCAAATCCTATCGTGAGCCAAAGCAGGGGGGTTGCAGGGGGCAGCATGCCCCCCCATCCATACCTCACTGTATAATTGAACATTTTTATATTTCACAAACCAAATAAAGGAGAGATTTTATTAGGTTTGTGAAATTTAAAAATTCGCAATAAACAGTGAGGTATGTACCCCCCTGCTTGGGCTCATTATAGGATTTGGGGTGGGTGCGAGGTTGGGTGTATGCAAAGTTTCTTTTCCAAAATTGTCTGTTTTTTTTTACAAAACATTTTACGTTTGGCCTTAAGTCACAAACAAATTTGGCCTTATGTCACTTTGTAAAAGCGACATAAGGCCAACTCTTAAAACTTGGCATTAAGTCGCTTTTGGAAAGTGACTTAAGGCCAAATTTTTAAATTGGCCTTATGTCACTTGGCCTTATGTCACGGCACCAAACGAGGTGCCGTGACATAAGGCCAAGTGACATAAGGCCAAATTTGAATAATTGGCCTTATGTCACTTAACAAAAGTGACATAAAGCCAAATTTAAAGAGTTGGCCTAGTGTCGCTTTCACATAGTGACATAAGGCCAATTTGGCCTTGTGTCACTTTTAATACTAGCGTACCTGTTATTTTTTTTATTTTTCATTGAAAAATTTCATTAAATTTCAGTTTCTTTAAATGCATAAGTAACTTTGCATACACCCAAATTTGCACCCACCTCAAATCCTATCGTGAGCCAAAGCAGGGGGGTTGCAGGGGGCAGCATGCCCCCCCATCCATACCTCACTGTATAATTGAACATTTTTATATTTCACAAACCAAATAAAGGAGAGATTTTATTAGGTTTGTGAAATTTAAAAATTCGCAATAAACAGTGAGGTATGTACCCCCCTGCTTGGGCTCATTATAGGATTTGGGGTGGGTGCGAGGTTGGGTGTATGCAAAGTTTCTTTTCCAAAATTGTCTGTTTTTTTTTACAAAACATTTTACGTTTGGCCTTAAGTCACAAACAAATTTGGCCTTATGTCACTTTGTAAAAGCGACATAAGGCCAACTCTTAAAACTTGGCATTAAGTCGCTTTTGGAAAGTGACTTAAGGCCAAATTTTTAAATTGGCCTTATGTCACTTGGCCTTATGTCACGGCACCAAACGAGGTGCCGTGACATAAGGCCAAGTGACATAAGGCCAAATTTGAATAATTGGCCTTATGTCACTTAACAAAAGTGACATAAAGCCAAATTTAAAGAGTTGGCCTAGTGTCGCTTTCACATAGTGACATAAGGCCAATTTGGCCTTGTGTCACTTTTAATACTAGCGTACCTGTTATTTTTTTTATTTTTCATTGAAAAATTTCATTAAATTTCAGTTTCTTTAAATGCATAAGTAACTTTGCAGTTTCTTTAAATGCATAAGTAACTTTGCATACACCCAAATTTGCACCCACCTCAAATCCTATCGTGAGCCAAAGCAGGGGGGTTGCAGGGGGCAGCATGCCCCCCCCATCCATACCTCACTGTATAATTGAACATTTTTATATTTCACAAACCAAATAAAGGAGAGATTTTATTAGGTTTGTGAAATTTAAAAATTCGCAATAAACAGTGAGGTATGTACCCCCCTGCTTGGGCTCATTATAGGATTTGGGGTGGGTGCGAGGTTGGGTGTATGCAAAGTTTCTTTTCCAAAATTGTCTGTTTTTTTTTACAAAACATTTTACGTTTGGCCTTAAGTCACAAACAAATTTGGCCTTATGTCACTTTGTAAAAGCGACATAAGGCCAACTCTTAAAACTTGGCATTAAGTCGCTTTTGGAAAGTGACTTAAGGCCAAATTTTTAAATTGGCCTTATGTCACTTGGCCTTATGTCACGGCACCTGTTGGGTTTTGTAACTTTGTTTGCTAAGGCAATTACTTATAACATTTTTTTCTATGGGGATGAGACATTTGAATACACATAAATTAAATATAAGTTCTAAAAATTACTCAATCGCAAATTTCTATATGATTATTTGTGCTAAAAGTGTATAAAATATCGGATAGTGTTAAAATAAAACCAGACTCTCGATAAGTGTAAACCGCACATTCGCTTCATGTAGATTACAACATACATCACATGTAAACAAGACACTTAACTGGTGTAAACTTCAACAACTGAACGCATTCATCTTTCATGTCTTCTTCGATATTTCATTTCACATAACCATTGTATCTTTGACTTCTAAATAAAACAGATCGTTTAGCTTTTAACCTCTTCAATAATAATCTTTTAATTTCACTGGCATCCCAACAGATAGCAATACAAACTTCATCATGACTTTAAGGACTATGACATTCTTGATAGATACGGGTGCAGATATTTCTATCTGTAAAATAACAAGTAAACTAGATAATGTGGAATATTACCCTGAAGTAAAATGCAAACTTACAGAAATAAGCAATGAGGAAATACACTCACTAGGAATAATCGATCTTGATCTTCAATTATGTGAAACAACCTGCATATCTACATGAATTTCAACTAGTCGATGAAAAATTTCCTATTTGAAACAGATGGTATTTAAAGCTAATTAATGACGCAAAAATAAATATACCTGCTGAAGGGTGTGGCATTCCGGAATTAAAAATATTCCAAAATTATTTAAAAGAATCAAGATCACAATTCATCAGTCGATATATTGATGAGAAGTTGAATTGAATTGGGAAAGCTCTGAAAACCCAGAAGCTCAAGGTTGCAATAGGGAGCTATATACAGAATTTGAAGCGTCGTCAGTTCTACAAAATCAAGCTTCTCTGAGCAATGCATCATCAAGCAATCAAAAAATCGAGCCATCAAGACAGGCAGTTGATCGCCCAGCGATTAAGTTGCCCAAGATGTCAATTCCAAAATTCGACGTAAATTTTCTGAAATGGCAAATTTTCAGATATCTTCACTAAGATGATTCATGATCAGCCATTACCACCCATCCAAAAAATGTGGTATTTGAAAACAAACGTGTCCGGTGATGCAGAGCGGTTGATGCGGCACCTCGAGCTGACTGAAGATAAATACAGCATTGCTTGGAACATTCTTCAGGATCGTTTCAGCAACAAAAGAGCTCAAACAGCAGCACCCATCCAAAGCATTATTGGGTTGGCGAACGTCAACCCCGAAATGAAAGCCATTAGAGAATTCCATGATGTAATCCATGAATGCCTTGCAGCACTCAAAGCTGTTGGCATCGAGACAGCATCGTGGGCCCCTTTGCTAATCCTTCTATTCCATCCATCTCTTTGAACAAACGCTTGATAACCTAAAAGAGCTTCAGACGATGGACCAATTCATAAAGTTTTTGAAAAATCGATTTTAATCATTAGAAGCTGTTGGTGGAAAGGACAAGGCCAAGGTGGTGAGAACAATAGCTACCTCCAACATTGAAAACTGCAAGGAATGTGGGATAAGAAATCATCCTATCTACTACTGTGAGAAATTTCTAAAGATATCAGATATCATTATTAGAAAGACGACTTAACAAAAATCCTAAATTTAGAGAAGATTATGTGAAGTTCATGGACAAATATGAATCTCTAGGACACATGAAAGAAATCAAACCGGACAGCATTCGAGGACCAAACTCCTTCATTCCTCATCATTGCGTATTGAAGCCTGATAGCAGTACAACAAAACAATATTATCTTGAATATTGACTTGCTTTACAATCACTAAGTAAATATAGCAGATGCTGTAACTTTTGCCCGATTACATATAATTTCAAAACAAATATTGAGTAAAACCGAACGGAATGAAATAAGATCTCTTCTTGAAAATAATCTTTTAATTTCTCTTCAGATGAAGAAATTTATGAAATTTTACAATTACAAGCGTATTACAATTATTCAAATATTGTATTTAATATTGAAATCCCTATTACTTCCCAAACAAATTATTCCTTCTTTCATCTCATTCCCCTCCCTATAAACAAAACCCTATTTATATCTACTTACCCATATGTTGCTATACATGAGTCCGACGCACTTTATTTCGGAAAAGCCTGTGACCTCATAGAAGACATCTACCTCTGTGGTCTGTGAAAGCAAAAACAAACAAAAAACTAAATTCCCTGAATGCATACCAAAGATCATAAATAACCACCCAGCTATATGCAACCTGTCCAATGGTTTGGAACCCAACCAGATACTTCAACCCGAAAATAACTACATACTTTTAACCGATGTGTTCGAAATATTAGTGTCAAAACAACATGCGGCATCAACAAATATAATATATATGGCACCGCACTTTTACATTACCAAAATTGTTCCATAACCATTAATAATATAACTTATGATCCAAAAACAGATATTTTTTGGGACAGCATTGTGATTCATCCTCCAACCCGCTTAACAAACTCCATCTGGACCAGCTTAAAAATAGCGAAGAAATCCATCTACTTACCACAAAGTCAACATCGCATCAATTTGGGTTATTTTAATTCCGTTGACAATCATATTGACATTGATGTATTTTCGAGTCAGGACCCGGGAGAGTCCCGAAATTGAGGTTCCAAGGATAGAGGACAATCAAGGCGCTTCTTCGAGAGGCAACACCCTCTGGCAGTCGCTCCACTAAGGTGGGAGGAGTTACAAATCCAAATATGCAAGCTTTGCATATTCACACAGTTATATAAATCTTTAAATGTGCACATGACATAGCTTTTCTTGTTGTGCATCTTCTATGCACATTCTATCTAATAGTAATACGAAACCTTGCTTTGCACCTGCTATGCAATTTCCAAGAAATATTGTTTGGCACCTTAAGTGCATTAAATAAAATTACTTGTATCGAAAGTTAGTTCTTAAGTTGCAGTCAATGAAAAAAGTCGAAAAAATAATATTCCAAAGGAATATAAAAACTAATTTTTTTAATATAGGCCCTCATTATGAATAGCGAAGCGAACGTTCGCTTAAAAGCGAATGATTAAGCGAATTCCCTTATCACGGTTTTTTCAGTAGCGAGCTTCCACATTCGCTTCAAAAATCAATGCTGCCAACTCGCTATCGATAATACCGTGAAAAGAGAATTAGTTAAATCATTCGCTTTTATGCGGACGCTCGATTCGCTATTCATAATGAGGGCCATAAAGTTTTGAATCAAAACTTAAGTCACGCGAGTATAATTGTTACAATTTTTGGGTAAGTAATTTTTTTGTTTTGGAATATTAGTGAGTAAAAAATACTATTTTACCTTAGGGGTGTTTATATTCTACTGAGTATTACATACATTATATTACATTTCTATGAACCGTTTTCAATTCTTTCAAGTAGTTTTTCTCAGCTCAGTGGTCGAAGAAGGAATAATAAGGGCGCTGTTAGAAAGTGAAGATTTGGATTCCAATTATGATGACGAGAGTGACAGTGAAGTGGGAGATGCCGTAGAAGTACAAGAGGAAAATACAGACTCTGAGCAGGAATGGGAACCAGAAGACGAATCTGAGGAAGTTTCGGGTACAATGAAACACTACTGCGTTGGAAAAGATAAAACGACTAGGTGGAAAAAAACAAAATTGCCCTTCTTCTACAGTGAGAACAAGATCTGAAAATATTGTAATTCAACTTCCTGGAAGAGAAGCAAGAAACTTGAGAGATCCCGGTGAGATTTGGAAACTTTTTATTTCTGAAACAGTTATCCGCACAAGGAAACCAGAAATCAGCATGCTTCAGTCGACAAGCTAGCTCCAATAAGAGACCTATTTGAAGAAATTGTAACAAATTGTATCAAATCGACGAGAAATTAGAAGCATTTAGAGCCCACTGTAGCTTCCGACAGTATATTCCTTCGATAAAGACGAGATAAAATCTCGATCTGAGAGACGGTGCGCGAGTACATGTGTGTTGTCAAAACGTGCTAGTATAGAGGAAGGAAGCAACATCAAAATAAAACAACTAACCAAATGAAAACTATACACTTAAAACATCAAATCAGAAAACTTATACCTTAAGGTAAATTTTTAATGTCTTCGAGTGCAGCAACGCGTTTTTATATCTACCCACCCCAACGATCAAGCGAACTAATTAACAACATTATATAATTATAATCACCTCTGAAATAACCCGAAGAGAAGTTCTTTTTAACTTTTTTTTTTGTTGATGTCTCTCTTTTTTAAATTGAATTAAGTTATAACTGAAAACTATTCTATTTGTCGTGTCAAAACCAATATTAGATGAAATAACTTTTTGAGTAAAGTTCTTAAATTAAACTAAATTGTTATTTTAAATCTTTCTTATAAAATTAAGAAATTGAGCTCCGTTTGCTTACATGAAACACAAGTATTTTAAATCAACAAAAATTATGACTTTTCAATTAATTGTTTTTGTTGATTACATAATTTATAAGATTCATTGCTGCAACAAACGGGCCTTAATCATTTTTAAAAGTAAACTTAATTCTATAGACATACTTTTGATGATGAGCGCCACGTAAACATTTGCGAAGAGATGTTTTTCGTTTAATTCTGGTGTTGTTGGTTAAGTAAGCTGCAATTAATGCTGCTATGCGATTGAAAGTTGAATTTTTTATTATTAGCCTTCACCTGGTTCATTGAAAGAGTATCTAATTGTTTGTTACGTGGAGATGGATAACAATAGTCAAATTAAATTATTAGTTTGATCTAAAAACAAAAAAAGATAAATAATTATTGATTTAAATTTGTATTCCCTATAAGCTTACCGTCATGTCGACAAATCGATGTTGAATACATTATTCTGCTTTACCGGCCATAGAAAGGACTTAAGATTGCTCATATAACCAAAAGGAATATAGGTATGAAGTTTTTCGAGCAAGGAAGACATAGGTAGTGGTATGTTGAAAGCATCTAAAAATAAACAGAATATAAAAATTATAACCAAATAATACATAAAAGGGTACCTAATACTAAAATATTGACAGGTGTAGAGAAACATTTGAGAAAAAAAAACCAATCAAATTAGGTACGTACAAAAGTTACGCACACAATTTTAATGTCAAAAATACAAATTTTTATTTTTGACCTCCGGGAACTTGTGAGAACATCTAAAAAAAAATTGTTATGTGACTTCACATAACTATGGTTGAGAAGTCCACGATATGGTAGATTTATAACTCATTCTTTAAATTGCTTAAATAACTCTTCATGTTTCAAATTAGTACAAGTTTTTACATTTGAACATTTCTCACCAAACCACTTTTGGATGTTTCCTCGACATAGAAAAAGTATTCAAAATTTTATGTACAAGAACTTTTACATAAAGTCTCCCAATTCAGATATCCACACGTATAGGTACTTTATAAAAATGATTTACAATTTCTATCATTTCAGCTCGTTTGTTTGTACAAAAAGGAAGCTGCCAATCAACTATGAGGTCAATAATGCCTAAGTTACACAAGGATCTGAACTAGGCTTATTCCTTTTCAATATTATACCTACACATTAGACGATACACGAGACTTAGCTATAATACAGATTCTCCTGCTTGCCGATGACTCATTAAGGTACTCCAAGTCCATATCACCACCGATATTTGTTGCAAGGAAGATTGCAGCCCACATAGAACCACTACCGGGGGTAGTAGCCTTCTAAAATAGTAATTCTTCCGATTTTGGGGTCGGAGGTGTAGTCACTTAAATTAATATAAAATCACAACATAAACATAAATGTTAAAAAAAGAGCCAAGTTCTTATATGTATAAGAAACCTGTGCGTAAAAAGTCAGCCAAAAAAAGTAATGAGATCTAAAATATATGCCAAGTTTTAAGTTCATGAAGTTTAATATCAAATATCTCAAGTAGAGTAATATCGAAACAATTCCAAATCATGACAGAAATTTGGTATTCAATGATTACTGATTAAAATTTGGTGGTTTCAAGTTTTCATACGTTTTAAATTTGTAATTAAGTAAGTAATTAAGAGAAAACTTGCCAAGTGAATCCACCAAATTTTAATCAGAAATCATTAAATACCAAATTTCTGTCATGAGTTGGAATTGTTTTGATATTACTCTACTTAAGATATTTGATATTAAACTTCATGAACTTAAAACTTGGCATATATTTTAGATCTCATTACTTTTTTTGGCTGACTTTTTACGCACAGGTTTCCTATACATATAAGAACTTGGCTCTTTTTTTAACATTTATGTTTTTGTTGTGATTTCACTCCTTTTTACAAGGACTTTATTTCTTAATTTCGCAATTCTACGACAACCAAAAGCACTCCATATAAATAAAAGCAACTCTGAGAAAGTGGGTGAATTTTTAAGAATGTGGGTGGATGCCACGCCCTTGAATGGAAGATTCCAATTTTTCATTTTTTTTCTTTCGAAGTACTTTAAGCCCTACCTACCTACTAATTTTCATCGTTCTACAGCAATCGGAAGTGCTCCATAAAATTTATAAGAATTTTTAAGAATGAGGGTGGATGCCACGCCCCCTTAATGGAAAATTATAATTTTTCAATTTTGTTCTTGCTAAATACTTTAAGGCCTATCAACCTACCAATTTTCATCGTTATACAACAATCGGAAGTGCTCCATATAATTTATAAGAATTTTTAAGAATGTGGGTGGATGCCACGCCTCCTGAATGGAAAATTCCAGTTTTTCAATTTTTCTCTTTCTTAAAACTTCAAGCCCTACCGACCTACCAATTTTCATTGTTCTACCACAATCGAAAGTGCTCCATATAGTTTATAAGAATTTCTAAGAATGTGGGTGGATGCCACGCCCCCTGAATGGAAAATTTCAATTTTTCAATTTTTTTCTTGCTAAGTACTTCAAGCCCTACCGACCTACCAATTTTCATCGTTCTTAAACAATCAGTAGGTCTCCATATAATTTACAAGAATTTTTAAGAATTTGGGTGGATGACACGCCCCCTGAATAGAAAATTGCAGATTTTCGATGTTTTCCTTTGTATGCACCACAAGGCCTACCGTTGTGCGAAATTTCAAGTTTCTACGATGTCGGGAAGTGCTCCATAATTTTGATGATCTGTCAGTGAGTCATTGAGTCAGTGAGTCAGTCAGTCAGTTTCGGTTTTTGCGATTTCTGAAGTCCTATATCTCGGGAACTGCTAATGCTTAAGAGTTGAAATTTGGTGAGCCACCTGTGTTTGGTCAGCTCAGCAAATACTGCGAATTCGAAACTTCTGACTTTATTGGTACTGAAGTTAGAGGGGGGTTGAAAATCGCCTGAGTTTGTTCCTGTAAAAAGGGTGTAGTGCCGTGAACTGGCTGGGCACTACCGTGCCCTTTGATATAGGTATGCATAAATAATAATAGAGGATGATGCACTGATGTTTAATACTTGGATCAAAGACGTTTTTGGTTTCAGCTTTCGCCCTGCAAGACAACCCCAAAGAATGCACAAAAAAACAACTTTCTTCCTTTAAGGCAGCGGTTCCCAATCTTTTCTCCTGGAGCACTTCGTTGCGTATATGCAATTTTTCGCAGTTGGACATATTTAGAAAATGCTACAGTAAAGTTTCTTTTACAAAGTTGTCTTTTTTCCAAAATTTTCCTTTATCAAAGAATCTGATGTCATATCCGAAACTGAACGCTGTAAGAGAAGCTGTCCTTTCTAATGCAGCAGCGTATGGACTTGAAACCTACACGTTTTTCTTAATATATGAGTGGTATTCTTTCGGGAAATAGCAGCGGAAGCTGTCAAGCAAAGCAAACCTATCAGTTGAATATGAAACTCATTTAAAACGTCGTCGGAAATGTCAAAATCCATTTACTCTTTAAATAAGTTGACGACTGGAAAGCTGCCTATTCATCCATTAAGTCCTAGACTCGATTTTCTTTTTAAATGATTCTTCTTCATAAGTGGCATCCAAAGCAGTTACTGCGTTTCCCTGAAGTGATACACTCAAATTACACAGCCGGTCACCCAAACAAAAGTTATTATCAATTATCAAGGTTCTGACTTCAGCCCTCATTTCGAAAAGCCACGTCAGTGTTTTGCCGCGGGAAAGCCACTATATTTCTGCGTAAGGACGTCAGAATCGGAAATCCATACATAAATAAATCTCCTCAAAAACAACAAGTCCAGCTGACTGGACGGAATACCAGCTGAATTTCTGAAAGCCGATCCCGTAACAGCGGCTAGTATTGTACATCCGTTGATACAAAGCATTTGGGAAAACGAAACCTATCCCAAGGACTGGAAGGATGGTGTGATTGTTAAGTTGCCAAAGAAAGGTGACCTAAAGAATTGCAACAATTGGCGTGGTATCACCGTTTTTTCCGTTTTCCCAAAACTAATGGTAACCATCATTCTCGAGCGATAAAGGATAGAATCGAGTCTACACTCAAGAAGCATCAAGCTGGCTTCCACAGTGGTCGATCGTGTGTCGACCACATCAATATCCTGCGTATCGTCTTCGAGCAGTCGATGGAATTTTAATCACCGCTTAACTCATGTTCATGGATTTTGAATAGGCCTTTGATCGAGTTAACCGAGAATGTATATGGAGATCGTTGCTTTGTAGAGGAATTCCGCCAAAAATTGTTGCCATTATAAAAGAGTCCTACAGCAACGCAAGGTGTTTTGTTTTGCACAATCGGCAGCTATCCGAATCCTTCGTAGTGCAACAGGGTGTGAGACAAGGGGATGTTCTATCGCCAATTCTCTTCCTGCTGGCAATGGATGACGTACTGAAGGCCAGTGTTGGTACAGCTGAGCGACAGGGCCACAGCGACAGGAGACCGTTCGAAAGGCTCAGTCATTTAGACTATGCCGATGACATATGTCTACTGGCAAATAACATCAGTGGGCTGAACGGGATGTGCGAAACACTGCAAGTGAAGGCAGAGTCGAGTGGTCTAAGAATAAACAGCAAAAAGACAAAAATAATGCTCACAGGCCGCTCCACACAGCAGCGTATTATTCTACAGGAGACGCCAGTTGAAGTAGTCGAACAGTTTAACTACCTTGGCCGTATTGTTTCTGTAAACGGTGGTACGGATCTGGACGTGAAAAGTAGAATAAATAAAGCTCGTGCTGCCTTCGGTACTCAGTCCCAATTTGGAAATCCAGTCAAATCTCCTTACGCACTAAGTTGAGATTCTTCGAATCCAATGTCAAATCCGTGCTGTTATATGCTTGTGATTTGTGAAACCTGGAAAGTCACGTCTACCATTTCGAAGAAATTGCAGGCTTTTGTGAATCGCTGTCTTCGCCACATCCTTAAGATTCGCTGGCCACAAATAATATCAAATGAGGAATTGTGGTGCAGGATAAGTCAAGAGCGGCTGGACGTCGACATAAGAAAGCGTAAATGGCGTTGGATTGGTCACATACTGAGGAAACCAAACGATGAAATTGAAAAGCAGTTCTTTGAATGGAATCCTCAGGGTGCACGGCTGGTTGGAAGACCCAGCACAATATGGAAATCAACTGTCTTAGCGTAAGCAGAATACCAGAGAAAGACGTGGCCATAGCTAAAGTACCTTGCATCAGACAGTGAAGGATGGAGACGTTTTGTTGACGCCGTATGCCCCAGCCGGGGTTACAGGACACGATGATGAAAGACGTATGATGCAGACTACACCATGTTATCCCACAATACTCAAAACAGACTTGTTTTTAGTTGTGAATTAAATTTTGCCATTTGTTTGTGTATTGATTTATTTTAAATGAATGGCATGTTCAGAAAAATGAGAACTGCTTGCTCACTTTTTGACAGAATCTCTACCTAATACTCAAATTGCTTAGTTCAGAAGAGCTAACTAACTAAGCTAAGAACTAACTAGTGAAATGGAGTTTTGATATTTTTTCCGACACACTTTGGAAAACCCAGCTTTAAGGTATAACCACAAAAATGTTACACCACCAATCAGAAAAATTCCCCTGATTATAAAAATGTAAGTCCAAGATGTTTTCTGCCGTGTTAAGAAGAAAAAACGTATCTGTGTTTTGGACATTGATAAAAACGGAAAAGCGTGTTTATCTCTTTTTTGTGTGTGTTTTTTTGTCGTATTTACAATTAAATCATTTTTTTTGCCTTGATTATTTATTAGATGTACAAATGCTTGTATGGTAATCACTTTTTTTCTTAAAATTAGTGCTAAGACGTCAATTTTTCTTAAAAATAGCGAGCGTAATTTTTCTTAAACGTTTTAAGCAATTACAAAAGCAAGTAAGGGCTTTTGTTTTAAAGCAATAAAATAGCAACCATATCAAAGATTTCACAACTGGCCCTTACTCAAAACAGCCAAAAAGTCAGTTTCGTTTTTTCTTCTTAACACGGCGTTTTGTTTTCAGCTTTTATCTTACCATACCAGACACCCTTAAAAATTTCTCAAATGCATTTTTTTCGACTTATAGGCTATTGAGTATAGGTTTTAAATAGGAACAATTACGTGCAAGGGTTTTTATTATTGAATGTGTATGTTTGGCTCATTAGCACGCTTAAAAACGAAAATGTTATTAAACGCATGGGTGAGTTTCTGAGAAAATAGTCGCACTGTCAAATTTTCGATATTGTTTGTATAACTCGGAAACTCAGCTGAATTTGACAATTTTAGACTTAAAACTTTTTGTTCAAAATTAAATATTATAACGAAATGGATAATTTAAAAAAATTTGTAAAAAAATTTAATCAGGAAAAATGAACAAAAACCAATATAAGAAAAATACAAAAATCAAACATTTTAAAAATGTTTTCTAAATTGCGCATAACTTCTTTCGGGGAAAAGTTAGGGCAAGGCATGCTTAAACGATAAAAGTAGAGGCTAAAATCTTTAATATGACATGTTCTTAAAGAAAGATTTTATTTAAAATTTATAGTGATGTATCCATTCAAACTTTACCATTTCTTATCATTTTTCGCAGTTTTTGTCCGAAACCCTGTTTCTGGGTACAAGATGATAAATTTAACAATGTGCACCCATTACCAAGTTCTATATTAATCGGCCCAGCCATTCAGTTTGATAAAAATAATAATAATAATTTAAGCTATATGCCTTTATATTACATACTATAACTTAAAGAAAGATTTTCAATTTTAAATCTACTTTTAATGTTTTTGAAACTTTTTCCCGAAGTAGGTTTACAAGCTTTGCAACATAACTCGAAGCGGGCCTCATTTGCATTAAGCCTAAGACCGTTTTTTATATTATTTGCAAAAAAATTCTTCTATGATTAAAATGTCCCCTTCAGTTCTATAAGGAAACTTTCTGAAGTTTGAAAAAGTGTATTGGAATTGATGTAATCCTTCTATTAACATCATCAGTTGTTCCATAACGTTGGTCCGGACTTATTAGAAGACATCTTACAAATTCTTCAAGCATCGGAGGGATCTTAATATCCTTCTCAACCACAGCCTTCAGTGGAATTAGTTTCACTATTTCTTCCCTCATTTGTATCTAACATTTCTATTCATACTTTATAGTCAGTAGCTTCCCCGGAGGCCATACGAGCCAGAACTCGCTGACTAGATACTAATACATACACAGAAACATTAATTTGCAACTCGCTAGTCAACTGGCTTATGCCACTTGAGAAGCGAGTAGAGCAGCAAGTAATTTCACAATAAATGTATGAATAACCTGCTCGCCAGTATACTCGCTAGTGTGCCTTGAGGGTAAAAGCAATATAAAATAATATATATATATATATATATATAGCCACAAAGTCGATATCAATTTAATCGAAGCAATGTCTCGCTGAGTATATCTTGAAAAGTCGTTCATGATTGCATCTAAAACAAGTATTAGGTTAGTAAATTTTTCATTACTGTTTTGCCTTAATAGTAGGAAAGAGTCTTCCTCTTCAACCAGCCTTGGGTATAAATCAATGACTTTTCTTTTTCGTAAAGTTTTGTTTAAAAAAAAAACGCGACCAACGCGATCTTCAAGAAAGCCGCAAACACTTAAAAATGCAATTTATGTGCTTCACCGAATTCTGATAGATTTTTGATGCTTTTTCTAGATTATTAACTTCTTGCATAAAACTCGCAAGACACTGTTTATCCCACTGTTAACTAAAGTAAAACAGCTCTAAAAACAACATCATCCAAAGCTGATTTTCGATAGTATAGAAAGAATATCTCTCTTTTTAGTATTTCAGTTAATCAATTTTTTGTTGATGCATCTGCTTTATTGGCTGCTTTGATAATGACGTTTTCAGAGGTTTCAAAAATCTAATCTAATAAAACGTCAACTGCTACAAACAGTAAGGATTTTTTAAAGTTAGCAAGGATATTTTATATAAAACTAAAACAATCTTTCTCTCCATTATTCCTAAGGCAGTGCTCATAATCATAAGAGTGTCTGTTCAGAATGTGGGTTTTCGCCATGCCATATTTTAAACAAAGAAGAAACTTAGCGTTCTTTTTATATAAATATAAAATATGACCATTAATTTTCTACAACTGGCCATAATGGAAAATTGTAAAATTTAGATGGTTCGCAGCTCACAGATGTGTTGATTTAAAGATGGGGCCTTTAACACAGAACAACAGGAAACAGGAAAAAAACAACTACTTGTTGAACTAAGTTTGTTCGACAAGTGAAAAATCATTTCTGTACACAATAAAAACCGTAACAACTGTCAATAGAAAAAATTTCCCTTCACTTGTTGAATCAGGGCCAAATTACCGCATCGCATCAGTTATCGAGTAATACATGACTGAATTATGAGTTTGGCATTACCGCTAACGTTTCGAGCATTCTAGTATACCAAAATTTGAAGTGGTAACTCGTTCATTCGATCACTGCGATGGCATTCACTCACTCGGTCACTGAAGCGGTAATTTGGCCCAGTTGAACAAGTTAATCTACCAAGATGAGTCGTAAAATTTCCGAAGAAAAAAAATTTGTATTTAGTCCGAAATCAGAGAAAACAAACATATATTTTTTTGTGTTTTCTCTCATTCACTAACTAAAACAAAAAAAAAATGATAAATGGCACGAAATATTTTCGTTATCAAGGAGTTTAAATAAAGTTCCTGAGGGGAAAAATTGGACCTACATTAGGGATGTGTTTTGCCAAAATAGTAAGAAATAAGCCATGGAAAGTACAGACTTCAAAACTATATGTCCAAAAACATATTAGCAAACAAATTAATTGTTGCCAGGCGAAAGTAGGTACATAACACCAAGAAAACCCGTTCTGCAGGGGGTACGGAATGCAAGCTCAATTTATTTGGCATTATTGGGCGGAGTCTGAAATTATTATTGGTCTCTGCGTTGGAGTTGAAGAGTGTCTGGACTCAACAAAGAATGGTATAACTGCAAAAAAATATAATTCCATTTAGTATTCACAGCTTAAGCTTACATTTCTTTTTTTTTTATAGGCCCTCGTCCAATTGAATGTACGGTACAGTGCACAGAGTAACGTCCATCTTTTTTAACCCAATTCGAAATACGACAAATCTGACACGTAAGATTAGGTACATTCAGATAAAGCAATGATATAATTTTATTGTTATGTAATGCATATATTACATAATAACAGTAAGAAAGCGAGTAGCCAAAGAGGAATGTCTAATAGCTTTGAAAAAAACGAAAGCTAACGATGGAACATTAAGAGCTAATAAATTATAAAACAAGCCTTGAGATTGCTGGCTTAGAAAAAAAGTTGCTCCCTCAATTCGTACCAAAAGTGTGGTGGATAGTGAAGCTGATAACGTAATGCTCAAGATGGTGTGTCACGTGACTTAGACACAGACAATATTGTAGTAAAGATCGTGACAGTGTTTCATCTTTTGGACAGTAAATATTGTAGATTATTTTAAACTTTTCTTTTCGCGGACATTGATAATTTTAAACTTATTTGAACTTTTCGGAACTTACCGCGTTAATTATTAAGAATTATTTATAAATTCTTCTTCCCGACGTTTCGAAGAAATTTCACTCTTCGTGGTCACGGCATTAGAAGTTGGGAAGAAGAATTTATAAATAATTCTTAATAATTAACGCGGTAAGTTCCAATAAGTTCAAATAAGTTTAAAATTGTAGATTAAGTTTATTTTTAAGTGAAAATTTTATTTTATTTCTTTGATTACTGTAAATTGTTTTTACATCGAACCGAATATATCTATTAATTGATTGAATAAATATTTCTTTTGAATAGCCAAATTGGTATTACGTAGATATATTATCTATTATCGCTGATTCTGAAAAAAGTTCAAAAGTGGCTGTTGTCTTATCTGTGTTGAGTATCTTTTTCGTCTTCTTAAGTATAAGTGTCGGTCACATAATTACTACCAAAGACCGTATAATACCAAGATACTGCATCTCAACCAACCACCAAAAATCAGCTTTAGATGCGGTCGGTCGGGGGAAAGGGAAACATTCTCACGTATTGTATCACATTCGAACTCACATAACACATACAGACATGCAAGACTTTATTCGCCGCAGACCCACGACTCAGCGACCGCGCCACCGACGGTTGTAAAACTTATACATAGACGGGGTTCTCACTCACACATCTATGGGGTCACCACTGGGGTCGTCACAGTACTAGCGCTTTGACTGCGAATTTTTACACTAGATGCAATATCTTGGTATTATACGGTCTTTGTTACTACACATGGATTTATTTAATCTGAACTGAGATAAACCTTTGGTGGAAACATATATTTAGCATTAGACCATTTGGAATATACAGTTCAACGATCTACATACATACACCGTTATAACTACGGTGACCATTTTTTCAGGGGCAAAAAAGAGGACACATTTTTAAAAACGTAATCAAATCTAAGAATGAATAATTTCAAAGCAGAGCTTATTTAATAAGTTTGATACGGGTTGGGGTCAAAATTCTGACTGGGTCAAAATTCTTTTTGTTAAATGCAGAATTCTGCTTTTCAAAATTCTGATTTTTAAAATTCTGTTTTACAAAATTCTGCCAATAATAAAAACAAGGTTTGGAAAATGTTAAAAGCGCGCGCTTTTTAACATTTTCCAAACCTTCTTTTCACTTAATTTATAGACTATAGGCCTAAAAATGGAAAACAATTATTTTTGGATGCAAAAATCATTTGCATGCCAAAAATGCTGTGAGGTAAATACATATTTTTTTCGAAGTGTAAACACACTATAAAAAATCTTATTATTCATCACACTATTTCATCACACACAAAAGACAATAATTGCCGGTCAATTGTTTTGCATGAAATTCCATGACAGCAATGGATTTATTTTGCATGAAACTGTTAACCAACAACCAATATAGTTTTGTCTTTCACTTTAATCAAACTGAAAGCTAGGCTTTACTCAACTTTTGCACTTACAGTTACAGCTTCATTAACCCGTTAAAGTATAAAATAAAGTGAAATAAAGGTTGTGCGTGGATAATTCGTTGATATGAGTAACAATCAAATTACATAAATAAATGACGAACAAAACCAAAATCTCTTCCAGATTTCAAGAAAGTGTTGCACTGAATTGTCTAACAATAAAGTTGAAAAATCACTTTTTTCTTTTCCGTCTTTGAGAAAAACCAGAATTAGCAGTATTTTATTGCTTAAATTTTTATAATACAGAATTCTGAAAAACAAAATTTTGAAAAGCAGAATTTTGACAGACAGAACTGAAAAAAAGCAGAATTTTGAAAAAAAGAATTTTCGTACAAAAAACAGAATTTTGAAAAGCAGAATTTTGAAACCAGAATTTTGACCCGCTCCCGTTTGATACAAATGAATTTTCACCGGTATTCATAAACGCAACAAAAACGCTAATTATCTTTAGACGGATGAATTAAATGTCAATTCTCATCAATTAAACGGAGTTCAAGAAAATAACCTTACTCACCACAGTAGGTAGTAGACGGAGAGCTAGCGACCGATTTACTCACCTCATTTTAGCAAGGCTAAAACTTTGGTCATAGGAAGATTGAGGTCCGACAGTTATAAAAATCAAACGTTGTGTTGGGTTTATATTTTTTTTTTTTATTTTTAAAAATTTAATTAGGAAACAACCTAACTTTTGATCAACATTTTAGTTAAATCGTGAATTAGAAGATATCCGAGCGAGTTTTTTAAATAGGGTTGAAACTTTTCTTCGCAATATTTTTTTCTTAAGAAAATTTAAAAATCTGCACAGCCAAAGTTGTAATTTATTGCACTTTGCTCTATACATTGCCTTAAGTTTGTCAATTTTTAATTGCGATTTCTCGGGTGTCAAAAATTCATTTGAATTTGAAAACACTCTTTATCAGGGCATTTTAAGCTAGAAATAATAGCGACAAATTTACTGGCTAGAATAGATTTTCACATGTTCTTTAAAAAAATGTCTTATCTGGTAACTAACTATCCATTTTTTAATTTGTTCTTCATTGACGTATCTTTTGACTAAAATTACCTATCTGCTACTAGTCATTTCTCTTCCAAATTTAAGTACATTGAAATAGACGTTTAAGTTCAAACAAATTGAAGCTTATGTAGGTACCTAATTCTACACAAAAAAAGATTAATATATGTACTTTTTTTCATAGAATCAATACAAAGATTCAAAGAAGTTGATGGTAAAGCGAATTTTGTCAAAAAACTTATTAAAATTTCATTAATCGATGGGCAAAATTTTTTGTATGATTTGTGTTCGTCTACATCTCCCATTATAGAACCAAGTTTTTGGGGTGCCCAACTGCCCAGGGTAAGGGGAAGGTGGCCATCTTGAAAAAGAAGGTGATTTGTTTTCTATTCAACCACTCGATTGAATTTCCTTTTACAATAAAATCATAAGAGAATAATATTCCAGACAGTAAAATTATCTACAGATATTCAACCCTCGTGCTTAAGATAAAGAGATTTCAGCGCCCTCAAGGGTCACATGTAATAATAAGAAATCATGCTGCATGAGAATACTATGGGAGTTATATACAATGCTTGTAGCAAGCGATGAAACTTATAGAGGTCGATTTGATAACAACAAACGACGAAGAGTACATCCCATTCTTTGGTGAGGGTAACATAGCTACCACGCACTGACAGAAGGGAATGAATACCATACCCAGAAGGAAATGAGATTAAAAATAAATAATTTCGGGGTTTTTGTAGCTTGAGAAAAAAACTATGAGTACAAACGATAAGATAGTTTTAAAAATGGAAAAATAAAATAAAAAAAGCCAAAATAAAACTCATTTTGTCATTAATATTTACTAACATAGCTATAAAGTTATTATTAAAAAAAAAAAAACAAAAGGAAACATAAATCATTGAACGATTACGATTATGTACGCATGTGTTTTTACACATTTACATACGCCGCCGTATAAAATAATTTTGTTGAAATCTTACCTGGTATTTTTGTAGAATGCCTATTTTATTTTCAGTTTAACACAGTCTTCCAACATCCTCAGAATCTTTTTTATCAGCAGCTGGTTCGGGTTTAAAGATAAGAGTAGAAAATCATAGTTTGTCACTCTTCAAACATAATTTTGCGGTAGTTAAAAGAATTATAAATTTGTACATGGCTTTTGTTTTTATTTTCTAAAACATTCAGAATCACAATTGTCATATCTTTATGTATGTGTATGTGCAAGTATCAAATAATGACTTTTTTTTCAAGAACTTTACAATCACTAATTATACGGCTATGTGTGTATGTACATACTCGTAGGTACACAATGATTTTTGTATCTTTTTTCCTCAAATGTGTTTCAGATTGAAAGTCATTTTAAAATCGTTTATCGCACTTTGGGTTTATTTCTTAACCGGCTTAACAAAAAACAGAGAGAGAGACTTGTATTCGAGGTGAAGTTGAAATCCAAACTAAAATTAAAATTCAACGCTTTCTCTAGATTGGATTTTTCATTTCTCCCTCAGTTACAAATTCCATTTCGATTCCAATCGAATCCGCTTGTTAAGGGTGTTTAGGTTTACATGGAACAACATGCTCGACAGCATCGTTTGATGGAAATGGAACAAGATTTTAAAATCTTTTAAAAACCATACATATTGGCTGTCAAGTGGTTGTTTCTTGCGTTCAAATGATCAAGCCACAAGTATGTTGTCGAGCATGTTGGTCTATGAAAACACCGCTTTTCATTAGGCCTGCTTCAATATGAAAAAGGGAACATGTCGAATTCACAAAAGGATGAATTATGACGTACAAACATAGGTACTAATTGATGGAAGTACTTTTTTTGGTTTAATTATGTATTGTTTAAATTAAATTTTCAGATAAATAATAGAAATAATTAAATAAAAGATATTATTTTGAATAACTTAAAAACACTTATTTTATTTATTTATTTACTTAAATGCATTTCGGAAGCAATGCGTTTTGACATATTGATTTGAAAAAAGTAAAATATTGCAGATAATTTCAAGGCGATAGGTACATTTTTAGTCCTGGCAGTTTTCAGCAGAACAAAACTTGTTGCGCGCAGAATTAAGGTACAGTATTTAACGATTATATCTTAGAAAAACTTACAGTATAGTTATCGCGGTTCTGAAACATTGGTCGTGTTTCTTACTACGTTTTCACCGAACGCTAAACCAAGATTTACACCAAAGGTTTATCTCAGTTCAGATTTAACAAATTTATTTTTTGTTTCCACTGCACAAAAAGATTAATACAACGTTTTCACCAAAAGATAATCTGGGATTTAAGGAAGAAGATTTAGGTGGTGTTTTCACCGGCTGAAAAGATTAAACAGAAGATTAACTCTGACAGCACACTTCAAAAGCAAAAGGGGTTTCAATTTTTCTTATGAAGTGGAAGTGAAATAGAATATTTTTTTTTGTGTCAAACATTAGATAACTAAATCCAGCCACTTATGAATTCTTCAGCGCCATAAGAATAGGTTAGTTTAATTTGTTCAACTATTTGTTCGAGGGAGGTTTAACAAGATTAATTTTTAATCTCGTAGATTAACGAAAACAATTCGTATGGTAAATCTTGGAGATTTAAGGAAGATTTGAGGTAAATCTTATTAAATCCCGGTTTTGTGCTTGGTGGAAACGTAGATAGTATAAAAAGATTGACTTTGACAGCACCTTTTGAAATGCAAATGGTGTTTCATTTTTTCTTATGAAGAGGAAGTGAGATAGAATGTTTCATTCGTGAAAAACTAAACTCTGCCTTGAATGAAACCTTCAGCGCCATATAAGAATAGGTTATGCTATGTTTCCACCAAAGGTTTATCTCAGATGAGATTTAATAAATCTTTTTGGTGTTTCCACCGCACAAAAAGATTTAAAAAAGATTAAATTTGACAGCACCTTCAAAAATGCAAATGGCGTTCCAATTTTTCTTATGAAGTGCGAATGAGACAGAATGTTTGATTCGTGTGAAACAATGAAGAACTGAATGCGAGTCTCGAATGAATCGTTCAGCACCATGAAAAAATAGGTTAGTTCGATTTGTAAAAGTATTTGTCCTAGGAAGATTTAACAAAATTAATTTCTAATCTTAAAGATTTACGAAATAAATTTGTATGGTAAATCTACGAGATTTAAAGGAGATTTAAGGTTAATCTCATTAAATCTCAGATTAGCGCTAGGTGGAAATGTAGCATAAGATTGATTTTTTTAAAGTAGATATTTGTGTTATGCTATGTTTCCACCTAAGGTTTAACTCAGTTTAGATTAAATAAATCTTTTTGGTGTTTCCACCCACAAAAAGATTTAAAAAAGATTAAATCTGACAACGCTTTCAAAAATGCAAATGGCGCTTCAATTTTTCTTATGATGTGCGAAAGAGACATAATGTTTTATTCGAGTCAAACAATGAAGAATTGAATCGAGTCTCGAATGAATCGTTCAGCACCATGTTAAAATAGGTTAGTTCGATTTATAAAACTATTTGTCCTAGGAAGATTTAATAAGATTAATTTCTAATCTCCTAGATTAACGAAATATATTTGTATGGTAAATCTTCAAGATTTAAGGAAGATTTGAGGTAAATCTTATTAAATCTCAGATTAGCGTTAGGTGGAAATGTAGCATTAGGAAGATTTAACAAGATTAATGTCTTATGATAAAGATTTCCGAAAAAAAATTGTACTGTAAATCATCGAGATTTAAGGAAGATTTGAGGAAAATCTTATTAAATCTCCGATAAGCGTTAGGTGGAACTGTATCTAGTTCTTTTAATCTTTTCATCTGGTGAAAACACCACATTAATCTTTTTGCTTAAATCCCAGATTATCTTTTGGTGAAAACGTAGTATTTAGTGCATTTTTATTTCAGCTTTAAAAATAAACTCCTGTTTTAAAAACAAACACAATTTGGTATAATTCGGTTTTATTGTTGTATTTACCATGAATTTTGTTTTTCTTTAGGGAAGACAAATTGCACTTAAAAACAAGGATTTTTGTAAAAACAACCAAATTAAATTCAGTGTTTAAGGACTAGGTAATTTAAAAGATTTTCAGGATATTTTCGATGTACCAGAACAGCAGCATTTTCGTTTGAAGCTGTTAGGTACTTCAGAAATGGTTGAACAAAGCTTAGTTCTGCAGGATTACTTTTTACGAGCGAACAAACTTTGGAAAATAATCCAGTTATTAAAGTTAGGTACCCAACCAATTTAATAAAAAGCCAATTTCAGTCTCTGTTTTAAATAAATATTTATTTAATATTCGGCAATGTTTCGATTCTTAATCTTCGTTCCTCGGCGAAAACTACCTTAATAAATATTTATTTAAAACATAGACTGAAATCAGCTTTTTTACTATGTAAAACATAGCAGTCGGTTTCGGTAGCTTAGCTTTCACCTTAGACAGCCAAGCAAGATCTACATTGATGCTTACATACATTTTTTCGCATTTTTACAAAATCTTATCTTCCTCAAAACCAGTGGCGTCCTTCCCAACTAACATTTCAGTGTCTATTAGCTTAGAAATATTGATATGCTGCAAGTCTGGATATGTATAAAGCCTCTATAAGGCTTTCATCAAAAATAAATTTCTAATAGAAGTCATGATTTCAATAACTGTTTCTTTAAAGTCGTTTGAAAGCTTGATATAGAAAATTAAACGAGACTAGCGTCTTTATTTCGGATAGACCTCTGTTAATAACATTAACGAAGAAACATGAAGCTGTTACTTTATAAGGATTGTATAGAGTAATATAATTGAAGTTCCTGTCACTTGGTCTTCAAAAGGCTTCGGTTACAATTTGCTGGAAGCCTTATCGAATACTTCTTAGAGACTTCTCAGATTTTATTAACGAGCCATAATAGAAAATGTCAGTCTATGCTAACGAGACTCAAATCTGTCAAAGTCATTTTTATGAAGTCGTTGATAGCTAAAAGTTTATTGAATACATTTTTTGTGAAATTTTTGTTTGTGTTAATATGTCTACTTCGTGGAAAAAATTAAAATGTCGTGAAATTATTATAGATCGCTTGTGATGAGAAGTTCCATACTGCTCCAGAGAGCTCGTCACTTACATATTCAAAAGAATGCAGATGAAAGACAGACAACGATGGCAAGAAAGTTCAGATTTAAGAAATCTTTCATCGGTAAATTAAATATGTATCTCCAGAGCCAGAAGATTTAAGTGTGTTTCATTGTTTCACTGTTTATAATTTTCTTTTAAATAAACATATTCATACACTACTTAGATATGAACCCCAGTACCAGCATGAGAGGCGAAAGTTTTATGAGGGATAACAGATTTTAGTTTCAATAATAAACAAGCGATTAAAAAAAAAAAATCTTGTACACATTGTTTTTTCGTGTGAAAGAGGTAAACATTTATTATTACCATGGTGTCTCCACTAGCCATGAGCCATGGTCGGACAATGAACATGTTTTGAAAAAAAAAACCAATGGAGAACTCAAATCCGTTATCCGTTTTTCGCTATCAGCTCTGGTTTTCGAGATATTACCTTTAGAAAGTGCAGTAATTTTGAAAATGCTTTCTCTTTGGCTTACGTCGTTGTCGACAGGAGCAGGTTAAATATGTTCCAAAAAGAGTTTTTAGTCCTCCAGTGGGCGCGTGGTCTACGCTCGTAGACCACCCTTTTTAAAATGATCCTATTACCTAGGAATAATGTTTTTTTAGTCCGTCCTTTTCAATAGCTTCCTAAAATTAACTATTATTACTGATAAGTGTGCAAACTGCAGTTGGTGAAGGCAAATATTGGTGTTATACGATCTCAAACTCAACTGGTCTACGATCGTAGACCACGCGACCACTTACGTTCCTTTTTTTTCATCACGCAGTTGCAAAGACACTTTTGGGTATTTTGGGACTTGGAGGTCCTGATACACGTTAAAACTATTCTAGACATTGTTTTTATTTCTCTAATCTAATAAAAAATAATTACTTATGAGATTTTTAAAATGTTAAAGCTTTAGTAGCAAGAACCACATGAAAAGCATTTGCACTGACAATGATTCATATAATATTTAAAAATAATTTGGTTTTGTGACCCGCAAATATTTTTTTATAAGTATTTGTAATGATTTATATTCAATTGCTTGTTGTTTTTAATATTCTTGACCAACTTGGATAATTTGTTTTGTTTATATTGAACTTTTTACCAAAAACAACTGGTTGGAATGAATAAAAAAAATAAGAAAAATCCTATGTGTTTAAAGTTTAATAACTTTTTTGTTTTTTAATGAATTTTCAAATTTAAAAGTTTAATACTAAATTCCGTTTGTTGTTTACTGTAGACAATCATATGTTTTGCTAAATGTTACATACAACTGTTCTTTTCTTATTAAAAATCCTTAAAAGTAAAAACACCTAAAAAGTCGAGTCATATCAGTTTATTTTTTTTTTCTTTTCTAACATTAAAAACAAAAATTATAAATTATTAAATACAAAAAGTAATAAGCCGTTTTATATAAAAATTTTTTCAAGTACCCAATTGCTTAAAAATCTAGTTTAACGAACGAAGAAAAATGGTCTACGATAGTAGACCACGCGCCTTCTCGTGTTTGAAATTACCACGCGGCAACTGGAGGGTAGTGTAGATACCAAATCTGAAATCCATTTTTTGTTTTCAGCTCAACTTTGGAAATAAATTAAAAAATCACCCGTTTTTGACCATAGGTTTTTTTTTTTAATTTGAAATAACTCTTACAAATTAAAACAAAGTGTAATGGAACTGCACGGTTTATATAAATTTTGGTCCTTTTCACTTTCACGTACAAGAGACTAACAAAGTCAATTAACATACCATCATTCCAAAAACCTTTGTTACTGTTTTCTATTATTTCTAAATCTTGGTGAAGTCGCTCTCCTTGCTCATCACAATATATTCACAATAACCCCTTGCAGGGTTGCCGCTATATTGATTTAAAGAGTGAATTCGTTTTTAACGAATAATATCCATAGTATTAAGTTTATCGAAAAAATAAAAATGCATTCCTAATAAAAAGAATAAGTTCGATGAAGTACGTTAAAGAAAGCTTAAATCCAAATCGTCGATCATCAATCCATAATAGGGTTGCCGCTATCTTCAATTAAGGAATGAACTTGTTTTTCACAAATTAAATCTGTATTTTTAATTTTATCAAAAAAACATATGCATTCCTGACAAGAAGAATAAGTTCTACAAATTTGTTATGTGGTATTTTTTTATGTTTTGTGTATTTAAAGATGTAACCAATTACATATATAAGCAAAAAATGGATCTCATATATTTTGTATTAAATCTTTGCCCAGTGCTACAGTGCTACGTAAAAGTTCTTTGCATAAAGTTCTTTAAAAATCGTTAGCGTACAATTTTATCTTAACATTTTTCAGTCCAAGCAGTTGTTTACTTACTGAAGCACCTGAATGGCTTCCAAACGCAGCATCACACTTAAAATATTGCGAGCAAAATTGTACCTTCCTAATTTTACAGTTTTGAATCAATAGTAAGCCTTGGTTGTTAGTTGCGAAAACGGTGCACGGGAAATAACTTGACGGGAAATAACTTCACATGGGAATTAACTTCACCACTACTGGGAAATAATTTCACTATTTTTTGGTGAAGGTATTTCCCACTGAAGGTGAGTAATAATTTCATCTGAAAAATGTGTGAAGTTATTTTCCACCTATGATATGAAAAAAATTACACAAATGTAAAATTGCGTTTCTTTAAATTCCGATTTTTAAATGCAAAAGAAACTTTGCACACACCCATCCTCGCACCTACCCCAAATCCTATAGTGTGCCCAAGCAGGGGGAGGCAACATGTCCCGCATACAAACCTTACTGTTTATTCGCCGTAATGCTGGGTGCTAGCATTGTACTTATGTAAGGCCAAGCATTACGGCAAATAAACAGTGAGGTATGTATGCAACCCCCCTGCCTGAGCACACTATAGGATTTTGGGTAGGTGCGAGGCTGGGTGTGTGCAAAGTTTCTTTTGCATTTAAAGAATCTGGATTTAAAGAAACGGAATTTTACATTTGTGTAATTTTTTCCACCAAATCACACCTGAATGTGTGGATTGTACTGTAGGTACTGGTACAGAAAAAGTGTATTTTGATCCAAATGTCACCCGATTGCCTTAAAATTATATTTTGTCGGAGCAGTAAGAAAACTAAAAATATCGTTTTTTTTTTTATTCATCCACATTATATTGTTCCCTATAAAGCGCAGGCGATAGGTGAAGACAACTCGGTTTAGATAAGAGAACAAATAGTCCGTTCAGCCTGATTTGATGCCAAACCGAGTTGATACATACCAAAACCGAACCATATAAGCCTTAATTTTAAACAAACCAAACCAAATTACCTTTCCGCCCATGTTCGAGGCTTTTCAGATGTGGCGATTTATCGCCCAACAGTCGATTTGAAATTTGGCGGCACGAAAATCGATTTGGCGACGACGTACCTTCCCAAGACAGGGGATATTTTCAGCTTTTGATGATTTTAATTTTTGGAATCGAAATCTTTATAATTTTGTTTCCAATTTTTACTTAAACTTAACAATATGTAGTTTTTTATTTCTTTTTCCTAAATGGAGCCATCATAGTACTAAATCTGAAAGCACCCCAAAACTGAAAATCGATTTCTTTCCCATTCCTCAATTAATTTTAATATATTTTTGAATTCTGTTTTTATGAAGTGGAAAATTTTGAAATGTTGCTATTTTTTGACAATTTATATCTTACGTTTGATGATTCCGCTTTTTTTTAAACCTGACAACCTACCCGATGTGCAAGCTAACTCTGTTTGAGAAAAATTTAAACCGGTTCAACTCGGTTTGTGCTGGACGTGGTTTAATAAACCGATTTGAGGCTTCCCGGACAGTGGTGCAGTGAGTAAATACAAAAAAAAGATAAGGTGGGCAAAAATTGCTTTTATGTGACGACCACCTATAACGGTAGGCAAAATTTGATTGTTGGTGTCTGACAATTCCCCTACAGTTGTTCAATCTTGCATCTTCGGTGGGTTATAGAACCAGAACCATGTTTTTGTAAAATTTTTCCCAAATCTTATTCCCCTGTTACCTCGTGGCATAATGATTAGTGCGTTGGACATGTCATACCGAAGGTCTGGGTTCGATTCTCACCCGCTGCAGAAATGTTTTATTCTTTATATACATCTTTATACAAATAAAGTACGCACTGGTCAAATTAGTAAATTTTTGGTATCTTCGCTCTAAAAATCCTCAATAAACAAGCCTTTAGCCAGTCAGGAAGGAAGCTTATTACTCTCCTTCCTTGTACCTACACTTTTTTTTATTACGAATTACTTGATTTTCGTTTAGGCTGCTTCAGAAGTATTATATCAATTATTTCTGTAAAATTAAAGTACAGATATGGAGACCCGATTAGTGTTTACTTTGTTTTGTCCGGTACTGTACATGGAGCGACTTGCAGTTTTGTAAGAATTTCTCCCCATTTTGTTCAATGTTATGTGATTTTCTAAAGAATATGTTTTCTATTTATTTCAAGCAATCCATTGAAACGTCAAAATGTATGACTTGCAGGCAAAGTCCGACTTTCGTCTAGACTCTATAGTAACCGTTAAAAACTCGGTCTACCGCTGTGTATTGGGAGTCGAAAACACAAACCAATTTGTTGGCGAAGCAATAACATTGTGAAATCAAAACTTGCTGAACAAACTTCCAATCAATCAAATGCGAAATGATTAAGACCAGTAATTGCAAAATTATCATATAACAATAGGTATACCTAACATTAAAACAATAATTTTATTTTTAATTTACTCATTTTTATTTTGTATTTTAATATAAAATTAACAGCTAACAACTTAAAAATAGAAATAATCAGCGAATATGTTTTTTTACAATTCTAGAATACTTTGAATTAAATTTAATTGTTGAAAATAAAGTAAAAAAAAAAAAATTGACAATACATGTTCTTATATCCAGATGTTTGTACAGTAAATCTTTTGATTTTATGACATTTAACTTTTTATAAAAAATCTTTATTGATTTTACAATATTATTTATTTGCATTTTCAAATATATGTACATACATAGGTACGCAATCCTGATCATATTATAATAAGTGTTTGGTAAATACAATTAAGATTCAAATTTTTATATTACTTACGTTCTAAAATAAAAAAAAGGAAATATGTCATTAAATAAATATAATAAATAAATGAGGGTGAGGGGTGAATATCATAACATTAAAAATATTTTTTTTAGTGATATTCATAAATTCATGTTTAAATTGACTTCAATTATTAAAATAATAAATGTAAATATCACAGGTCATATTTTGTTTTATATTATTAAATATATAGATTTTACTCTATGCCAAACGAAATAGTCAATATAATATTATGTATCTGTACATAAATTGTATATGGAAAATAATACCTATGTATAATTATTATTTATCTATATACATATACAGCATAAAAGTTTAAAAATCAAAATTTATTGGTTTGACACGACGAGTTGTTAAAATATTTAAAAAAAAAAATCGAAAAACATGGAAATATTTCATTGCAATTGTATAGAAACCAAATAACAAAAACATTATCAAAATGCATTTCATTTAAATACTCAAAAGAAGAATAAATAATCCCATGAATAATATTCCTTTCGTTGACGTTGTTGGTTTGTGTTTTAAATACTATAAAAGAGAAGTAATCATGAAAAAAAAATGAGATATACTCTTGACACTTAGTTCACTAATGCTACATTTCCACCTAGCGCTAATCTGAGATTTAATGAGATTAACCTTAAATCTCCTTCAAATCTCGTAGATTTACCATACAAATTTATTTCGTAAATCTTGAAGATTAGAAATTAATCTTGTTAAATCTTCCCAGGACAAATAGTTTTACAAATCGAACTAACCTATTTTTACATGGTGCTGAACGATTCATTCGAGACTCGCATTCAGTTCTTCATTGTTTCACACGAATCAAACATTCTGTCTCATTCGCACTTCATAAGAAAAATTGGAACGCCATTTGGATTTTTGAAGATGCTGTCAAATTTAATCTTTTTTAAATCTTTTTGTGCGGTGGAAACACCAAAAAGATTTATTAAATCTAATCTGAGATAAACCTTTGGTGGAAACATAGCATAAGTTTAATTTCTATTCAATTTATTATTACCTACAAAAAAATGTACTTTTCATTTAAATTCGTTATGTAAATAATTTTTCGATCCATCTTAATCGCTGTGCAGAAATATTTCTCTCAACTTCGGTTACTCTTATTGTGTAAAATACTACACAAAGTATTTATTACTTGGCAACAGTAACTTCACGAAGTTAGAATACAAACAAGCTTTTTAATTACTGTGGAGAATATAAACGCAGTCATCTATTCTTTTACGGTATGCTGCCATTTAGATTTTTTAATTTCTAACTTTAATGAAAAAAGCGATTTATCCAAATATATATCTATCTTCGTCACTTATTCTAAATGTCAAATTGCGCTAGTTTTTAAAGAAAAATTTGTAATTATCGGCTCAGTAGCCATTTTGATTTTTATGTTTCATTCAGCAGCGAATAAATAGTATACATAAGTTGTTAACTTTTACTCGTAGATAAAATTTCACTTATTTATTACTTATTATTGTCAAATTGATATCTTCTTATAGAGAATAAACCAACCAAAACTTTTTTACACACAAGTGTTGTGGTAAAACGGAAAACAATAACAATTAAAAGTAAGCAATAAAACAAAATGTAAACATTCATAAATTCGATGCATATCAACCTACATATGTTTATGTTACCATCGTGCGTTGATCTGATCATATTACACATTATCACCGGTATTTATAAACGCAAATGCAACACAAATTATCTTTGATCAGTGAGTTAAGTGTCAAATCATATCAATAAATCAAAATTCATGGCATTAAACTAACTCACCAAAGTAGGTAAATTAAACGAGTAATTAAGTCAAAAATACTACTGTCATTGTTGCCAAAAACTAGAGATAAAAGGAAACAGACGCTTGTGACACACATGCTATCTAAGCCTCAAATGAGAGAGTGTATGTGCGAAAGTTCACATTAAGTGAGAAAGTGTATGTGCAATGCCATAAATAGTCTTTGGAAAGAGCAAAATTCTTGTTGATTGTAGTAGATTTTCGTTAAGTTTTTGAACTTAACGTTGATTAGCAGTTTATATATTTATTGATATGAAATTTTAATTCGTGGACTTACTTCTGATTGACATTTTAGTTAATTTGTGAATTAAAAGATATCTGAGCAGTTTTTATTGATAGGGCTGTATCAGTGTACGTCGCTATGCACCAAGTGCATTACGATATTTGTTTATATTGATTTTTGTTTATGACTGCACTAATATGCTTCAAATTGGCTAAGCATGCCGTGCTCCTTTGGGGGTGACAAAGTACTTATGACTTTATGAGTACTTCAGTAGCCATTTCAAAGGAACGCAAAAAATTTTCTTCGTTAGTAGTAATCTATTACAATTTTAAGTTATTGTTAGTTGCTTATAATAATAATAATCTGTGGAACCAGCACCTTCAACAAAATCGAGAGATCGTACACATACTTTCTCAGTCTAGTCGATTTTCCGACGTTTGTGTACAAAAATTGCTGCAAAATGAGAAAGTATGTGTAGAATCTCATTTTGAACGTCTTCATACGAGTTTCACGTGAGGTGACTCATTTTGACGTCTCTCTTTTTATCTCATTCCTATTTGTTGGAAAGAAAGAGATGGCGACGTGAGGCAGAAATTTTCAAAAAATTTAAAAACTTCTGCTTCACTTGGCCATCTCTTTTTTTTCCAAGTGATCAGAGTGAGATACAAATAAGAGACGTCAAAATGAGTCGTTTTTGATAGAAATCTTATAGGTTTTTGATAGAAATCTTATAGGTAGTCTCATCTTATTTATAGTTTTTGGTTTATTTTGATTTAGTATTATAGATGAGATATTGACCAATTTCGAGTTTAATTTAAAGAGTGGATATTCCTTCGGCTTTTTTGGTCACAGTGGATTCGGCAATGAAACAATTAAGTTATCATTTACTTTTCCCGACGTTTCGGCAGGGTTTGCTGCCTTCTTCAGGGGAACTTTATTTCACATGAAAAAACAAATAGAACTATAACAATTGTATGACAACTTTAACTTAACGTAACGATCAGTTTGCCAAATATGTTCTAAATGTAAACAAACAGGCAATGCAATTCCTAAAAAAGAACAAGAACATCATCATCATACCAGCGGACAAAGGCAACGTTACTGTGGCGATGGAAAGAAACGACTATGAAAACAAAATGTGTGATCTTCTATCGGACCACAAAACCTACAGGCGAATGAGGAATAATCCTACCGCAACACTGCAAGCTCGCAACAATGATTTAGTGAAGTGGCTGAGCAACAACAATTTTATAGACGAACGAGAAAAAGGGAAGATGATGACATATACGGCACAACTTCCATCGATCTACGGCTTGCCAAAAATTCATAAGCCTAACCTACCCTTGCGTCCCATCGTTTCGTCTATGAAATTGCCATGCTATGAGCTTTCTAAATTTGTGGGAAAAATATTACAGTACGCGACAACGAAATCAAGCTACTCAGTCAAAAATTCTTTTGAATTTATTGAAAAAGTAAAACTTGTGAAACTTCATAAGGATGATGTTTTAGTGTCTTTTGATGTTATTTCACTCTTTACAAACATCCCGTTACAATTGGCTGTAACTATAGTAAAGAAAAGATGGGAAATAATAAAAGAAAACACAATGTTAACCCAAAGTAAATTTTTGGAAATTCTAGACTTTTGCTTGAAAGATAATAATTATTTACAATTTAAAGATGGAATCTATAAACAGATTTTCGGAATGCCAATGGGTAATCCATTGTCACCCACCATTGCCGATTTAGTGCTTGACTATTTACTGGATGATTGCTTCGAAAGAATAGAGGAAAAACCCAGGTTTGTTGCAAAATATGTGGATGACATTTTTGCCGTTATGAACAAACACAAAATTGAAGATACCCTTAGAACTCTTAATGGATTCCATCCAAAGATTCAATCCACGATTGAAATGGAAAATAACTATGAACTAGCTTTTCTTGATGTCAAAATTCATCGAAATAATGTGTTCCTTATGTTTGACTGGCACCAAAAAGATACGGCGTCAGGAAGGTTAATCAATTTCCACTCCAACCAAGCCAAGCACATTGCCATCAATACTGCTTCCAACCTCATAAGCAAAGTCTTCAGACTGAGCGATGAGAAGTTTCACTACACCAATGAATTTAAAACTACCAAAATACTGCGAGACAATGGGTTTCCACACTCTGTTATACGTGGCCTCATATACAAACATAAAAACAAAGCTTCCCAGAACAAGAATACGGATCGTCCTCTTGGCTACTACAAAAGTGTTGTCTATGTACCTGGTTTGACTGAAGGTTTTAAAAAGATTGTCGTCGATAAAACAAAAAATTCGATTTTTGCTTATAAATTGAACAAAACACTTGGTCATCTTTTTACTAAGCTTAAAGTATAACCAGACAAAGATAAGGCCACTGATGTAATATACAAAATTAATTGTAAGGGAAAACCGGATGAGCCTTGCAATCTATGCAATATTGGTACCACAAAACAGTTCCTTCGTCAACGTATGTCCAACCATAAGTCTGACATAAAATCTAATAACCCTGGAAAAACTGCATTAGCCAGTCACGTCATTGAAAGCGGTCACTATCCAGACTTCGAAGATGTCCAAGTTCTCCAGACTGAGCACCACACGTCTAAACGATATACACTTGAAACTCTGCACATCATTAACAACAGCAATAACATGAACCGCAAACAAGACACGCAAAACATATCCGCTGTATATTGTTCACTCGTCTCTGATTAAACGTCAATTGGTTGTTTCATTTTAAAAGCAATAAGACTAAACTTCATTTTGAAGTGCAAAAGTTTATTTTATTTTATTTTATTTTTAAAATTTAATTTTGTTGAATGTAATAACATATTGTAATTAGTAACCTTTTTTATATAAAAGTAAGTTTTTCTAACTTCTAAGTTAAAGTTGTCATACAATTGCTATAGTTCTATTTGTTTTTTCATGTGAAATAAAGTTCCCCTGAAGAAGGCAGCAAACCCTGCCGAAACGTCGTGAAAAGTAAATGATAACTTAATTGTTTCATTGCCGAATCCACTGTGACCAAAAAAGCCGAAGGAATATCCACTCTTTAAATTATTTTGATTTAGATCTAGTTTCAATTCAAGTTTTTGTTTCAACAAGTAGTGAATCTAAAAATTAAAAAATGGTAATTATAAATTCATATAAATATGGAAATGAATTGCAATTTATAATATTTACTTAATATTTTAAAAATTAGGAAAAACGAATCTGGTCCTATGCTGAAGGAAGAGTACTAATAGCCTGGTATGGGGCTAGAAAGGATGAATATGGAAGGTTGAGGCAGAAAAATACTTTTGGAAAAATCTCCTTCAAGATCTCGAAGCAATGTAATGTACATATTGGTAAGTTAAATTGCAAAATTAAGCTATATATTCACTAACTTCTACTCATTTTAGTCTTCTCCTACTTCATTGGAAAATGTGGAAGTAAAGTGGAGGTCACTCTACAGGGCGTACAAGACTGCCAAGTATCGAGGGACGGGCACTCTAGCCTCAAGGTTCTTATATTTAGAAGAAATGGATGAGATATTCCAAGACAGTCCAATTGAATGCTCTCCTCATTCCATGTCATGTGGAGTCAATAGACAGCCGACACCAGCGGTGACCGGTGATGAAGAACATTAATCAAGACCTGACACTGAGAAGCCCAAAAGAAAAAACAACGATGACATGAAAAAAAAGAAAACGACTTCACAGCTTCAAAGAAAATTATTTCAACGAGCGACTCGAAGAGAAGAGATTAAAAAGAGAGCAGCTTCAGAGATATTTTGAAGACCACGAAAAGAATAAAGAAAGGAGACACAAGGAACTTCTTGAAGAGCTCCGCTATATTTTTTGCATTAATCGAGGAGATTCAATTCAATATTCATTATCAATTAATCAATCTTAATAATTCGTAAAAAATTCTCAATTCAATTTCAAGGTAGTTTTTTCTGTAGGTTTAGTCAAACGCACTTTAAGGTTGAAAATAAAAAAAGAACATAATGCCATTTTGATGGGAAATCTCTTGAACTAACCAAATACCCTCTGGTGGATTTTTAGGTGCGTAACTACTCTGCTCACCTACTCGCGCTTGAGGGCCGAGTAGGTGATAGTACTAGACTATCGTTTTCATTTACTCATGAGTACCTTGCCACCCCCAAAGGAACACGGCTGCAATTGGAATGCCTGTGAGGAAATACAACGAAGGTTTATTTTGTCAAGTGGACATTTAATTCTTACGTCATGAAGTGAAGTGTATTTGTGGGTCATAGGCAAAATCAATCGATACAGTATTCCATGAAGTATGACAAAAATAAATTGGAATTCTTTAAAATAGTTTTATGTATAAATAGGAGAAATTTTTGAACAATAAATTTAGTGTAGTTTTACACTCAGAACACGACTCGTTATTATTTGCGGCTGGAGAGCTCAGTACAACACTCATTCCAAATCGTGCATTTTGATGCTCGGCCATATAAGTGGCTTTTACAGCTAAGGAAACCATCTACATTGTCTACATCAACCCTTACACTAGGCATTTGTGTCAGTATATTTCTTCGAATAGCCACGTGTTAAACGAATTTTCATAAAGGTTTACAAAAACTTATTATTGTGCCCACTGTTATTTGCAGTGAAAATGAAAGGAGAATATATTTGAAAATGAGAGAAAACCGTTTCACATACGAGATCCTTTGGAGGGATGAAACGATCTCTAAGACAGCAGCTCGGTCGGTACTGTGGTGGATTGTCGTTTGAATTCAGTTCGTTAGAGAAATTCATTTCATACAGAGCGGTCCCGGTATCGATTTGATTTGTATCAATTACGGTGTGGTTTAACTTAAAAAACTAAAAAGCTGATAGAATTACCAAAATTGTTCACCAAAAAATTAGTTCGATGACTTTTGAGCTATTCTTCTTATTTGCCCGTTCTGCCTGTCTATGTGTGCATCGATGCCCTTTGCTCCCGTTTTGTCTATTACAAAAAAAAAAAAACACCACTGGTTAAACTTGTTCCACTGGTTTTGAGTGACTACCTTTTCCCCTGCCTTCGCGAGTGGATTGTGTTTTGAGAGATACATACATATTTGAAACAAAATATTGAAACATGTCGAGGAAAAGGAGAAATGCCAATAGTTCCAAAACTAAGTGCCATGCAAATGAAATAGAGATTGGAAGTATAGATGTGGATACTTCGGCGTCATCAGTACGAACCGATGCAATACTTTTTTTGTTTCGGCGCATCCGAATACGAGAAAGTATTGCCTCTTTTTAATCCATCCATCAAAAACGGAGTGAGTGCGATTGCTTGGGTAGGTGCAACTAATTCATTCAAACAAATGTTTAGTTGGGATGATGTCACCACAATTCTGTATGGTTCGCTCCGACTGGAAGAGGCCGCTTCCAAACTCAAAAGGCGCACATATTGACGTGGGAACAATTTAAGACGGCACCGTTTCCTAAAATTGAAGACGATTTAGCTCTTCTATTAAAAATAATGACGAGAATAAAACAAGTAGACGAAAGCGTTGAAAATTATTTTACAATGTCTTTGGCCTCTGCCAACGAGCTCGCATGCTTGACACGATGACCATGAATTATATAATTTCTGGCTTTAGAGACGAAAGTCTTATCAACATGTTGACGGCTTCATCATGTCAGAACTTTGAAGAGCTTCTGCTTAAAATATAAAAATACTTCGCTATTAAAGAACAGAAGGAAAACCGGGCTAAAATTCTGGAGGTAGAAAAACCCAGCCGATCGTCGGGAACGTCGACAGGGACGAAAGTTCTAGGAAATCGCAGCTATAACAAACGGTGTTTTATTTGCCAAAATGAAGGTCACTTGGCACAAGACTGTAGTAAAAAAAAACAGCCAGAAAAGACGAACAGGGTTTGCTACAACTGTCAGGGTAAAGGACATTACGCGAATGAATGTCATAAGCCGAAAAAGCGTCGTTTAATGCATAACAATCATAATCATCGAATTGCAAGATTCTCAACTGTCAAGGATGAAAGCCTTATGATGTCAATCATGGTTGGTGAGCAGGTAGTTCGTGCTTTTGTTGATTTGGGAAGTGACTGCCCCACCATAAAAATAGGAATTGTGAGAAACAATAATTTTCAAATGGCACCAACAACCAATACTTTGACTGGTTATGGTGATGGAAAAATAGCCGAGTGAGTGCAGGTAAAACAAGCATCATGGAATTTAACGATGATCAACAGGATGAGGAAATGATATTGGGAAGAAATTTCCTGGATTCTCCTTCGGTCAGCCTAGTCAGAAAGGGGGAAACTCTCAATAACGCATGAAATGGGCAATGTTGTGAATGCTGAAGTTGATCTATTATAACTATAGACTAGGGATGGGAAGGAAAATATGGTGTTCGGTATAAGAAAAATTAATGAAGAGTATAAAGGTAAATTATTCTGTTTTGAAAAATGAGAAAGAATCTCTCATTCAATTGTTGGTCGAATAAAGTGATTGCTTTGCTTACAACTTAAGCCAATTGGGAAAAACTGATGTAATTGAAATGAATACTCAAACCATACCGAATATGATACCACCTTAGAGAAGTTCTAGACACACAAATAGAGTGTGGCGGACGGAATTCCACATCCGCAACTAAACCTGAACTATAAAATTAAGAACCTGAACGCACTACTAAATTAAGAACCTGAACGCGAGCTCATTTTTACAAATGTGCCCAAGGAAAGAGATGGACAGATCTGTGATATCCATCTGATATCTTCTTTAGCCATCTTTCTCCTTGGCAACGTGATGATGCCCCATTCTTTTTGTGTGCCTTGTCTAGGTTGGAAGTCCTGCATCTCAGGTGTGCTATTTCAAACTTTTATTTTAAAGAAATCAAAACTTCATATTGTAAATTATTTTAAATAGAAGTTTATAAAGTAAATCAGTCATTTGTTTGATTGTGGGACGACCAGGATCCCATAAGAGGACCTTTTGCAAAATGACATTATCGAACCACGTTTAGTTTAGTGTAGCCATACCCATGAAAAATAAAAGTACTATGAAATAAGACCTTCTCCTCCATTAATGGTTTTATAGGCTATAACTATAAGTTAACGTCAGACACCCAAATCATTTTGTTCAACATCGCAATTCACGCACCCGAGAATCATCTTTCTATACTTGGAGACTCGAACATACAATCTCCAAGCCTATTTGTGATTTCCATCGGTGGAGTGAGTTCTAAATATACAAAACAGAAAGAAAGAAGTCCAGGTATTTTATATCTATAAGAGAGTTTACAATATAATAGTATGTAGAACGTCAGACACCCAAATCATTTTGTTCAACAACGCAGTTCACGCACCCGAGAATCATCTTACAAACCAAAACGGCAGTTCCCACAAGAGACAACAAGGAAAAAGAACCTCGTGCGGGTTAATGATCACTTATAAGTATGTGGGAAAAGATTCATAGGCAACCCTTTAAAATATACGACAAACATAAATTACACACAACACACAAATATTATACACAAAGAACGCATATACAAAAAACATACACAGTTAATAACTAACGTAACCAAAATCGAACGATTCAAACTATTATATAAAAGAACGACAAGAATACAGCGGCGTAGCAAGCACTTTGGGGGCCCCGTATCAAACATTTTTAAGGGGCCCCCTTTTTCCTAACAGAGGCTCAGCCTTAGATATAAACATTTTTTACTTGCATCAGCATGATAGATTAGCTCATTTACTATTTGATAGTGCATGGTAAAAGGTACAAAAAAACTATTTTTATAAAAATGTATCTCAAAAACCGTCAATTTGTTCAAAAGACTTAAATCCAAGCTTATGAAATTATACGAAAGAAAGATTATAATACTTTTTTGTATAAGTTTTTTGAACTAAACTGGTCCTGAAGGTAAAGTAAAACGGAGCTCTCCATTGAAGTTCAGTTTTATAAGAATTATTTCCTAATTTTACCATTTTTTCGTCTAATTCTCCTGGGCCCTGACCAGCAAATTCTGTGTTTTTTGACACGTAGGGTCGCCCTTGAAGGAGATCTAGGTTTAATGCTGGGGCGAGTAATTAACGAATAAATTGTCAGAGTGACATGAGCTTCAGAATTAAATTTTTGAATTTTCGTTCCTGATTGAACGAATATCTCACAACAAACTCATTAAAATGCAACGCCAAAATTTTAATGTTGAGGAAGCTGACTTACCAACTGTGTCTAACACAGTTAAGGCTGCGCCGAGTTGAATTGAATTTTTGAATTTTCGTTCCTGATTGAACGAATATCTTACAACAAACTCATTAAAATGCAACGCCAAAATTTTAATGTTGTGGAAGCTGACCTTTGAGCTGAATTTTCGTTCCTGATTGAACGAATATCTCACAACAAACTCATTAAAATGCAACGCCAAAATTTTAATGTTGAGGAAGCTGACTTACCAACTGTCACTGTGTCTAACACAGTTAAGGCTGCGCCGAGCTCAAAAATTGTGGGTGCGTTACATATAATTTTTAAACCAGGTCTTGTAAAAAGTAAATACATATTTGGTTTTTTTTTTAGAATTCATCTGAGTATAAAATTTAGTGCTATATTTGGAGTCTCGAACATACAATCTCCAAGCCTATTTGTGATTTTCATCGGTGGAGTGAGTTCTAAATATATACAAAACAGAAAGAAAGAAGTCCAGGTATTTTATATCTATAAGAGAGTTTACAATATAACAGTATATAGAACGTCAGACACCCAAATCATTTTGTTCAACATCGCAATTCACGCACCCGAGAATCATCTTTCAAAGCAAAACGGCAGTTCCCACCAGAGACAACAAGGAAAAAGAATCTCGCGCGAGTAAATAATCACTCATAAGTATGTGGGAAAAGCTTCATAGGCAACCCTATAAAATATACGACAAACATAACAAACATGAGCTCCAGAGCTCATGTCACTTTTTCACGTCAAAACGACCGGTTGGTAGTTGAGTTGGGCAAAAGTTAAGACAAATACCAATTCCGATGAAAAGCCGAAACTAAACAACAAAATAAAATACAAAGATACACAAAATCAAATAAAATATAAAAAATTTAAAGTTTCAAGTATTTTAATAAAAAGACTTTATATTCAAAAATTGTGGGTGCGTTGCATATAATTTTTAAACCAGGTATTGTAAAAAGTAAATACATATCCGGTTTTTTTTTAGAATTCATCTGAGTATAAAATAAAATTATAAAATGCCGATCAGATATTTTGATATCTAAATTCAATAAATCAATCTCGATTAAAATAATTCAAAGTGATGAGTTTGAGATTAAAAATAAGTTTTATTGAAATGTGAATAAAAGGTTATAAACTTTTAGGTACATTTTCAGCGGCTCCTGATACGCATTCCAGTACGGGCCGCCACATAATAAATTTTTTGTATGATTTTGCGACGAATGCCCATCTGGATCAGTCCTTTTTGGAACCGTCATCATTTTTGTGGATGAAAATCTTTCTTCAAAGAAACGTTATTGCTGGTGAAACTTATCCAAAAGAATCTGCTTCTCCGAATGCAGTTTCACGTAGATACAGTTGGAAGCCACTGTAAACTGCAGATACATCCGATATATGCCCGAAGAACTTCCGCAAGTGCCGTCATATCTTTGGGAAGATAAATTTAGTGCTATATTTGGAGTCTCGAACATACAATCTCCAAGCCTATTTGTGATTTCCATCGGTGGAGTGAGTTCTTAATATACAAAACAAGTTGAATTGAATTTTTGAATTTTCGTTCCTGATTGAACGAATATCTGACAACAAACTCTTTAAAATGCAACGCCAAAATTTTAATGTTGAGGAAGCTGACCTTTGAGCTGAATTTTCGTTCCTGATTGAACGAATATCTCACAACAAACTCATTAAAATGCAACGCCAAAATTTTAATGTTGAGGAAGCTGACTTACCAACTGTCACTGTGTCTAACACAGTTAAGGCTGCGCCGAGCTCAAAAATTGTGGGTGCGTTACATATAATTTTTAAACCAGGTCTTGTAAAAAGTAAATACATATTTGGTTTTTTTTTAGAATTCATCTGAGTATAAAATTTAGTGCTATATTTGGAGTCTCGAACATACAATCTCCAAGCCTATTTGTGATTTCCATCGGTGGAGTGAGTTCTAAATATATACAAAACAGAAAGAAAGAAGTCCAGGTATTTTATATCTATAAGAGAGTTTACAATATAACAGTATATAGAACGTCAGACACCCAAATCATTTTGTTCAACATCGCAATTCACGCACCCGAGAATCATCTTTCAAAGCAAAACGACAGTTCCCACCAGAGACAACAAGGAAAAAGAACCTCGCGCGAGTAAATAATCACTCATAAGTATGTGGGAAAAGCTTCATAGGCAACCCTATAAAATATACGACAAACATAACAAACATGAGCTCCAGAGCTCATGTCACTTTTTCACGTCAAAACGACCGGTTGGTAGTTGGGCAAAAGTTAAGACAAATACCAATTCCGATGAAAAGCCGAAACTAAACAACAAAATAAAATACAAAGATACACAAAATCAAATAAAATACAGTAAATTTAAAGTTCAAGTATTTTAATAAAAATACTTTATATTCAAAAATTGTGGGTGCCTTGCATATAATTTTTAAACTAGGTATTGTAAAAAGTAAATACATATCCGGTTTTTTTTTAGAGTTCATCTGAGTATAAAATAAAATTATAAAATGCCGTTCAGATATTTTGATATCTAAATTAAATAAATCAATCTCGATTAAAATAATTCAAAGTGATGAGTTTGAGATTAAAAATAAGTTTTATTGAAATGTGAATAAAAGGTTATAAACTTTTAGGTACATTTTCGGCGGCTCCTGATACGCATTCCAGTACGGGCCGCCGCATAATAAATTTTTTGTATGATTTTGGGACGAATGCCCATCTGGATCAGTCCTTTTTGGAACCGTCATCGTTTTTGTGGATGAAAATCTTTCTTCAAAGAAACGTTATTGCTGGTGAAACTTATCCAAAAGAATCTGCTTCTCCGAATGCAGTTTCACGTAGATACAGTTGGAAGCCACTGTAAACTGCAGATACATCCGATATATGCCCGAAGAACTTCCGCAAGTGCCGTCATATCTTTGGGAAGATAAATTTAGTGCTATATTTGGAGTCTCGAACATACAATCTCCAAGCCTATTTGTGATTTCCATCGGTGGAGTGAGTTCTAAATATACAAAACAGACAGAAAGAAGTCCAGGTATTTTATATCTATAAGAGAGTTTACAATATAACAGTATATAGAAAGGAAGAAAACGTAACAAGAAAAAAGAAGCAGCAGAAAGGTTTTTCGTCAATAGCTTTGGTTATAAAATTATAGCCAACTTACTTAAAAGATTTTTTGTTGTTATACCTTTTAAATTTTCCTGAATATTTGGCAAAACTGGTGTTAAAGTTTCTTTTTGTTTAAAATTAAAAAAAGAAACATAAAGCACAGCAAGTGATCCGATGGCTACAAGCAACGTGCTTTCAGTCTATGTTTAAGTATAGAAATATCTGAAACTCACCATCTATCGAAATAAAAAACGGTTACTCATATTACAGCGAATAATAGAATGAGTATAAGCAACGTGTATCCATTCAATATGAAGAAGTTATATTTAAAACCTGCCAGCTATCAAAATAAAACAATAATGGGTATCAACGTCGATCATGCGATGAGTAGAAGCAACGTGTATTGATTCTATATTCATGTAATAACATTTAACCAGTACACCAAGTTATGCGTTGAGTATAAAGGTACGTTTGTTCAGTCTATATTACATATATGTAAAAGTATCTTAAACTCCCAACAAAAACTATAACCGCTACATAAGGATATGCGATGAGTATCTATAGGCTGTATGTATTCATTCAATATTTTTTTTATGTAAAGACATTTACTCAGTACATCAAGTTATGCGTTGAGTATAAAGGAACGTGTATTGAGCGTAGTAAGTCTATAGACCATTATTAAACTCAACAAATTACTATTCGTCATAAACATTGATGCACTACTTTACTTTTCAAAGTCGTTTGGGCTTCTTATTGATAGTTGATAGATTTCGAGTCATGAGAACGTGTTAAGGAAAGTTTCGTTCAAAAGTTTATTAAATTATTATTCAAACAATAAAAGTGTCTTAAATTTTTTATAAAATAAAACAATTATTTTAGTGATTTAAATTTTAAAAACCAACTATTCGCCATAAACATTAAAGCATTTAACTGCATTACGGCAGTGTTACTTTACGAAGTCGCGTGGTGTCGTGACGACAGTATTAAGGAAAGTGTTCGTTCAAAAGTTTAATAAATTATTACTCAAACAATAAAAGTGACTTCAACTTTTTATAAAACAACAAATATTTAAGTGATCTAAATTTTAACTGCATTACGGCAGTGTTACTTTACGAAGTCGCGTGGTGTCGTGACGACAGTATTAAGGAAAGTGTTCGTTCAAAAGTTTAATAAATTATTACTCAAACAATAAAAGTGACTTCAACTTTTTATAAAACAACAAATATTTAAGTGATCTAAATTTTAAATATCTAAAAAATACTGATTTGATTTTTTACACCTGGTATCTCAATATAAATCCACTTGGGATTTAAATGATTTTTTTTACATAACTCGGTGAGTTGCTTCTAGTCTTTTTAAAAATTATATATTTTTTGTATAATATGTATGTTGGTGTGTAAATATTATATTTTCTTAACTTTTTATTTAATTTAAATATTATAAATGAAAGTCACTTTGTCATTAGTCAGTTAAGAACAGTTACGCTTTATAACTTTTGGAAATTTCAATTTTTGCATTCAAAGTGTTTATACTACTTTTGCTGCTCCCCTAGAAAATAAAAACTTGATATACAACACATTTCATGAAAACTTCATTTTTTAGGACTTTTTTATATTATTATTAAATGCATTTAAATTTTTTGTTACTCATACCGATTCCTTTTTTTTTAGCTATAATTGGAAAAGACGTTTTATATCCGTCGAAAATTTTCGTTTTTTTTACGGAATAAAATATTTAATGAGCAGCATGTCAGGAGCTATTGACTGCTGTTTCAATGTATACCACGTTTTGCACGTCAATTACCCAGCCGACTGCTTAAACGTATGGGGTTTCATCCAAATGTGGTTCCATAAACCAATGTTAAAAGGCAAAAAGCGTAACAAATTATGAAATTCAGTTGCAACTGATAACCTTATTGCAACTCTTGAATGAATTTCTGAGCAACAAACATGTAGATAAATCCTAAACAGTATTACTGAATACAAAAAATACTAGTTCTTATGTAGTCAGTGCAATCAATCTATGGTCACTAAATTATTGTTTGCTCATCGCAGATAAATGTAACGCATTTATGTAATGAGTACGTATGATGTTTGTTTTTATGTATGTAATGAGTGCATTAAAAATGTACTCACTACCTAATTATTTGCTTATCACAGATAACTTTTACGTAATTCTGCCATGAGTAAATAATTCTATACATATCACAGGATTATTAGCCCTATTTATGTAATGAATACAGCAAATACGTGTATTAATGTAATCATTGAAAACAATCTGTACTCAGCAAATAATTGTGTACTCATCACAGATAATTGTAAAGTATTTATGTAATAAGTATACATAAAATGTACCTTCTACATAATTATTTACTCATTTATATATAGATTACATATAGTATCTATATTTATGTAATGAGTCCATAGAAACTGTACTCACTACATACTCATCCAGTAATATCTGTGGTAATAAGTTAAAAGAGCTTATGTCGACATAAGTGAAAATCGATTTTTTTTGCTTAACCCGTTCACCTTTTGTTCAGTTTTGTTTTAATCCGGGTCTCATTTTGCTACGCAAAAAATTAACCGTTTAATTTAAAAAAATCATAGTAGCTTAAGTCTTTTTGGACAAAAATTGCATTTGCATAATAGCTTATGTCTATGTTGAGTTAAAACCGTTCCAAATCTTTAAAAGAATACATTTTCTTAAAACAACTTAAGTCGTGACATAAGCTATTATGACAAATTGAATTGAAAGATATTCATCGCTTAGGTCAACATAAGCTATTTTAAACTTGTGGTCGATTGAACCATTTTTGTTCTTATATCGACATAAGCCAATTTAAAAAAGTGCATTTTGAACCAAACCCAATTTTGCAAAACAGCTTAAGTAACATAAGCTGTTTTATTCCCTGAAATGTCTACAAAATTATATGCTTAAGTCGAGGTAAGCTATTTTTTCAAATGTAACGGTCGTCCTGAACGCAACTTAAGCGAATATCCAATTGAAATCATTTGTGAAAAGTTCTTCGAGCAGGTAAGTTCTTTTAAAGATATTATTTTTCAACAAAGATGTTTTTTTATTATTTCGCTTACTTTCTAGTTTGGTTGATTCATAATCAGTCCAAACAGTTTTTCAGAAATAATTATATCGTCCTGAGCGCGACTTGAGTGAATATCCAATTCAAATCATTTATGAAAAGTTCTTCGAGCAGGTAAGTCCTCTTAAAGATACCATGTTTCAACAAACAAATTCTGTTATTTTTTCGGTTGCTTTCTAGTTTGGTTAATTTATTCATAATCAGTCCAAACAGTTTTTTTCAGAAATAATAAAATCTAAGACAAAGAGCTGTACTAAGATGAACAGGTCAAGCAAAATTCTCGCCTTGGCACTAAACAGAATTGCTAAAAATACGGAAATCGAGCAAAGTAAATCCAACGTCAGTTTTTGCAGTGAAATAGGTAAATTTTCTTTGAGAAAAAATAATAATCATACTTTAAGTCAGCTATAATATTTTTCTATTTTTACAGCGAATACGTCACTGAAAAAAAATGAACTTCAAGATACCGACGTTTTTGAGAGTCCAGTTATAAATGAAACTGGTTCATCATACAACTACGGAGTGGAATTTAATGTTGAGGATATTTCCAGATATGTTTCCCTCTTTGACTTCGATGATGATGACGACAGTATGGAAGATCCTGACTTTTTTCCGAGTTCAGACAGCAATAATGAAGATAGTGTTATCAGTGAAAATACGAGACAAGCTGCAGCTCTTTTGGAAAGAAATTTATCTGATCATCAGGAACAAATGGTGAGTAACAGTGACAGTGAAGTGATTATACCCGAAGATTGTGCTGAAGAAACGAAAGAAAACAGAGCTACAAAAAGATCAAAAAGAAATACCGGAAAAGCTTATATTACACGTACTGGAAAATTGATTAAAGCCCGAAAATTCAAGCCGTTAGTAGATTGCCGCAAGAAATGCATGACAAAAATTTCTGTAGAGGACCAGAAAAATATTTTTGAAATGTATTGGGCACTTGGGAAATACGATCTGCGACATGCTTACGTTTGTGGCCTCATTGTTGTTGAAGAAACGAAATCCAAAAGAACCTCAAAGCATCGAACAAATCCAAGAAATAGAAGTTTTTCAAACTACTACTTCCTTGAAGTCCATGGGAAAAGAATATCCGTTTGCCAAAAATGTTTTCGTTCAACTTTGTCAGAAACTGAACAATTTATTAAAACAGTTGTTAGAAAGAAACTGACTTCAAATGGAACTACAACAGAAACAGATAAACGAGGAAGTTCATTATCCAACAAAATCGATACTCAAAGAGAAAATGAGATACGAGAGCATATAAACAGCTTTCCATCGTATGAATCACACTATACCCGAAGAGACACAGCCCAGAAATATTTCCATAGTAGTCTTACACTTTCATCTATGTACAAATTATACTGTGAAAAGTACGATTCAGTGACTTCAATGTATACTTTTTCCAAGATATTCAAAACTATGAATATTAAGTTTAAAAAGCGTAAGCTCGATACCTGCCATAAATGTGAAATTTTAAAAACGAAACTAGAAATAGCAGCAGTAGAAGGAGGAGAAGAAGGGACACTTTTATTAAAACAAGAACAAGAAGAACACCATAAGGCTGCTGACCTGGCGTACAAAAGCAAGGGCAAGGACAAGGAATATGCTAGGAATAGTGATTCCATCAAAGTTTTGTCATTTGATTTACAACAGTGTCTTCCTACACCATTCCTGAGAACCAATGTGTCATTCTACAAGAGACAACTGTGGACATATAACTTAACAATTCATGACTGTGTTACTAATCAAGCCTATTGCTACATGTGGGATGAATCGACTGCAAACCGTGGAGGTAATGAGATTGCTTCTTGTGTTTTCCAGCATCTAAAAACAATTCCCCAGAACATTAAACATTTAATATTCTACAGTGATTGTTGTGCGGGTCAAAATAAAAATGGATATGTTGCCACAATGTTTGAGATTTTCAGCAATAACTCAAATATTGATGTTATTGACCATAAATTTTTATTGCCTGGCCACACTCATATGGAGTGTGATGTTGATCACGCAGCTATCGAACGGAAAAAGAAAGCATCTTCTGTAAGGATTCACCACCCAATGGATTGGTACCAGTTGGTAAGATCAGTTGGAAAAAAACCATTTATTGTTCACGAAATGACCCGTACCGACTTTCTTGACTTCGCTAAAATGTCAAAAGAGAAGTTTATTTGGCGAAAAATTGCTGACGATAAAAGTAAATTCGTCTGGCAAAATGTTAAATGGTTGCGGTTTACCAAAGATTTTGGAATTGTTCAATTCAAAACGACCCTTGAAGAAAATGAGGCCTTCAAGTACTTAAATATAAAAAAGCGTGGAAGTAATAACTTTAATATTATTGAAGTGCCATGCTGCTACTCTGGGCCTAATACTATCAGCAAGGAGAAAAAAAAAGATTTACTAGATTTACTGCCAGTGATCGATAAATCATACCACGATTTTTATTTAAATCTAATATCAGATGATATTTTAAACACTCATCCTGATTTGACAGACGATGAAAATGAAAATTAAACGGAAAAATGTTGTCTAAAAGAAAAACTCTTAATTTAAAACAATAAAACCAATATTGAAGAAAAACAATAAGTTGTAATGAACTTAAAACTACTTTTGAAAGCTTGTTAATTTAATGTTTTGTTTGTACCTTATTTATTTTTTTTCAATCAGTTTACAGTTTAAAAAGAAAATTAAAAACTTCATATTCATATGTACGTATGTATGTATATATATATATGTTAAAAGTATATAAAAGTATTTCATGAATGAATTTCTGAAATAAAAAATAATTTATAATTATAAAAACAATAAAAATTAAAAAAATTAAAAAAAAATGTTTTTATTCCTATAGCTTATGTTAGATCTTAATGTCTTTTGCGTTTTTTTGAAATAGCTTAGGTCGACTTAAGTTTTTTTAAAACAGCTTAAGTCTCTATAATTGTTTTTTAACAATTTAGTAATAAAGTTTTCAACAAAAAAAAGAAGAGGTCATGTGGGTATTATCAATATCTATTCTGAAAATAAATTTCATAATTCTGACATAAGTACTTTTTTTTTAATGAATAAAATAGTAATTTCAAAAAATATGTAAAACTTGTTTTGCTCATACTGAATAAGCTGTTTTAACTTATTACCACAGATATTATTGTGATGTGTATAAGGAATATTTATTTATATTTAATGAATGTGTAAAATCTTTACTCACTACACTACAAATTTTATCATTACAGATAACCGCCACACATTAATGTAGTGAATCCATGGCATATTTATATAAATATAATGAGTGTATGGAAAAATACATACAACAGACGCAAATGTATGTAATGGGTCAATTAAGTACCTATATTTATTTAATGAATGCTTAGAATGCTGTATCGAACATTTACTCACTAAACAACCATGAACTCATCACAGACAACCCTCATTGAATTATGTATTGACTCAAATTGAACATTATTATTTATGCAATGATTCTATAGACGCTTTACTGAGTACTTAATGTAATAGGACAGAGAGAGGATGCGAATTATAAAATTCGAAATAATATTTTCGTTTGTGTGTCTAGGACTGGCATGTGAGAGATCTTTGTCCTGACAACACAAAATCTCACCTATCACGCAAACATAGATCATGCCAATAGAAATCCAAAAAAAAATATTTAAAAACTTGTATTAAAAGAAACGGACGGACATTACCACCAGAGGGCGCTGTGAAGACGTCAGCGTTGCCTTACCCACCCTACCTTGGAAGTTGGTGGCCTTGTTTTAACTTCCCCTTGACCTTGAACTCACCTTAATTTACCAGCGCAGTTCACATGTCCATCACCTCATTCAGTCACTCTAAACCTCGTTTGGATATCAGCCCAGTTCGAGACCCAATTCGCCTCAATTCTCTCAACAACAACTGTTAAAGCAGTTTCCAACATTTTTTAATGGTCTTATCTTTATAGTGATAAACATCGAGATCACCACAGGCAAAACGGAGGAGCAAACAACAAGGAGACACAAAGTCGCCGAGCAGACGCGCCGCCGGCCGAAGCCAAGTAATTTCCACATCAACATTCAGATAGACAAATAATGGTAAATTGTTTTATGTATTTATTTTGTTTTCCTTGTTTAACGAAAACATTAACACAATTTCAGATTTGTCACAAGTTTTGCCCTACAGATCCAGACTAAAAATCAAAAGCATCATTGGCTGCAGTGACTCCTTCGTTCAGTGGTTCAGGTAAGTTCTAATTTCATTTTTATGTATCTACGTACATATTTATATTTATTTCACTTTTTCTTTTTCTGTTTTCAGGAGTACGTAACAATAATTACGAAAATTATAACGAGATATCCGACAGTGTTTTGTGCAATGGGTCAATAGATTCTTCATTGACTATACATCATGCAAATAAATGTATGTACATTGTACACAGTATAGATTTCATAATGGAATCAGTACACAATATTATGTGTGCAGAAAAATATGGGATAAGTCAATTCATTTATGGGCTACGTGCATACATTTTTCCCTCAGTGTGTGTTTATTTTAACATATATTTTTTCCAGCTTAAATCCAATGTCCAGAAATATAGTAAAGTTTATTTCAGGTCATTGCATCTCCGATCAAACAATAAAAACAATAAGTGCAGAAACTGCAAACTAAGCACATGAAATAAGACAATTAAGTTTAGTTTCGTGAAAATTTTAAGAAAAAAGAATGAAACTGCAAACTGCAATGTAGGCAGTGAAGAAAATAATTTTTAATTCAGTAAAAAGAACAGTTAAGTCAATTTTTGGATGTCAAATAAAGATGGCCTCGACCTAAAATAAAAATATAAAATATTGTTTTTTTTTATTCAGAAAGGAACAACAGTTCCTTAAGTCGCGCTATACATGATATTGCCACTTTTAGAACGTATAGTGTATTGTGGGATTGTATAAAGTCATTTAATAAAGTTTTGTTTGTTTTTTTTTTCAAATAGAAGGGATTCTATTCATTAATTCGCGTGCTATAGGTTTACCATAACTACGTCTTACAATAGAATAACAATTAATGCGATTTGACCCCCAATTTTTAATACCTAAGCGAAGTTCGCAACCTGAAAAGTGTATTTTCAAATCCAACACTTATAGAATTTAAAAACTCTATAAAAAAAAAACCCACAGAAGTCATTATTAGTGCACCGCACACAAAATATCAGCCACACAAATCACGAACATAAACAATAAATGACTTAATCCGTTCTCAAAGAGTAATAACTGTGAGTCGGTCAATTCAAACTTAGAACATGTAATTCAAAATTCAACCAAACCTAAAATACAGATTGCCGACCAAAATGGTTTCTTGCGCTACAAATTAAATGGTTTCATGTTGGTAGTTTTCACTCAAATACTTGCACTGATGTTATTATTAATAATCTCGTGTCCAAAATGAACATAAACTCCGAAGCCATAGAATGCTTTGAACTGCTAGGAAAAGGGAAATCTGAAATGGACCTGAAAAAAGTAAATTTTAGGCTCGTGTCCGGTGACGAGCTATCGATTAGATATTGTGGTTTCTGACGTGCGTCGGATCGTTCGTTATAGTTGTGCAATCGCTTTTTAAAATAAAACTTTTTTCTAACTCTTTACTAGATCATACTGTTTTACTTTCAACCCCAATTTGATTTGCTAATATCTGATAGTGTAATAATATAATAAGTAACTTTAAATAAAGATCTGATAGTGTAATAATAGAATAAGTAAACTTTAAATAAAGCTAATTGACTAAGAAAATAAAAAATAAACACTAACGTCTTTTAATTAAAAGAGCACAAAACAGACACAAAAAAAAGGTAAGACCCCTTTCAAGGATCGTGCTTCTCGAAATAAAAAAAGAAAATAGCACAATATGTTCTTACCATCATTATGGTGGAATACTTTAATGAAGCTGATTTATTAATCTTAGATAATAACAGCAATAACTTAAACTTAATGGTTACAAAAAATAACTCTTATGAAATTGAGAAACCTTGTTAAGCACCGCTGCACCAGCACCTCAGTACAGCTGCCAGCTGAAGTGAAGGAGACGGCACGCACAGGTACAGGTGACAATCTTGTAATAACTTTAGATGCAATAAATGAAATTTTGCGTACCTACTACGAAAACACGAAGAATTTGTACCGGGTCCGTTGGGAAAAATTTATTTAGCTGCTTTTTTCCACAATTGAGAAGTATAAAACTTCATTGAGTGGAAAATCCAGCAAATGGAAACCAACAATACTGCGGGGACATCGAAATGTGCCCCAGCAACAACAGTAAGGCCAGCTATGGCAAAAGAAGAGTAGGAAGGGGATAAGATTTGCGCCTAACTTAGTCAAGCACCGCTGCACCAGCACCTCAGCCCAGCTTCCAGCTGGAGTGATTGAGGCAACACGCACAGCCAAGATATCAGTAGAAGCAAAAATACAACTACAATATTGAATACCTCGCCACCCGACGATGACATCGAATACATGTCCCAGGGTGGCGAGGGATTGTATACAACAGCTACCTAATTATAGGCACAACTTCAGCAGAAGCGCCCCTGAAGAAGAATGTGAGGAGCAGGATGTATTAGAAGAGCCTTGTGAATTCGGGAACGAAAATATATATTATAATAAAAAGCCATCTGTGTATTATGTCACACTCTCGTCTCGTTTTTTCACGCACAGTGAATCATTTTGTTAAATATTTGCTAAATCTCTTCGTGAAAATTTCGTAGCATTGTCAATTGGGTAATGATTTTATAACTTTTAAAAGGTGACAGTGAGTTATGTGACGATCTCGTTTCCTTGTTGTATTGTTTGATTTTTTTAAGGGTATATGACAACGCACATGACAAAATATAGTGTATTTAAATTACATATTATTAGAAGCAGTTAATTTAAATAGCAAAAAGACCACTTCTTCCTGACTGCAATTTCTATATATACATATTACAACTGAAATTGCCTTGCAATCAAAATGGCCACCCAACCAATAAATTTCCATTCCAATTCCTGTTCCAATTGCCTCAAATATTGTCAATGGAGGCACACTGTAAATCTCGTTTAGATTTCGGAGATTTAACTGAGTTAAATCGATGAGATCAAATCGAAGAGTTAAATTCGGTGAGTTTAAATTTTTTAACCATGGATTAAGATTTGAGCCAACGTTGAACGTCCGTTCACTCCCCGAAATCAGTGAACTTATATTTCTGAAGAACAAGCAATTTTAACTCATACGCTATTTTTTGAATTGATGGAAGTTCAATGATGGTTCAATTTAATTTGCTACTATAACATACTTCACCCTTGAACCACCATTCAACCTCAGTGAATCCAACCAAATCAGTGAGTTCAAACTATTAAATCATTGATTAAAGTTTAAACCACATTTGTGCAACTGGTCTTTTGTGTCAGTTCCTAACTAGAAAAATTGCATCGCATTTCACACATTAGATGTTATTTGTTTCTATAGTTACCTTTCTGATGGCAAGAGTAAATACCTTATTACAGCATTACTGATTTATAAAATATTTTCCCGTGCAAATTTAATCAGCTTGATAGAAGTGCTGAGCCAATGTTTCTTAAATCCATGGCAATTGGAATGGGTATAGAAATTTATTTCTTGGGTTTCTTAAATCCATGGCAATTGGAATGGGTATAGAAATTTATTTCTTGGGTGGGCATTTTCATTGCCAAGCAATTCCGGTTGTAAAATGTGTGTATTGGAATAGTTGACTGCAAATGCTGTTCAAATCTCCTGTTTTTGAAAATATGGAATTTTAATTTACTATATTTTGTCATGTGCGTTCTACCCTTTAATTGAAAAAATCGATTAAGAAGGCATTCAAAATTACAGGGAACCCCATTTTCTTTCTTTTTTCAATTTATTGCCTTGACGATGGAAATCAATAATTGCCTTTCATCTTCTGGGCAATATTGTCATTGCCATTGACAAAGCATCTCCATTTGCATTATTCAAGGCAATAGCAATGAGTGACGGCTTAACGACATTCAACTACTTTTTGCAAAAAATGCAAAAGTGAAAAATTACAAACATATGCTATGGTATGAAATTCGTGTTGAGTTGAATGCTTTCAAACACGAAAAAGTCTAGTTCTGCAACAATTATCCATGCAAGCGACATCTATGATTCAGCTTTTTATCTGTTTATTTAGATGAAAATTTTTTGTTCACTTTTGTACAAAATATTGCTAATGGAGCCGCTGGGTTAGGGTAACTTGTACAAACGTCGATCATATTTTAATCCATGGTTCAGCAAATTTATGAAATCGTTCAGTGATTTCAAATTGCTTAACCATGGATCTAAGTTTGAATCACGTTTGTTTAATGGTCGATGACGATAATTCTGATCCATAAATTATTTAGATATTAAATGACTTCGAATGCGGAAAAAGACATCATTTCACATTCTCACCCAATTCATTTCCAAAAATTCATGTCGTTGTTTTAAGTTTTAACTAAAATTCGCAACTTTTTCAACAAATGCTATAGCGAAACAATACACACATCATTATGCCAGCGACACCTTCATGCGAAACACCGTATTTTTGTTAATTTGAATTCAAAGACCCTGTTTAGATTGGTTCGTTTCATTACGTAGTTGAAAATCATTTCATATATACGCTTTTAGTTTTTACACATTTCCTCTGCTTCCGATCTTGTCCAATTACATTATCAAGATAGAACCTTTCTATTTAATACACAGGCAAAAATTAACAGAATGGAATGAAATTAAATGAAATTTTGAAGTGCTGAAATTGTGTGTTTCGATGGAAATTATGAAAATATATCATACACACAATTAAATACCATCGAAGAACAAAATACTGACAAAAGATAACAAAATAAACGCTGTCAACATAACCTTCTCCTGTGAAGATTCTTTGAACACCGTTTATTTTCTTCTCTTTTGGCTCATTTCCATGTCTTATTTTTATCTCACTCACACTTTTTCAAAAGGTGGAGATTACCTAGTAAGGCAAATTTGTGATTAAAGAGAACAAAATAAACGATGTTTACATAACCTTCTCCGGTCAAGCTTGTGTAAGCACCGTTTATTTTCTTCTCTTTTGACTCATTTGCATGTCTTATTTTTATCTCACTTGTTTTTTTTTCGAAACAAAGAGATTACCACGTGAGACAAATTACTGACAAAAGAGAACAAACGGTGTTGACACAAGCTTCTCTCGTGAAGCTTCTCGAGCGGAGTCGAGTCGTTTCAAGCTCATTTCAACTCGATCCAGGTATACAAACATGCAAACGTAGTATTTATCTCTTAAACGGTGTTCATAAATAAACGGTGCTCCCACAAGCTGTGAGGCGACTCATTTTGTCGTTTCTTATCATCAATACAGAAAACACAAACATTTTATTTATTTTGCGAAATTATTTATGCACATACAAAAGAAAATTGTCCCTTCGATTCCATTTTTCCATTTGAATTCAATCTTTCAATACCTGTATCTAAATTTGGATCCGGATGAATCCGATCCTTCGACCCGCTCATGTAAACGTGGTATTAGTTGGTTAAGCGGCGATATTAAAAAAACTCTAATTTCTTTGAATTTATCATCATTTATGATTATGTATATATGTGTGAAAAGGTAGACAATAATATAACAACGAAAAATGAAATAATCATAAAAGGGAACAAGTAACATAAATAAAATAAAATAAACTCCCTAAAGTTCACTAGTGGGTGTAGCGACAACATGTAAATTTTTTTAATTTGGTTTTTAATAATACTCTAAGTAGTGAGTACCTACGCAAATTTTCACGAAACTTAGTGCCCTTTCACACGAGGAAACTGAGTTGCCAGCAACTTTTAGTTCCTGGGTGAGAAGGGCAGGAGGAAAGAGGGCCGAACGAAAATCTCCAGCAACTTTTTTCTTCGTGTGAAAGGGGACTTATCTACATGTCAGTATTCCTACACAATTGATAATGTGTACCCTGCTAAAAGTGCCTCTACACTATCCCACAAAGTATTAACACATGTCAGAATAAAGTGCGAAGAAATTGCATACGACAGCCAAATTTGTGTGATTAAAAATAATTTTCATTCATTGCTTCCACACTTGCATCCAAATAAATCAGTTTCACCATAACCTCAAACACCCAAGTGGGTTAGAATGTGTGATGGTTTTAGGACCGATCCTATATATTTTCATGTATAAACACAATCATGTCAAATCGATTCGGATGCGCTCTCAAGTTGCGTGTGATGAAATTTCATATTTAGTTCCCACACTATTATACATGATTTTCTTCACACTTTTTTGACATACATATATTAATACTCAGTGGAATAGTGTGGAAAGGCTATTAACAATTCTTCCTGTCGACAGAGCTGTTCGCCATCCATTTTGCTATAGCTTGGTTAAAAATGTTCACAAGTTTCAATGCACGTCGGCCATTCAAATACTTTATTAATTTTCAATGGCGGCGTCGGGCAAGTTTACTCGCAAGCATAAGTAGAAATTTTATAAAAAGTAAAAAAAATTAACTAATTAGGTCTATTCTGCCAAATCTGTTATTCTGCTATGAATGTTCTGTTATGAATCATAAAAGATTCTCACCATAAAAGATCTTTTATAATTGGTATTCAGGAGTTCGATTTTTTATAAAATTCTGTTATGGAACTTCGAAAACGAAAATCTTTTGTAAACAAAGCAAACATAACTAGAATCTGTTATCAAATATCCATCAGCTGTTACCTGTCATTTCGAGTTTTTCAAGACAAGAAAACAAAATTAGAATGGGAGACCAAGACCAAAATAAAAGTTACCTGTTGCGCACTACCAGTATCTTTTTTTATACCAATTTATGGACACCAGTGTGTCCGCTTCACATTTATATTTTTAGGACGAAGACATTGTGATGTGTGTGTTCCAGATTTGTGGCAGACGCTTGGGGTACTCCTCAACAGTACTGGTGGGGCCCACCATACTGTTGAGGAGTGGAAAAAAATAAGTAAAATATTTAAACAAAAATATTTCAAATTAAACTTTTCTTTTTAGGTTTTCGACAATTGGCGCTAGTGTCACGTACAAACTTCGCCTTCAAAAGGCAGACATGAAGGCAACGGGTGGCGGATCTCCAATTTTAAAGAAGCAGATTGATAGTTGGAGAGGGCGATGGCCTGCTGGGGCCGCATAATTGTTGACGGACATCAAAATGTTGGTGTGGCAGGTTGCTCTAAGTTCGAGCCCCCATTGTGTGTCCATCTGCGTGGAAAGGAACTTAAAACAAATATAAAGGTGGAACATAAAGTAAAACATAAATATATTTTTAATATTTTACTTGTATTTGAAAAGGTATGGTTGTATTTGTCGCTCGCGTGAAAATTTGCAATTTTTCCACTAAAATTCAGGCATTTAATTTGTCCAACCGAAAAAGCTGTATGAAGCGCACATCGGGAAAATCAAAGGGGCTGCTTTTTAATCGGAGCTCCATTAACCTTCCTATACCCGCGCATTGGTCTGTCAGACCGAGAGTTCACTTTTCAGCGTTTTTTTTAAATAACGGTTCATCCTGCTGCAATCTACTTCATAGTAGCTTCCTCATTTGTTTCAATCTTCAATCTAGTGTGGTATAAGGCTTTGTGCGGGGGGTGCTTGTGTTGGTATTAGACATCAATCGGTCTGTCAGACCGACGCGAGTATACGTGTAACAATTTTGGGCAGGTACAAAGTTATATGGAGTGCCACCTGGAGGCATGTTTTTTTTGTTATTTTCGTTTCTTCATTTTAATATCTTCTAGGCTGGAGAGTTTTTTTTTGGCTCTTCAAAGAGCATATCGATTTTTTTTCATGTTTTTTAAAACATGTCAAAAAAGTTGCTTTTTTCAGAGGATTCGTAAAAATGCCATTATTCGATATTTAAGTAGACATTCTATATAAATTGATTTTTTTTTCACTAAACACATTTCATTCAACTAATTAAAATTATTTTGATTAATATTTTCGGAATGAGAAATAAAATAGAGCTTTTAGAGTTTCGGTCTCAGAGACCGTACGCGGGTATATGTGTTATTTTATTTGGCGCGGGTATAGGAAGGTTAAAAGTGTTCTATGTCTTCGTCTACGACATTAATTTTTTAATTTACACTCATTTACATAAATAATATCAAATGCTTTTACTTACATTTGTCTCCTTTTAACAACATTTCGTTGGCGAAATAAAATATAAATATCCATTTTTCAGTTGTTCTTTGTTTTCTTTTATGATAAAAGTCACACAAATGTATCTTTTATTCTTTTATGATTTGTAAAAGATTTTATAAAAGATTTTGGCATGCTGAATACGAAAAATGAGGTTTGTAAAAGATTTTTTGACATGTTCGAATTTTTGACAGTTCACAACAGATCCTGCTAGCATATTTCATAACAGATTTGGCATGCCAAATACCAAAATTATAATTCATAAAAGATTTTTTGGCAGCTCACACTTTTGTATGGAAAATCATAACAGAATAGCAGAATAAAAGATCTCGCCGAAGAGGCCTTAATATAAGTATAAAAACGTAGAAAAAAAAAGAAAACTAGACGAAGAAAAAATCAAAATAAGTGAATGTTACAAAAAAAAAAACATATGGACAAGATGGAGGAAAAAAGAGAATTGAATCGCAAATTGGATTCGCAAGTTTCACTTACCAAATTCATGGCCGTCGTGAAGTAGGTATTTTATCACTTAAAAAACATTAAGAAAATCCTTTCATATATTTAATACTATTTGAAAAATTGAATTAGTTTCGAGAAATATGTTCATTATGATTTGTATTATTATTATTATCATAAACGGGGTGCTTCGCATATGATGTCATCTTCATTGAGCATGAACTACGGTCGGATTAGAACATGATTAGAAATTTATGGCATTATAAGCTACTAAAATCCGAACATATTTGGCATAGAGAACTTTTTATTATTATTTGTGTCTTTGTTTTAGATTTTATTAATTTTCAAGATTTATATGTATACCGGGTGTTTTTCATATGATTTCATCTTCACTGTGCATGGACTACGGTCGGATTTTGAGCATATCTAGAATATCTAGAAGAAAAAATAATACGACCACAGAAATTCATGTTCAAATAGTGACCTATACATATAATATTTTAGTTTCCAAGTTTGAAATTTTGTTCATGTCCAGTGGAGGCGGAATGTAGATTAGGAAAAAAGCTGCAGGGAGAAGGCATATATAAGTTTCATCTGTACCACAACAAAACTCTGAAAATAAGAAGAACTACGAACTAATCCCGCTATTTCCAGAAGTAACTTCACCAACAATAAAGTCATCCATATTTTGAACAAAGTAATAAAAAGTATCACGCTACTTGAACGTGTCAGAGACCATATCTAATCTATTTTCGGAGATGGCTTTACCCAACATAAAGGCATCCATATGTCTAACAGACAAAGCCATAAAACAAACCACGCCCGCCACTCGAAAGTATCGGAAACCATATTTTATGAAAAGAACGTCTTTAAAGGTTATATTATACGATAAGAAACCTTAGAAGTGAATTGTATTAGCTCACTTGAAAATTACTTGTATGTTTAAATAAAGTCTTTTTAAAAAATTAAACGAGTAATCTTCAGTCAAAACTTAGGTATATAACTTTTTTCATATTTTTTTTTATATGGATTTAATTAATATTGAAGATTCATATACGGGGTGTTTTGCATATGATTTCATCTCCATTACTGTGGAAATACGCTCGGATATGGAGTATGTCGAGAAAAAAAACTAATGTGGTCATAGCAATCAAGGTTTAAATAGTGACATATCTATATATTTTAGATTGCAGGTTAGATATTTTGTTCATGTCCAGTGGAGGTGGAATATAGCTTGGGGAAAATAGCTACAGGGTAAGGCTTCAGTCCCAGTCCAGTTGTAAGTTTGTTAGTCTAGTTGTAGTTTTGGTCGGGAGTCAAAATTAAATTAGAAATATGAAAAAACTATCAAAACTTAAAAACTTAAAACATTAAAAAACCGCATAGCTAGTGAGTATTAAATAAAAAAACCCAACAGTAAAAAGTGAAAAATGAAAAATTTAAAAAAAATGCAGAAAAATGCAAAAAAAAAATGAAAGCTATCACCTTCACGTGACTTAGGTGCAGTTATATTTGCTTCTGGTCCATCAAGAGAGACGTTCCTATTGAGGACTGGAGCCGGCAGTTTTTCAACTAAATTCATTGCCATCGTTAAGAAGGAAGTAAGTTTATCATAAAATCCAAACATTTTTGTCATATATAATTTTGTTCATATTTTTTTTTTATATGGATTTAATTAATTTTGAAGATTCATATACGGGGTGTTTTGCATATGATTTCATCTCCATTACATATATTTTAGCTTGCAGGTTAGATATTTTGTTTTGTTGTTCAAAAACTTTAAACATTAAAAAACCCAATAGTGAATAGTAAATAAAAAAACCCAATAGTAAAAAGTGAAAAATTACAACAAAAAAAAAAATGCGGTAAAATGCAAAAAAAAATGAAAGCCATCGCCTTCACGTGACTAAGGTGCAGTTATCTTTGCTTCTGTACCATCAATAGAGACGTTACTATTGAGGACTGGAGCCGGCAGTTTTTTCAACTAAATTCATGGCCATCGTTAAAAGGGAAGTAAGTTTATCATAAAATCCAAACATTTTTGGCATATATAATTTTTTTCATATTTTTTTATATGGATTAAACTAATTTTAAAGATTCATATACGGGGTGTTTTGCATATGATTTCATCTCCATTACTGTGCAGGGAATACGCTCGGATTTGGAGTATGTAGAGAAAAAAAACTAATGTGGTCATAGAAATCTAGGTTCAAATAGTGACATATCGATATATTTAGCTTGCATTTTGTTCATGTCCAGTGGAGGTGGAATATAGCTTGGGGAAAGAAGCTAGAGGGTAAGAGTTCAGTTCCAGCCCAGTTGTAAGTATGTAAATCTAGTTAAAGTTTTGGTCGGGAATCAGTATTAAATTAAAAATATAAACAAGTACCAAAACTTTAAAACTTTAAACATTAAAAAACCGAATAGTGAATAGTAAATAAAAAACCCAATAGTAAAAGTGAAAAATTACAAAAAAAAATGCGGAAAAATACAGCAAAAAATGAAAGCCATCGCCTTCACGTGACTTAGGTGCAGTTATCTTTGCTTCTGGTCCATCGATAGAGACGTTACTATTGAGGACTGGAGCCGGCAGTTTTTTCAACTAAATTCATGGCCATCGTTAAAAGGGAAGTAAGTTTATCATAAAATCCAAACATTTTTGGCATATATAATTTTTTTTCATATTTTTTTATATGGATTAAACTAATTTTAAAGATTCATATACGGGGTGTTTTGCATATGATTTCATCTCCATTACTGTGCAGGAAATACGCTCGGATATGGAGTATGTCGAGGAAAAAAACTAATGTGGTCATAGGAATCTAGGTTTAAATAGTGACATATCTATATATTTTAGCTTGCAGGTTAGATATTTTGTTCATGTCCAGTGGAGGTGGAATATAGCTTGGGGAAAATAGCTACAGGGTAAGGCTTCAGTTCCAGTCCAGTTGTAAGTTTGTTAGTCTAGTTGTAGTTTTGGTCGGGAGTCAAAATTAAATTAAAAATATGAAAAAACTATCAAAACTTAAAAACTTAAAACATTAAAAAACCGCATAGTGAGTATTAAATAAAAAAAACCCAATAGTAAAATGTGAAAAATGAAAAATTTAAAAAAAATGCAGAAAAATGCAAAAAAAAATTAAAGATATCACCTTCACGTGACTTAGGTGCAGTTATATTTGCTTCTGGTCCATCAAGAGAGACGTTCCTATTGAGGACTGGAGCCGGCAGTTTTTCAACTAAATTCATTGCCATCGTTAAGAAGGAAGTAAGTTTATCATAAAATCCAAACATTTTTGTCATATATAATTTTGTTCGTATTTTTTTTTTATATGGATTTAATTAATTTTGAAGATTCATATACGGGGTGTTTTGCATATGATTTCATCTCCATTACTGTGCAGGAAATACGCTCGGATTTGGAGTATTTAGAGAAAAAAAACTAATGTGGTCATAGAAATCTAGGTTTAAATAGTGACATATCGATATATTTTAGCTTGCAGGTTAGATATTTTGTTCATGTCCTGTGGAGGTGGAATATAGCTTGGGGAAAGAAGCTAGAGGGTAAGAGTTCAGTTCCAGTCCAGTTGTAAGTGTGTGAATCTAGTTGAAGTTTTGGTCGGGAATCAATATTAAATTAAAAATATAAAAAAGTACCAAAACTTAAGAACTTTAAACATTAAAAAAACCGAATAGTGAATAGTAAATAAAAAACCCAATAGTAAAAAGTGAAAAGTTACAACAACAAAATGCAGCAAAATGCAAAAAAAAAATGAAAGCCATCGCCTTCACGTGACTTAGGTGCAGTTATCTTTGCTTCTGGTCCATCAATAGAGACGTTACTATTGAGGACTGGAGCCGGCAGTTTCTTCAACCAAATTCATGGCCATCGTTTAGAAGGAAGTAAGTGTATCATAAAATCCAAACATTTTTGGCATACATATTTTTTTGTTTATATGGATTAAATTAATTTTGAAGATTCACATACGGGGTGTTTTGCATATGATTTCATCTCCATTACTGTGCAGGAAATACGGTCGGATATGGAGTATGTCGAGAAAAAAAACTAATGTGGTCATAGGAATGTAGGTTTAAATAGTGACATATCTATATATTTTAGCTTGCAGGTTAGATATTTTGCTTTGTTGTTCAAAAACTTTAAACATTAAAAAACCCAAAAGTGAATATTAAATAAAAAACCCGATAGTAAAAAGTGAAAAATTACAACAAAAAAAATTCGGAAAAATGTAAAAAAAAATGAAAGCCATCGCCTTCACGTGACTAAGGTGCAGTTATCTTTGCTTCTGTACCATCAATAGAGACGTTACTACTGAGGACTGGAGCCGGCAGTTTCTTCAACCAAATTCATGGCCATCGTTTAGAAGGAAGTAAGTTTATCATAAAATCCAAACATTTTTGGCATATATAATTTTTTTCATATTTTTTTATATGGATTAAACTAATTTTAAAGATTCATATACGGGGTGTTTTGCATATGATTTCATCTCCATTACTGTGCAGGAAATACGCTCGGATTTGGAGTATGTAGAGAAAAAAAAACTAATGTGGTCATAGAAATCTAGGTTTAAATAGTGACATATCGATATATTTTAGCTTGCAGGTTAGATATTTTGTTCATGTCCTGTGGAGGTGGAATATAGCTTGGGGAAAGAAGCTAGAGGGTAAGAGTTCAGTTCCAGTCCAGTTGTAAGTGTGTGAATCTAGTTGAAGTTTTGGTCGGGAATCAATATTAAATTAAAAATATAAACAAGTACCAAAACTTAAGAACTTTAAACATTAAAAAAACCGAATAGTGAATAGTAAATAAAAAACCCAATAGTAAAAAGTGAAAAGTTACAACAACAAAATGCAGCAAAATGCAAAAAAAAAATGAAAGCCATCGCCTTCACGTGACTTAGGTGCAGTTATCTTTGCTTCTGGTCCATCAATAGAGACGTTACTATTGAGGACTGGAGCCGGCAGTTTCTTCAACCAAATTCATGGCCATCGTTTAGAAGGAAGTAAGTGTATCATAAAATCCAAACATTTTTGGCATACATATTTTTTTGTTTATATGGATTAAATTAATTTTGAAGATTCACATACGGGGTGTTTTGCATATGATTTCATCTCCATTACTGTGCAGGAAATACGGTCGGATATGGAGTATGTCGAGAAAAAAAACTAATGTGGTCATAGGAATGTAGGTTTAAATAGTGACATATCTATATATCTTAGCTTGCAGGTTAGATATTTTGTTTTGTTGTTCAAAAAATTTAAACATTAAAGAACCCAATAGGGAATAGTAAATAAAAAAAACCAATAGTAAAAAGTGAAAAATTACAAAAAAAAAAAATTAAAGCCATCGCCTTCACGTGACTTAGGTGCAGTTATCTTTGCTTCTGCTTCTGGTCCATCAATAGACCGTTGCTATTGAGGACTGGAGCCGGCATTTATTTCAATCAAATTCATGGCCATCGTTTAGAAGGAAGGAAGTAAGGTGGAAGTGTAACTAGTAGATATATAAAGGATTTATCGAATGGTTTGCAGGTAGATAGATGGGGGTAGAAAGGAAACAATATATTTTATGTCTTTTATAATAATTGAGATTTATTAATCCATGAATTGTTAGCTGGTGGGAAGCCAAGCCATTTAACATATACATTGTCTCCCTTACTTTTAAGTACTTTTTCAACGAGATAAATATTAGGGTACTTAGTCTTTTGTAATTTTTTTTCATAAAAACATCCGTTGATAGGCTGTTCTTTAAAATATTCAAAGAGATATGTTGCTGGATTTGTTAGGTTTACTTTACTTATCTTAAAAATTTCCGTTGTCCAGTTAGGTGTGTAGCCTTTCTCGAAAACGTGAAAACATGTTCGTGCATGTCATATTATAATTGTCTTCGGCTTGCCTAATCTGAATAGTAAGGGTTATCCGAGTATATTAAATTTTGATATTTATATCTCTTGCTTGTCTGAGTCTATACCACACATATATGAATATTCAAATGATGAATGCTACTTCAAATTTTGTATAAATAGCGCTTGCGATAAATGAGTTATCATACAGTCAACGATGAATTTCAAAGCAGAAGTTTTAGAAGTTGAAGCAGCGGTTAATTTCAAACTTTCTAAGGATGCTATGGAACTTGAATGGAATGAAAAAATAAAAAAAATAAATAAATTGGGTGGCGCAACAGCTCATGGAGAACCAGGGCCTAGTGACTTACAACTCACAACCATTCCTGTGTGCGTGTTTGTTGTCAGGAATGGAGGGGACCTACAGTTTTTGGCCGAGTCCGAACGGCTAAATGAGAAGCACTTTTTCATGACAAGTAATACTCTTGGGGGATTTGTCAGTTCCTCGCAAGAGGCAGTACCTCGAATAAAACATTTCTGTTTTTAGGTGGCACGGCTGGGAATCGAACCCACACCTTTGGCATGACAGTCCTACGCACTAACCATCAAGCCACGAGGTACTACGAATGGAATGAAAAGTATTCCATTAAAAGACTGAAACGTTGTAATACTAAATATAGTGAAAGAATTGTAGCTGATTTAGGTGAATTTCAGGTAATAAAAAAAAAGTAGAAATACGTATTTTTTTTTTCTTCTTTCAGATTTTCCTACCAATGCGTTATAGTAAATTATCAGATGCCGTTATATCAGAAGTGAATCAAGGATCCTTCACTCATGAATTCTAACATCCATTGGAGTAGTATAGCTATAGGGCTGTGGAGACCGGAAGTGAGTCATTAAGAGGTCAATGACCAAGGTTATCAAAAAAGCAATCAAAAGAAGGGGAAAAATGATATGTAAGGAGCCAAGGTCATTAAATTCCCCATTTAAAAGAAGAAAAAAAATCTTCATGGTTAAAAAATGCAAATAAAGCAAGGATGAGGGGTGAGGGTGGTGTGGATAAGAATGAAAAATATTCAAGGTTAAATGAAAAATCCAAGGTTTTTGCTATCATTCAAACATCATATATAAGTTAACACCAAACATATTGATTCTCCTGACATCCATATCCCATAAATAAGTCACACAGACGATCATGAAGAGATGTCCAAAATGCTACTCAGCAGATAACAATAACATAAACAGAAGACATCCCTTAGAGATCAACACCACAGCAGTTAACACCAAACATATTGATTCTCCTCACATCCATATCCCATAAATAAGCCACACAGACGATCATAAAGAGATGTCCAAAATGCTACTCAGCAGATAACATAAACAGAAGACATCTCATAGAGATCAGCACCACAGCAGCCTACGTGACTTAAACTGCAAGTCAGCAAACATCCCCCACGATGCAATCTTCAATTTCATCATCCCATAGCCTCGCCATCAAATTGGTTGGTCAGCAGTTTTATTAGTATTTAAGCTCTAGAAATTAAGAAAAGATTATCAATTGTATTTTGAATTTTAATAAGGCAGAACCTCTGCCAAAATAAATTTTTTAAAAAACCAAATTAGTAAAAACTAATTTAATTGGCGCTCGAGCAGGGACCGGTTTAGCGCGTTGTTAAAAATAAAGTTATTACCAGTCGCCTCAAGAAGCCGCCGTGTTAACTTAAAGTCAAAAAAATTGCTAAGTTCGTCTTTTTATTAACTGTAACCAGTCGCCTCAAGTAGCCGCCGTGTTAACAAAAATCAGACGTCAATAAAGTGCTACGTTCTCAAAGAAAAATTATAACCAGTCGCCTTAAGTAGCCGCAGTGTTTAATTAAGAGGATATAAAACGTACTAACCGGTGCCAAATAATTGTAACGTTCTCGTGAAATTACAACCAGTCGCCTTAAGCAGCCGCCGTGTTTAATTAGAAGAACATAGACAATAAGTGCAAGTGTAGAGAACGAGGCCCCTTAGTATCCAGATCTCCAAAGGAAAAAAGGACGATATAAGAACTATCACGCCGCTCTACCAAGATGATGAATGTTATGTATTTTATGTAAGTTAGAATTAAGAATTATAAAATAAACATATTTTTTTTTTTATTCATTAAAAATATGGCACAAATAGTAATAGAATTAGTGAAACCAGATCCAAAAATCCCAAAATATACATTAGCTGAAAAAATGATTCTAATTAAACAAAGAAGGCAAGAAACAATTATAATAAAGAAAAAAGAAAAGTAATAAATAAGAGTAGAAATTAAGAAAAAAAAAAAGAAAAGTTATAAATAAAAGTAAAATATAATTTTTATTAACTTGATAAAAATTCTGAAATCAAATTTTTTATCTTAATACACACATATATTAAAATGGCGAATAACGATGATAATTTAGAACACCCTACACCTCAATTAATTGTTTTAGTAACTGAAGTAGTTAATCGCATTTTTAACAATGAGGGAAGACAAATGATAAATTCTATACTAAATCCTAACGCCGAAATATCAGCCGCTCGAGATCTTGAAATTAGACCTGAACACGCGAACGGTATAACAGAATTAGATAAAATACCTGATATCGTAAAAAGCTTACGAGAATTTTCAGGTAATCCTACTGAATTTTCCTCATGGAAAAAAAGCGTGGATAGAATTTTACGTATTTATACACCTTTATTAGGAACACCAAAATACTATGGAATTTTAAGTGTCATTCGAAATAAAATTACAGGAAGAGCAGACAGCGCTCTTGAATCCTATAACAAACCTTTAGATTGGAAGGCAATATCTCGTTGCCTTACCTTACACTATGCTGACAAAAGAGATCTTGGTACTTTAGAATATCAAATGACCTCATTAATTCAAGGAAATTCTACTATTCAAGAATTTTACCAAGCAGTATACACACACTTATCATTAATTTTAAATAAAATATCCTGTATGGATATTTCCTCAGAATCAACAAACCTTTTAACAGCAACTTATCGAGATAAAGCCCTCGATACTTTTATTCAGGGACTCAAGGGTGATCTACCAAGACTCTTAGGAATCCGCGAGCCAGCAGATTTACCACAGGCATTACATTTATGTCTTAAACTGGAAAATCAAAATTTCCGGTCCTCATATGCAAATAACCAACAATTTACAAATAAATTGAATTCTTCAATAAAACCTCAAATTCCACCGCGTCGATTTAATTCCCAGTCCCAAGTTCGAATGCAAAGAGAACCATTTTTTCCACAGTTAGTTCACTTCCCTTACAAAGGTCAACATTTCCGGTCAACTTGGCCAACACAGAAAAACCAAACAAGTTTTCAAAGATTTAATCAGAATAATCAATACAATCCTTTTGCTCAGGGACCACCAAGGCCTCAACCTAGGCCAGTGCCAATGGAAACATCAACTATCCAATCGGCTCAAGTAAACTATCATAATAGACCATCAGCTCCATTTAAATATGCAGGAAAAAGACCACATGGTCCTCCTATTCAAAATTCAATCCCTAATAAATACCAAAGAAACTATCACTTACAAACCGAACAAGAAAATTTAAATAATTACTTCCAGAACTTGGCAATACAAGATAATAGTTATAAAGAAAATGTAAACGATTATTTACAATCTCAAGAATGTTCTAATCCTTCATCAAATAATGAAATACCTGAATATACAGATTTGAATTTTTTAGGTTAACAGACTCTTCGTTACCCTACTTCCAATGTAGAACGAAGAGTGGAAAATTTTTAAACTTCCTAATAGACACCGGGTCAAGTAAAAATTATATCCAACCAGAACTCGTAGAAAACCCTCTAAAAAATAACAGTTGCTTTTATGCAAAATCAATTGCCGGAGACGTAGAAATAAGTCACCACACCTTTATTAATTTATCCGGAAATAACGATGTAAAGCTTAAATTTTTCCTTTTACCCACATTAAAATCCTTCCATGGAATCCTTGGAAATGATAGTTTAAAAGACCTTTCAGCTGTGATTCACACAAAAGAAAGTTACATGGAAATACAGAAAAATAAAAAAATAAGAATTAAACAACTCAGATCACCTACAGTCAATTCTCTAGAACAGAAATTAGATCACATGTCAGCCTCGCAAATAAATTCACTAATTTTCATTACAAACAAATTTAAAAATCTGTTTTCAGAACCAGACGAACGCCTTACATATACTACAAGGGTCATAGGCGAAATTCGCACAAATACTGATACTCCAGTATATACAAAATCATACCCTTACCCTTCTTCACTTCGGGATGAAATAGAATCTCAAGTTTCAAAACTTTTACAAGATGGAATAATTCGTCCATCTAGATCTCCTTACAATTCACCCGTGTGGGTTAGGCCAAAAAAATGTGATTCCGAAGGTAATAAACAATTTAGAATGGTTATAGACTATAGGAAACTAAACACAGTCACAATAGCCCACCGTTATCCGATACCGGACATTAACGAGGTCTTAGCACAATTTGGAAGAAGTAAGTTCTTCACAGTGCTCGATTTAAGAAGTGGATTTCATCAAATACCACTAAAAAAATCAGACATTGAGAAAACAGCGTTTTCCATTAACAATGGAAAGTTTGAGTTTACACGACTCCCTTTTGGATTGAAGAACGCCCCTTCAATCTTTCAACGTGCCCTTGATGATATTCTCCGATTGCACATAGGACAATCATGTTATATTTATATAGATGACATAATCATCTTTAGCGAAAACGAAGAGCAACATCTCAACCATATTTTAGAAATATTTCAAACTCTCAATGATGCCAACATGAAGGTCCGATTGGACAAATGTAGTTTCTTTAAACGCCAAGTCGAATTCCTTGGTTTCGTCGTTTCATCCGAAGGTATTCGGACAAACCCCCAAAAAGTAGAGGCAGTTCTAAACTTCCCAACTCCTCAGACCCTTAAGCAACTTCGATCTTTTTTAGGCCTTTCCGGCTACTATAGACGTTTTATTGCAAATTATGCAAAAATTGCCAAACCACTAACCTCCTATTTAAGAGGAGAAGAAGGACGAATATCTAAAACTGAATCCAATAAAAAAATCATTGTTTTAAATACTGAAGCCTTAGAAGCTTTCAAAACACTTAAAAACACTTTAGTTTCGCAAGATTTAATACTATCCTATCCAAACTTTAAGAAATCATTTGAACTCACAACGGATGCATCAAATGTAGCATTAGGCGCAGTGTTATCCCAAGACAGTCGACCAATAACATTTATTTCTCGAACATTAACCAAATCAGAAGAAGACTATGCAGCAAATGAAAGAGAATTACTTGCAATTATATGGGCTTTAAATGCTCTACGAAATTACCTATACGGTACAGCAAAGGTGAAAATTTATACAGATCACCAACCATTGACATATGCATTAAGCTCTAAAAATCACAACGCTAAAATGAAACGCTGGAAAGCGATACTTGAAGAATATGATTATGAACTACATTATATGCCTGGAAAGAGCAACGTTGTGGCCGATGCTTTGTCAAGAATATCCCAAGTTAATTCAATGACACCCACAGAACACAGTGATGAAAGTTCATCTCATGAACTTGTACCAACTGTAGAATGTCCCATAAATGTTTTTAAAAATCAACTAATGTTATCTATGAAGATAGATATACTTTTGAAATACCATTCCCTACAACATAGACATATAATTATAAGAAGAGAATTCACAAGAGCAAATCTGACTGAATTATTAAAAAAATATTTAAATCCCAGTGTAATTAACGGACTCTTCACTTCAGAATCAATAATGGCTCAAATACAAAATATTTATCCACATCATTTCAGATGTTATAAATCTAGATTTACACAGACTCAAGTTAAAGATATCACAAATAAAACAGAACAAGAAGAAGAAATAATTAATGAACACAAAAGAGCTCACAGAAATAGTCTTGAAAATAAAAATCAATTAATACAGTGAATATATTTCCCTAAAATGAAATCTGAAATAGATAAAATAGTTAAACAATGTTTAGTATGTAAGCAACATAAATATGATAGGCACCCTAATAAAACAGAACTTCAGCAAACACCTATACCACAATATCCCGGTCATATTCTACATATTGACATTTATTCCACTGAGAAAAATCTCGTTCTCACCGCTATAGATAAGTTCTCAAAATACGCACAAGTTCGTATACTGAAATCAAAATCCATAGAAGATATAAGGGAACCCTTACGACAAATCCTTTTCGCTTTTGGCGTCCCAAAATTAATTGTCTTCGACAATGAAAAATCATTTAACTCAGCATCCATATGCTTTTTACTTCAAGATCAATTAGGCATTGAAATCTATAAAACCCCTCCATATTCTAGCTCTGTAAATGGACAAGTGGAAAGATTCCACTCAACATTATCTGAAATTATGCGTTGCCTTAAAACCGACCAAACCCATCGAACATTCGAAGAACTCCTTGACCGCTCCGTATATGAATATAATTTTTCAATCCACTCTACAACAAAGAAACGACCAATTGAAGTCTTCTTTGAAAGAACTGTATCAACAGACCCAGAAGCATACGAAAAATCCAAACAATCAAACATTGAAAGACTAAAAGAAAAACAAGCCCAAGATTTAAATAAGCTATCATAATAAAAATCAAGATCGAATAAAAATCTATAACCCAGGAGACATTATTTATGTCAAGATAAATAAGAGATTAGGATCAAAACTATCCCCAAGATTTAAAAAAGAAATAGTTAAAGAAAATAAAACAAGTACAGTAATAACAGAATCAGGCAAAATTATACATAAAAATAATATTAAGTGTTAAATATTTATCCTTCCAGGTTAATCTTGGCTCCATGCCTTGCTAGTATCCAAATTCTGGATTACTCAAACTCCCAAGCGGTAGCATTTAACATAGGAACTGCAAAAATTCAAACAGGAACCTTTCGGTTAATACATGTCATTGATTTAGAATCATATGAAAATGTAATAAATGATCTAGAAACTAAAATAAATACAAGGGTAAATAATGATAACCCTATTTATCCCTTCCTCAACCACGAAATTTACGTATTAAGAAATCATATTAGAAGGTTAAAACCAAAAATAAGAGTAAAAAGATCTATAGATTTAATTGGAAAAACATGGAAATGGATTGCGGGAAATCCCGATCATGATGATCTTATTATACTAACTGACAAAATAAATAATATTTTAAGGAACAACAATAAACAAGTTGTAATTAATAAATTAGCTTTAGAAAGAATAAATAAAAATTCAAACATTACAAATCATGTTATTAAAATAATGAAAGAAGGTAAAACTATTACCGATGAAATACCATTCAATATTAAGTTTGAACTAGAAATAATAAAAGAAGAAATTATAAATATTGAATATGCCATGCATTGGTCCAAAGTCGGACTTATTAATTCATTTTTGTTAGACGAAAAAGAAATAAATATTGTTAATAATATTTTTGAAAAAAATAAAATTCCATACATAAATATAGAAAAAGCAATTGAGTTTTCAAGCTTAAAAATAGCATCAAGTAATTCATCCATTATTTATATAATTGGAATCCCTATGTCAGAAAACACATTATGTAATATGCTTTTAATAAAACCAACTAAAATACAAAATATTATAAATAAAATAAATTTTGAAAAAATAATGAATTGTAATAACAAATTATATGGAATAAAGAAAGAATGTAACAGTTTTAATAATATTAATATATGTAACAGTAATAATATAGTAGAATTAAGAGATAACGATTGCATAATACACTACTAAGAAGTCAACAACCATCATGCGTGAAAACAACCAACCTCCACATCCCATCAGTTGAAGAAATTACACCTGGAATACTATTTTTGAATCAATACAATGGATCCATTACAATAAATAACGCCACTAGAAACATAACGGGAACATTTGTCATACATTTCTCAAACAAAACTATTACTGTCAAAGGCAAAAACTACCTCTCACGAGAAATCTCTGGATTGAAACCACTACCAGCTATTTTCCAACCAAACTCGATTCATAGTACTTACGAAGAAATACTCACATTAGAAATTTTGAAAGAAATTCACATTAATAATACACAAGAAATAGAGTTATTAAAAAAGGAAAATAAATTTAGCTACTTCACTCACGGCCGTAGTCAGGCCTACGCTAGGGTGAGCTCAGCTCACCCAAAAAATGTTGAGCTCACCCAAACAATTGTGGGACATTTTAAGATCTTGGACATCTTTAACATAAATCAAAATATTGCTTCAAAATTAAATTTTAAATGTACACCAACTGAAAAATATTGAACTACCTCATTATTCGAAGACGATTAAGAATTCATCAAAAACAATCGGTGGATATGGAGAAAGCTCTGTTGGTATACCTACATAATTGAGAACAATTTTGTAGCTGGAACTTTTTTTAATCATTGCAAATCAAAAAAATAACAGAGTTAGAAAACAACTTCAAATGTTGTATTTTTTCAACATACATATTAAAGTTGGGTTTTGATGCAATCGATACATTAGGGATCAGCACATCTACGAAATGAGACATCATTTTCAGCATTTTCGCAAATAGAAGTTATACGATGGAGATGGTGATCAATGACCGATTAAAGCCTGTGCAGTTCGATTTTATTGCATTCGAAAATACACGATTGAATTCATGAAAATGGATGATATTTTGGGTAGATTTGACGAAAAAAATACTGAGTCCAACTTTTTCACATACTTTTTGCTCATATAATATGTGAGTTGGTGTATATTTGTTATCAGGTACATTAGTGCAGGCTTTTTACACATTTATAAAAAAAAAATGTTAACAGCAGTTTAACGACTGAAAATGGTGATCCTTAATAACCACAATTTTTTTCATAAGCAAAACCATTGATCAGTTTTTGAGATATTTGGAAAAAAATACTTTTTTTTCAAATGAAAAATGTACTTCAGGAAATCATCGTTCAGAGTTCATTTAAGGATCATTAGTTTTGATTTTAAATTAACTTTTATGAAAAATAACCAATTAGGACAGTCTGATGTATAAAACTCAAGATATAACCATTTAATGCGGACATTATCACCCCTTTTTTAAAATATTTCAGACAAAACAAAAATCAAGGTTTGCTTAAAAAGCTAATATCATGGGTCCTATTGATAGGATCATCAAGGTTAAAGTCTTCAGACTAAGGGGAAATGACAGAGCATCATTTCCTATTTAAAGTGCATTGAAGAGTTATTGACCATAACATTAATTATATAGGAAACCAAGTTATTTTTTAACGCCCATCCCCACCAAAATCTGAGAAAAAACCTGCCAAACTTTGGTATTTGATATCGGAATACATGTACCTATAAACTTTCATACTCAGATTCTGGTTAAAAATCCACTCCCAACATTTGGTGTTGGCTCTTGTACTATTATTTTAGTTTTTCATTTAAAACTGTATGTACTGAAATGAATATTTCTAGCAATATCATTGCGGCATCGGCAAAACTTTTGTCTCGGGCAGATAATAAAATACTGTTTATGTCTTTTTTCCGTATGCTTTCCGTTTATGCTTTTTTCGCATTTTTGTACTTGGTTACTATAGGTTATCATTATTTCATATAGAAAAAAATGTAAAAACAAAACTAACGACTTTTGAATGAACACTGTGCGCTGATTTTCTGATTTTTCATTCAAAAAAAGTATTTTTTTCCAAAAAAAAATTGAATGTCTCAAAAACTTATCAATGGTTTTGCTTAGAAAAATTGTGGTTATTAAGGACACAACAAGATATTTTTTCACAAAGTTTCATTTAAATTCAACTATTTTTGGGAAAATGAAAAATAAAAAACAAGCACTAACAAAAAATACGGGTTTTCTCCAATATCTCGTAAATTTTGAGCGTTAAAAAATGATTTGTATAAAAGTTGTAGATTTTTGTGTGATCTGCAACATTTCTATTGAGCACATTCTATTTTGGATCAACTTTAGTCGGAAGACGCAATAATGAAATTCCCCCCTCTTTTTCACCCCCAAATCCCACCTCCAACTCCGCTGCTGGGAAATAGATTTTTCTTACATTCCTTATAACCCCCCTTCACCATTTTCAATCGTTTAACTGTTGTTAACAATTTTTCTCTTTTTTCGAGTAAAAATATGTTAATAAGCCTGCACTACATGTCGATACCTTCCCGAAAGAAAGTATTAAGCGATATTTTCAAAATTTTAAATTAAATTTTTAAAATACCTCTTATTCAGTTATTTATTTGGGTATTTTATTGTGATAAACTGATTTTTAGAGGCATTTTGAGTTGAAAATCCCGTTCTAAATCTTTCTATTTTTTTAAATACATAAATAAATAACTGGACCAGAGCTTTTTTCGATGCCTTTAAAATTTTTGGAATGTCGCTCAATACATTCTTGCGGGAAGGTATCGATGTGGTATTGTGTCAATACAATTTGTGGATTTTATAGACAATATGTATTATGATATTCGTTAAAAAATGTCAGCTCACCCAAAAATACCTTGAGCTCACCCATACGATTGATTCTGGCTACGGCCGTGACTTCACTGGATTCAGTCTATCAACTGTGGTTATTTTCGCAATTATAATATTTTTTGTTAAAATAAAATGTTCAACAACTCGAACTTCAATTTCAACCCCCATTTCAATACCTCTACCCAACATATCAAAGATAGAAGAAACTCCTATTTCAATACAATTACCTATACAATCGCCAACAGAAGAAATTCCTGTATCTACAAAAATTAAAAGTACAAGTCAAATTCCATACTTTTAATGTTCAACGAGGACGTTGAAATTTAATGACGGAGGAGTTAACACCAAACATATTGGGCCTTACTAATAATCAAACACTAATGTCGACTATTAACTAACTGAGAGGTTAAAATAAAATGTGGTGCTTAAACAGAATGCTACCAATAAACAATTTTACCCTTTTGCTTACAAAATCCTCAGACTTCCCTTGAATCTACTACAATTTGCATCAAATTCCATCAAACAAAACCGCACACTACAATAACACAAGTAAATACGTAGAAGAAGAAATACACGAACACACATGCATTGACTCAGGGTCGGCGTGCAATTACACAGTCGTATGATGGGGCGCCTAAGGAAAGAAAAGATTTCAAAAAAAGAAAACCAAAAAATCATTGAAATGTTTTCGTCATTTTGCCGTGCTATAAGAAAGTGTAGAGAATTTAAATCGTTAAAATAGTAAAAAAAAAAAGATTTTTAAACATACAGAGTGAATACTTGGAATACTTTATTATTCAAAAATTTATAAGACTACACATGCGGTGCTGCGTAAAATAATGTAAAAACACATACATATGATTCGGAGTGGATAATTTTTTTTATTTCACAGTAAGTTTTATCATATTCTACATAAAGTAATGTTGAGTGATGTTTTAAATACATTATCGTAGAATATTTTTAAACTGACATAAAACTTCTTGACAAAGATATAAAACTGACATGATAAAAAGGGCCAACAGCAGAAAGACGTTTAAGAATATTTTATTCAAAACGTTGAAATTAACTCTGTACTACAGGTGCTAAACGGATTAAAGCGCCTTGCCATCACCAAGAAAAATTAATCCGTCCCGGCTCAACGAGAATTTATCATTTGACAGATGAATATCAGCAAAATCGCTGGGTTGGAATATATTTTTATTTACAACTTAATATGCTTTTTTTAAAGCAAAATATCATGAAATATGGATTTAAAGTATTCTACGATAATTTGATAACCTAAAAACCATCACTTCACATTACTTTATGTAGAAATATTAGATAACACTTGTGAAATGTTTGAACACTTTTTGTTTTAGGCATTTTTACAGGATTTAGCGTTGCACCGCATGTTATTTTGTATTTTATTCAATAAAGTATTTCAATTGTTCACTAAACTAATATTTTACACTTTTTTATTTAGTTTAATAAGCCTTTTCACTTGTTTTACGATTTGAAATCTTTCCTTTAGCTCGGCAAAATGACAGATGAATTTCAATTTGTTTTTTTTTTTTTTCAAAGAGTGGAGATAAGTATTGCCGTATTCTTTTTTGATAGTAACTTTTTCAGTACCATAGTACGTTATTTGTTTGAAGAGTTTGGACGATTTCAATTTTGTTTTATGTAAATAGTTGATAAGCATTATAAAAAACATGCATATTTTGAATATACTTCATATTTTTTGACATTCGTACATATTAGAACGAAATTTCTGCGGAAACAAATTATTTTCTGTCGATATTTTTCACTGTGATACATATATAACTTCGCATATTTCATCAATGGGTATTTTCAGTCTAAATTTTACAATATCAAAAAATCAAAATGGTCGAAAGAGCATAACTTAAGTCGATCTCGTTTTGAGAATCAGACTAGTTTGGACTAGAATATTGTTTAGGGTTTATTTTAGGGATCAGTAATCGATACTGTTGTTTTCATACGTTTTTTGAGACATTTCACTCTTTTTTAATTCCAATGATACATTAAACAACCACCTTCCTGAATTGACAAACAATTTTCGAAAACATTTATGTATCACTGTGACAAGTAATCCGAAGAGTTACATAACGTATGTTTACATTAGCCCTGTTTTTTTGTGCATTTTCATATTCGATTAGAAAAAAGTTGCATGTTAAATACAACAACAATACGGAATTATACCAGTTTGTTGTTGTAATTAACTTGCTACATTTTTTTCTAAGCGAAGATAAAAATGTGCCCTATTACACGACGACTTTAGAGTCATGACTTTTTTCGAAAATCAATGAGTGCGAACGAGAAAAAACATCTGATCTCACCTTCGCACTCATTTAATTTCGAAAAAAGTCATGACTCTAAAGTCGTCGTGTAATAGGGCACAATGCACTAAAAAACAGGGCTATTGTGTTCGAAGAGCACTCCTAAATGAAATCATGAGATAAAAACACTCCGCAAACATCAGTGGAAACATTCAAACCCTTGGAAGACTTTTGAATTGCAAACGGATTGAAAATGCAAGGAAACGACGCAATTAACATTAATTTCGAAGAATGCCTGTTATATTTTTTTTGGCAAGACGTTTGAAAAAAAAATGGTAATTTTTAAAAAACAAAATTAATCTGATTAACTAATTAAAATGTTTATTAAATAATTCATGTAAAATTAATGTTAAAAATTCAAACCAAGTCAAAAAGTAGCATGTTAAATAAAACAACAATTTGGTATAACTCCGTATTGTTGTTGCATTTAACATGCTACTTTTTTGGTAAGTGAAGATAAAAATGCACTAAAAAACAGGGCTAGTATCATAGTTTTTTTTTCTATTAACCCAAAATTAGGCGTTATGAAAATACTAATAAAATTACACAGTAATATTCGAGTAAATTTAAGTACTTATTTATACATAATACATACTATGAAATAGTACTACAGGCAACACTCGCACTGAAATGTCATTTCACATATTAAAGTTACGACTTTAAACATGGATTTCTGTGTATTAAATTTTGACGTTTTGCTAGTCTCTAGTCTGGCACCTAAATTGATTATTGGTATGCGGTTTTTCTGAAATATGGAGATTTTTATTTAAGCTATAACTTAATTTGATTATTAGTAAGGCCCATTGATTCTCCTGACATCCATATCCCATAAATAAGCCACACAGACGATCATGAAGAGATGTCCAAAATGCTACTCAGCAGATAACAATAACATAAACAGAAGACATCTCATAGAGATCAACACCACAGCAGTTAACACCAAACATATTGATTCTCCTCACATCCATATCCCATAAATAAGCCACGCAGACGATCATGAAGAGATGTCCAAAATGCTACTCAGCAGATAATATAAACAGAAGACATCTCATAGAGATCAGCACCACAGCAGCCTACGTGACTTAAACTGCAAGTCAGCAAACATCCCCCACGATGCAATCTTCAATTTCATCATCCCATAGCCACGCCATCAAATTGGTTGGTCAGCAGTTTTATTAGTATTTAAGCTCTAGAAATTAGCAAAAGATAATCAATTGTATTTTGAATTTTAATAAGGCAGAACCTCTGCCAAAATAAATTTTTTAAAAAACCAAATTAGTAAAAACTAATTTAATTTACATTTTCCAATGCCTTTAAATTTAATACCGTTATTTGAAATAAACAATGATATTTCTGTCAATATTTTCACATTCCATAAGGAGAAAAGTGATAAGACTGAAAAATTATATCCACTTCAATTATCGAAATTCTCATGTAAAGATAGAAAGCATGTTGATTTATTATTGCTAAAAGAACTTGCCATCGATGATCATGCAATAGTATACCAACATTTCATTTGGATTAAAAATCTTTCGGGACTTCTTCGTTGTGAGTTAACAAAAAGTAAAATGAAACTATATTTCTGCAATAGATGTCTACATTATTTTTACTCTATTGAAAAGTTAAATACATATGTACTAGATTGTAGTATTCAAAATAATTGTAAGATAAAATTACCAACTTTAGAAAATAATATAGTTAGCTTCAAGAACTATAGAAATAAAATAATGACTCCATTCATAATATATGCAGATCTAGAGTGTATTTTAAGAGAAATAGAAGATGGAAATAAATATCAAGAACACATCCCATGTTCCATAGGATTTTATTTAAAAAGTTCCTTTAGATCTAGTTATTCAACTTACGCATCATACCGAGGCCCCAATTGTGTAGATTGGTTTATGATATGAATGAACTAAAATCATCATCATGTTTACTTGATTCAGATGTTTCATCGATATTACCTATGGATCGTCTATCTTTAGAGCAAGAGAGTAATTTTAGATTATCAACCACATGTTCTATATGCGAACATGAGTTTTTAGCAGATGATGTAAACGTAAAGGTACGAAACCATTGCCATTTTACTGGAGCTTATAGAGGCCCGGCACATAGGAGCTGCAATTTAAATTATAAAGATAATTTAACTATACCAATAGTTTTCCATAACCTTAGTGGTTATGATTCTCATTTTTTGATCAAAGAGATACATAAAATTGGTGAAGGTGATGTGAATGCATTGCCAATAAACAAAGAAAAGTATATTTCGTTTACGAAATTTTTCTCCAACTGTAAAATTAATTACAAATTTATTGACTCTTTTAGATTTTTGGGCAGTAGTTTAGACTCATTATCAGCTTTATTGGATAATTTTCCAATACTTGAATCCGAATTTTGTACTCAAACACAATTACAAACAAATCTTCTTAAGCGTAAGGGTGTTTATCCTTATGATTACTTTAATAATTTCGAAACATTTTCTGATGAGGCTCTACCTGAGAAGCATTTATTTTACAATAAATTAAATAAGGAAGATATAAGCAATGACGAATATTCGCATGCTCAAAATGTATGGAATCATTTTAACTTAAAAAAATTGGGCGAATATTCTGATTTGTATTTAAAAACAGATGTTCTTTTATTAGCCGATGTTTTTGAACAATTTCGTTTAAACTCTATCTATCAAAACACATAAGTTAGATCCAGCCCATTATTGTTCTCTCCCAGGTTATACATGGGACGCAATGCTTCTGTATACCGATGTAAAACTTGAACTTCTTGATGATATTGACATGATATTGTTTATTGAAAGAGGAATTCGTGGGGGATTAAGTCAATGCTCAAAAAAGTATTCTGAAGCCAACAATGAATACTTAGACAATTATGATGCTAATAAACCAAACAGATTTTTAATGTATTGGGATATTAACAAGCAATATGGTTATGCAATGAGTCAATTATTGCCAACAGGTAATTTCAAATGGATTGATGAAATTCATGAATTTACTGCAGATAGAATTTGTTCTATTTCAGATAATTCGTCCAAAGGTTACATCTTTGAGGTAGATTTAAGTTATCCTAAGGAGTTGCATGATTTGCATCGTGATCTACCATTTTGTCCCGAGTCAATGTGTCCACCCGATTCTAATCAAAAGAAACTATTAGCAACTTTGTTTGATAAAAGTAAATATGTGATTCATTATAGAAATTTACGTCAAGCATTATTACATCATGGTCTCCAATTGAAAAAACTTCACAGAGTACTAGAATTTGATCAATCTGCATGGCTTAAACCATATATTGATTTAAATACTAATTTAAGAACTCAAGCTTCAAATAAATTTGATATAGAACGATATAAGTTAAACAACAATGCAGTTTTTGACAAATGCATGGAAAACGTCAGAAAATACAGCAATGTTAATTTGGTTTCAAAATGGGAAGGGAGGTTTGGTGCAAAAGCATTGATTGCTTCACCATTTTTTTTTTAAATAGAACAATGTTTAACGAAAATCTCGTTGCAATCGAACTTCGGAAAGCTGAAGTATATTTCAACAAACCAATTTATGTAGGGTTTTGTATATTAGATATAGCAAAAACTTTAATTTATGAGTACCACTACGATTATATGAAAGTAAAATTTGGAGAAAATTGTACTGCTATGTACACCGATACGGACAGCCTAATTTATGAAATTTCGTGTCCAAATGTATATAATATTATTAAAAGTGATTGTAGTTACCGGTTTGATACCAGTGACTATTATTCAAACAATATCTGGGGAAAACCCCAAGTAAATAAAAAAGTTATTGGTTTAATGAAAGATGAAATGAGTGGTCAAATTATTTCTCACTTTGTAAGATTAAGAGCAAAAATGTATTCAATTAAGGTAGATAATAAGGAAAATACTAAGAAAATTAAAGGAATAAGAAAGAATCTTGTCAAAAAAGAAATATGTTTCGACAACTTTTTAGAATGCTTGATTAACAACAATAATAAAATAATTCAACAACATTTGATAAAATCCAAAAAACATATTGTAAGCAGTATTGTACAGACCAAATTAGCTTTAAGTTCAAAAGATGATAAACGGTATGCAATACCAAATTCAAATTGTACCTTACCATGGGGTCACTACAAGATTGTTAAAGAGAATACTTAAAATGCATTAATAAAAAACATGACATGTATTTTTTTGGTTTTGCACTTTGTTGAATTTTTTTTTCACCATATATGTAAGTTGGAAACTAATGTGTACTATATATCATATTTTGCGATTTGTTCAGTTTGGAAACGATTAATAAAGCAAGCAACAGAAGATTACATAAAGACACATCAGGGAACTCAGTAAATCTAAAAGGAATGAATTATCAAGTAGGTACCTACTACGATTACCAAAACGTCAACTTTTACTTAAAAAAGTGAGGACATAGTATCATCAGAAAATAATTGAAATGAAGGGTTCAGCTTATTTATTTTGATAGTGAAAGAGAAAAATTAATTAATCCAATGATAAGGCGTGATGTTCAGCTTGGATCGATCGTTGGGTTGTGTGTATTCGTTTTTGCCAACGTTGTTCGCACATGAGGTTTATTTATTCCCTTTTGACTCTCACCGTTAAATTTTGAACGTCTTAATATTTATGAGTTTCAATATCTAAGTTACATGGAATATATCCTTATGAAGTGGATAGAATCTTGGGAGATGTACTAGAGATGTGGACCTTGAATTTGATCACAATACAGAGACTTCAACACACACATGAATGTTCTGTAAATATTGAGTTTTATTGTTGGTGGTGGTTTTAGAAAGTGAATGATATAAAAGGAGAACATTTTTGTCTAAAATATATCAGTTCTCAACGAACATACCTTCGTCAAACAAAGTCAAGCAAAAATACTAAAATAAAAATGGAAAACATCATAATCCTAGAAAATCTGCTTCTGCAAGGTCCAGCACCTTCCCAACAACAAGAGATGTTGTACGAGATGGTGTTTGATGGGGAAGAACACCAGAAAAATCCACAACAACAACAACAACAACATCAACAAAGACTGGTCCACCTGCAGCAGCAACATCAGGTGTACCCGCAGCAGCAACAAGATCCCCAAGAACTGCAACCACTACAACAACGACATCAACAAAGACTGACCCACCTGCAGCAGCAACATCAGGTGCACCCGCAGCAGCAGCAACAAGATCCCCAAGAACTGCAACCACAACAACAACAACAGCAACAATTACAACAACACGAGCAAGAACAACAAAAATTTACGAAGAAACGTAAGTTAGAAGATGTTAATGAAGTACTTAACAAATTCAATAAGAAGAATGCTTCACATTCTTCTCCAACTAAATTCAAGAAAACCTTGTATGCAACAGAAATGTTGCATGACAAGGTTTACAAAATCGAGAAAATAAAGAAAGTAGATACCAGATATGGTAAAAGATTAATAATTGAGTTTATTAACACTCAATTTTTCCTGCCATCATATATGGTAGACAATTTAACTGACAATGATATATTATTTTTGAATAATAATAATAACAATAACCTATATTTATTAGTTACAAAGAAAAAAAAACTGTAACTCTTATGAAATAATAAACGAATTTTTAACATCCCAAAAAAGAATCGCTGATAATCAGTGAATAGAGAAAAAATAAATAAAATAAAACATTAAAAATATATTTTTCTTTTATTTTTATTTCTTTCAAAAGTGGAGGTGGTTACCATCATGAAGAATAGCCATTTTTTTAACAATAAACTTGTTATTAGGTCCTCTAAAACCTTGAATATCTATTATAAATGGCATGGTTGGAGTTGTTGTTATGTTCTTGTGAAATAGTTGATTTCAACTAAATAAACTAAATATTTCGAGAAACAAGTTGACTTAAAGGATTGTAATTTATAATCCGATCGTTTCTAAACGAATATCGACAGGCCCCCGTTTGATATATTTGAGAAATCATGATGCAAATTCACAGATTAAAGGAAATAGAGGGCAAAAGTATAAGAAAATCATCAAACCTTTGATTCAGGGTGTTATAGTTAAAGTTGGAAATTCGTACATAAATAATTCATCTACAATGGTCTACTCAACTTATCCTATTGATAATGTGTATTGGGACAATCCAAATGAGCTTGTGGATAGGTTGAGACTTTTAATTGCATCTGAAAAATCAGGTCATAATAATCATTAAAATGAAATAAATTCGATTGTGGAAGAGTTGCGTGAACAAAATTTAATTTATTAACAAAATTAGTGTAGACAAGTTCGGTAGAAGCTCTAGCAAATTTCAAAGACTTATTGTTGGTCCTCAAGGACCTCCAGGTGGTGGGTTTAAGCAAACTGAGAATGGTGACTTTGATATTGAAGGAAAACGTCTACATAATGTTGGAACTCCTACAATGCACAATCAAGCAGTAAACAAAGCATACATAGATGGTGAATTGGAAAATAAAGAAAAAACATTAAAAGAATACATTGATCTGCAAAGTTTTAACATAATCCGCTTGATGGATGATCTTCGAGTATTTTCTTCTTGAGGTTGGAAAAATTAAAAAGAATCAGGAAGGAAGGGAAGACAAGAAAACTTAATTAACCAATTCAGTTATTATATGTTCACCAAAACGATAGCACAACCATGTCAAATATCAATATATCATTAATTTTAAATGACATTTTGAGTTTTTAAAGGTTTCATAAACATGAATTGTTTAAAGAACATCATGATGAGTTTTTAAGGAATATTTAATTTTTTAGCAATTACAAGAACATAAATCAAGTTAAGTCTAATCATGGATGTCATTTCACGAACTGTTCGTGGTCTTCGAATACATTTGAAGAGGGACCAGATACTTGTGGATGTTTTATGATTGAACAACGCTTGATACGATTAAAAAAACTAATGTTATTGTATAACAGATTAAAATAAATGTAATTAAACCTTTATATAAGACCATAAAAATGTTTTTCTTATCAATCTTTAAAAAAATGAGTAAACGACAAGTTGTTGAAGAGCTTCACAGGTCAGCGAGAAGGAATTTCAATCGACGTAGGGTTGTTATCAAGGGTTTTGATGACCTCTGGCAAGCTGACTTGGTTGAAATGATACCCTATTACAAAGAAAATAATGGCTACAAATACCTTATGACGGTTATTGACACATTCTCGAAATATGCATGGGCAGTTGCTTTAAAAAATAAGACAGCTTCATCAGTTGCAGAAGCAATGGAGTTAATTTTCATCAAATCATCACGACACCCCAAAAACCTACAAACTGATGATGGAAAAGAATTTTTTAATAAGATTTTTCATGATTTATTGAAATTACACAATATAAATCATTACTCCACATTCAGCTCACTTAAGGCATCAATTGTCGAACGATTTAATCGCACGCTTAAGGAGAAAATGTGGAAGGAGTTCAGTTTTAATGGTAATTACAAATGGACATCCATTATTGATGATTTGGTGAAAGAATACAATCACTCTATGTATAGAACTATAAAAATGCGTCCGATTGATGTGAATCAGAAAAACTCTAAGAAACTCTTATCTACAGCTTATAATAGAATTAAAATCGCTCGACAGGGAAAATTTAGAGTTGGTGACAATATAATAATAAGCAAGTTCAAACACGTTTTTGAGAAAGGTTATACACCAAATTGGACAACTGAAAGTTTTACCATACGAAAAGTAAACCTAAAAATTCCAGCAACATATCTGCTTGAAGATTTTAATGGCCAACCTATCAGCGGATGTTTTTAAGAAAAAGAATTACAAAAAACTAAGCACCCTAATATTTATCTCGTTGAAAAAGTACTTAAAAGTAATGGTAACAATGTATATGTTAAGTGGCTTGGCTTCCCACAGGCTAACAATTCATGGATTAATAAATCACAATTATTATAAAAGAAGTAAAATATTTGTTTTCTTATTCTGTTCCATAATAAGTTCTTCCTAACCTGCAAATAATACATCTCAAAGTCAATGAACTCTTACTGTCTATTTATCAAATTAATTTGGGTTTTAACTGCATCCCAAAGTCAATGAACTTTCGTTAGAAAATGATCCTATTATCAATTTAACACACACACACACACACACACACACACACACACACACATGCATGACATATTTCAAATCTACATAGGTACACATGAATCATTTCCTTTCTTCTACTATTCAATACCAAAAAAAATAAAAATGCATACAAAAAGACACAAAACAAATTTTACTTCACTCCAATATCAACAACTCCCGGTAGCAAAAAAAAATTTAGGACATGGGTCGATGAGTTCAACTTTTAATTGTTTTCAATCATCACACTGTGTTCTCCCCTTCTCCTTGTATGTTTGCCTTTATGCAACCACAAGGTTTTTGTTTTGATAAACAAAAATCGATTTAGATCGACCGTCGCGTCGCGTCGTCGTGTCTTCGTGGGTGCTATTGCTTGCACATGATATGTATGTATTTGTTTATAGAATACCACTTCACGCCAATGCCCACAACTCACTGGATTTGTTTAATTTTATTTAACCTTGAATATTTTTCATTTTTATTTACTTCATCCTCTCCCCTCATCCTCACATTATTTTCATTTATTTTAACCTTGAAGATTTCTCCTTGTCTTAAAAGGGGAATTTTATGGCCTTGACTTCTTGCATTTATAATGGTTCCCCTTCGGAATGTTTGAATGATAACAAAAACCTTGGATTTTTCATTTAACCTTGAATATTTTTCATTCTTATCCACACCATCCTCACCCCTCATCATCACTTTATTTACATTTTTTAACCTTGAAGATTTTTTTTCTTCTTTCAAAAGGGGAATTTTATGACCTTGGCTCCTTACATATCATATTTCCCCTTCTTTTTATTGCTTTTTAAATACTTGTTTTGATAACCTTGGTCATTGACCTCTTAATGACTCACTTCCGGTCTCCACACCCCTAAAGCCATGGTATAAAAATACAAGGTATGTTGTATATGAGATGAAGGGTCGCCATATTTTGTTTTGTGTGACGTCATAGCGAGTGTTCACCAACACATAGCTTTAAAAAATAAATTATTTAATGTTTTACTTGAATTTTAACAAAACATAACTTCAAAACATAAATAATCTATTGTTTTACTTTGAGTTTCAATAGCAAATTGCTTCAAAATATAAACAATTTCTGTTTACTTTCTTTGCCATAAATGACAAACAATTGAGATCCTTCACTCGCAATGACGTCACGAGTCAACTGCCTGAGCTGTCAAGCATACCTTGTTATTCTTATACCATGCCCTAAAGCTATACTACTGGAATTAAATCCGATTGAAATCAAGATTCTGAGGAAAACTGGGTGCAAGAATGTCAATGGATTTTGGGGAAATGGATGCTTCCATGCAAACTCTGCCTGTGTGTTTTATAGGGTTCTATTTCTAAATGTGGAAAATGGTAAATCTTATGAACTATTTGATTGTCTACATTGAAGCTAGTCAGTGGAGTTAGAAACTACTCAATCAGACTATTGAACGAGAAATTATCTTATGTGAAATTATCCACAGATTGCACAGTCTCAGTGTCCCTCCAGCTCCTGTCTTGAGCAATTGTTTCTTATCATCTACAATAAAGACCCCATCTCATTAACCAATTGTAATAAAAGAGGCCAACTAATTGAAGGAGAAATAGGAGATTTGCAATGTCCATCTATTAGTGATGCAGGAAATGCAACTAGCAGATGTACATAGCTATTCAAGTTCCATTTTCTCAGTCACAGCTTCTGGAAATGATGTCCAATTTGCTTTAGAAGTTATTGATCCATCTCCCATCTTAAAAGACAAAAGACTACCAGTTAATTTCAATGGCTTCTTATTGGATCAAGAATAGAGAACAAACCAATAGCTCGAATGTTAAGTGTTTCATTATTTCAATTCTCATTAGTTTCAAGTACTTACAAGTTTAATGTTGTGAAAGAAAGAGTATCATGCCTTACTACTTTTCTAAATTTGACAGGATGTTATAATTGTTTGGGAGGAGCAACTATCTTTTTAAAGATAGAATTGGATAAAGAATCCACAATTATGAAATTGGAATGTGTTGACACAAAACTGAGTAGTGTTCTAGTCGTAAAGAAGGATAAGAAAGAAAACTGCTTTAAAATCTCTTCAAATTATCAAACAATTGATGATACTTGTCAAGTAATATATTCAGGTAACGTGGAAAACATTAAAGTTAAAAGACAGTTAATATATGATGTGAATCCCATATCTAAAACAAATGATAATGTTGTATGTAAAGGAGTTGGTCTTATGAGAAATTAAGATTTCTCCACAATGAATTACATGACAATGAGCATGATATCTGTAAGTATTTTGATTGCCATTTTATAACCATATTTTATTCTAAAATGCTTTAGAGCCAAGAACGAAAATTATGACAGAAGAATGTATTTTGGAAAGTATTATTGAATGCAAGAGCCATATCATTATGGGAAGCATTTTAGAATAGTGAGGATGTGAATGAGTGTTGATAAAAATACAGAGTCTTCAACACTTATGAATGTTCTGTAAATATTGAATTTTATTGCTGGTGTTTGTTGCATATGTTTACGCCCAGTATTTGCACCATAGTGTAAGCCACACATAAACACTCACCCTTAAACTATTTTAATTCTTGCGCTCACCGCACGCGCTCACCGCCACTACCAAGGTTCGCCATATTATTTCCGGCATCTTCAATTTTTGATCATTCTATTCTTCTCTCAAACGTGACTGTGGCAGGTCTTGCTTCTCTTCTTTCCTTTGGCCAACTAAAACTTATAACTAGTAAAACTTAATAACTAAATAAAACTTATAATACTAGAATTAAAAGTGCACAAGACACGCTACCCACGTCGGCCACAAAACAATATTGTTTCAGTGCCTTATTGCTCCGACAGCGAAGGGAAATCGGCAAAAGAATCCAAAACCAAACAAAATATGTGCATACATAGATGCGCATGGACATCAATTTGCTAAACGTGTTGTAATTGCCACCACCACATTGCGCATGAACAGCCACCAGATCTACAGGCCACAGCAAGTCGGCAACAAAAACACCACTTTTTCATCAACCACCACGTCAGCGTCGTCGTCATTAGCATCAGCGAGGTAGCACAATATATTATATTTAGTGCACCATAGCACAAAGTATTCTGTGCCACCGCTCATCCTCATTGCCAAGTTGTCGTCACACGACACGACGATACGAACAACAATAAAAAAAAGTTAATACCAACGTGCAGTGACGTAATTGTGTCCATCCGCCATTCTGCCTTTACGCAGCAACCAACATATATCTGCATTTAAAGTGCATATTAATATATTTATGTGCAAAGAAATATTCGCCATCGTTCCAGTCAGCATCATTCTTCAATTTTCCTCTTCGTCGTCATCATCACCACCAACAGCAATCAACACGCCAGATTATCCAGCTGCGGCAAGAAGAAATAGCTGCAACTAAGCAGAGACAACAACCACCGAGTCTACACTTAGCACAGCCAACAACCCAACTATAAAAACCCAGCGCCTCCAAAAATAAATACAAAAGAAAACTTTAAAAAAAGTATAGTGAGTAAATAATTTATTTCAGAACAAAAATTTTGCAAAATTTTTTAACAAAAAATATTTGTATTTATATATTTTAAATTTTATATTATTTCTTTACAATAAATTAATTACATATAAATGTAAAACATTCTTTAAAAAAAAAAAGTTTTGTCTCTCCCTTTTAAAATAACGGTGCGTTAGTGTCTTTTGAAAAAAGGTTGTTTCGGTCGATCGCGGTAACGGAATTTAACTGTTTTTCGTAATAGGTACGGTTTAACATTGTCGGTTACGGTGAATTAGGAATCCCGTTTCATTTCTTCCCGACATCAAACATATTTCCGCGTGTTAATTTTTTTAAACATTTTTATCGGATTTGAAGGTTTTGAGATCGATACTGAATGACATACGAATTTACGACCAGATAAATATTTTTTCATTGGTAGTACATTTCAACCAGCTGTTTCGTTTGCTGATCCAAATTTAGTTTCGAATAATTTTCAATCGTTTTAACTATAATGGCTACACCACCAGTCAATAACAAAACTGATAATAATTCAATCGATTTTATAGAGCAAACAATTACTCCCTCGACTAATGATCCTAACATTCTCTCTCAGCAAACATCTTTTTGGAACAACCGGCCAGATTTGTGGTTTCTTCAAATTAAAACGCAATTCCGATTGAAAAATATCACTGCGTCGAATACGAAATACGATTACTTGGTAGCTTCTCTAAATAATCAGACGATGGAATCTGTAGCCGACGTTTAAGTTTCTCCTCCCGCGCAAGATAAATATAATCATTTAAAAAATTTTTTTGCTGGAACGAAACATAAAAAGCGAGCACATCAGCCAACCGAACGATTTCATTCTTTTTACCGCGAACGGTGGAAGAATCCATACCTACGGTTGCAAACGATTGACAGTTGACTTGAAACTTAGACGCGCTTTCGACTTCACTTTCGTTATTGCCGATATCGATCACCCTATTATAGGAGCTGATTTTTTGCACAAGTGATGTTGCATGTGTTTACACCCATTATTTTCACCATAGTGTAAACCACACATAAACAGTGTTGGTTTAAGAAAATTTATGATATAAAAGGAAAACATTTTTGTTTAAAATATACAGTCACATCCGGACCATTTAAGTAGGCGTTAAGTAATGTTCATAGGATCAATTGCATGCTTTGTTGACTCAAACGTCAGCTACTTACATGCATTCCATCCGATGAAAACGAATTCCAAGAACAGCATTGCAATGCAGCACTAGTCTGTTTAGTTTTAACTTTTATAGCTTACGGGTGATTTAAACCCTTTTTCTTGAATTTAAATAAAAAAATACAATTCATTAATCATACCATTTTGCCCACTTCATTTTATCAGCTCTCAATGAACATACGAGTACCAAAGACAATATAAAAAATAAAAAAATGAAAAATATAAAGATTTTTCAGATGTTGTATGAGATGATGTTTGAGGAAGAACACCAGAAAACGCAACAACTAAAACTAGCTCACCTGCAGCAGCAACATCAGGTGCAAAAGCAACAACAACAACTAGGTCACCCGCAGCAGCAGTAACAATACTGCAACAACACAACACCAACATCAAACAAACATCAATATACGAGGCAACGTAAGCTAGAATCTTCAAATATCGATGAAGTTCTAAAAATTTTAACAACAAAAATTCTTCGCAGTCTTCTCCTACATTCACTAAGCACAAGAAAGCCTTGTATGCAAAAGAAATGTTACACAACAGGCGTTGGAAGGAGCGTGTAAACACATATCAAAAGGCTCCGTGTGAATTCGACCATCATCAGCCACCTTAATGTTGCTGTCATTTTTTTTGTTTGTCAATTGAAAAGTGTCAAATATTTCTGTTGCCATATTCTAGTTTGCAAAGTCATATTTCAATTTTGTATCATTTTATTGGTTTTATATTGTTATATGTCAAATAAATTAAAGTCATTTCAAGTTCAAGTGCAAAGTAATTTTTTCATGCCAAATAAAATCATTATTATATCAACCACCAGCAGAAACACATCGTCTTTTCATTTTAACATTTATTGGAATAAATAATAGGTTTTATAAAAAGAAAAAATAAAGATAAAAGACACCAGATATGATAAACGATTAGTTGTAGAGCTTATAAACACTCAATTTTTCTCGCCGTCATTATTTTTTTTCCATTGTTTTTTATTTCTTTCGAAAATTTCAGATTAATAACTTTTGTGAAAATTGATTGCTTAAAAACTTATTTAGTAAGCATACGTTTTGTAGGGCACAACACTTGCTATGCGAGAAATGTTTTAGTTCTTTTGAGGTGGGGCATTTACCATCATCGATATTTATAACGTCAACGTTCTCATTTAATAGCTTTTTTATCCACTGCATTTTTGTTTGCGAATAGCACAAGAGGTGGTGAGCCATGAATCTGAGGTCCCGGGTTAGAGTCCCGGTCGGAAAAATTACTGCTTTTTCCCACAATATGAAGTATAAACTTCATTGAGTGGGAAAACCAGCAAATGGAAACCAACAGTACTGGGGGGACATCGCACTGTGCCTCAGCAGCAACAGTAAGGCCAGCTATGGCACCTCGACCCATAGCAGCAGCTTGTGGTGTAAAGAAAACGGCAAAACCATAAACGGCACCAAGAGCCGATACCCAGAAGAACAGCAGGAAGAGGATAAGCTTCGCGCCTAACATTGTTAAGCACCGCTGCACCAGCACCTCAGTACAGCTGCCGGCTGAAGTGAAGGAGACGGCACGCACAGGCACAGGTGACAATCTTGTAATAACTTTAGATGCAATAAATTAAATTTTACGTACCTTATACGAAAACAAGAGAAATTAGTAGCGGGTGCGAGTTGGGAAAAATTTATTAAGCTGCTTTTTTCCACAATTGAGAAGTAAAAAACTTCATTGAGTGGAAAATCCAGCAAATGGAAACCAACAATACTGCGGGGACATCGAAATGTGCCCCATCAACAACAGTAAGGCTAGCTATGGCAGAAGAGCCGATACCCAGAAGAACAGCAGGAAGGGGATAAGCTTTGCGCCTAACCTAGTCAAGCACCGCTGCACCAGCACCTCAGTCCAGCTTAGAGCTGGGGTGATGGAGGCAACACGCACAGCCAAGATATCAGCAGGAGCAAAAATACAACTACAATTGAATACCTCGCCATCCGACGATGACATCGAATATATGTCCGAGGGTGGCGAGAGATTGTATACAACAGCTACCTAATTATAGGCACAATTTCACCAGAAGCGCCTCCGAAGAAGAATGTGAGGCGCAAGATGTATTAGAAAAGCAGGCTATCAGCGAAAAGATCGATGCCATACAGGAAGAGATGGAACGTCTCAATGCTATAGTTACCTCACTTATACAAGCTCTATAAACCAAGCAAGAAGCTCGACGTGAAAGAGAGATGCAGGAGCACAGCAGCAGGGATATCACCAGTAGCAGCACAGCCTAAAGCCTTAAAAATTGTGTTCGACATGGCTCAGTTTATGTATTTTGTTAATGAAAGAGGAAAATTAAATTAATCTGATGATAAGACGTGATGATCGATTTGGATCGATAACGTTCACACATGAGGTTTATTTGTTCCATTTTCATTCTCACTTCGAGTGAAGTAGTAATTGAGTCTAGAAGTTTTTGTTTTACCTCCGCATTTGTATTCATTTTAAAAGAGCTCTTCTCCCGTCTTTTGTTCAAATCGGTCTGATTTTTACGTGCAAAACAGTTTATTACCTTTTTTCCTTTAAATCAATAAACTGGTTCTAAAAGTGAATTTTCTTTAAATAATAATTCTTGAAATCTGAAAATAATTAAAAGCAAACGTTTTAATATCGTATAGTTATACATAATTTTGTACTATCGTACTGTGAACAAGAGAACACTTGAACTTCTCTCAAATATATTTCGCCCCCGTTAATTTATTCTCTGTTTCCTTTTCTCCGGGTGAGTGAAACTTTCTTAGTATATGATCTGCCTATGAATTATAATTGGAGCTATGTACATTGTATCCGGACTAAGTAAAAGATCTTGCGGATAAAAAGAATACTTGAACTACTTTGTATATCTTTGTGATGACTGTAAAAACATCTCCCTCTCTCATATTCCCCCAGCCGTCAAATAACTTAGTGATTCCACGAACTCCATTTTAACTGACCATAATCGGATTCACAAAAATATCCTCTCAAAATTTGAACATTTCGATGAGTTTTCAAAAAGTATAGAAGTTCTAAATAGTTCCATCGAAACACTTAGCATTTAGCAAACAATATTTTTCTAATCAATCTTCAATCGACAAGAAATTCTCATCTATTGTGCAGCTTTTAAATCCGCGGCTAGAACATACTCATTGCAAGTTTAGCCGTGAAATACGCTCTACAATTAAATCTGTTCTCAGCTCCCACCCTCTAGATAATTTACCTAAATAAATACAAATCATTCGTACCGACCGCGATCTCTTTCTACAAGATACCTCGAGTTCAATGTCTTCAGCATCATCTCAGCTTCGATCCTTCACGGCGTTGCTTTTAGGATTAGGATTATCAACATCAGCAATAAGCTTACTGAAACGCACACCTCTTTTAAAGATGTAATTGAGGAAATCAAAATCACTTCCTGCAAAATCGACGAATTACCTTTGCATATCCAACCAAGCGTACCTAATTACAACTACGAATCTACGATACCTCCATTCTCACTGAAATTATTGAATCCGCTCAGAGCGCACCTCTCTCTTTTACATTACCTGTTCCATCACCTTCACCAACCATATCAACAACATCAGATAACACTGTATATGCTGCTCTTGGACTGAAAACGAATAGAATGTCAGAATCTTTCTACGTTAAAGGAACTCCAAACTATGCAAATGACTCCTGGATTCGTAAGCTTTTTTTTTGAGTAATTTCAAATTCAACCTTTGAGAATGTCAAAAGCTAACTTCATGAAGTTTCAAAGTTGTGATTCCATCTATGTCTACAAAAAAAAAAATGTAAACTATTATAATGCTTATTTTAAGAAGCCCACCCAATTTCAACTCCATAAACAATCCCAATTTTTAAACGCCTGTAATCTCAAATGATCACACGTTTTCCGAAAGCAAACGCGTATTATTTAATACCTATGCTAAATCCTACCCTTTTTATAATACTGTTTAAATAAGAGCACTACTTCTAACGTAAATTATAGACATTTTATCCATTCTCACACCTTAAATCCTAGCTCTCAGTCAATCACTGAAAGCCAAAAAAAAATAATTTAGCTGCTGTTTCTCCCAATCCAGAAGTATAAACTTCATTAAGTGGGAAAACCAGCAAATGGAAACCAACAGTACTGCGGGGACATCGATATGTGCCTCAGCAACAACAGTAAAGCCCACACTCGAGAAGTGGAAACTTCATTGAGAGGGAAAACCAGCAAATGGAAACCAACAGTACTGCGGGGACATGGAAATGTGCCTCAGCAGCAACAGTAAAGCCAGCCAGCAGCAGCTTGTGCTATAAAAACAACGGCAAACCCATAAACGGCACCAAGAGCCGATACCCAGAAGAACAGCAGGAAGAGGATAAGCTTCGCGCCTAACATTGTTAAGCACCGCTGCACCAGCACCTCAGTACAGCTGCCGGCTGAAGTGAAGGAGACGGCACGCACAGGCACAGGTGACAATCTTGTAATAACTTTAGATGCAATAAATTAAATTTTACGTACCTTATACGAAAACAAGAGAAATTAGTAGCGGGTGCGAGTTGGGAAAAATTTATTAAGCTGCTTTTTTCCACAATTGAGAAGTAAAAAACTTCATTGAGTGGAAAATCCAGCAAATGGAAACCAACAATACTGCGGGGACATCGAAATGTGCCCCATCACCAACAGTAAGGCCAGCTATGGCAGAAGAGCCGATACCCAGAAGAACAGCAGGAAGGGGATAAGCTTTGCGCCTAACCTAGTCAAGCACCGCTGCACCAGCACCTCAGTCCAGCTTAGAGCTGGGGTGATGGAGGCAACACGCACAGCCAAGATATCAGCAGGAGCAAAAATACAACTACAATTGAATACCTCGCCATCCGACGATGACATCGAATATATGTCCGAGGGTGGCGAGAGATTGTATACAACAGCTACCTAATTATAGGCACAATTTCACCAGAAGCGCCTCCGAAGAAGAATGTGAGGCGCAAGATGTATTAGAAAAGCAGGCTATCAGCGAAAAGATCGATGCCATACAGGAAGAGATGGAACGTCTCAATGCTATAGTTACCTCACTTATACAAGCTCTATAAACCAAGCAAGAAGCTCGACGTGAAAGAGAGATGCAGGAGCACAGCAGCAGGGATATCACCAGTAGCAGCACAGCCTAAAGCCTTAAAAATTGTGTTCGACATGGCTCAGTTTATGTATTTTGTTAATGAAAGAGGAAAATTAAATTAATCTGATGATAAGACGTGATGATCGATTTGGATCGATAACGTTCACACATGAGGTTTATTTGTTCCATTTTCATTCTCACTTCGAGTGAAGTAGTAATTGAGTCTAGAAGTTTTTGTTTTACCTCCGCATTTGTATTCATTTTAAAAGAGCTCTTCTCCCGTCTTTTGTTCAAATCGGTCTGATTTTTACGTGCAAAACAGTTTATTACCTTTTTTCCTTTAAATCAATAAACTGGTTCTAAAAGTGAATTTTCTTTAAATAATAATTCTTGAAATCTGAAAATAATTAAAAGCAAACGTTTTAATATCGTATAGTTATACATAATTTTGTACTATCGTACTGTGAACAAGAGAACACTTGAACTTCTCTCAAATATATTTCGCCCCCGTTAATTTATTCTCTGTTTCCTTTTCTCCGGGTGAGTGAAACTTTCTTAGTATATGATCTGCCTATGAATTATAATTGGAGCTATGTACATTGTATCCGGACTAAGTAAAAGATCTTGCGGATAAAAAGAATACTTGAACTACTTTGTATATCTTTGTGATGACTGTAAAAACATCTCCCTCTCTCATATTCCCCCAGCCGTCAAATAACTTAGTGATTCCACGAACTCCATTTTAACTGACCATAATCGGATTCACAAAAATATCCTCTCAAAATTTGAACATTTCGATGAGTTTTCAAAAAGTATAGAAGTTCTAAATAGTTCCATCGAAACACTTAGCATTTAGCAAACAATATTTTTCTAATCAATCTTCAATCGACAAGAAATTCTCATCTATTGTGCAGCTTTTAAATCCGCGGCTAGAACATACTCATTGCAAGTTTAGCCGTGAAATACGCTCTACAATTAAATCTGTTCTCAGCTCCCACCCTCTAGATAATTTACCTAAATAAATACAAATCATTCGTACCGACCGCGATCTCTTTCTACAAGATACCTCGAGTTCAATGTCTTCAGCATCATCTCAGCTTCGATCCTTCACGGCGTTGCTTTTAGGATTAGGATTATCAACATCAGCAATAAGCTTACTGAAACGCACACCTCTTTTAAAGATGTAATTGAGGAAATCAAAATCACTTCCTGCAAAATCGACGAATTACCTTTGCATATCCAACCAAGCGTACCTAATTACAACTACGAATCTACGATACCTCCATTCTCACTGAAATTATTGAATCCGCTCAGAGCGCACCTCTCTCTTTTACATTACCTGTTCCATCACCTTCACCAACCATATCAACAACATCAGATAACACTGTATATGCTGCTCTTGGACTGAAAACGAATAGAATGTCAGAATCTTTCTACGTTAAAGGAACTCCAAACTATGCAAATGACTCCTGGATTCGTAAGCTTTTTTTTTGAGTAATTTCAAATTCAACCTTTGAGAATGTCAAAAGCTAACTTCATCAAGTTTCAAAGTTGTGATTCCATCTATGTCTACAAAAAAAAAATGTAAACTATTATAATGCTTATTTTAAGAAACCCACCCAATTTCAACTCCATAAACAATCCCAATTTTTAAACGCCTGTAATCTCAAATGATCACACGTTTTCCGAAAGCAAACGCGTATTATTTAATACCTATGCTAAATCCTACCCTTTTTATAATACTGTTTAAATAAGAGCACTACTTCTAACGTAAATTATAGACATTTTATCCATTCTCACACCTTAAATCCTAGCTCTCAGTCAATCACTGAAAGCCAAAAAAAAATAATTTAGCTGCTGTTTCTCCCAATCCAGAAGTATAAACTTCATTAAGTGGGAAAACCAGCAAATGGAAACCAACAGTACTGCGGGGACATCGATATGTGCCTCAGCAACAACAGTAAAGCCCACACTCGAGAAGTGGAAACTTCATTGAGAGGGAAAACCAGCAAATGGAAACCAACAGTACTGCGGGGACATGGAAATGTGCCTCAGCAGCAACAGTAAAGCCAGCTAGCAGCAGCTTGTGCTATAAAAACAACGGCAAACCCATAAACGGCACCAATAGGCGATACCCAGAAGAACAGCAGGAATAGGATAAGATGTCCGCCTAACCTTGTTAAGCACCGCTGCACCAGCACCTCATTACAGCTGCCAGCTGAGGTGAAGGAGACGGCACGCACAGATACAGGTGACAATCTTGTAATAACTTTAGATGCAATAAATGAAATTTTACGTACTGTAATGTAATTAATTAACTAGGATAAGGAAACTAATGTACGTTAGCCCTTAAGATACACTCCTCGTCAACTGAATACGCACAAACATTTTTTAATATACTTTATCCATTTTTTCCAAACAGTGATGGTTATTATGCCATCTGTTGATGCTAACTATTCCCTTAAGATGTTAAGCAGATAATTCCGAAAGAATTATCCAAAAACAACCGTGAGTTTTTCTTCAACCACTTGCAAAGTGTTTTATATGCAAAGTAGGAGTTTTTTTTTTAGTCAACTGAATAGGTACAACGCCATTTTCTTCGTTGTTTATAAGTTTTTTGGAGTGCTTGACAGTTTAAATTAACGATTAACAGTTGAGCTCGAGGTTGTAACATCAAGAATGACAGCAGCTGGGTATAAAGTAATTTTGGAAAGAAATTTTCCTAAATTTTCTAACATCTTTGGACCCATAAACTGGACCTACCAACATGATAATGCGCCTATTCACTCAGCGCGCATAATAAAAACATGGATAGAGGAGCAACAAGTGCAGTTGCTTCAATGGCCGCCGTACTCACCTGATCTAAACATCATAGAAAATGTCTGGGGATGGTTAGTACGCAAAGTTTATGAGGGTGGTCGTCAGTTCGAAGACAAAGAAACCTTAATTTCTGCAATCAAATTAGCGTGGAGCGAAATTTCGTTAAATTACATTAAAAAGCTATACGATTCCATGCCGGATCGAATTTACGAGGTAATTAAAAATAAAGGTGGAAGTACCCACTACTAAACTTAAACAAAAACTTGTTTCATTCCATTCCAATACCAATTTTAATTTTTGTACCTATTCAGTTGACTCAAAAAAAAACTTCTACTTTGCATAAGTTACACTTTGGAAGTGGTTGAAGGAAAAACTCACGGTTGTTTTTGGATAAAACTTTGAAATTCTGTTATTTATATGTTACGAAAATTTTTACCATCAACAGATGGCATAATAACCATCACTGTTTGGAAAAAATGGATAAAATATATTCAAAAATGTTTGTGCGTATTCAGTTGACGAGGAGTGTATATTATTGTGAATCATGAACGCTCTAACATAAATGTAAAAGATCTCTGGAAAAGCGAACGCATACCCAAGGGAGAAAATGTATTCCTACACCCTAGGGCCTACTTACGAAAGCCTACTATCATTGTCTGCATTCTCCTACTTTCCGCCGTATTGTAAGGACGTTTAGCTTTGTTATAAATTGTTAAGAAAAGTTTTAATAAAATATCTTCCACTATAGTACCTACTACGAAAACACGAGAAATTAGTACCGGGTTCAAGTTCGACCCAACCATACTGCGGGAACATCGAAATGTGCGCCAGTGACAATAGAAAAGCCAGCTATGGCAGAAGACGAGCAGGCAGGGGATAAGCTGTGCGCCTAACTGTTACACGTGCCTCCAATAAAAACATAATTTAAAAGGTTCGTCGCACTTTGCACCGAACCTCATTTCCGTTATACTTACAGATATACCTACTTTGCATTTTTCCACGGAATCAGTTAACATATTTTTCTTTCCAAATATCATTTCACAGAATTATTTTATTTCATTTATGCAACTCTGCAACACAAATTATTTTTTCCATAGAATGTAATTTTTGCAAGCGTTACATATTTCATATACATTGCTAGGTTTAATGCTTTATTAAAACACATTGTTACTTTAGTCTTAAGAAAGATTCGATTCAATAAAGATTATTTTTTTATTCAAAGTAAGATTTATTCATTTTAACTCTTAACCTCGTCAAGCACCGTTGCACCAGCACCTCAGCCTAGCCGCCAGCTGGGGTGAAGGAGACGGCACGCACAGCCAAGACATCAACAGGAGCAAAAATAAAACTACAATTGAATACCTCGCCATCCGACGCGTCGCGACGGTGACATCAGATATATGTCCGAGGATGGCGAGGGATTGTACACAATAGCAACCTGATTAAAGACCCAACTTCACCAGAAGCGTTCCCTGAAGAAGATTGTGGTGCGCAAGATGAATTAGAAGAGCAGTCTATCAGCGAAAAGATCATTGCCATATAGGAGGAGATGGAACGTCTTAATGCCATAGTTATCTCACTAATACAAGCTCTAAAAGCCAAGCAAGTAGCTCGACACGAAACAGAGAGGCGGGCAAGATACCATAGAACTATATAAGTCGGTTATAGGCCAAAACTTTATTATTAAAAGATTGAGTAAAGATAGACATGTTGTTCGCTGCTCCACAATGGAGCAGCATAAAATTATTAAAGATTTGTTAAGGAAATCAACAACTGAGTTCTTCACCAAAGGTGCTCTTTGATTAGCTCCGTGAAAAAGTGAGCGATGAGCTCAAGTTTATTGGGTTCGAGCCGTTGGAATAGGAGAAGTGGTCGCTACCGTTCAACCTTATTAAACTCTCGGAGCAATTTGGTTAGTTTGAGGAGTGACTTTTTCCTCAACTACCAGGTTGTAACTTGGGATAAATTAAAGAGAAGCGGCGGCATGCTTCAATGCATGCACTGCCAAAGGTTTGGCCATGCTGCAGCAAACTGCGAAATGCAGTCACGCTGCGTTAAGTGCGATGAGAACAACATTAAGGGGGAGTGTAAGGTCAGTGAGGAACGGGTCGATGACTTGACCCAGCTAAGATATGCACTTTGCGGAAAGGAGGGGCACCTTGCAAATTATAGATATATGCGTGCTTCAACAACAACGCTCGTCAATCTCCAAATTTCCTACGCCCAAATGACGTTACGAAGGGGAAACTTGTTAATAATACCTTAAACCTAAAAATTGTGTTCGACACGGCCCAGTTTATGTATTTTTTTAGTGAAAGAGGAAAACTAAATTAATCTCATGATAAGACCTAATTATAGATTTGGATCGATCGTTGCGTTGTGTATTCGTTTCTCCAAACGTTCACACATGACATGAGGTTTATTTTTTCACGTTTTATTCTCACCAAACGAAATATTTATGAGTTTCAATATCTAAGTTACATAGAGTATGTCCTTATGAAGTTGATAGAAATTCGGAGGATGTAAGAGATGTGGACTTGATATTTGGTGGATCTTACGGGTTTTATTATGACTGTTTTGATTATTGTTTTTAGAGACACAGCATAAACTTCGGTATACTCTAAGTTAAGTTACATATAAGATCTCCTTAAGAAGTGAATAGAATCGCGGGAGATGTAAGAGATGTGCGCTTGGAATTTTATAACAATACAAAGTCTTCAACACATATGAATGTTCTGTAAATATTGAGTTATATTGTTGGTGTCGGTTATAGAAAATTAAGAATATAAAGGGAGAACATTTTGGTCCAAAATACATCAGTTGTTCTCAACGAACATACGAGTACCAAAGACAATATAAAAAAGGAATATATGCATTACGATTTTGGAAAATCTGCTGCTGCAAGGTCCAGCACCTTCACAACAAAAATAACAGATTTTGTATGAGATGATGTTTGAGCTAATCATAGATTTATACTCAATTTTTTCTTTTTTTTATTTCTTTCGAAAATTTCAGATTAATAACTTTCGTGAAAATTGATAGCTTGACAAACTTATTCTGTAAGAACACGTTTCGTAAGACACAACACTTGTTATGCGATAAGCTTTTTTCACATTTGGAAAGAGATGTTTTCGTTCTTTTGAGCTGGGGCATCTAACATGATCGATATTTATAACGTCAACGTTCTCATTTAATAGCTCTTTTATCCGCGGCAATTTTGTTTTGTGCAAATAGCACAAAAGAAGAGGTAGTGAACCATGAATCTGAGGTCCCGGGTTCGAGTCCAACGGCAAACCCATAAACGGCACCAACAGGCGATACCAAGAAGAACAGCAGGAAGAGAATAAGCTGTGGCCTAACCTTGTTAAAAACCGCTGCACCAGCACATCAGTACACCTGCCAGCTGAGGTGAAGGAGACGGCACGCACAGGTACAGGTGACAATCTTGTAATAACTTTAGATGCAATAAATGAAATTTTACGTACCTACAACGAAAACACGAGAAATTAATGGCTATGTAAGGATTCCCTGGTATAACCTCGCCCATGTAGGAAATTCAGCGTTGGCGTCGGACACCGGTGCTCGACGTACATCGCACAAATAAAACCACTCGATTTCACAGGGTGTTTTTGTTTGCGGCTGTCGTTGATGTGGGGGCTTTAATGGGTATCGTATCGGTGCATTAGTCTCCTTTAAGAGACGCAAATTGGCGGTGAATTCTTGTCGATTGGGATCTCGAAGAATATACCAACCACCAAAAGTATAACAGGAGAAAAAATACGAAAACATAAAAATCCAAATTACCGTACTTTCTGGCTTCGAAATGAACAAATCTAGTATGGATGTAGTCCTGAGTGAGCATGATTATGCCGCTCACGCTTCAAGACTCGACAACATTGATAGGTACTACACATGAAAGATTATGGATGCTTTTTAATAAAGATGATTCATATCTAGTCTTCTACGAGTTTATTCTCGTACGAAAAATATTATGCCGTCGGGTTACTATGGAATCTGACCCATATCTTGGGAATTTTTATGCTCCTGCTTCACACGCTTTATTTAGTGTGAAAATCAATAGCCAAGAAGAATAAATCTTTAAATGTAATAATAGTAATGGCGTTCTGGAAACAACGGAATTATACGGGTTGTTTGATTTTCGATGCAACCGTATCACATTATTTGTATTTATATAACTTTATAACCTTAGATTCAATAAATGAAATTCTACCTTCTACGCAACAACTAGAATTTACTGGCTACTTCAGGTTTCCCTGTTATAAAATTGACCATGCAAAAAGCTTCATTTTTTCATTCAAAATTTTGTTGCTTATTTGGTCATTTGTTCATTACATAAATACTGTTTGGTAATCCACCGTTGACCAAGTAAATAACGAAAGTATTTTGTTTTGTGAATCTATTAGTGATTTCCACATAGTTCTTTTGTGAAGTCTTTTTTTCGTTGAATTCTAATTCAATAGAAATAGTGGTAAGCCTTGAATATTTAGCTGCTTTTTTCCACAATCAAGAAGTATAAAACTTCATTGAGTGGGAAAACCAGCAAATGGAAACCAACAATACTGCGTCGACATCGAAAGGTGCCCTAGGAACAACAGTTAAGCCGGCTATGGCACCACCAGCCATAGGAAAAGTTAGTGCAGTAGCAACAAAGGCCAAACCATCAACGTCACCAAATGTCTATACCCAGAAGAAGAGCAGGAAGAAGATAAGCTGTGCGCCTAACCTCGTCAAACACCACTGCACCAGCACCTCACCCTATCTGCCAGCTGGGGTGAAGGAGACGGCGCGCAAACCCCAGACATCATCAGCAGCAAAAATACAAGTTCAATTGAATACCTCGCTTTCCGACGGTAACATTCAATATATGTCCGATGGTGGCCAGGGATTATACACAACAGCTACCTGATTGTAGACATAACTGTATCGAACGCGAGCGTACGAGTTTATTCACAACACTACAGCCAGCGAACGCCAGCTAACCTATACTTCAACATTCTATATTATTATATTATGTATTATACGAAAGTGCATACAAAAGAAAATGCGTCCTTCGTTCTTATAGGAAATTATAGTTTAGTCTTCATTCAGCTCTGTAATCGGCAAGATCGGCAAGCGTTTTGTATTACAAATAAATTGGGTTTTTTTGCAAGTGCTTTTTCCCAAACAAAATTCGTTTGTTTCATTTTCGGTTTCAATCGGTTCAACGTTGGGTTTTTTTCCGCATCTTCATGCGAATGTTTAACTTCGGTTGAAACATTTGGTCCATACGAGCCGGATAGTGACCAGCGACCTATGATTAAGGTCCGCGAGCTAATATGTAATATAATAATAAAATATAAAACTCCGGCGAGCTAATAAAAAGTAAATTTCGGTTGGTGAAGTTCGGCTAGTGAAATGAATAAATGAAAATGGCGAGCCAAAAGCCTACGGGTATTTATTTGAATTATAAAAAATTGTCCAAAGGAATCCAGCAAGCAAAAGCAAATTAACCGTAAGATGGCAAGGGAAAAAACAGCAAGATGTCACGACACAGCAAGCGGCTTTTGTATTGGTAATGTATGTGCATGCGTTCCTTTTACAATATATTTGGTGCAAGTCCCAACATGAATAAGCACGTCTGCTATTCAAAGGGGAAATATATAAGAGTATATAGCTGCTCTCTGCAAGCGTCGGCATTGGCATAGTGTTGGCATAGGGAGGAATACACAAAATACATATGTGTATACACTCACGGCGAGCGACAGATATTCGCACACAGGCGAATGAGAGAATGAGGGAAGAAAAAACGGGCAGCAGCTGTGCCGGCTCCTTAGGTGGTCGTTTCTCTTCAGTTGATCTGGTGTGTGATATACGGCTTAAAGGTTGAAACGAAGATTTCTGTTGTGAGAATAAAATCGAAAAAAATAAGAATAAATTGATATAATTGTTTAAATAATTGATCAAACTGTGAGTAAATTATTCCTTTTATATTATACATATGTATATATGAGTCAATTGTGCAGATAGGTGCGTAGTCGGCAAGTGCGAGAATTATATTTGAGAAATGTTTTTATATCGCCTAGTTGGCGACGCGGCATAAGGTGAAAGTTATTTTGTTTGAAAAACAACGGCAAGGGCAAAGGCGAGGTGGATAGCGTTAGTGCAAGAATTTTGTTTTGTCTCGAAGGAAGAAAAACAAAAACAGTGAGAACAGTGGCAAGTTGGCAAGGTATTTTAATTATTGTCAATGAGCAATAAACAACGGCAAGAATAACGGTGACGAGTGTGGTCTTCATCTTTTTCCTTTTTTTGTGGTTTGCGTTGCTTCGCTCTGTGCTGTGCTGTGATGCTTGTGACTTAGTGCGGTATTATTTTATTAGGTATGTGTGTGGGTAACATATAGTTAGGAGAGTCACGAGTATCATTGTTACACGTGCCTCCAATAAAAACATTATTTAAAAAGGTTCGTCGCACTTTGCACCGAACCTCATTTCCTCATTTCCGACCTACTTTGCACTTTTTTTCCTCAGAATCAGTTAACGTAATTTAATATCATTTCACAGAATTATTTTATTTAATTTGTGCAGCACAAATTATTTTTCCCACAGAACGTAATTTTTGCAATCGTTGCACATTTCATATGGATTACTAGGTTTAGTGCTTTATGAAAAACTATGTTATGTTAGTCTTAAGAAAGATTCAGTTTAATAAAGATTATTTTTTTACTCAAAATAAGATTTATTCATTTTAACTGGCGCAGTCGGTAGGATCGCGATATATTGTTATTTTAAGAAAAATACAATAGTACGTATCAACGTTTCAATCGCGAACCAAACAAAAATAAATACAGTTAGTGATTAAGTACACGGGCGTACCCATAATAAATCTCGTGTGTGAGTGTGCGACACCCAATGAACTAATAAGAACAATTAAATCCGAACATGAAAAGTGCGTGAGTGCAAGAAGCAATCTCTAAGTTAAACAAAAAAAAAAACGCAAATAAAAAATCAAAAATAAAACAAAAAAATAAATCAAACAAGAAAAACTAAAAACTTTTTAACAATAAAAAAAAAAAAAACACAAAAACAAAAACAAGAGCTAAGAGCTAATAAACAACGAATTTTAGCAAAAGTCACTTCAACAGGAGCAACACAACAGTTTGAGAAGGACAATCCTAAACAACTTTAACTTTTAATCAACAACAAATAACTAAGGTCTGACTATATATATGTATTTTTTTTTTTTTTAATTATTATTTTACGTGCATTTATATTTGAATACTTAATTTGAAATAATGAATAAACCCTTGTGTAGAATGTTATAATATGTCTGAAAGTGGTTCTTCGGTAGAAGATGTTTCAAAACAATTAGAACAAGCTAAACAGAAAAGTGATCAGATTTCGGAGATATTAGGAAATTTTTTTTCAGAAAGTAACCAAGGAAACATGTTGACTGTAAACATTGACCCCCTTAAAAATATATCTAAGCTCCCCGATTTCAATGGAGATTTTAGGGACCTACAAAATTTCATAGACTTAGTAGATAAAATTCATCCGATCTTAACAAAATATGACGAATTATCCCAAAGCATTTTCTCGGATTATTTAAAGTCCAAACTTAAAGGAAAAGCTAGGGAAGTCATCGAAATTAACGTACATATTACTTCATGGACCGAAATAAAAGCGGCCCTCATTAATAATTTTGGAGATAGGTTAACTCTCGAAGAATTATTCGATGAGTTGAGAGCAGTTAAATTTAAAACTAACAGTATAGACTTTTTTAACGACATAAAATCAATATTAAGACGGCTCAATGTCAAAACAAAGCAAATCTTTGAAAATTCGGGAAATACTTCAGGTCTAATTAACTCCAATATAGAAAACAACAAGTTATCAGCTTTGGTCATTTTTAAGAATAAAATACCTGAGCCCATGCGCTCACTACTATGTTGTAGGAACCCAACCGATTTAGAAGGCGCAATCAACATCTTATACGAATGTGGATACGCACATTACAATCCGTTCAACAAAGCTACACATACACACTTACAATCACATAGCAATAACGGACCGTTAAATTCCAATACATTTCGGCAATCTAAGCAATCTGACAATTCAAATGGTAGAACTTCATTCGATCAATATCGATCAAATAATACTAGTACACCATTGCAATCAAGACCACCTAACAACAACCGATATATCAAACCCCCTTTTGATCACTATAGATCAGATTATCCCAATACGTCGTCGCAATCTAGACCACCTTATAATAATCAGTATATCAAACCTCCATTCGATCACTACAGATCAACGGGTACGAATAATAACAACATTAACAATTATAATAACCATGCTTATAATCAGAACCACAAAAATAATCAAAATCCTTTTAGAAATAACAATAGTTATGAGCCTATGGAAATAGGACTAACACAAAAAGGAAGTAGAAGGAACGGCAATAATAGTTATAATAGAAATAGTAACAATTTGTCAAACAACTACACTCAAAGCTATTTGACAGAAGCTGAAAATTTTCACTCAGTAGCCTCGGATGCAAGTTATCTTATATAACAGTGGCATCAAAGGGAAGACCTTTGAAATTTATAATTGACACGGGCGCAACCCACTCAATTATTAATCCAAATATATGTCATCCTAAGTGGCACACTACTCTACCCGAACCCATAAGCCTAAAAACACTTAGTCATAATGTCACAATAAAAGAAAAAGTACAGATCCCTTTATTTAGTGAATTAGGTGATAGTAACGAAAGAATAGAATTCTTTATTTGTCAGTTTCACAACGAGTTCGACGGTTTGATAGGAAACAACATTCTGTCTCCTTTAAAAGCACACATAGATTACGAAAATAATTTGTTGAAAACTGGAGATAAAATAATAACACTCCATTTTAACAGAAATAGTGATTCGGAAATTAAATTAATTGATGTAGATATACCTGTACAACAAAAACAAGGAATAGGATATATAAAGGAAACAATATTAGGAAACAGATTAAGAGTAGAGGAAGGAATTTACAACATAGACAATTATGTCATGTTTGCAAAGGCAGAAAAGGTTGGAAACAACACAGATTTGATCCCCTTTGAAGATAAAGTGGACATTGAAAGCGTAGATTTCAATAATTTCAACATAATAGAAGAACAAACAGAAGGTCTATCGTTATTAGAACAAATAAGAATTAACCATTTAAACAGTGAAGAAGAAAGAGAGTTAATAAAATTAATAAAACAATACCATGATATTTTTTACGAAGAAAACACAAAACTTTCATTTACAAGTGAAATAAAGCATACAATAAGAACAACAGACAATGTTCCCATACAGAGTAAGAGTTATAGATATCCTTTTATACATAAAGAAGAAGTTAAAAGACAGATTAACGAAATGTTAGATAATAATATCATTCGTCACAGCAACTCCCCTTACTCAGCTCCTATATGGATCGTCCCTAAGAAGGTTGACGCCAGTGGGAAACCGAAATGGAGGTTAGTGATTGACTACAGAAAACTCAATCAAGTGACAGTTGATGACAAATACCCAATCCCGAACATTGACGATATATTAGACAAGCTTGGCAGATGCCAATATTTTACCACACTCGATCTTGCAAAGGGATTTCATCAGATTGAAATTCACGAAGCTGACGTTCATAAAACCGCTTTTAGTATTGAGAATGGACATTACGAGTTTCTCAGAATGCCATTCGGACTAAAAACAGCACCAGTCCCATTTCAGAGGCTTATGAACAATGTTCTAGGAGATTATATTAATAAAATCTGTCTCGTTTATGTCGACGACATAATCGTCTTCTCGACTTCGCTTCAAGAACACATCGTATCTCTGACAAAGATTTTTAAACGATTAAGGGAAGCCAACTTAAAAATACAACTTGACAAATCGGAATTTCTCAAGAAAGAAACCGAATTTCTTGGTCACGTTGTTACACCCGATGGTATAAAACCAGACCCAAAAAAAATACTATGTGTACAAAATTACCCCATTCCAAAAACCATAAAAGAAATTAGACAATTTTTAGGTTTAACCGGTTATTACCGAAAATTTATTAGAGACTACTCAAAAATCGCAAAACCGATGACACTATATCTTAAAAAAGATGCAAAAATAAATATTTCCGATCCTGAATATAACAAATCATTCGAGACACTTAAAACTCTCATAGTAAACGACCCAATTTTAGTTTATCCAAATTTTTCGAAAACTTTTACTTTGACTACGGACGCAAGCAATTTTGCGATAGGCGCAGTTCTATCACAAGAAAACCATCCGATTTCATTTGCAAGTCGAACCCTAAACGAACATGAAATTAATTACAGCACAATTGAAAAGGAACTCCTTGCCATTGTGTGGGCAACCAAGTATTATAGGCCTTATTTATTTGGCAGAAAATTCATTATCGAAACAGACCATAAACCTTTAACTTGGTTATTTTCAATAAAGGAACCGAATTCGAAGCTTATCCGTTGGAGATTGAAGTTATCCGAATTTGACTATGAAATTAAATATAAAAAAGGCACCACTAATAGTAATGCCGATGCCCTGTCACGTATTCCCCAAACGGAAGTAAATTTAATTGATAACAATTGCATTCCCATAAGTGAATCATGTATTAACATTTTCAAAAACCAATTCATAATCAGAAAATCTAAATCAGGAGCTACTCGAATGAAAAATTTAAAAGTATTCGATAAGAATAGATGTACAGTACATACAAAAAGCCTAGACGAACAGTCAGCCATAGTATTGCTAAAAAATCATTTTAAGCCTGATGCTTTGAATGCAATACTCATCGAGGATGATCAATTTTATAAAATCATTGAAAAAGTTTTTCAAGAACATTTTTCAAACAATATTAAATTTAGAATTATTCGGTGCTTCAAACTGTTAGAAGATGTAACAGATGAAACCAAACTAGTAGATATAATAGAGAAAGAACATTTAAGAAACAACCATAGAGGTATAACAGAAGTATACAAAGAAGTAAAACTAAATTATTTCAACCCAAAACTACTAAAACGAATAACGCAGTATATAAACAATTGCGATGTATGTAATATTGAAAAATACGTTAGGAACCCTCCCAAACCGTTATATAAAATTACAGAAACTCCCTTAAAACCCCACGAAGTTATACATGTTAGACGTGTTTTACAGCTTAGAAAAGTCATTATTTTTAACTATAATAGATAAATTCACAAAACATGCTTGGGCAAGTAAAATTTCAAGTAGAAATTGGATTGAATTTAAGAGAGCCCTCTCTAACTATTTTAGTCAATTTGGAAATGTAAGGACAATTATAGTAGATAACGAATTAGGTTTTAAAGCAATTCCAATGAAAGAATATCTAGAAAATTGTAACGTAGAAATCCATTACACATCTAATAGTAATCACACATCAAACTCTGACATTGAAAGACTACACAACACAATTAACGAACACATTCGACTTTTAAAACATAACGAAAGAACTAAAGACGATACAGTCGAAGAAAAACTTTTAAAGATTATAACGTATTACAATAACACGATTCATTCCACAACCAATCGAAAACCCATCGATTTTATTAATGGTAAAATACACCAAGACGAATATAAAGACATCCATGACATTATTTCTAAGAAAAAACAGAGAGTCATAGACAAACTAAACGAAAACCGAAAGGACGACATCCTGGAAAGTGGAAAGAATTTTATTAAGGAAGTTAGAGGAGGGAAAAACCACTCAAAATATCGAAAGCTAAATACACACAAAATAGACGAAGACCATGTTATTGATTCGCATAATCAAAACAAATATTATAGAACTCATATTAAATCAAGAAAAAAATACCAAACATAGACTTACCAACAGTTATGAACGAAATGTAACGCATAATTTATTTACAGGATATAAAGATGACACACTACCGTGGAATATGTTACTCGTATTACTTACATTACTGACGATAGCTAAAACTCAGGACATTCAACTTGCTGACCTTAATAATAATAACGGATATGTAACAATAAACTTAGGACAGACAAAAATATTTAAAAATTATATTAAAGTACTTCATATAATTAACGTAACAGAATTTGAGATTACTAAACAACATATTCATAGTAACATTTTAAAATTAGAAGACAAGACAGAATTGTTAGGACCCATGTTTACGACTATCAATCAAAATCTTCTACTACTAGAAGCAAAGATTGAAAACTTAAAACCCCATTACAAAACCAAGAGAGCACTCATGAACATTTTAGGTACAGGATTAAAATACATAGCTGGCACCATGGATCAAGAAGATGAAATCCAAATTAAAGAGAAACTTGAACAATTAAGTTCGGAAAGTAAAAAACTTATAAATGAAAATAATAAACAGGTTGTCATAAATAACTTAATAACAGATCAAATTGCTAACATTACCAACCACATTAAGAAACAACAACAATCCATTGAAACATATTTGAACACATATAATCAAGAACTTATAGGAAAGGTACAAACAATTGAAACCGAACTAGAAGTCATGCAATATTTATATCAAATAAACAATGATATTTTACTTCTCAGAAATCACATCGATGACATAGAACAAATCTTATTTTCCAGTAAATTAGGAATCTTAACGAGAAATATTCTGAGTCAAGAAGAATTAGCTTTAGTTCCAGATTTAGAAAACTTAGCCGAAATTAAATTAACAGTTACAACCTACAAAGACCAGATCATTATTGTATTACTATTACCACAAATGTCTGATCATAGATTTTCACAAATACGTATAGAACCACTATCAGATAAAGAAAACATGACGGTGATGTTTAAAATTAAGGACGTCCTGATGGATGAAGATAACAATATTTTTCAATTTCCTGTTAAAGAAAATATCAAAAGAAATCTCGTTGAAATATCTGATGAACATTGTATTCAGCAAATATTGCAATCTAAAGAAGCAATTTGTAATAAAATCAAATCAAACATAACAGAAATAAAAGAAATAACAACAGGCATTATTTTGTTAAGGAATATTAAAGAAAGCCACATTATACAGAATTGTAATAAGCAGGATATAAGATTAAAAGGAAACTACTTAATTAAATTTAAAAATTGTAAGTTAAGCATACAAAATAAAACATATCAAAACTTTGTAAAAACTATTCATGATAAATTCGTATTGCCAAATTTCATTACTAAAATAAGTGACAATAAAACTATACCATATTTGAATCTCGATGAATTATACCTTAAGCACATTGAAAATAGAGAAATAATAAAAAACATTTCAAAAAGTAATAGAACTTTCAATGTTTCATCATTAAGTACAAACATTTTTGTAATACTATTTGCATTTATTGTAATAACAATTCTTATGAAAAAAATGCAAAGTAAATCCATTGTAGAAATTTCGCCGGAGCCTCAATCTAACGGTGGGGGTGTTACACGTGCCTCTAATAAAAACATTATTTAAAAAGGTTCGTCGCACTTTGCACCGAACCTCATTTCCTCATTTCCGACCTACTTTGCACTTTTTTTCCTCAGAATCAGTTAACGTAATTTAATATCATTTCACAGAATTATTTTATTTAATTTGTGCAACTCTGCAGCACAAATTATTTTTCCCACAGAACGTAATTTTTGCAATCGTTGCACATTTCATATGGATTACTAGGTTTAGTGCTTTATGAAAAACTATGTTATGTTAGTCTTAAGAAAGATTCAGTTTAATAAAGATTATTTTTTTACTCAAAATAAGATTTATTCATTTTAACTTATCATCGAAGGGGATTTCGTTTTTAAGATTGTATGTACATACATAGGTAGGTTGCGTTTGCGTGGTGTTCTAGATGGTGCCTTACAACCACCATCAGACACATATATATTTTTTTTTTTCTTTCGTTGCGTTTGTTGCTGGTGCCTTACAACCATCATGCATATATCTTTTTTTTGCGTTGCGTTTGTTGTTGGTGCCTTACAACCACCATTCAATATCTTTTATTGTTTTTTATTGATGGGGTTGCGTTTGCTGTTGGTGGCTTACAACCACCTTCAGGCATATTTTTTTTTTTTTTTTTTTGCGTGTTTACATGGTGCAGACGAAGCAATAGATAGGATAGGGAGTAACAATGCGCATGGTTAGGGAAAACAATCATAGCCACCGGCAAGTCGGCAAGTGTACTAAAAAGTACTAAGTATGAAATATTTGAGCCAAAGTGCTAACAGCAAGGGTAGTGGTTATGACGGCAAGGAAATAAATAATGAAATTAAATTATTTATAGGCAAGCCGAATTAATAAAAATTCGAGGAAATTAACGAAAGGATAAACTTGCGAGCTGTCATGACAAGCAAGGCGGCAAGAATAGTATAAATTACGACAATTATACTTACATATCGGCAAAGGGTAATCATAAGAACGATTACATCGGCAAGAATTGGCAAGCTAAGATTTCTAAGAGAATCTTTTGATGAAGACCACCGTCCGCAGATAGTAATTAGGCAAGCTAGATAACTCGGCGAGTTAAATAATTCAGCAAGGTACAATTACCAATTTTTTTGCGAGTGCATTATATTGATTATTCAGCAAGTTATTTTTGGCGAGCCCATGATATCTATTTGGCACAGACTCATGTTAAGGTTGTTAGCAAGAGGTGTTAAGTTTCGATTTATTATGCCTACATTTTTTTTTTTTTTTTTTTTTTTTTGCTATAGATGGCGAATAATAAGATACATATCTCCTGCTTCAAGGCAATGGAGAGGATGGCGAGCTATGTAGAACAATTAGGCGAGGAGGAGGATGGCGAGGGTCTCCAGGTGAGGCTTGAACGGCTTGAGGACGTCTGGGGCCAGCTGAATGCAAACCACATCAAGTGGATCTCCGGCAAGGCCAATGACGTGGATGAAGTCATGGAGCAGCAAGCGGTGGCAGAGGAGTTGTACTTTGCTACGAAAGGGAAGTACCGCAAGCGGATAACAGCGATCGAGCAGCGAGGTAAGGAACGGCAAGCTACCGAGCGAGCGGCAAGCGGACAGGCAAGCGGACAGGCAATCGAGGTGTCCATCCAGATGCCACAGCAGCAAGAGGTTAAGCACACCTGGGGGGAATTTGATGGGTCCCTCACGAAGTGGCAGGGATTCAGGGATCGCTTTGTGGCAGCAGTGCACAACAACGATCAGATAAAGCCAGCATTCAAATTTCAATATTTGAATAAATCACTTACCGGCAAGGCGGCTAGGACTATGGGCGAATGGCAGCTCACCGACAGCAATTATTTGGAAGCGTGGGCAAGACTGAACCAGATATATGATAGGAAGTACCAAACCTGTCGTGAGCTGCTAAGGCAGTTTATAAATTCGCCAGCTCTGCCAGCTACTCCTCGTGCAGATCATCTTCAGAGGCTCTCTAACGTGACGCACGAGACTCTTCGCCAGCTGAAAGCGCAAGGGATTTCAGTAGAACACTGGGACATAATCATCGTCCACATGGTGCATGAGCGACTAGATGCAGATACGGCGCGCCAGTGGGAGTTACAGCGACAGTCTGAAACCCCGACAGCGAAGGAAATGCTGGACTTCCTTGATCGGCAAGCTGCGGCAAACACACAACCGGCAAGCAGCCAGCAGGCAAGGGCAGCGTTCTCGATGAGCGGCACAGCGGCAAGGGCAGAGTCAAGACAGCGGTTCGACAAATTTGGCAGCGAGCGAGAGGCACAGCAAGATAAGACGGCAAGGCAGCAGCAGCGGGGTAAGGTGCAACCCATAATTCGGCAAGGGAATAAAGAGGGCAGATCAGCCAGGTATCAGCATAGGTGCGAGTTGTGCGGTGAGGAGCATCAGTTGTATCACTGCAAGCAGTTCAGGGCATTCGATCAGTCGGCCAGGGTGCGTTTGGTGCGCATGCACGCACTGTGCGAGAACTGCTTCAAGCAAGGGCATGGCGTGGATGCTTGTTTTCAATCTCCATGTCCCAGGTGTCCGTTCAAGGTAATGCACAACAGTCTACTGTGCCCAAGCCACAAGGAGCCACAGCCAGCTATTTCGGCAAAGGGAGAAATGAAGCGAAGAGGGGATTGACAATTAGTCGTTCCAGCTAAAAGGAAGAAAACGAATAAAAGAGAAAATTTCCTTGAAACATATTTAAACGTTTTTAATTCATATTCTTCCTCCACAGGTGATTTAGCTTTGATTCCAACAATGATGGTTAGGTTGGAGGCAGAGGGTCGGCTAGTCGGGCCAGTTCGAGCGCTGTTAGATTCAGGGGCTCAACCAAATTTAATTCCATTTGAATTAGTGCGAACTTTTAGAATATTTACACAGCAAGTTACAAAAAGGGTTATCGGTATTGAGGGCAATACTATGCGAATTCATAAGCAGGCAAGGTTCGGCATAGTCCCATGGTACTCTTCGGAGGTGTGCATGGAAGACGACTTTTGGGTATTACCAAAAGAGGCCAGCTGGTCATTAATAACCCCGCAAGCAAACAATAACTTCACCAATAGCGTTTTCTGAGAAAGAATGTTATACGCAAGATGTATTAGAAGAGCAGACTATTAGCGACAATATCGATGCTGTACAGGGGGAGATGGAACGTCTCAATGCCATAGTTACCCAACTAATACAAGCTTTGAAAACCAAGAAAGAAACTCGACGCAAAAAAGAGAGGCATGGAGATCACCAGCATCAGCCACAGCCACCCAAAAGCAAAAAAGAAAAGGTGCCCCCAATCAATACATATAAGATGGAACTAAAAGGGACTAGTGAACCATGTAAGTCGGTTATAGGCCAAAACTTTTTTATTAAAAGATTGAGTAAAGATAGGCATGCTGTCGGTTGCTCCACAGTGGAGCAGCATACAATTATTAAAGATTTATTAAAGAAATCAACAACTGAGTTCGTCAGCTTTGCACCCAAAGTGGAAAGAGTACAAATGGTCCTATTGAAGGGCATAGATTCCTGCACGGAACAAAAGGTGCTTTTTGATGAGCTCCGTGAAAAAGTTGACAATAAGCATTTCTGGAAATAACGCCTAATCAGCGTCTGCTAAATTTCCGGTGATTCTTAGAAATCACCTAAGCAAATAATAACTATTAAGTAGGTTCAATGTTAAAGCCAAACATACTGTACATTCATTATCATTTTGTCTTTCAATTAATAAAGTTATATTTTTTTAACGCAAACCCGCAACCACGACCTTTAGCTCGCGCGCCGCATCGTCGTGATATAAACTAAGAAATTCGTTTTTCTTTTCTATTTCTTTTGCCCAGTATACAAAATCTTTGCCAATTCCTTACTAACTCAATTATTATAAAACCCTGAAAAATCGTTTATAATTTAAGAATAAGAATTGTTAAAACTAGTGACATAAGATCTAAAATTAACAAAGAAAAAACGCTTAAGTAAATTTAATAAATAAACAACACAAAACTATACCTTGTTTGAATTCCTTAATAAAAATAGAACACTAAATAAAGGTAAGACCCCGCTTGAGATCCGTGCGTCTCAAGTTTAAACAAAATAAAGCACACCAGGTTGCAACATTGGATAGATTAAAGAGACGCAAGCAAATTGCGAAATGCAGTAATGCTGCGTTAAGTGCGGTAAAAACAACACTAAGGGGGAGTGTAAACTCAGTGAGGAACAGGTCGATGACTTTATCCAGCTAGGATCTGCACTTTGCACCTTGCAAATTATCGGGGTTGCTCAGCTTTTCAGAAAATGAGATCCAATAAAGCGACCCGTCATTCTTCCTACGCCCAAATGGAGGCAGGAAGAGGAAGCTTGTGAACAAAAACCTTAAATCTAAAACTTGTGCTGATAGTGCCCTTCCCCTCTGGAAATTTACAGAATCGGTCCTGACTACCAGGTGGAAGAATAAATTCCCGAACAACTGTCGAAAAAAAACTACGAGCAACGCACTAAACTTAAATAAACTAAAATGAAGAAATTCTGAAATGAATTAAAGTTAACAAATTTTAACCGAATGTAAGTCTTCTTATAATATTCTGCTCTTTTGTTCATATGTTTTAATTGTTCATTTTATTTTTTGTAAATAAAAGATCCCCTGAGGAAGATGGCAAACAACCGTCGAAACGTCGGGAAATAAAATGTAATTGTTTCATTTATTATCATCACGACCAAAAAAGCCGAATGAGAATATATTTTTATATACAAAATTCTCGAATATTTATATAAAATGAAGAAAGCGCATATTGTTGTGCTATGTCGCGATCACTATTTGCAATTTGCAATGGAAAGAAAAGATAATGAGTTGCTAAAGAAGAAATAAAACATATATTTCTAAGGAGGTATAAGGATACTTGAAGCTGGAAACTTTTTTTACGACCTTAATTGTTTTTTCATTGGGTAGTTTTTAATTGCTTTTTTTTTCTTTGTCGGCACGAGTCGCGCAAGAGAAGATTATATAGAAATAAGACAGAAAGAATGAGTCTAACTTTAGATATAAGAATCTTGACAGAGTACATACCACGAACATTAAACGACCAAGAAAATTTGCAGGTACTCCCGTTGATGCTCCTACTCCTACCTATGATGCTGATGACCAACCTGATAAAAGCCAGATTGTTATAACACCAATCGAAAGTAAGAATGAGTTCACAATAATTAACATGGGAGAAGGAGAAATAATCTACCAAACCCAGACTGTTATCCATATTGTTCATGCCTGATTAATGATTTTGATGGTTCAACTCCGCATCCAGTTCGCATTTCACGGAATACGGAGTTGCAAGATCGCATCCATATGTGAACGTGGCACATCGCTGTTTTTTCTTCCACCGCACTGCGGCGAAGTTTTAATTGTCTTTTGTCATTCTAAATCAATCCATCACTTGGACAAGTCTTCCAATCTATCTTTGCTAAAAAATGAAACATACAATTAAAGATTAAAACTACAAAAACCTGCTATTTCTTTAAATTTGTATCTATAAATAATTGTTAAAACTTATAATTAATAAAAAGTAAAAATAAGATGACAATTGAAAGCAAAGTGTTTTATGTAGAATAATTGTCGTCGCGTCGACCAAGTTGCGTTCTGCTACGCCCCGCCACCTTCAAACATTTTTTGGATTAAGCGTGCAGACTCCTTTGGCATTTTTTTGTGCCGAAACACACATAGTGAACACAAATAATTTAATAGATACCCTTCAGGAAATAAAAAATATGAAATTGTAAATCAAGATCAAGAATTAAAAGGAAAATATTCTACAATATTTACAAAAATATTAAGTATCATGCCCCCTAAGACACGTACAAGACGAGGACTCATAAATATAATACGAATTGGGCAGAAATGGTTATTTGGCACCATGGAAGACGCAGATAGGGAAGAAATAGACGGACATTTAAAAGTAATAGAGACTAATTGCAAAAATACTTTTCAGGAACTTAATAAACAGATTAAAATTAATACACAAATAGAAGAAAATATGAAAAACATTTGTCATTAATACAAGTGTGTGACCAGATGAAAATGTTTTAGTTCACGCTTTTCGTGTTCCACTCTTTATATTTGCTATTCATTCTCACTCTAGGAATTTTTATTGCATAGTTGCACTTTTCATCATTCATCATTTTCAAGAAATGTAAATTCTATTAAACAATAAATTCAGTTTTGTGAAAACCTTCAAACCAGTGCGTCGTCTTCTCTTTGAGTTATTTTTTGTCCAGTTTATTTTGTTTGATTGCTTTTTTGCTTCGTTTAGAATTTTACATTGGCGACCATGACAGGACACATTAGAAAGAGTTTTTGTGTCCTGCAGTAATAATTTGTATAAAATAGTAAAATTATTTAAAATGCAAGCAGTAAAAAGAGTTTTGGTGGCCTGCAGTGATTTAAAGTGAAATAATAACATCGTTCAAGTGCAAGTGCAAAACATAAAAGCAAAAATAACTACAATGTTGTCAGTCAATAAAGAGGATTCAATAAAGATATTACAATTGCTATGTAGTGTCTTATAAAAAACTCTATTGAAAGAAAGATATTACAATAGGAATGATAACCAAACTATTGAAGACATCGCCGCTCAGCAAGAACAAGTAGGCGAAGCAATTTGTACCATCGTTCGGAATTACAACAAAGATAGTGCCCCTAGGAAAACTCTAGATTACCTGAACAAGAAAAAGGGCAATAAGAGCCTTTGTAGGAAGAATTTGACCAGAATGATTCGATTTTTAGAGAGAGATTCTCGGACTACATGGACCATCCTTACTTTCAAAAGGATTATTTTCAACTGGTACGAAAGGCAGCAGAACACAGGACTACTAATATACATCGACAAACTGCAGAATCTTCAAGAAGCAAGTAAAAATGCAGGGTAAAGCCAATACTTTCAAGGAAAAGCCTGCAGAGGATATCCATGGACTTGGTATTCAAACAGGTAATCAACAAGGTGCAGTTCCCAAAACCAAGAAGGGAATTTTTACAAATATAACATATTCAAATACAGAAAAGAAGCTAACCATACCAAGAGCGCAAATGAACAACAAGGCAAGATATCACTTGTTGATAAACATCTTAAAGAGATCATTAAGCAAGGTGCTTGAGCAATCGTCTTTAAATAAAAGTGAATAACTCCCAAATTAAAGCAAGAAGTTGATTTATCAAGTCTTAGGAATAGAAAAATTCCACATCATAAAATGTATCACAATTAAGCAACAAGCAGGCCAACTGATATCCTCAACCTATTTAATATCATAATGAAAATCAGAAGAATTAATTACCGAGACGAGAAAGAAATCGAAGGCATTAGTTAAAGAATTCAACACTTTACAAAAGATATTGAAGGAAGGAAACGTTGTTTTTTAATAAAGGCGGCAGTTGAGGACTCCACTCCAGTTTCTTAAATCAATAACTAAGATCATTATACAAAAAAATGTCATTCCCACGATGACCAGCATCCTTTTTTTTTTAATACAACGCACTCAAGAGTATAAAACCAGATCGTTCTATAATTCCATTGTCATCCAACACAAAAAGTGATCGTTTTATTTACAAATCTTTAAATTCTTAAAAACTACGAGTATGTCAATTTAAAAAAAAAAATCGTGCTAACGCAAACGTCTTCGCTGAAAAGTAAGATAATCCACTAACAAGCATGAAAAATTTAACGCAGCGGTACAATATATGCAAGGCAAAGCGATGCACAGCTCCCTATGGCCAGAAAATTTTACTTGAGCTGGAAGATTGCACAGTCTACCTGCCGAGTTGCCCAATTTGGAATTGGAGGTCTTGGCGCCCTACGAGCAGTCATTCAAACTGGATTTCCATGAATGAAATCAGTATCAGTGTTCGGTCATCCACCGTTGACCCATCAATATGCCATCAGTGCTTCGACAGCATAATGTACCCTACTACTTGGTACATCTCTCCACCCGCCATCAATCCAGCCATATAGGACACATTCCATACTGCCTAGTACTATGCGCAGTACACTGACCATCGAATTGCGACACAATTTGATGCCACCATTGGACATATACCTATAGCTATAGGTGATATCGTCGCTACCGTCGCGTCGGCAGCCACCACCCAGCAACCTAGCAGATACACACTCACCCACAGTACTATGACTCGCCATCGTATCGCCTCTCATCGGATACCAGATACATTTAGCATACCAGGGGTATGGCTAAGGCGACTGAGTGTGTCGCCCACTCATCGACTGGACTACGGACACCAGATACTTCGCGTCGCCGAAGGGTCGTTGCTGACCTACATAATGCAGTAGCATTGGAAGCTACCAATGCATTTCTTGGAAGACATCAAGCATTTGACTGATTTGGATGTCGCTCCCACGGATTGCACTCATTGTTGCTGGGGTCGGCACATTCTTTCTTGTGTGTCGATGGGTATCCAAGGCATGGGCCTGGTACCAAATACTGGACTCGCTGAACCTGTGGGCGTTCTGGTGACGCTGCACTTCTGATCATGGGACTGGTGGTGGCTTGGGCGCAGACTTGGTGTGTGACAGTGCAGTTGTTTTCTACATCTTCAACAGACAGTGTTGGTCTTTAAATCAAGTGTTCTCTTTAATCTTCAACAGATACAATTCTTGTTCATTGGATCTTCTACAGATTTCCCTTTTTTAAGAATAAATAAACTATTGTAAACTACTCTTGTGTGTTCGGCAAAGTGCCCTTTTTTCCGGAATTTACAGATCGGTTGCACGCATTAGAACTCCCGCCCGACTAACTCTAAGACTCGGAAGACTAAAAGACGTGCAGTACCAGAAGTTTTTGGAGGCTCACGATGCGACGATCCCAGACGACGAGGAATATGACCTCAAGGGTCATGATGCTCTACTGGCTGCTATGGACCAGATCTATGATGAAGCGTCCATAGTGTTGGCACGTGCCCTAGCAGCTCTTGACACGATCGTCAACCCAGTACAACCGATGACGACCGCAACTACTGCTCCCCCTAAGGTCGAGATGAAGTTGGACCTAGTCCAAATCCCGAGCTTCGATGGGAATCTCACCAATTGGTTGGCGTTTCGAGAGGCTTTTGAGAGTCTCATCCACAATACGGATCTACCTGAGGCATACAAGCTTCAAAAGCTTAGAACTGCCGTATTGCCCATCCACGTCAGACTTGTGGGCAACATATACTCAGGAGGGTATGAGGAGTTGTGGTGGGAGTTGAAAGACCGCTACGATAATCGGAAACTCCTCTCTGAAACACATGTGGCTCGGCTGTTCAACATGAAGCTGGGCCCCTATTATGTAAAACGAAACGAACGGCAAGAAAACGATAATCACGAAAACGATAGTCACGACATACCCCGATTATGTTAAACGATAATGGACCCTTGAAAATGTTGCCAGCTGAAACAAAAAACATTTTTTGTACAACCACATCTAACTTCACGCAAGTGCTGGTTGCGTATTAATCGGAAAAATCCCTTCAATCAATCAGAAAATTCCTTTTTTAAGCTTTTCACTAAATTGTAATATATCCTTCTCTAATTTTTTCACAAATGTTAAAATCTTCACTTGTGTGAATATAAGTATTTCAAATTGTTTTAGAATAGTCATATCTTTTTATTGTGTAAAAGCTTTAGCTTTTGGGTATCAATTGACCAAAGGGTATGAAAGTGATCAGTTTTTAGCTATTTATTTGTGATTTAAGAATGAAATACGTTTGTTTTCATTATTATTTCTTTGTTTGACTAAGAAAGTGAAACGTTTTAATCTTTTTAAAATTTTGTTGGTTATCTTTCGTATTGAATCTAAAGATAACAAAATTTCTTAAACACAAAAATTCCCACAGAAAGGGATTTTTTCTATTAACCTCTCAGCACTGTCTACGGCTATTAAGAGCTGTCAAAAAGTAAATAAATTTTAAGTTTATATTTGCAGTGATTTGTTTACTTGTTTTAATAGTGAAAATAAATTCAACAGAAGAAAAAAATCATATACAAGAAGTTAGAAATGCATTAGCTTCAATTTCAAAATTAACTTGTACCGGTTTGCTTTCGTTTGGATTGCTGAATTTTCATTTATTTTATTTTTTGTTGGTGGCATATTTGCATTTAAATAAAAATGTTTTTATTGTTTTAAAAAGTGTATAATTTTTTCCTTTTGATTATAGATTAGATTAAAGATACAGTGAAAAATACAGAAAGACAAATATTTATAGCGTTGAAATCAAAACGAAAGCTATACTAGAGCCAATGGCCAGTCGTAGAAGAATACGAGTATCGTTTTTACGTTAACGATTATCGTTTTACGTAATCGCAATTAAACGATTACGCGGTATTTTGAACGATAATCGTATTACGTAATAAGGGCCCTGGCTACCGAGGACTCGCCAAAGGCTATCTTACAGATCGTGGACACGGTACAGGAGTCCATGCGAGCCCTCAGAGTGATGGACTTCCCAGTGGACGGCTGGGATGCGTTTATGGTGCCATGGGTAGCTGCAAAGCTACCCCCGATCACGAAGCAAGCGTGGTGTATGTTTTGCCCGCCAAAAACCATTCTAACCCTCAAGAGTCTCTTAGACTATCTGCAACAGAGGGCGCATAGTCTCGCCTCGGAGATTGTACGACCATCCACATCGGGCCAGCATCATCGTTCATCCACAGTGGGCCCACAAGCGGCAAGGGTGACTCGGCCGATGGCGGCTAGGGCGCATGTGGTTGCAGCGCAGTCAACGGCGTGTGCTCATTGTAAGGCACATCACCGGCTTCTGCAGTGCCCGAAGTTCAGTGCGCTCAACTCGTTTGACAAGTATCGGATTGTTCGCGAGAAAAAGTTGTGCTACAACTGTTTGAAAGCTGGGCATAACTTAACAGATTGCCCATCTCCAACATCCTGCCGTCGATGCAACCGCCGACACAACACCGTGTTATGCAGTGCGGAAGTGTCACCACCGAAGACCACCACGGACCCTGCACCTAACCCACCCACAGCTTTAGCCGCTACTAGTGGTGCAGGCCCTTCGAATTGGGAGTTCTTCCAGGATAGGCCACATGGTCCTCCCGATATCTTCTCAGACAACTCGAATTGACTCTTCAGTCAAGGCAACACCACCGTTTTGCTTGCCACAGCGCTCGTTTATGCTTACGGTGGTTCAAAAGAGCGGTATTTGGTCCGCGCTCTATGCGATCTTGGTTCGCAGGTAAGTTTTGTGAAACAAGACTTAGTCGACAACCTCCATCTTTCCAGACAACCATTGAAAGTTGCGATAGGAGGCATTGGAGCCTCAAGAGAGACACAAGTACGAGAGATAGCGACGTTGACACTTGGGTCAACTAGATCACGGTTCACCTTTACCATCAAAGCTTTGGTAATCCCGAATATTACATCCATCCTTCCGGACACTCATGTAGATGTGTCACAGTGGACACACATCACCGGCCTACCCTTGGCAGACAGACATTTTGGCACACCTGGAGCCATTAGTATACTACTAGGAGCAGATGTGTGGGGCTATCTAGTTCAGAGTGAGGTCGTTCATGGAAGACCTCAAGAACCCCATGCACAGAGAACGCGCCTCGGCTGGGTAGTTTTTGGTCCAGCTACCACTCGGCAAGGCCGAACCGCAGTTCGAGCGTTACATTCTCAGATGACAGAGGACCAGGCGGCAGCTGATTATACTTTGGAGGAGCTGGTCAAGAACTTCTGGAAACTAGAGGAAGTCCCCATCAATGAGTCCAGAGAGGACGAATGCAGTCGCCATTACCTAGCAACTCACTATAGACAACCAGATGGAAGGTACGTCATACAGATCCCGTTTCGATGCGATGCTCCAGCACTAGGCGATTCCTATCGATCGGCTCTACGACAATTTTACAACTTAGAGCGGCGATTACACACCCAACCGGATCTTCGCGAGAAGTACATCGCCTTCATGCGCGAGTACGAAGGACTTGGACATATGGAACGGGTCGGTCAACACGGCGACCACCCTAATTGCTACTACATACCTCACCATGCGGTTACTGCCAAATTCCGCGTGGTATTCAATGCTTCCGCCAAGACGACAACAGGTCTCTCACTCAACGATGCTCAGTTAGTGGGCCCTACCATTCAAGATTCACTAGTTAACGTGATCTTTCGCTTCCGACGGTACCGGATAGCCCTCACGACAGATGTGGAGAAGATGTTCCGCCAAATCCTAGTTTCACCCGAACATCGCAACTACCAGCGGATTCTTTGGAGAGAATCACCGTCAGACGAGCTAGCAGTCTTTCGGTTAACTACAGTCACATATGGGATGGCATCGAGTCCATACACCTCTGTAAGGTCAATGCTGCAGTGTGCTCATGATAATCACCAGCTGATTTGAGACCCTAGACGTGCACGAGTGGCAAAGCAGACGATCGAGAAGTCTTTCTATGTTGATGACCTGCTTACAAGCTGTAACAATGGTACAGAGGCAGTCGAACTCGCAGCAGACATTGATAAAGTGCTCAGAGCAGGGCACTTCCAGTTGCGCAAATGGAACTCCAACAGCGCAAAGGTAGTATCTCATTTGTCTAACAATATTTCCCCTTCTTCTTCTTCCACAGAGCTTGTCATCGAACCCCCGAACGCCACAGTCCTTGGTTTGCGTTGGGATCTGACAGCTGACGAGCTCTTCTTCTTGGTGGAATTGGGCGCAACAGGCCCCCCGCCTACTTAGAGACAAGTACTGAGTGAGGTGGCTCAGCTGTTTTACCCTACCGGTCTTCTTGCTCCAGTTGTCATTGTGGGGAAAATGTTTACCCAGACACTATGGTCAGCAGGTATCACTTGGGATACCCCTCTTCCGACAGATCTCCTAACTCACTGGACAAGATTTCGAGATGGACTCTCCACGCTCAATCGAGTCAGAGTCCCACGTTGGTTAGGCATGCACAGCCAGGTTCTCACCACCATTCATGGTTTCTGTGATGCCAGCTCCCGAGCGTATGCAGCCATAATTTACTTGAAGACAACCTATCCAGATGGTCGAGACCAGATTACCCTGTTGACTGCCCGCACGAAAGTAGCACCACTCAAGGGCGCTACCATACCCCGTTTGGAACTGTGTGCTGCACATCTTCTATCCATCACTCTGGACAACGTCCGTGACGCCTTGGGGCTAAGAAGATCACCGTACCATACGTGGCAAACCGAGTCAGGCAAATTCAAGAGCTGACTTCTCCGGATCATTGGGGCCATGTACGCTCTGCCCAGAACCCCGCAGATTGTGCAAGCCGAGGCATTGGGGCTTCCGAACTACTTCAACATTCACTATGGTGGCAAGGGCCAGCTTGGTTATCTACTGGACAGATTCCTCCCCGCCCAGCCGGGCAGTTAAATGAGCATGAGATGGCTCGTGTTCAAGAAGAGACAAGAGTCACCGTCGTGGCAGCCGTGGCCACCACACCTGTTGAAATCACCACTAGACGAGCCGATGGCGTGATGATTCCCTTAACGGAAAGATTCAGCAGATTCCTGAAGCTACTCCACACATAAGCCTACATGTTGAGGTGGCTGAAGCCATTTCGCCACCTACTGAAGAAGTCCGTTGTTGGAGCGGATGAGCTCGATCATGCACTAGAACGACTGATCAGCATCGAGCAAGCTAGCACTTTTCCTCGAGAGATACAGCAGATTCGGGACCGGGTCCCATTGGCAGGTTCCAGCACTCTACTCTCGCTCAACCCTTACCTAGACACTCGAGGGATTCTACGAGTCGGAGGGCGGCTCGTGAATGCAGATCTTCCACATGAACAACGATTTCCAATCATCCTTCCGAAAGCCACCCCCTTGGTACATCTATTGGTCAGTCATACTCATGAGACCACAATGCATGGTGGAACCCAACTAATGCTACAGACGCTTCGCAGAAAATATTGGATCATACATGGCCGACAGACTGTCAGAACATTCGTTCATAAGTGTGTTACTTGCCGGCGCCATCGTGGAACCTTGATCCGACAACAGATGGCCCCACTTCCTTCCTGCCGTGTGAATGCCGCCCGGCCATTTTTATCGTCAGGAGTAGACTACTGCGGACCGTTTACTCTACGAGTTGGTACGCCCAGATCCCGCACCACTGTCAAGGGATATCTGGCGATCTTCATCTGTATGTCAACGAAGGCTGTTCATATAGAGGTAATAGAAGATCTCACATCTCAGGCGTTCATTGCCGCCTTCATCCGCTTTGTCAGCAGGCGAGGTCCCTGCCCAGATCTTTATAGCGATAATGGTACCGCATTCGTGGGAGCAAACCGGCTCATGAAAGAAGACCTGAAGTTGTTCCAGTCGGAGAATAACCAGCAAATACTGGCGAATGCCGGGACACGGTGGCACTTTATCACTCCTGGTGCTCCACACCAAGGTGGCTTATGGGAAGCGGCCGTGAAGTCCACCAAGCACCACCTTACCAGACTAATTGGTACTCAGACACTTTGGTACCACCAACTTCATACGTTGGCAACTCGGATCGAGGCCATTTTGAATTCCAGACCCTTGATCCCACTACATGACGATCCAGACGATAAGCTGGCACTGACTCCAGGCGATTTCCTGATCGGATCACCACTCATCGCTGTGCCAGAACTCCAGATGGACAACATCCCCCTCAACCGATTGAAACAGTATCAATGGATACGGAAAGTGTTTCAGGACTTTTGGAAGCGGTGGAGTGACGAGTACTTGGCAACACTCCAGACCCGCAACAAGTGGGAAAGGCGAGAAACAAACATCCAACCGAAATGTCACCCTGTACACCGCATCCGGCGATTGCTGCCGCCCCGTGCAGAAGCTTTGTCGACTGATTGAAGCTGCATAAATCCTTCGGATCTTTCCTACCTGCAGAATTCTGTCCAAAAACAAAAACATCACATCACATTTCGAACCAGGGGTTCGACCGGGCAGGATGTTCGGTCATCCAACGTTGACCCATCAATATGCCATCAGTGCTTCGACAGCATAATGTACCCTACTACTTGGTACATCTCTCCACCCGCCATCAATCCAGCCATATAGGACACATTCCATACTGCCTAGTACTATGCGCAGTACACTGACCATCGAATTGCGACACAATTTGATGCCACCATTGGACATATACCTATAGCTATAGGTGATATCGTCGCTACCGTCGCGTCGGCAGCCACCACCCAGCAACCTAGCAGATACACACTCACCCACAGTACTATGACTCGCCATCGTATCGCTTCTCATCGGATACCAGATACATTTAGCATACCAGGGGTATGGCTAAGGCGACTGAGTGTGTCGCCCACTCATCGACTGGACTACGGACACCAGATACTTCGCGTCGCCGAAGGGTCGTTGCTGACCTACATAATGCAGTAAATAAATGCAGTAGCATTGGAAGCTACCAATGCATTTCTTGGAAGACATCAAGCATTTGATTGATTTGGATGTCGCTCCCACGGATTGCACTCATTGTTGCTGGGGTCGGCACATTCTTTCTTGTGTGTCGATGGGTATCCAAGGCATGGGCCTGGTACCAAATACTGGACTCGCTGAACCTGTGGGCGTTCTGGTGACGCTGCACTTCTGATCATGGGATTGGTGGTGGCTTGGGCGCAGACTTGGACTGTGACAGTGCAGTTGTTTTCTACATCTTCAACAGACAGTGTTGGTCTTTAAATCAAGTGTTCTCTTTAATCTTCAACAGATACAATTCTTGTTCATTGGATCTTCTACAGATTTCCCTTTTTTAAGAATAAATAAACTATTGTAAACTACTCTTGTGTGTTCGGCAAAGTGCCCTTTTTTCCGGAATTTACAGATCGGTTGCACACATTAGAACTCCCGCCCCACTAACTCTAAGACTCGGAAGACTAAATCCCCGACAATCAGTAAGACATCGCCGAGTTGCCAAATTTGGCATTGGAGTCCTTGGAGCCATACGTGCAGTCATTCAAACTGGATTTCTATGAATGAAATCAGTATCAGCAACATCAACAACAACTACAGCAACGAAAGAACATCAAGAGTTACAACAGCTGCCAAAAGAAAAAGTGGAGGTAAATCAACCCACAATAAGCAAGAAAAGAAAATTTAGAACAATTTGAGATTTCCAACACACAAAAGCATGTTTTTTATGATTCTTTGTATTAAATACAATGTTTTTTTTTAATATTTACTCAATGAGTCCTATTTTTTATATTATTTATTTGGTTGTTTTGGTTTTTTTTTTTAACATCGTCGTTCATTTTTCTTTTGTTTTTTTTTTGTTCATATGCTTAATCTTTAAGCTTTTCATTATATTTATTTTCTCATAGTAACTTTTCCTAACGAGTTCTAGAAAAAATATTGTATAAAAAGTGTTTAAAATACATTACAGTAAATAATTATTTAAAAAAACTAGTTTTAACTGAAATTGTAACGAGTGGATTACACCGAAGAAGCTATTTTATTGTTTTTACTAATCATTTAATAACAATTACTCTTTTGAATTACATTTTCATAAATATACAATGTACACACGAATATATTTTCATTTTCATTATTAATAAAATATTAAATAAGATTTTATGAATTATTTAAATTTGCATTGTATAAATAAATCATTGACTCATTGTCACTTAACGAAGAAATCTACTAATAGCAGCTAAGAGTAAAATATGTTTAGAATCAAGTCAATTAGAAGCTAATGATCTTTGGTATGCATTTTTAAATTCATTCTAATTCGAGTCATTGAACAATAAAGTTGTCTCCTCAAATTCAATCGAATTCAACCAAAGTCTTTTTTTATTTGGAAATAATTATTGTCAGGACACTTGAATCTTCGGGGCTCTGGTGGGTGATAATTGTCTAAAAAAAATCAATTTTTTCATAAAACTCGTTCGAGGACTATTGCGGAAGACATTAAACTGTCTCTAATGGACCGATCATTAAAACAACTATAATAACAAGACGAAAATAATAGCTGAAAACTAACTGAAGAATCCTCTTCACTACAAAATGAATTTTGCTTTCTTATTGTTTTATTGGTTTGGATTTTTTCGACATTATAATTTTTTTCTGTTTGTTATTTTTTCTAGCGAATCCAGATAATCAGTAACTTGGAGTCACGAGTAAGGCGGTTTGACGTTAAGGGTAAAAAAATCCATTTCAGGATTAGAACCATTCCAGAGGGAGAAGAACCAACGTCATGGATCAGAGAAGCAGTAATCGACGTGTTTAAACATGCTCTAACTGGCATCAGCGCTAAGCCCTTCAGATAAAGTAGGAATTACCTTCTGCGGGAAGAGTTTTGCTGCTGAAAGAGGATAAGTTTTAAGGATTGTGCTAACGTGAAAATCTTTCAGAGCAATTCGGAAGGTTTGAGCACCGATGATTTTTCTCTTACTATAACGTCGGTTAAGCTCCCTATAGGAATAGGAATAGTCCAAAGTACAAAGAACAATACATTCGCTGAAGAATTAATGAAATGACAAGAAATAATAAACATAAGAAATAAATAACAATTTATGCTTGCCTCATGCTTTAGTTGTGGGCAAAGTATATGTCGACAAGGAAAACTACCTTAAGGAAAAAGCCAGACGTGACATTGGAAAAATTCAAACCCAAAGAGCCCTTTAGCAAATAGATGATGTACACAGAAGTGTACCGACTAAAGGTTGTGGGATTCCGGAGTTAAGAGTATTCCAACACCATTAAAGGGAATATAAGGTGACTTTATACGAGTAGGTATGGGTCAAAGGGCCAGAAGGTGATATTGAAGGATCAAGATGCTGAGGAATAAATTTACTATATTAATACAATCATTTTAATGTTAAAACGTCGTTAACTACCGCATTTTGTTGTGGCTATTATTGCGCAGATTGTCATGTTCCATACTATACAAAAAGTCAGCATAAATGTCAATATCGATACAAAATCGGCTTCAATGATATAGTTTTGTTATTAATACTCATTTATAACTTAGAAATAATCCACTCCAACAAGTGCCTTGTTTGAGAAAACTCTATAGGTATAGACTCTTCTTTCTATATAGATACCTATTAAACTTTAAAAATGAATGAAACTATCCTGAATGATCTAATAAAAATAAAAAATGTGCTAAAAAATAAATATTTAGAACTGAAAACGGGTGAAATAATACGAGACACTGAGTTGGAAAATACTTTCAAGCCTATTGTTGAGTTGTTAAAAAAATTGGTTGAAAATGTTGAAAGAGACAACAAGCAAAAACCTTATGAAGAAAAAATTGAAACTAAATTAATTAAACGACGTAAACTTAATTTCAAACCATTAAAGAAAAAGGAGGGAGCCGAAATATTCGACTCACCAATACTTGAATTAGAAAGCCGAGATAATGGTTTGTTGTTTAGAACTAATTCTAAAGAAAAAACCTCGTAAACAGATATATATATACCAGGAATGACTTCGAGAAATATGGTAGGATTTTACAAAAAAAATAGTGCCCATATGCGTAACCATAACGATACTTTACGGATCAACAGTAATAGAGGTTTAAAGTTTACGCAAATAATAAAGAATCTTGTTGTTCTTTAATTGAATTCAATAATGAAAATAAAAAAAAACCGGTAGATCTTATTCTGAAATTGCTGAATTGAAGTACACAAATTAAAATATTGAATACGTTTACTGAATGATCCAGTAAACTTGTTAATAGACTAAAACTCTTAATACATCTAAAAATGCTGGCAACAACAACCATTCAAATGAAATTAGTTCTTGCTAAAGGATGAGATAGTTCGGCACATTAACGGCATAGAACCTCAATTATGCCTCAGCGTCATTGAAAATTTGGAGGTGTGCCGCCGAGGTGGCTATTTGGCCAATATTTTATTCCATACATAATTGAACCATACCAATATTATCATAATAAAAAGAAATGACAGTAATTTCCTAAATATTTTGTGTTTTATTTAAAATCAACATCGGCTCTTAAAATTTAACCACCCTTTATAAGTGGGAATGGGACGAACGTGACTAGTTTATACACAAGAATGCAGACAATATACAAGAGAACGCACACAGATCACACAAGACGACGGCGACATACAAAGAACGAGACGAACGACGAAACACAAAACTCAAAAGAAATCAAGTTAGCTCTAGATCGACTGCCAGAAAAAACAGACCTTCGTTCCTTCCTTTCTTTTTTTTAATTATTGAATTTATTTTTCATGCCTAATTAATGTTAAAAAAATAAGAATATCTAATAAATTACATTACATTACTATTGAAATTGTATGTCCGCGTCTTATTCAAATAAAAGACAAGTTGAGAAGATATCGGAAAAGAAGAAAAAGAAAAACTATTTCTGTGGAGCACTAACCTCACATATATTAATATTATATATCATCCCCTGATTGCAAGAACTATTCAACTCAATTTTATATTTAAATAAAATGCACATTGGCAAAAACGGTATTATTATCTACAGTTTTAAAGACTTTTTGTCTAATATTTTTCTATCACAGACAAATATAGGATATTTGTGAAGTTTCAGGAACATACAAATTAGGCATTCCATCGCTCTCCAGTAGCTATGTTTCTTTAAAGGCTGCTATCTCCAAAATGTATTAAATTGAGTTACCTAGTTCTTGCAATCAGGTGACGATATAAACATCTTTCATAAACAATTTTCATAACATATAAACAATGAACGTCCCAACTAACATTTCAGCTTCGGTTCGGCCTAACTGAATAGGCTTTCTGATTTCCTTAAGACATTTGTAAAATTTCGTTAAGCATAAAAAGGAGAATATTATAGAACTTCGAAAGTGATTTTGGAAAATCTTCTTGGAGGCCCCGTGCGCAGATTTTTTAAAAGCTTCAAATTCTATACGATCAATAAGATGTTTTAACGAGCGATATTCGAAATCTTAGTGAAATTATGGTTTTGACAGCTTCAGAAATGTTTTTATAAAAGTAAACACGCAAGTGTAATAGAAAGTCTTATAATACCTATTAGAAGCCGACAATACAGCTCTTACAGAGGTTGTAGGAAAATGGGGGAAAAAATATAATTTTTTTTACTTTCAATTTCTTTTGAGTGATTTTTACCGCTTTTAATGTTTGTTAAACTTGAAACTATTATTTGTTTTCAATTATTTGTTAATTAATGAATTGGAAATAATTATAGAACACAAAGACTTTTCTTACCTGTCTAGGAATCGAACACGGAACTCCTGCGTAAGAGTCCATCACTCTACCCACTCAGCCATCTTAGATATAGAATGGAAGATGCAAAAACTTAATCAGTATTTTCCAGTCTTACATGCTGGCTCCACTAGACATGAACGATGTCCAACATCCAACCCACAATCCAATCAGCAAAACTGATTTGTATGGATATGTCACCGCACGGACATGGATTTTTGAGACTCCATTGTTTTTTTTTTAAACATGCTCATAATCCGACCATGACTCATGCCCAGTGGAGCCACCATGTTAATAACAAATTTGTAACCCGTTCACACGAAGAAACAAGATGTACAAGATTTTTTTTTTCAAATCGCTTGTTTATTATTGAAATTAAAATCTGAAGAGCTGAGTGGTTGATTTAAAATTCAATCGCCCAGTGCCTGAGGTTAAGTCTAAGCTTTTGATTTTTCAAAATTTCATCCTCGTCATCGCTTTCTTGAAAACATTAATCATTGAACTCGTGTGTTATCCCTCATAAAAGTTTCGCCTCTCATGCTGGTAGTGGGGTTCATATCTAAGTAGAGTATGAATATTTATATTTAAAATTATAAACAGACAAACAATGAAACACACTTAAATCTTCTGGCTCTGGAGATATTTGATTTATCGATGAAAGATTTATTAAATCTGAACTTTCTTGCCGTCACGTCGTTGTCTTTCATTTGCATTCTTTTGAAGATCTAAGTTACGAGCTCTCTGGAGCATTAAGGAACGTCTCACCGCAAGGGATCTATAATAATTTCCCGACTTTTTATTTTTTTCCACGAAGTAGACATATTTACACAAAAAAAAATTCACAAACAATTTATTCAATAAACGAAAATTTATCAATGACTTCATTTAAATGACTTTGACAGATTTGAGTCTCTTTAGAATAGACTGGCATTTTCTATTATGGTTCGCTAATAAAGTCTGAGAAGTCTCTGTGAAGTATTCGATAAGGCTTCCAGCAAATTGTAACCGAAACCTTTTGAAGACACAGTGATAGAAGCTTAAATTAAATTACTCTATACAATCTTTATACAGTGACAGCTTCATGTTTCTTCTTTAATGTTAATTAACAGAGGTCTATCCGAAACAAAGACGCTAGTCTCGTTTAATTTTCTATATCAAGCTTTCAAACAACTTTAAAGAAGCAGTTATTGAAATCATGACTTCTATTAGAAATTTATTTTTGATGAAAGCTTTATAGAAGCTTTATACATATCCAGACTTGCAGCATATCGATATTTCTAAGCTAATAGAAACTGAAATGTTAGTTGGGGTTGACAAGTTCGGTAGGAACTCCAAGCCTTCTCCCAAAATCAAAGGTCTTGTAGGTCCTCAAGGAATAGGATTGAAACTCCTACCATCCGGTGATTTTGATATAGACAATAGATATTTAAACAACTTGGGGACAAAACTAGTGCTCCCCCACCAAGCCGCTTCTCAAGAATATATTGATGATCAGAAACCCTTTAAAGAAAATAATATCAGGAAGCATATTGATTCTTCTGTGAATGAAATCATGTCAACTTTAAATAGAGAAACCATTATACTAAGAAACTACATCGACTCTTCTTTAAATGAAAAAATGGCCACTATTAACCGAGAAAACATGCATTTTTGTTCACCTTCAGAAAATCCTAAAGAATTAATGGATGATGACACGCATATTGATGAATAAATTAATTTCCTAGAGCACACTAAATGGATGATAAGCAAAGGAGTTGAGACTTGCAATTTTGATGAAGATAATAAATATTTTCAATGCTCATTCAAAAATAAATTATTTATTATTTACCTTAACAAACAACAACTTTAAAAATGGACTCAGAAATAATATTGAAAAGCATTTGTGATTTTTTAAAAACGAATCGCCTAGCAATTTTAGACTCAAAAGATTCAAAGACGCATTTTACACGGAATCAATCCATGGACATCATTATTCAAATTGTTGTTGGTCATCCGACCAATGTAGACTAGGACCGGATACCTGTGCCTGTTATGTTATTGATAACCGTTTAGTTATAATTAAGAAACTAATGTTATTATACAAAAGATTGGAATAAAAATATAAATACGAGTATATATGCATATACGTTATATGAGATCCTACTTGTGCGCCCCCACAAATACTTGACTTTAAATTCAATAATGATAACCAAAGATGATGCGATCGTAACAAACTGTAATGTAAAATGAATCGTTGCATCAGCCACAGTCAAACAAAGATTTGCTACATTAGCATTTAATTTATTTAAAAAGGGATCATTCGATCTCATTAAGTTCAGTAGTAGTTATATTTCAGTGTCACTTCGTATTCGTATAGCTAAAGATTTCCCCCTACCCAAGAAAAAGGGATCTGAGGCTTTAGACTAAATTAAAATAAATATTAAAATATTAAATCCAGTGTTTTTATAATCTGTTCTCCTGTGAGGAACAGATGAAATATTTTTTAATCAAAACGTAAATTAAAAATTATATATGTATATAAAATACTGCTTCTTATTTTTATTGAATTAACTTTCTATTAAAATGAGCAAGCGTAAGGTTGTTGAAGAGTTGCAAAAGGCAGCACGTACAAATTTAAAATGTCGTCATGATGTCATTAAGGGCCTTGATGATTTATGGCTGACTTGGTTGAGATGATACTTTACACTTTAATGGCCACTTTAAATCGACATTCTAGTAAGCTCTAACTAACATGTATTTTTATACATCCAAAATTACGATATTTAAACATCCTTTTAATTTATTTTATAGCAAATCCATCTTTCACCCCGCCTTGTTCAGAAACATGCCATCAGAAGTTACTGTAAATAAATTCGCAGATGTATCGCAAAAACGAAAAAAAGGAGGTAAGAAAAAGAATTTGTCAAATAAACACTTAAAAGAAAAAAAAATATCCTACCGAAAATAATTTTGGGTTAAGGTTACCCTTAACCGCGTAAAAAAAAGAAACAATAAGATAAAGCACATCTAGGAATTGTTTTTTTTTTTTTGTATTTTTTTGTAATAGGCTTAAAATAAATGAAACATAGCTGCAACAGGAAACGGTACCCAAAAAAACGCAGAAAACACATCAAAAACTACCAAAAATACGTCGAAAAGATTAAACAGAAAACAAAAAAAGAAAGAAACCCAACTGGCTAAGCAAATAACGTCACAGCATTGTGCATTTTAAAATTGTCCTTTTAATAGTAAAAGGCGATTTCTTATAAGAATCGTCAACGAAAGCGTCACTAAAGAGAGGGTGGACCAATGTGGATTCTAACACATCCTGCAAATCCATACTCTTCATCATTCAACTTCGTTTATCATGCTAAGTGGTAGCCTCTCCACCCATACACTAACGATAAATACTTCCACATTCCATCATAAAAGGTTCTCCTTTTTTATGGATGCAAGTGTTATTCCACGTAACAGACACAGAATGGAAAAGGAGACAGAATAGGGGTCTATCACTATCTACATATATAAACAAAAACAAAAGTTCCAGTTCGTCTTAAATTTGGTCGGCGCCGCAAGTGATCGTGATTTATGTATTTTTTTTTTGTTTATAAATAAGTTAATGGGGGCTATCGTGGATAAAGTTTCCCACGGATTCTCTCCCATCTTCTAGAATTGCAAACGCCAACAATTGTCCACTGTTCCTTGCAGGTTCAAATTTGGTCGATTAAAATGGTAGCCCAGTGGCCATGTAATATTCATTTTCGATGCCAATAAATTCCGAGAGAAATTGCGAACACAATTCACGTTCCCAGTTTCCGACAATGGGAAAAATTCCGTTGGAATTTTTATTCACGATAGCCCCCAATCTTTAATTTTTTAAAAACCTAAAGGTTCAATATTGAGTAAATATACAAAAAACAAGTAGTGAGAAAGAATTATTAAAAAAAAACGAAAAGAAAAAGAAAGAGAAAAAAATAAGAATGCATAAAATCATACGGTGATCTAATCAGTTTGGTGTGCTTTTCATGGGCAAAAGTAACTATGTGAGAAAACGAAGGTTTCCTAAGAACAAGAAGATTTGAAAAAAAAAAATAAAATTGTACTTAAAGATATAAATGTACATTTCAAAAGAAAAAAATATTGAAAAATGATAAGAAAAGAAAATTAAGTAATTTTGAAACGAAATTTAAGTTATGAAAAGAAAATTAAGTTATTTTAAGGCGAAATTTAAAGAATTAAAAAAAAAAAAGAAAATTATGTGATTTTGATAAGCGAAATTTAAGTAATTTAAAGAAAAGAAAATCCAGGGATTTTGATAAGCGAGATCTAAGTAATTTAAGGAGTTACGTCTGAGACTCCACCTGAAACCATAATCCCGTTTCCCCGAAAACTCCCCTTTGCCTAACGGCATATTAATAAATTCCTAACGGATTCCCACGCCATTTTTGCTAGCGCAGCAAAACCTATCCAGAACGGATACACCCCCTTTTCCCCTCCAGTCAACTAAACGTGCCGAAACCCGAAACCCTTTGTTATGAATTGTGGGAAAGTACAACCGATGCAAATCATAGTTTTAGATTTTAAGTTTGTACAGTTCAGTTCGTTTTAATATATCTTACAAGAAGGTGCAGCCTCGCTAAGACAGCGGCCTTCTGTTAGAATCTTTATAATATTATTAATAAATAAAAATAAATGTAAACTTTGTAAATAAAGAATAAAAAAACAAATAAAAAAAATAATAAAACAATTAATAAAAAAAAAGAAAAAGAAAACAATTAACGTTTTTTTTATTACGAACCGCAATTCCCGTACGTAAATAAGGAAAAGAAAGTTCAGTGGCATTGATAAATTTGAAATTTAGGTAAATTTAAAGAAGCAAAATTTAAAGAAAAGGAATTTGAGTGGTGAACTAATACTTTTGTTAATTGAGATCGGGATTTTGTTATTGTGAAACAATTCAACTACCTATTTTAATTATATACTCCAACAAGTAACCACATAACAAAACAGTAGGAAGAGGTGCATTTGAGACTGGGATCCTGATCGGAGGTAGTTAGAGTCGGTTAAACCGACATGAATATTTGAAAATTTGAAACAATGCAACGGACATTCCTGATATAGATATTTTGAAAAGGTAAAGTGATGTGACCCATGGTGGTGTTTTCATGAATATTTGAAAATTTGAAACAAAGCAACGGACATTCTTGAAATGGATATTTTGAAAAGGTAAATTGATGTGACCCATGGTGACCCCATTTATTTATGACATAATGGTTTGGTCGTAGCATTAAAATTGCTTTTGAAGAGCAACGCTCGTGTAGGAGTCTGGGTTGAATGGATCGAGTGTGTGTGTGGAAAAGGGCTTTGGTAGAATGCACTGAATGTCTTGTGCGGAAAAGGATGATGAAATGTGTAGGATATTTTGTGTTTTGTAGTGAATTTTATCTCGTGTACTGGTTGTCCTTTTTGGATGAAGTCTGAATGAAATTAGCGACCTTCTTAGGATGAAATGATGTGAGTACCATGGCAGAAAGTTGAGTAATGCAGAAATGGTCTCAGTTGAATTTTAAAACAATGAAACGGACATTATTCGTTAGTTTTGGTAACATAATTTGAAAAAGTGCAAGTTATGTGCATGTGTATTTTATTTTATCTCATGCGAGTGGTGTGGCGCCTGTTTTGTCTTTTAAGTTAGGTATCGATTTTGCCAAAATTTCTAATTGATGCCGATGGCTAAACCACGGTAGATCAAACTATAAAAGCAAATACTCTCTGAGGTTTTTCATTTAGTTAATTCTAAAACAACCAACCATCATGTCATTCATAAACAAAATAAAGACAGCCGTGATTGTGAGACCATCATCAACAACCAACCATCATGTCATTCGTAAACAAAATAAAGACAACCGTGAATGTGAGACCATCATCAACTACATCAACACCAAATAGAAAGCCTATATTAAGTTTGTCGAAACTTATACAGAAGCGAAATTTCCCCATCACGCACGCCAAGAGGTGCTTCACTAATTTTGGGGAGCAGATAATGGTGGAGCTGGAGGAGTACAAGATAAATATGATTGTCAAAGCTGAGATTTTTTACGTTTTTATTAATTTTGTTTTTGTTAGATATTCCTCACAAAAAGATGCAATACCCAACTGGATGATGACGACGTAAGAGACCTCAAAAATTGCTGCCTTGAGGTGGTCGAGCCGTATGGTGAGATGTCGTTCCATGTCGAATTTCACCTTAAAGAGGATGTGCAGCAGCGATTTTGAGACACGAATAAAGCGGTTCGATCTAAAAGGACGAAAAATTAATTTTAAAATTAATCCTGTTCCCCTTCATGAAGAACCAACTTCATGGATTAAAAGTGCAATAGCCGATATGCTTCTATTCGCCGTGAAAGGCCTGAATGATACAGATAAAGTGGGAATTTCATTTTGTGGAAAAAGTTTTTCCCATGAACCAGGGAGTGGCTGGATTAATTTCAAAACGTGTTCAGAGCTAAGTTTTGATGATGTATATAATATGATAAGCAAAATATTCCAGAGTAACTCTGAAGCAGTAAGTACGGATGACTTTTGCTTGGAGGTAACTTCTGTAAAAAAGCCAGCTGGGGAAGGAAACAGCAGAAAACCTTCAAATATGTATAACTCATTCGATGAAGAATGTGCAAAGCGCAGAGTAATAATTGTAATTAAAAACAATGACAATTTATGCCTGCCTCTGTTTGAAGAGCAGCGCTCGTGTAGGAGTCTAGGTTGAATGGATCGAGTGTGTGCGTGGAAAAGGGCTTAAATAGAATGCACTGAATGTCTTGTGCGGAAAAGGATGATGAAATGTGTAGAATATTTTGTGTTTTGTAGTGAATTTTATCTCGTGTACTGGTTGTCCTTTTTGGATGAAGTCTGAATGAAATTAACGACCTTCTTAGGATGAAATGATGTGAGTACCATGGCAGAAAGTTGAGTAATGCAGAAATGGTCTCAGTTGAATTTTAAAACAATGAAATGGACATTATTCGTTAGTTTTGGCGACATAATTTGTGGCGCCTGTTTTGTCTTTTAAGTTAGGTATCGATTTTGCCAAAATTTCAAATTGATGCCGATGGCTAAACCACGGTAAATCAAACTATAAAAGCAAATACTCGCTGAGGTTTTTCATTCAGTTAATTCTAAAACAACCAACCAACATGTCATTCATAAACAAAATAAAGACAGCCGTGATTGTGAGACCATCATCAACAACCAACCATCATGTCATTCATAAACAAAATAAAGACAGCCGTGATTGTGAGACCATCATCAACTACATCAACACCAAATAGAAAGCCTATATTAAGTTTGTCGAAACTTATACAGAAGCGAAAGTTCCCAATCACGCACGCTAAGAGGTGCTTCACTAATTTTGGGGAGCAGATAATGGTGGAGCTGGAGGAGTACAAGATAAATATGATTGTCAAAGCTGAGATTTTTCACATTTTTATTAATTTTGTTTTTGTAAGGTATTCATCCCAAAAAGATGCAATACCCAACTGGATGATGACGACGTAAGAGACCTCAAAAATTGCTGCCTTGAGGTGTTCGAGCCGTATGGTGAGATGTCGTTCCATGTCGAATTTCACCTTAAAGAGGATGTGCAGCAGCGATTTTGAGACACGAATAAAGCTGTTCGATCTAAAAGGACGAAAAATTAATTTTAAAATTAATCCTGTTCCCCTTCATGAAGAACCAACTTCATGGATTAAAAGTGCAACAGACGATATGCTTCTATTCGCCGTGAAAGGCCTGAATGATACAGATAAAGTGGGAATTTCATTTTGTGGAAAAAGTTTTTCCCATGAACCAGGGAGTGGCTGGATTAATTTCAAAACGTGTTCAGAGCTAAGTTTTGATGATGTATATAATATGATAAGCAAAATATTCCAGAGTAACTCTGAAGCAGTAAGTACGGATGACTTTTGCTTGGAGGTAACTTCTGTAAAAAAGCCAGCTGGGGAAGGAAACAGCAGAAAACCTTCAAATATGTATAACTCATTCGATGAAGAATGTGCAAAGCGCAGAGTAATAATTGTAATTAAAAACAATGACAATTTGTGCCTGCCTCTGTTTGAAGAGCAGCGCTCGTGTAGGAGTCTAGGTTGAATGGATCGAGTGTGTGCGTGGAAAAGGGCTTAGGTAGAATGCACTGAATGTCTTGTGCGGAAAAGGATGATGAAATGTGTAGAATATTTTGTGTTTTGTAGTGAATTTTTATCTCGTGTACTGGTTGTCCTTTTTGGATGAAGTCTGAATGAAATTAACGACCTTCTTAGGATGAAATGATGTGGGTACCATGGCAGAAAGTTGAGTAATGCAGAAATAGTCTCAGTTGAATTTTAAAACAATGAAACGGACATTATTCGTTAGTTTTGGCGACATAATTTGAAAAAGTGCAAGTTATGTGCATGTGTATTATTTTTTATCTCATGCGAGTGGTGTGGCGCCTGTTTTATCTTTTAAGTTAGGTATCGATTTTGCCAAAATTTCAAATTGATGCCGATGGCTAAACCACGGTAAATCAAACTATAAAAGCAAATACTCGCTGAGGTTTTTCATTCAGTTAATTCTAAAACAACCAACCATCATGTCATTCATAAACAAAATAAAGACAGCCGTGATTGTGAGACCATCATCAACAACCAACCATCATGTCATTCATAAACAAAATAAAGACAGCCGTGATTGTGAGACCATCATCAACTACATCAACACCAAATAGAAAGCCTATATTAAGTTTGTCGAAACTTATACAGAAGCGAAAGTTCCCAATCACGCACGCTAAGAGGTGCTTCACTAATTTTGGGGAGCAGATAATGGTGGAGCTGGAGGAGTACAAGATAAATATGATTGTCAAAGCTGAGATTTTTCACATTTTTATTAATTTTGTTTTTGTAAGGTATTCGTCACAAAAAGATGCAATACCCAACTGGATGATGACGACGTAAGAGACCTCAAAAATTGCTGCCTTGAGGTGGTCGAGCCGTATGGTGAGATGTCGTTCCATGTCGAATTTCACCTTAAAGAGGATGTGCAGCAGCGATTTTGAGACACGAATAAAGCTGTTCGATCTAAAAGGACGAAAAATTAATTTTAAAATTAATCCTGTTCCCCTTCATGAAGAACCAACTTCATGGATTAAAAGTGCAACAGACGATATGCTTCTATTCGCCGTGAAAGGCCTGAATGATACAGATAAAGTGGGAATTTCATTTTGTGGAAAAAGTTTTTCCCATGAACCAGGGAGTGGCTGGATTAATTTCAAAACGTGTTCAGAGCTAAGTTTTGATGATGTATATAATATGATAAGCAAAATATTCCAGAGTAACTCTGAAGCAGTAAGTACGGATGACTTTTGCTTGGAGGTAACTTCTGTAAAAAAGCCAGCTGGGGAAGGAAACAGCAGAAAACCTTCAAATATGTATAACTCATTCGATGAAGAATGTGCAAAGCGCAGAGTAATAATTGTAATTAAAAACAATGACAATTTGTGCCTGCCTCTGTTTGAAGAGCAGCGCTCGTGTAGGAGTCTAGGTTGAATGGATCGAGTGTGTGCGTGGAAAAGGGCTTAGGTAGAATGCACTGAATGTCTTGTGCGGAAAAGGATGATGAAATGTGTAGAATATTTTGTGTTTTGTAGTGAATTTTTATCTCGTGTACTGGTTGTCCTTTTTGGATGAAGTCTGAATGAAATTAACGACCTTCTTAGGATGAAATGATGTGGGTACCATGGCAGAAAGTTGAGTAATGCAGAAATAGTCTCAGTTGAATTTTAAAACAATGAAACGGACATTATTCGTTAGTTTTGGCGACATAATTTGAAAAAGTGCAAGTTATGTGCATGTGTATTTTATTTTATCTCATGCGAGTGGTGTGGCGCCTGTTTTGTCTTTTAAGTTAGGTATCGATTTTGCCAAAAATTCAAATTGATGCCGATGGCTAAACCACGGTAAATCAAACTATAAAAGCAAATACTCGCTGAGGTTTTTCATTCAGTTAATTCTAAAACAACCAACCAACATGTCATTCATAAACAAAATAAAGACAGCCGTGATTGTGAGACCATCATCAACAACCAACCATCATGTCATTCATAAACAAAATAAAGACAGCCGTGATTGTGAGACCATCATCAACTACATCAACACCAAATAGAAAGCCTATATTAAGTTTGTCGAAACTTATACAGAAGCGAAAGTTCCCAATCACGCACGCTAAGAGGTGCTTCACTAATTTTGGGGAGCAGATAATGGTGGAGCTGGAGGAGTACAAGATAAATATGATTGTCAAAGCTGAGATTTTTCACATTTTTATTAATTTTGTTTTTGTAAGGTATTCGTCACAAAAAGATGCAATACCCAACTGGATGATGACGACGTAAGAGACCTCAAAAATTGCTGCCTTGAGGTGGTCGAGCCGTATGGTGAGATGTCGTTCCATGTCGAATTTCACCTTAAAGAGGATGTGCAGCAGCGATTTTGAGACACGAATAAAGCGGTTCGATCTAAAAGGACGAAAAATTAATTTTAAAATTAATCCTGTTCCCCTTCATGAAGAACCAACTTCATGGATTAAAAGTGCAATAGACGATATGCTTCTATTCGCCGTGAAAGGCCTGAATGATACAGATAAAGTGGGAATTTCATTTTGTGGAAAAAGTTTTTCCCATGAACCAGGGAGTGGCTGGATTAATTTCAAAACGTGTTCAGAGCTAAGTTTTGATGATGTATATAATATGATAAGCAAAATATTCCAGAGTAACTCTGAAGCAGTAAGTACGGATGACTTTTGCTTGGAGGTAACTTCTGTAAAAAAGCCAGCTGGGGAAGGAAACAGCAGAAAACCTTCAAATATGTATAACTCATTCGATGAAGAATGTGCAAAGCGCAGAGTAATAATTGTAATTAAAAACAATGACAATTTATGCCTGCCTCTGTTTGAAGAGCAGCGCTCGTGTAGGAGTCTAGGTTGAATGGATCGAGTGTGTGCGTGGAAAAGGGCTTAGGTAGAATGCACTGAATGTCTTGTGCGGAAAAGGATGATGAAATGTGTAGAATATTTTGTGTTTTGTAGTGAATTTTTATCTCGTGTACTGGTTGTCCTTTTTGGATGAAGTCTGAATGAAATTAACGACCTTCTTAGGATGAAATGATGTGGGTACCATGGCAGAAAGTTGAGTAATGCAGAAATAGTCTCAGTTGAATTTTAAAACAATGAAACGGACATTATTCGTTAGTTTTGGCGACATAATTTGAAAAAGTGCAAGTTATGTGCATGTGTATTATTTTTTATCTCATGCGAGTGGTGTGGCGCCTGTTTTATCTTTTAAGTTAGGTATCGATTTTGCCAAAATTTCAAATTGATGCCGATGGCTAAACCACGGTAAATCAAACTATAAAAGCAAATACTCGCTGAGGTTTTTCATTCAGTTAATTCTAAAACAACCAACCATCATGTCATTCATAAACAAAATAAAGACAGCCGTGATTGTGAGACCATCATCAACAACCAACCATCATGTCATTCATAAACAAAATAAAGACAGCCGTGATTGTGAGACCATCATCAACTACATCAACACCAAATAGAAAGCCTATATTAAGTTTGTCGAAACTTATACAGAAGCGAAAGTTCCCAATCACGCACGCTAAGAGGTGCTTCACTAATTTTGGGGAGCAGATAATGGTGGAGCTGGAGGAGTACAAGATAAATATGATTGTCAAAGCTGAAATTTTTCACATTTTTATTAATTTTGTTTTTGTAAGGTATTCGTCACAAAAAGATGCAATACCCAACTGGATGATGACGACGTAAGAGACCTCAAAAATTGCTGCCTTGAGGTGGTCGAGCCGTATGGTGCGATGTCGTTCCATGTCGAATTTCACCTTAAAGAGGATGTGCAGCAGCGATTTTGAGACACGAATAAAGCTGTTCGATCTAAAAGGACGAAAAATTAATTTTAAAATTAATCCTGTTCCCCTTCATGAAGAACCAACTTCATGGATTAAAAGTGCAATAGACGATATGCTTCTATTCGCCGTGAAAGGCCTGAATGATACAGATAAAGTGGGAATTTCATTTTGTGGAAAAAGTTTTTCCCATGAACCAGGGAGTGGCTGAATTAATTTAAAAACGTGTTCAGAGCTAAGTTTTGATGATGTATATAATATGATAAGCAAAATATTTCAGAGTAACTCTGAAGCAGTAAGTACGGATGACTTTTGCTTGCTTGAAAAATGCTAGCTGGGGAAGGAAACAGCAGAGAACCTTCAAATATGTATAACTCATTCGATGAAGAATGTGCAAAGCGCAGAGGAATAATTGTAATTAAAAACAATGACAATTTATGCCTGCCTCGAGCTCTGGTTGTAGCAAAGGCATACACACACAAAGAATAGAATTTTGCCAAAATAAGAAGAGACACAGGTAAAATGTAGACGGAGAGAGCCTTAAAACTTTTGAATAATTCTTGAATCAATATACCAGTTGTGGAATTAATGAGTTGAAATTATTTCAAACTCTTTTAAAAAAGTACAAGATCACAGTGTACGAACACGGAACGAAGGGGCGCAAAATTATTTACGAGGGGATTTCAAATGACAACTCTGATAAAACAATTAATTTACTATATTACAAAAACCTTTACAATGTCATAACTTTGTTTGCTGTAGTTTTTACTGCGAAATTCGCCATGTACCGTACAACACGAAAAATGTTCATCATAAATGTCTTGGTCTTTGTACGCAATGCCAGAACTCTCCAAATTGTAAAGAAACTGAGAACAAAATTCTGTGTCAAGACTGTCATCGAAATTTTAAAGGAACAGATTGCTACGACAACCATAAAATGAGCGGCTCATCAGGAAAACAGTCTATCTGTGAGCAAATAAAAAGATGCCTTTCTTGTTTAAAATCCTACGGCGGAAGTCGACAGCATATTTGTGGCGAGTTCTTTTGCAAGAACTGTAAAAATCATGTCCCTGAAGATCATATGGGTTTCATTCTGCCTGATATGAGAAAACCCAATTTGAAAAATTTCTTGTATATATTCTATGATCTTGAAAGTCGCCAAGAAAAAGTAATCGGGGAGAAAACTTGGAACGAGGGAGATGGAGCAACAACAAAAGCATTCATTAAAAAATCTGAATCAAATTTGTGCGTGTTTCAAAAAAATGTAGTGAATGCGTGAAATGTTCTGACTTGCGGTTTTGTAAACATTGTAGGTAATTCTTCAATGAACGTTCTAGAAGGAAAAGACGTTATACCTAAATTTGTTCAACAAATACTCGAATATCGGAAATTTTTTAAAAACGTGATTGTAATTGCTCACAATGGCCAAGCGTATGACCATCAGTTCATTTTGAACTATTTTTTAGAAAAAATGCAACTAGCTCCGGAATTAATTATGCGAGGTACAAAGATAATATTGATGCAAATAGGAAATGTAAAATTTATTGACTTAATAATTACTTTCCTATGGCTTGTGTGGGAGTATCCAATGGATACCAAAATATTTCACAACAAAGAACAATATGAATCATTGCATCATCCGCAGTCAAACAAAGATTTGCTGCGTAAACATTTAATCTTTATAAAAAGGGATAATTCGATCTCATTTAGTTTAGTTCTATTTACGTGTCACTTCGTACAGCTGAAGATTTCTCCCCACCAGTGGTAAGGGATCGGAAGCTTTTATTACTTAAAAATAAATATTCTTTTATTAAAAATAAAAATTGTTTTTCATTTTGTTGTGTTAGCTAACGAGAACAGAAAAATATATTTTTTAATTAAAATTAAATATTTTAATAAAAATTATTATATTTTTTCTTTCTTATATCTTTCAATACACGCATTTCTTAAATAAATGCAAAACTGATGTCTTTGAACTAATTGAGGAATGTCTCAAAACTAAAGGAAGTGTCAAATTCAGGAGTGAACTGTTTGCTGAGTACGTAAAGTATTCAATATTGGCTGGAGGAAAAGAGCATGCAGATATAAGTATGAAATTATTTAAATCTCCAATTAGAATAGCTGTGGAAAGCAAAGGATATTGGGGAAATATTTTCAAATATGATGGAGTGCATTGACAATAAACGCGAAGAGTTCGAGTTCATAGACTTTGCTTTCTAGCAAACATATAGAAGTAAACATTAATGAATACAAGCCCTTGAGAGGCTCGAGCTATTTGAGACTGCCAAAATGCATCGAAGCAAAAAAAGCATGCGTAAACATCCACAATAATGATGTTTACTGCTTCAAATGGGCTATTATTTCTGCTATCCATCCAGCCAATGTAAATGCTCAGAGAACCAGCAATTATCCTATCGATAACATTAAAGAGGAAATTATATCTTTACCTAATGGCCTTAAACTTAATTTCTCTAAATTAGCCCCCTTAATGCTGAAAGATATAACGCTCTTCGAAACGAATAACCCCAGCATAAGTATTAACGTTTTCGGAATTGAACCAAAAAGTACGGGAGGAAATTACAAAGTTGTAGGCCCATTCTATGTTGCCAGGAGTGTGAAGGAAACCCACATCAACTTGCTCTAAATTGCTGAAAATGGCATCAGCCATCACATTTGGATAAAGAATGTATCGAGGTTGAATAGTAAGCAAGCCAATTTGGGGCATCATTCAATCCAAATATGCAACGTATGCTTATTAACTTTCAACATCATTAATGCTTTCGAGAAACATCAACGGGAGTGTAATAAAATAGTTACGACACTGCCAAATTAGGAAAATAAAATATTAAAGTTCGATCATCATTCAAGACCGATTGAGGTTCCCTTTACTATATATGTCGAGTTTGAATGAAATCTAGTAAACATTCAGTGTTGTCAACCGGACCTATCAACAACTTCGATTAAGCAACATGTCCCCATACCAGTGCCTTTAATGACTTTCTGGACAAAATATTCAAATATACCGGGAAGTCTATTTTTTCAGAAAAACATTAAACATTTTATTTATTTTTATTTTTTGTTTTATTATTATTTTAATTACAGGCGAAGATTGTGCTCAGGTATACGTCCATAATCTAATTGACGAATGCAAACGTATTCATAGAGAAAACTTGAGTCGACATACCCCAATGATTTATGGACCAAGAGATGCAGTTATATTCAGCAATGCCACCAGATGCTATATATGCAGTTATCCTTTTAACGGTTAAGACAAAGTTCGGGACCATTGCCACATCACCGGGAAACTTAGAGGTGCAGCGCATTCTGCATGTAATTTAAATTATAGGGTACCAAATTTCATCCCTATATTCTTTCATAATTTAACTGGTTGATGCTCATTTATTTATTAAAGAGCTGGGAAACATCAATGGCGATATCAAAATTATACCCTTAAACAAAGAAAAATATATTTCTATTTCTAAAATAATTGAAATAGATAACCTGGGGTAGCGATGAGAAGGATCTTGTTGAATTAAGATTTTTAGATTCTTTCAGATTGTTGCCCTTTAGCATAGATAATATTTCAAAAACTCTTGCTGAGGATGATGTACAAATTTTTTTTAAATTTTGTAAAAGTTATAAAAGATCTTTCGCGCTAATGACACGAAAGGGTGTCTTTTTTTACGACTATATAGATTCAATTGAGAAACTAACTGAAACGGAATTACCATCCATTTTAGCATTTAAAAATTCATTTCAAGAAACAGATTGTAGCCCAGATGATAATGATCATGCTAAAAATGTTTGGAATAATTTCAAATGCTCTCTTTTGGCACAGTATCTTGAAAAATTCCGCAATGACTCAAGGGTGACATAGGTCTAGATCCCTGCCACTACTTCACGTTGCCTGGTTTTTTATGGAGCGCTATTCTTAAGAAGAAAAATGTCAAACTAGAGCTACTTAGGGATATAAATATATTATAACTTTTTCGGTAAGGGTATAAGAGGAGGGTTGACCCAATGCAGTTTACGACACTGCAAGGCCAATAATAAGTGCATGCCAGAATATGCGAGAGGCAAACCTTGTGAATATTTAATGTACTTAGATGCAAATAACCTTTACGGTTGGGCCATGTCTGAGTTCCTCCCACATTCATGCTTTCAGTGGATTGATCCTCCGACAAATTTATCTTCAAAAGCAGAATGGTTGCTATCGAATAAAAACGTTGGCTACGTTTTAGAAGTTGATTTAGACTATCCGCAACATATTCATGATCAATATAACGTCAAATATATCAATAAATAAAAAACCAAAATATTTATTGCAGACTTACGAAATAAATTCAATTACATTTTACATTACAAAACATTGATATGGTATTGAGAATGGTTTAGTTCTGAAGAAAATTCATCGAGTAATACAATTCAAACAATCTCCATGGTTAAAATATATTGATCTCAATAATAGACTTTGAACAGCGACAAACATGTTTGTAAAGATCTGCGCAATAATGCTGTATTTGGGACAACCATGGACAATGTTGACAAGAGAAAGGATGTACGGATTGTCTGATTAGTCAACAATTCAAGTTATGGTAGACAGCTCGGTGCTCTGCTCGCTCTACGTGTTGAATTTGAATAAGTTAGATTATCCAATTTGCGTGATGTTCTGGGTAAGAAATAGGTCGATGCAGTTCAATTTAAAACAAAACAGAGACCAGCACCCATGTTCCGTAACTCAGGCGATAACTTTTCGCATCGTTAATAAATGAAGCAACTCATTCCTCAGTTATCGCCTCTGGAAAAAATCGGGTTTCTGTAACTGAGCGTGATAAGTTCAATTCCCAAACTATTCTGATTGGAATATCCATTGGAAGGCGATAAGTTAAACTGTCAATCTTCTGACACATCAAAATAAAAACAAAGAAAGTTGAAAGTTCTGAAATAATTCTGGAAAAGTTAAAATATATTTCTAAAAAGCTTATCAATTAAGAAGATAAAATAGTTATAACTATGTTTGCATTAATTTTATTGTCGGAAATGGACCAACGACGCAACAGGATGCGTATACATCGGCGAAGGCTACGGGGCAATACTAACCCATTTGAAATGCCGGAAGAGCGATTTCGGGAGTTGTACCGACTCGGGATGCAGCGTGCGTTCTCGTTGAAGAAATGCGTCCACATATGAGGCAGGGACAGAGGACGACCTTTATCCCATCCCTGTCCGTATCTGTACGGCACTGCATTTTTTTTCGTCTGGGTCCTACCAAAGGGACGTTGGGCAGGACTTCTCAGCAGCAATGAGCCAAACTATGGTGTCCCGCATTGTAGCCGAAGTATCCAAAATTCTTCAGGATAAGCTAGCGGGCAAGTGGATAAAATTCCCCAGAGAAGAGGAATACCCTCTCTTTTTGTAACACAAACGTGATGGTCCTCTCTTCGAAGACCCCAATGATACTTAAAATTGTATATACCAGAGAACACATACCAAATCAGAGTGACTAAGAAAATTCAATTACGAGGTCATATAAATGTGGTCTTGTGAATTTCAATTCAATAAAGATTAAATTTTTTTAAATACACATGCATTGAAACTTAGCTCTTCGTTAAATGCACGCAATGTTTTCTATGGCTGTTGAACAGGAAATTCGTTTGATTACTGTAAATGTAAAGAAGGGTAAAAATTCAATACATAGATGCCATCTGTAAACATCTAGCTTATAATGAGGATCATTTTATAAGATTTGATCAAGCTAAATCAATTTCCACTGAAAGATTTTCTCTACCAATATTAGTGTGCGAGTCAATTGAAATTCAAATTAACAAAAATTTCAATCGTGATCAAAGCTTTAATCTTTCTTCAGCATGGGATCCTCTTATTAACAAATTAAAGCATAACAAGATTACAGCTGAGAACAAAAACAAAAATAAAACAATCTGCCAGCTGATGTGATAAGATTTGCTTGCTCGGAACCACACATCAACAACAACAATCACTGCAATCGCAACAAGTATCAGCTCAGTTGCAAGCACAAACAACACATCAGTATAATCTCCGCACACGAAATTGAAAAGAGAAAAACCAACAACCACCCACAAGCCGTCAGTTATCCCGTGACCACGACAGGTGTAACCCTATCGAAATGTTGGGAAATTATCTTTTTAATCGGTTGATTAAAATAACCTAAGTGCATTAACTGAATACTGTTATGCCCCAACCTCTACCATCCCTTCACATCTCTTACATACATCTACAGCAATCATATATCCACTTCAACGAGATACTCTATGTAATTCAAATTCCGTTTTCATTAATTCTTAGGCACTTAAAATATGCTTTTCCTTAATTCAATGGAAAGAATTAATCTAAACAAATAAACAAGCATCATGTGCGATCATGAGCACAAAAAGATATTACGCGACATCGACCCAAATCGATTGACACTTCTTGTTTACAGTACAATTCCCAATTCCCATTCCCATCAATATATATACATAACTTTGTACATTTTAAAAGATACATACGTGCATCTCTGGATGATGAGATGACTGTAGGCATTAATGAATAATTTGGTTTAGTTTTAAGTCATTTCAAATCCATCTCTTCAACAACAAGAACTTAGCTCGTGAAAGAATTCAATAATAAAATACAATTTCTAAATCTTAAAAAATATATAGTTTCTTTTAATAAGTGGCAGAACAGCTCGTGAAATAATTCAATAATAAAATACAATTTCTAAATCTGAAAAAATATAAAGTTTCTTTTAATAAGTGGCAGAACAATACAAAGGAGAAGGGATATGCTCTCCGTGCGGGTGGGGCTGGTGCCAAAGACCTTCTCGACGAAAATGATAAAATCATACTGGCCATTGTAGGAGAGGAGGTTTGTAATTGCTGGTGCCAAAGACCTTCTCGACAAAAATGATAAAATCATACTGGCCATTGTATGAGAGGAGGTTTGTAATTGCTGGTGCCAAAGACCTTCTCGACGAAAATGATAAAATCATACTGGCCATTGTAGGAGAGGAGGTTTGTAATTGCTGGTGCCAAAGACCTTCTCGACGAAAATGATAAAATCATGCTGGCCATTGTAGGAGAGGAGGTTTGTAATTGCTGGCGCAAAAGACCTTCTCGACAAAAATGATAAAATCATACTGGCCATTGTATGAGAGGAGGTTTGTAATTGCTGGTGCCAAATACCTTTTCGACGAAAATGATAAAATCATACTGGCCATTGTAGGAGAGGAGGTTTGTAATTGCTGGTGCAAAATACCTTCTCGACGAAAATGATAAAATCATACTGGCCATTGTAGGAGAGGAGGTTTGTAATTGCTGGTGCCAAATACCTTCTCGACGAAAATGATAAAATCATACTGGCCATTGTAGGAAAGGAGGTTCGTAATTGCTGGTGCCAAATACCTTCTCGACGAAAATGATAAAATCATACTGGCCATTGTAGGAGAGGAGGTTTATAATTGCTGGCGCCAAAGACCTTCTCGACGAAAATGATAAAATCATACTGGCCATTGTAGGAGAGGAGGTTTGTAATTGCTGGTGCCAAAGACCTTCTCGACGAAAATGATAAAATCATACTGGCCATTGTAGGAGAGGAGGTGTGTAATTGTTTGTTTATGTCTGTACTTCCCAAAACTACAAATTTCTAAGAATTTTATTACAATTTTATTTTTTATATGAACGGTGACTGTGACATAACTTTGGGCTAAATTCGTAGAAATTCATAGTTTTTGAAAGTATACGTACAGACATTTTGCAATGCTGCCTATGAAAAATCATTTAATTTTTCTTTTCTTGTTAGGTAACATTCGGGACTGGTTTTGAACAATCGAATGGCGACGAGAACGATAGCGGACCAAGTCCACAGCAACCAATGTTGGCCCAGCTCCAACCGCAGCCATCATCCAGCGGTGCAGCCTTACGCCAAAACGGAGTCGGTGCAGTTCCCTAAAGGACAAGTTGTTAGACGTAACCTACTACCTGAAGACACTAGAATGCAGAGAAAAGGAAATTATGCTGAATTTATCTCCATCAAAATTCACCACGGACTTGGGTTACAAACGTGCGTAGGTACGTAGGTGTGTATGTGCATTTCATGTTTCTTATAAAAATGTTTTTTTTTGTTTTCTAAGTAACTAATTTCACTTTCTTCCAGATTCGTCGGGGCTTCGTAGATTATTTGTTACCCTTCAGCCTTTATTCAACTAAACCCTCATTCAGGGATAAGCAAACAATTTGTCACAAGGGAATGTTTCTCAAATCTCAACTCTATTTGCATTGAGGTAGGTTGGGAGTCTCAAGTGGCAATTCGATTCTCAATCGAGTGCGGTTTAATTTTTGTTTTGTTGTTTTTTTTTGTTGTAGATGGTAGTCTCTTTGGACGGGTATCTCGCAATCATGGTAGCGAATAGTTGGATAGATCGAACTACCCCAGTCACCAGATCCAGAAGAAAACAACATTGTCTACAAGGCGATAGTGGAATGTCAACAGATGATGTCACCCACCCTCATGGCTACATACATAATGTGTGTACAATGTACAAGTACATTCTGTTCCGATGAAAACGTATTTTAACACGGAACTCAATCTGTTCGCTATGTCGAGATTCGTGAGTTACATTTTTTGTGTCGTCTCTTTAAGAATTTTATTTGGGTATTTTGTATTGTGTGATCAGGTATACATACCTAATTAAAGAGTTTCTTTTTTTTGCAACTATTTTGGTTCTTAATCTTTTTGTTTTGTTCTTGAACATCTATGGAAAGATAGAATTCATCTCATTTCCTTATTAGGGTAGCTAGTAAATCTTATTCTCGATTTACATCGAGATTAAAGATAGAAAAGAAAGGGATCATTTCGATTTCCTTTTGATCGTTTAGTTGGTTATAACTTATAAGTTATAACTGACATTGTTTAACATTATTTATGTTTTAGTTGAGGGAGGTGATCGACTAAGCAACGAAGTACATACGAATACAATACGATATTCATATTAAGAAATCGTTTAAATACAACTTAGTGAGCCTCAAGAAGGCACTTTTAAAAATTAGTGTTATAGACATCAGTATCTAGATAGTTTAAGCAGGCATTTTAAGAAGAAATAGTAAAGGACATAGTCCACAAGTCTTAAAAAAAAAAAACTTAACTTGTTTTATTAATTGAGGTCGATGGAGTTTAATTTAAAACAAAACAGAGATGAGCTTCGTAGTGATTATAACAGAATGCCCAGGATTTACCGTTTATACGGAGAGAAGTCAGTTTCCTGTGGAATTTCACGTTCTGTTGACTGGATCTACACTAGGCAATAAGGTTCAAGCTATATAAGCTGCATGCGACCTTCCGTTTTATGAACAAAGAGCATAATGTGGTTGGTATAACAGTTAAGTATTTAAGGAATGGATTTATAGAAAATAAAGGAGAGTATAGAATATACTCATATAAGCAATATTGCTTTTGTTTTATCTTCTCTCACTAACCTTACGGCGAGCAATTGCCTTACCACCATAACGTGGAACGCTTTTATAACTAACAGTAGAAACATAGGACTATCAAAAACCACCACATGGCGATCCTGCAAAATCTTTTCAAAAAGTAAATCTAGTATTTTTGCAAAATCTTCTTAAAAATGAATCAAGCTATCAAGCTCCATGTCAAAAGACGACTTCATTCACAAAATAATAGAGAAGTGGGAAAATATGTTCTCGACTTGAAAGAAAAGAAGTCCGAGGAATACGTACCTGAAACCCTAACGACAAACAAGGAAACTATTGAAGACTTCTTTAACGACATGTCATCGATGGCTCACAGGGCAGGGATAAGCGAGTTGAAAACTATTCAATAAGTATCCGATTCTGTTGACATGCAGCATGAACTTGTGAAATATTGCATAAGCGATGATAAAATGTAGACTGAGGCATGTTTGACATTAAGAACATTGTTTCTCAATCAAAGTAATGTTGAACCATTTTCGGAAGCAACAACTTTAGCGTCAGTATATAATTTTGTGCTACTATTGGCTTAATATACCTAGAAATGGGTACAGATGTAGGGATAATCAATCAACTAAAGCAATAAGTTGGCTGATTTGGGAGGAAAAGAAACGTAAAACTCACACAAGTAATGCGTCAAAAGGAAAGGAAGCAGTTAGCAATTGTGTATACGTTCACGGATTTTTTGAAGAAACCTGACAAATCTTTGAATACCACGGTTGCTAACATAACGGCCACCCTATCTGTTTGAAACACAAACGTGATGATCCTCTCTCCGAAGACCCCAATAATACTTTAAATTTTTGATACCAGAGAACACAGGTAGAATCCGAGCGAGTAGGAAAATTCAATTACGATGTCATTGAAATGTGATCTTGTGAATTTCAAAGGCATTTGCAATCATTCAATGAAGAAGATTTAAATTTTGTACATACACATTGATTATTAACTCGTTAAATGCACACGATGCTTTCTATGGAGGTCGTACAGGAAATTCGTTTTATTATTTTAAATGTAAAGAAAGTGTACTAAGGAATTCCACTCGCAAACTTAAAAATTCTTTTTGGCATCACTTATCGTATTCTTCGTTCACTGAACGAAGGCGTAAAAAATCTTTCGTTCACTGAACGAAACTCAGCAAGTCGTCTTGAACCGGAAAACTTCTCGATCTTTTCTATTTCGTCGCACAGCGTGGTCGTGGGTTTGTTATCTGGACATTGTCCAAACTTTAAAATTTTTACAAAGTCGTGGGTTTTTTTTTATTGCCCTTATTATTATTATAAGCTTTATTCACCAAAATAATTAACATTCAATAAAATAAAATATAATAAATAAAAATGAGATTTTAAAATTATAAAATTATATTACATAGATTACAGTTTATTTCATAATTTATTTAGTTTCTGGCATAAGCCTCCCCCAGTGCTGCCCATATGTCTCTGGATTTCGCGTCGTTATACCAATTTCGATTGAATTGTTTGAGGTCATCATCCCATCTTTTTTTTGGTCGTCCTCTTGGTCTCTTATCTTCAAAGGGTATCCATTTTGTCACTTGCTTTGTCCATCTTTGGTCGTTTATTCTTGATATGTGTCCGGCCCATCTCCATTTCAAAGTTTTAGTTCTTTGTATCACGTCTACTATCCTCGTTCTTTTTCTTATATCTTCATTTCTAATTCTTTGTACTTGTCTAATTTTTAGCAGTTTTCGTTCAATTTTTGTTTGGCAAATTCTCAGTTTCTCATGTGAAATTGATGTAAGTCCTAATGTTTCAAGTCCGTATGTCAATACTGGTAAAATAGTAGAGTCCAATATGTATTTTCTCATGTCATCACTTAGGTTTGCGTCTAGTACTTCTTTAACGCTCCAGTACTGTTTCCAGGTGTTGTCTATTCTTCGATCTATTTCTTTTTCGTCCTGGTTTATGAAAGATTTCAACTGTCCTAGATATATATAGTTTTCTACATAGTCCAATTTGGTACCGCAGAGAAATACGTCTTTTTTAGTATGGTTTGTCATCATCTTTGTTTTGGTCAGATTTAGGCATAGTCCATAGTTTTTGCTTGCGGAAGCAAGTTCGGTAATCATTGATTGCATGTCATCCGGTGAGTCAGAAAGAAGAACTACGTCGTCTGCAAATCTTAGATTACTAAGTTTTTGTCCCCAGATATTGAGTCCGTATTTGTTGGTCCAGTTGAGCTGATTAAAAATATCTTCTAGTACTGCAGAGAAGAGTGGTGGTGATAATGGATCTCCTTGGCGAACTCCTCTTTTTATTTGGAATTCCCTTCCCATTTTGTCTGTTTTAACTTTATTGCCCTTAAATCAGGACTAATATTGTTGAATCGTCCATATAAGGAAAATCGTTTTGTAGTGTAAATAATCCATCAAATTGACGTCGGCTTAATCTCGTCAAAGACGAGAATTTTTTTTCGCTGCGTCCTCTTTGTCCAGACGAATAAATTTTGATCGTCTGGAAGAGTAAATCTCCAGCTAGGAATAAATCCTCATAAAGGAAATTCCTTTCCAACCGGTATGTACCAAAAAAATATAAAAAAAATAACCTGAACGTCATAACTAAATCGTTTTTCGTCTCTTAGCCACGATCTGATAGCTCGTCGAGACTCCGACGGACGTCGGCGGCAGCGGCATTGGTCCATCTTTGAGTTCTTCTTCAACTCTATTAAGATTGTGTCGAGCGATAAACCCACAGCCACCACTTTATTAACGGTGGCAGCTGAGTGCCACAGCCGAGCTCCTTTGCGACTTTTATTAAGTCCAGCAACAGCCACCTGTTTTTCCACTCTACAGCACGTGTTGCTATTTGGAGCAGCCGAACGACCCACAGATCGAAAGTCCTCGTGTTCTAAGTTCGCCTTTTGGAGCTAAGCTACAAATCCATAGGATTGAACCAGATAAGAAGCCATCTGTGAGCCGAGGCATCCTCATCTACGAGGTCTAATATTCGATGCACTCCTCGTGAACTTTGTTCTCCCTCCTTCGACGACGACTACGTGTCCACCCATCAACTTCTCAGCAGTTCAAATTGTTCATTTTGGTGTTCTCTTTTTTTTTAAATTAACATTCGTTTTTTTTTTTGCTTCGCGATAATAGCCCTAAGATCAAAATAATTAGTATGTTAAAGAGATTTCTTACAAAATATATAAGCTTAGTAATTTTACATTGTAAAGGATATAATCCGATTCGATCTTTTTCTAATCTTTAAAGCGCGAGCCCGAGTTGAGAAAAAAAAACACCGCGTTAGGGTGGTTAAAAAATTTTTCCAAAAAAGATAGATTCCTAAGCTAAAAGTTAACATTAAAAAAAAAAGATAAATAACTAAACTAAAATATTTGAAAAAAAAGAAGCTTACCATTGCTAAAGTAGCTAAATTACCTAAAAGAGAAAAAAAACAACAAAAAACTAAAACGAGAAACCGAAGTGAAACCACCAGCCCCTTATAATAACTAATTACATACATCCTATACAGCAACAGCTTTGGACTTCGTGCGCACGGATCTCTGGAAGCGGAATAAAAACTGTAAGTTGAATCTTAAACTTTTTTTAATTATATTGTGCTGACGTTTCACATATTTTGGCTATAAAAAAAAAGAAAAAACCTATTCCTTATTATTACACTTTTATACTTAAATTTTTTTAGTATGCTTAAAATTTTTTTTGGTTGGTTTTCCTTTTTGGATTTTTTTTGTAAAAGGAGTTTAAATTACATGATCGGGTAGTGGAAAAACTCGTTTATTTTTATTACGCGCTGATACCGATAACATAATCATTTATCGGATTTGTTCTGGTTAGATTAAAAATCCTGTGTTTTGAAAAATTATTAAAGTTAATAAGGTTAAGAGAACTCGATTATGCTAATACGAGCATATAGATTTAAACATTATATGCCGTGCCTTTAGAATTTACTAGTACACTGGGAAATATTTTGAGCTTAAATTTAACCTTAATCAACATCAATTTTTTTTCTGGAAGTAGATATACTTTGAGTACTTTTAAATTTTAATTTCGAAACATAATTAACAATAATTAAATGTAGTTAATCTTAAATACGCTCGTACTGTACTGAATTTGTAAACGATTTTTGAAAAGCACTAAAAGCGCATTCGAACTAAGAATACAATTAAAGTTTAGAGTTTATAAACATTTCGTTTTGCTTCGACAAGCTATTATTTTGGTCTGATGATGATTTAAAAAAAAAAAACACTCAAAAAAAAAAAATAATTTCGTTATTTTAGAGAAAAGTATAAACTGTTTCCTTATTAGTTGAATTTGGGTTCAATAAATCATCAATTCCAAGAAGAAGATTTTAGTATTTATTTTCGGTTTGGAATCAAGGTAGAATTATGAATATTTGGTAAGCAAAGACTTTTCGGGCGAGGTAAGTAGGAAAATGAAAGAGTGAATTGAAGCGAGTCAGAGATTCACCTTTGGGGTCTTTAATAAAATCCGGCTTTCGACGGCCAAGGAGCCCTGACAATGAAGTCAGTGGTATAGGGTGAGTACTGTGGGTGAATAACATCCGACCTAGACTTCTCTTGTCTTCGTGTTCCCTTCCCCTTCCTTTTTATCAATAGCTTGGCTGTTTTACATTCCTCTTGTTAGCTTTTGGCAGAACTTCAGCCGTATCATGTTTGAAATTAGTTATTTGAAAAAAATCGTAAACCACTAAAATCACATAGTGATGTTTTTGCCTCCATTCCTCCCTTTTCCCAAGTTCCCTGACTCGGCATGAACTTAAATTTTGTTTTTTTTTGTATGGACGAAAGAAGGACAGCGGAAAAGACCCCCCCCCCATCGACTGAACTCTAGCTGCACAAATGCCAGCATGTCGAAGCCTCCGCTGGGTAAAAGAAATAGTTGGTTGTGTAAACAAACTTCTATTCCTTTTTTTTCATCCTACCCATAGTCCCCCATAGAAAGAATTACAATGTGTTTCGACTGCGGTGAAGTTTAACCGAAGTATTTGCATCCTCATTGGGTTTTTGTGGACCAGTTGCCAGGCATCCACGCTGCTGCGGCCAAGCACTGCGCAAGGCGATCAGGATTGTTGGTGAAGTTCTGCTCCCCCATTTGGAAATCTTTTGGCCATAAAAGTGTGCCGAACAATCATGGTGATTCAACATGCTGACCATGGTGATTCAACATGATGATAGTAATGGCTTAACATGATGATAGTAATGATTAAATATGATGGTAGTAAGGATTTGATATGATGGTCATGGTGATTCAACATGATGATCGTGGTAATTCAACATGAAATCATACTGATTCAGCATTCATTTGCTATGGATTCCATTTTTAGTTGCAGGTTTTTTCATGTTATTTCAAAATTAAAGCATATTGATCCAACTATAAAAACAATGTTATTTTAACATGATATAATATTGATTTCCTTTATACAGAAATTATGTTAAAATAAAACGAATGCTCGATTAAGCAAAACCAGTGACAAAACATGGTGAATCAATATTGTTTTTGTTGATTTTACCTCGTTTTATTTTCTGTGTGGACAATAGTAAAGATCGCAGGCCAGAAAAATTAAAAATGTAATTAAACTAGCACAACATCAAATGTATTGCGCTTTGTTCAATAAAAAAGAGTAAGATTTGAAATAAAAAAAAAATTAAAAAAAAAGAAGAATATAAAAAAAAAAACACCAGTAAACAACGGATCAAATTCTTTAATAATAATATTCGGATATTGCCCAGTTGCAATATCCATCATAATAATGCATCTGATGATAGAATCCTTCTTTATTTATTAAAACTCTTTTGGTGCTCCATATTTCTCTGACCATCAAATGAGATAAGAAACAGTAAATGAATGTAAAATATGTAGATTTAAGTCAGTCTGGAGTATTTAGTCAATAAACGAGGACGCACTTGCACTCCTCAAATAAAAATTCTATTAAGTATCTGACGGTATAACACGCGGCAGAGATGTAACACTCTCCCTCCACCAAGGTCTTGCCGTATATATAAGAAATGATGTTGCAAACCAACTCCAACCATAATACTTATTATCAACCTACATACAAACGTACAATAAGACAGAAAGAAACAAAAACCTTCAACCAGTGCAATAACAACCGCTAATACAACGTCGTCACCGCGACGCGATATTGTGATATTTTTCTGATGATGACAATACCATTGTCGAAACGCGTTAAATAATTTAATAAAAACGAAGCTATAATGGCGGATTTAAATAGGTAAATTTATATTTAATTTGGTTAAAACTTACTATATAAAGCATTTAATTAACACATGTTTCCTTTATCGTAGCCCAAATTACGAGAGAAATTCAACTTTACACAAGTTTGATTCTCTGTCCGAGTCCATTCGAAGAATTGTTGACCATCATCATCACATTGTCATCGTCAATGGCGGGTGATTTCAATGTACACAATTTTTCGTGGTTTCGCTTTTCTGGCCAGAGAACACCCGAACGAAGGTATGTTGCGACCTTTGCTGAGTTAAATCACCTTACTCCGAGGTAACTCGAGTACCTGAAATCCTGAAACCACAGGATTTCATTCAGCACGAAAGAAAGCTTAAATGATACCTACAGATCAAGGGAAAATGATGTCACTATTCACTATCCAAGTTAATATGCCGGTCTTTCAACACGATGTGAATAACACCTGGGATGAGATAAATGGAAGTAACTCTAAGTCGCAAGGATTAAAGGATAGATATGTGGCTGTTGTGCACGAAAACGAAAGGATTTTACCCGCATACAAGTTTTCGTATTACAAAACTCTTTGTCCCTACAGGCAGCAAGTACGCCGGAAATTGCGAGTGATCATCGCTGCCCTGTATTTATGTTGGATAAATACAGCGGCCTTGGACTACCGTAGCTACAGTTCTTGGAAGAACAAGTGAATACCAGTGTTTATTCCATGTCGCTCCCACGGATCTTGACTATTGCTGCTTGACGGTGTCTGCACATTCTTCCTGGTGTGTTATTCGGTACCTAAGACATGGGCCTGGTACCAACTCTTGGACTTTCTACACTTATAGGAGTCTTGGTGACGCTGCATTTTGGGGTACTTGAACGACACCTCATGGGAGTCGTTGGATGCTTGGCAGATATAGTTTTTCTGTGTGCCCTATACGACGTGGTCGCTGCTTGCTCATGTAATTATTCTAAGTAACTACTTCTTGTTAAAGCAGTTTCATCAATTTCTCAAACTGCCGATGTTGTGTGGTGCCCCAAGAGCTAGCTAGTTGCAGAAAATCACTAACATCACACACGAAAGTATGAGGGAGCTGGCAGCCCAAGGAATCTCCAGCTGAAGCAGAAGTACACAGACTTCATGAGAGAATACAATACAAGAGTGCAGTGCACATGACACTAGCAACTGGTAACATACAAGAAAATAATGTGTATCACATCCCACATCATTGTATCACAAAGCAGATATGAATCGTCTTCGATGCTAGTTGCAGGGCAATGTAGTAATCCACAACATGCAACCCATATTTTATAATTATATATCATTAATTTCCATTCCCAAGTCACCACAGACGATCTTACATAGTACCATTTTTCGTTGTCAATCGAACAACTGATCTGCAAAGACCACTACGACCTATTAATGTGTCTTCATCCAGAACGTTCTAACAAAAACGAAGACAACAAAACGTTTTACACAGTGTAAAATATGAGTGAGAGGGCACAAGATTAATCTTATTAATATAAAATTTTTTTCAATTATTACTTTCTGCTTCATCATCGTTTTTTTCTGTTTTGTATTCAATAATTATTAATATTTTAATATGGAAACGAGGAGACAAAGTTATCAGTCCCCTTTATCCAGAGGTGTAGAAGATTTAAAGGACAATATTTTACCGACTTACAAAGGTGTCATGAAATGTTATAATAGAACAGATTAGAGCTTAAAATGTAGATTGTAGATTTAGCAGTGAGAGCGTCTCAAAAAGGCAATATTTGTAGATTTACCCGTGAGACTGTCTCAAAAAGTAAAAGAGGTTTGAAGAAAATCGTCTCTTCCAACGGTTTCACACACTTAAATGCAAAAACCGCATTAAATCCAAAAGATTATCTGCTGAACAAAAGAACGATTTTTACAGCAAAGCAAGGTTCTATTTGACATTTGTTCATGTAAATGCAAACAAATTCAACTTTGTTGCTGTCGAAGAGAAAACAAAGTACCAAGAGAAGAGTAGGACTTTTTGCTGGATCAAAGACAAGAAAGGAAAATGCTTCTGTGAATTCAGTAGTGGCTGAAACTTCAAACTTAGAACAGCAACAAAAAAGGAAACGCGCTGGGCGTAACATTTAGACAAGAAATTGGTAAACTATACGAATAGGCCAGCAGATCGGCTCTTTAGCCATCATATATAGGTATTCGGCTTGGGGAAGCCTATACAATATCCCACGTATCTTTATAGCAGAGGTAGCTTATTCTTTACTCCCCCATTACAGTCTAAGAACTGCTCATGCCGCCAACAACCACAAATTCAGTAGTGCAACGCCCATGATGAAACGAATGGGTTTCGAAATGCATTCAAGGTTTGTTTACGTTATTTTATTACTCGTTTTAATTGGTATTAATTAATTTTTTAAGTGATTAACGTCAAGTGAACTTAAGGTGATTTAAAAATTAATTTAATTTTTATTGGATTTCACGCAGCTCAACAATCAATTGTAATTAAAGTGTAAAAGAATAAATGTTTGTATTTTCATTATGAACGGTACAACACGCACAGCAAAACTTCCCTGATTTACCGAGTGAGAGCCTATGTACTCATGTATGTATACTTGCGAAAGAAGCAGGAGGTACATGGCTGCCCAGCGAGCAACATACGGCTGCTCAAATCAAAGATAAGTACAGTCAATTTCATTAAGTGCTAGAGCCAAGCCATTGAGTTTAAGGAGTGTATAAAAAGAATAATAATAAATTAAAAGTAAATAAACAGTAAAGCCCGTATGACACTACATTCTGTCTTCATTGTATTTCTCATTTAATCTATCAAAGTGTCAGCAGAGCCAAAAAGGGATAAGAAGAGTTTTTAAGAAAGGGATAGCATTTCTCTAAATTAGATTTCACATTTACAATGTGTCCCAAAAGAAAATATACATCATATCCTAGTGCTCTCTAGGGTCCAGTGTATATCTACTTTTGTAACTGAGTGTACCTTGAAATAATTTTTCATTTTTAATTCTGAAATATCAAGAAAAGCTGCTAGAACCTGACAAATTTAATTTGAAAATCACATTTTGTATAGATTTTTTGTGACATTTTTACATTTATGGATATAGTGCGTACCCACTCACACCTATCAAAGTTTGAATAAGAAATTGCACGTTTCGCTTTAATTTCATTTTCAGTTTATTAAAAATGAGAGAAAAATGTAGTGTCATACGGGCTTAAAGGTTTAAGTATGAAAATAAAAAGAGCGTAAAATTAAGAATTTTGTTAGGTTTCAGCATGAAAATAAAATAACACCTGATAAAATGTCATCAACCAAAAACAGTTATTTAATTTATCTGGCGCCCAACGGGTTTAAGCCTAAAAACTAAAAAGTCCTCAACTTTCACTACCTTATCTACATAAAATTCGTGGTCGCTGCCTTTGCATATTCTAACTCCTTTTATTAAATACTTGTAAATACATTTTAAATAAAGTTAAATCTCAGTAAAAACTTTGTGTTCGGCATAGTGCCCTATCGTTGAAAAACTATCAGATCCACCCTTCTTAACCCGGAAGATAATTCCCGAACAACGTTCAAGTACAAAAACAAAATAAGTGCAAAAATAAAGTAAGTAGGTACGTTCAAGTACCTAGAGAAAAATTAGTGTGAAAAAAATAAGTAGACCTGAATTAAAGTCCTTTATAATGTGACATGCCTAGTGAAAACCTAATTTTCATTGCAACAAATATAGAACTCACAATATATTAAGGCACCTGGAAACGATAATAATGAAATTGACCTATATTGAAGACATAGCATAATTAGGGAAAATCGTACATCACTCCTTAAGAGTAGAAATTCAATACACGAGACCTGGACTAAGAGACTAAAGCTAAGTTTACACGATTGGAAGATCTTCTAATATTGGCTAATTTTTCAGAAAAAAAATTTACCAGTTTTCTACCTACCGTGTAAACATCCAATCTGACAGCAAAAAAATTGTTCCGCCAATTGTCTGCCAGTTTTTTAACCAAAAAATTGGCGAACGCTTGGAATTGTGTGAACACGTGTAAACACACAATTTTCCTACTTGGCAGATAATTGGACGATTGACAGACTAATTGGATATTGGAAGATGTTCGTGCGAAGAATTTTTAGATCAGTTTTGTTTGTCGTCGAAGATAGACTAATTGGTTATTTACACGATTTACATATCAGCGCTACTGCAACAGAGCTACATTAACTACATCGTACATTAAAATTCTTTAACTACATCATTTATATTTGTCTGATTCAAACATACAACTGAAGATATAAAATAAAAGATACAAAAGTTTAATAAATTACAAATTTAACTCTTGTGGTTGTAGGATGAAGCTGTAAAATGTAGTTGATGTAATTGATGTAGTAGCGCAGAAATAGGCCCCTGTCAGAAGTCTTCCAATCATGTAAACAGCCAATTTTTAATTGAAAGACAAAAACTGTTACCAATTTTCTACCAAAAAATTGGCTAATTTTTGATACAATTTACCAATCGTGTAGAAGGACAATTTTCACTTGATAGAAAATTGGCAATTGGAAGCTTATTGGAATCCATTGAAAGACTTCTATTAGGTCTGCCATTATTGAAAGATCTTCCAATCGTGTATACTTAGATTAAGTAGAATCAATCGCAAATTACTCTGACTGCATTTAGCTTTTACATTTATAAGTACATACCTATTTATGAAATTAAATAATTATTATAATAACTGGAAATTATAAATAAGAATCTTCTTATTCTCGTACGAGAATAAGAAAAATTTTATTTATAATTTCCAATTCAAAAACTGGTGCTGTAGTTCCACCACGTAATATTTTACGTTTCTACAATTTATTATAATAAAGTTTGTTCTAAAAAGGATTTTTTTTAATATAAACCAAACATTTTAAACTTATTTGAACTTTTCGGAACTTATCGCGTTAATTATTAAGAATCATTTATAAATTCTTCGCGGTAAGTTCCGAAAAGTTCAAATAAGTTTAAAATGATCAATGTCCGCGAAAAGAAAAGTTTAAAATTGTATATAAACCAAACAATCAAGATTGTTTGTTTAAAAAAATGACCTGCATTAGGATAACTTTTATGTTTTTCGTTTCTTAAGTTATAATTTGTATGCTAAACACTGTTTGCGATAATATCAGTCATAAATATGAATTTTGTATGTATAACCCATCTGTCGTGTCAAAACCAATATCTTAAACACTACATAACAGTTTGCTTACTCAATTTGAGTATACACTTTTCATCTTAAACTACATAGTTGTTTAACTATTTGTTTAGTTTACTTATTATTACTATTTACTGAAATATTTTACCCCTACTTAAATAAACTTATATATCTAAAACATACTTGTAATGATGAGTTTTGGATGAACATTTGTGAAGAGTTGATTTGCGTTTAGTGCTGGTGGATCTGAATATTGAGTAAGTCCTTTTAGAAGTCATATATGTAATCAGCAGTCTTTAATTAGTTGATAGTTTGAATATCAGCCACAAGCTGAATTAATGATGAAGTAGTTTGTTTCCCTACGATGCGATGGGTAGCACCATTCAAATTAAACTATTAATTTGATTAAAATTAAAAATTTTGTACAATTTTAATTTTATTATTAACTTACCCTTGCTGATGCGATATTTCTCTGGGTTAAATGCATTTTTTTTTTTGTTGAAAGGAAGCCTTAATTTGTGTCGTACTAACAATTTAACTTTCGAAGTTTTTCGGACAAATATTGCATAGGTATGTGGAATATATATGCAGAATATCTAGAAATAAAAATCAATGTATACATAAGTGTTGCAAATTATAATAGAAAAATTAAAAAGTAGGTACTTATAAATAGAGAATAAAATGCACGATTGGGTCGCACGTAATAAACAAAATTTAAAAAATCTTAAGCATTGAGTTTCAAAAAACTCAATCATTTCGTTTTCAAAATATTTGATTAAAAAAAAAAAAACATTGAAATATTTTTAAAATCCAAAAAATATTTTCTTGTGCTCATAAAACTTTTTATATTTATTGGAAGCTTGCGTACAAACAAAATATTGAAATCAGTTAGACCGTTTTGGAAAAAAAAATCGAAGATACAAAAAATGGTTCTTGGGAGTTACCATTAATAATTAAAATAAAATGCATGACTGGATCGCACGTACTTGCTCTTATGTTCAAGTTGTGTGGGGCTTAAGAACTTTAAAAAATATTCAAGTAATTATAGAAAAATTATAAAAAGCATTTAAATCGTTCTTTTAATTGTATAAACAGCCTGATAAATAACTTAGAGCTCAAAAAAAAGTATGCCATTTCATTACTTGAAAAAATATGAATATATACAAAAAAAAAATTTTAAATCGTTGGAGCCGTTTTCTTAAAAATTAATTTTTTATATATAAAATTTTTGTAACATTTTTCAAAAAAAAATTTGGTATGCCAATTTTGAGTATATATTAATATACATTTAAAACTGAAATTTCAAAACAATTCATCAACCCGTTTTTGAAATATTGAATTTTCAAAAAAAAAAATTAAGTATTTTTTTAAAAATCCAAAATTTATTTTTTCAAAAATTTTGGTATGCAGTATTATTTATATTCCAACAAAGCTTTTGTGCAAAAAATTTCATTGAAATCGGATGAGCGGTTAATGAGAAAATCAAAAATCAAAAAAACCGTTATATGGCAGGTACCGTTAATAAATGTTTTTGGTGATTTTTTTTCTTACTAAAAGGTATATCATATCTACAATAATACACTGATTTTTTTTATCAAAATCGTTGGAGCCGTTCTTGAGATAAATAAGCTTTTCCTTAACGGTTGTATGGCAAGTACCGTTATTTTTTGAGCTAAAAAAAAAATTTCAATTTCCACTCTGGAGAGTTACAAAAAAACTTTAAGTTCAAAATTTGAAGAAAATCGCTTCAGTGGTTTAGGCTGTAGGTTGAGGTACGGACAGACAGACAGACAGACAGACAGACAGACAGAATTTTGCCACCCACTTTTTTCGTGTTCTATATCATCGTAATATCATGTTTGATTGTTTTCTCAAATTTTTACTTGTTTTTTTTGCACGAATCCAAAACTTGCCCTATAGTACCTATATCGCAAGTAAAAATGGTTTCCCATCCAAAGGCATTTACTCAAAGTTATTTACTGAAATTTGTTTAAGGAAAGTTGTGGAGCCGTTTTTGAAAAAAATACGATTATGTCAAATTGCTAAAAAAAAAATGTATGGCAAGTTCTGTTTTTTTTTTGGTTCCGAAAAAAATGAAAAAAAAGATGCGACAAGAGTGACCAAAAAACAGTACAAACCAAGTTTGGAGAAAATCAATCCAGCCGTTTAGGATGAAGACAGACAGATGGAATTGTGAGATCCACTTTTTTTAATTCTCTATCATCGAAATAATAAATTTTAAAAATAAATGTTTTTGTTAGCGCTGTTAAGTGATTTATTTTTAGTTTGGTTTGGCATTTCAAAATGAAGAGACTGATGCCTGAACAACACTTCCAAAATGTGTAGTTTTATTTTGAATATCATGGTTCTGTTTGTATCACGTATCGCACGAATTTTGTTTAGCGATGAAGCTCACTTTTGGTTAATAATAAATAAACAAAACTGCCGTACTTGATAATCCTCAACTTTATGTTGAGACACAGTTACATCCACAAAAACCGACTGTTTAGTGTGCTTTATGGGTTGGTGGAATAATTGTTCCGTAGCTACTTCTTAAAAAACGATGCTGGCCAGAACGTTACAGTCAATAGTGACCGCTACAGAGCCATGATTACTGACTTTTTCATTCATCAATTGAGCAACCATGATGTGCAGGAGCTGTGGTTTCAACAAAGCGGCGCAACATGTCACACAGCTCGTGCCACAATTGATTTATTGAGGGAAACGTTCGGTAACCGTTTAGTTTCACGTTACGGACCAGTGAATTGGCCTAGAAGATCGTGCGACTTAAAGCCGCTTGACTATTTTCTGTGGGGATATGTGAAGTCGCTAGTCTACGCCGCACAGTGGGATGAGAAGTGATTCTAGCGCGCCAAAAGTGGTATAAAAAATGGTCTCCAAAATGCGTAATTTTTTCAGGGAATGTTGTCAATACTTGGGCGTGAAAAAATTGAGAGCCAGTTTTTGTAAAACGTCATGCACTTTTTTTTTATTCCTTGTTTCTTAGAAGGTTATGAATAATCTTAGCTATGAAGTCAAATTACTGCTTTTTTAAAATGTCGATATTGATCCAATTTAAGGATGGATATTTGCTAGATTTTTTTTTTCTTGTTTACCAATAGTGTCAATATTATAAACCATCAATTCCAATAAAATTAATTCACTGATTGTATGTTATTTAAATCATTATGTTTAAACAATTTTTATATCATTTTTTTTTTGTTGTATAGTCTGCCAAAAATCCGGAACGTCATGGAACCTCTTGCCTATACTTCCATTAGCTAGTCCAATATGTATACTTGCACTCCTATAAAAATCGCTACCAACTACCACCAACTAACAATTTTATTTAACTTTAAATGAAAGATAACGTTAGCCAAGAAAGTCACACTGCTCTCTCTGGTGACTCAAAGTTTGTAATGTATTCCGTTATAATAAGTTGTCGCGAGTGTTTTCTGCGTTTTTTGGGTTGTTTTATTTGATAAACACTCAAATTTGCTTAAAAATAATACATATTAATAATAATTAAATTTTATCCACCGGATTATCGATTATTAAAAAAAAAAACTATGAATCCTATTAAAGTGTGAAAGAATACGTAAGTGTAAGTAAGTGTTGCCATTTTAAAGATTTGTATCTCTGTATCCATGGTATTACCTTCCTTCGAGTGTACATCAAGTTTTATTCCATGGAGCTCACGTCATTCGAAATACAATTTTGCCTTTGGGTAAACTTTTTTTTTGTTAAATTACTTCCATATATTGCAAAAGTAGGTAGTATGAACTTTAAATTTATGATTCTTTTTTTGTTTAAAAACAGCTGTAGCATGACATTCAAACTGTTGCTGTTGTTTTTTAATATTTGTTTGTCTATTTCAAGTAATTTTTTTAGAAACGGGGGGAAACATACCCCCCACCTCATACAATCTTTTTAGAACCACCTAAGAATCATTTCTCAAATAATCCTGCATTAAGGGACACCCTTTTTTTGAACCCTGATAGAATTTTCTTTTTGCCACTTTCTTGTCCCTAATTTTTGACACCACCATGGAAAAATATTAAAAACGGCTGCAACGACCTCAAAACTACATAAGCTTATCAAAATTAGGTATTTATTCCATATAATTACCCCAAGAATACTTTTGGCGCGCTAGAATCGCTTCTCATCCCACTGTGCGCCGCCGTCTTAAACTACCTAATTTGAAAAATCCCACAATATGCTCGCTAAGTGATTTTTCGAATTAGGAAGTTTAAGACGAAGGCTAACGATTTTTCGAAGATGAATGGAAGTATTTGTAACATTCAAAAAGAATTTTGAAGTAAAATATTCACACTTCAGAATAATCAAAAACTTTTTTCGAAAAAAATAATGTCGAGAAAAAATATTATCACATATTTGCATACATATTTTTAATCTTTAGATACAAGTAACTCAAAAACGTGACGAGCAATTCCTAGGTCATATTTGAACTCAGCGCTTCAAAGACCATCAGAAAAGTGTGCTTTGGTTCACTGGCGGACTAAGGTAGGGGCGGAGGGGGCGGTCCGCCCCGGGCCCCCGGTGTCCGGGGGCCCCCAAATCCAATTTAAACACGATATGTTTAGATTGGATTTATGCATATTTTAAGAAATACATAAGTATATATTTCAAAAACAGGGTCTATAAAGTGATGATGCTACTTGTTAGGTTTTTAAAGAATTAATATAAAAAGAAAAATATTGAGTTCGGAATTTCGTTAAGTTTCTGTTTAAAACAAATTTGTATAGTAAATAATTTTTTAAAAATATATCCTCGAACTCAAAATTTTGAAAAATGAATTATTTTGTTCAAACTACCTTTTCTCAAAAATATACGTCAATAAGTACCTAGGTACCTACTAGTTTTGTTTTGCTCAGTTCAATTTTAAATAAGAGCTGTGTAAATCGTTCAAATGATCGAATCGTTTAGGAATCGATAGCCAAAATTATTCGATCATTTCAATCAATCGATCTTTCGATCATTTTCATTTCACTGAATTTATTTCCGATTCAATTTTCATTTCGATTTCGATGGAACTAAATCTCTCCGATTTAAACGAATTCAATTCAATACTGTATCGATTTTGATCGAATTCAATTTGATCCAAATTTATAAACAATACGATTTGGATGGATTGAAAAATCCGAAAAAATATGAAATTTTCACAGTTTTTACTGCTCTGGAAAAATAAGATGTTATGTTAATTGGTTGACATTTGGATCAAATTCACTTTTTATGTATAATATAGTTTGGTATAGTCCGTCAAGACATCAACTCTCGAATTCCATTGGCGGATGGCTACGATATCGATGGACTAAAAAACCTCTAAGAAATCTGAAATGTTTGAATAATTTGTACTACTTAGATCAATAAATACCTTTTTTCAAAATAAAGCTTATCTCTTATTTTCAAGCCATTTTTTAAAACATAAAATAACAATAACAATAACAATAACAATAAATTCACTAAAACAACGATATTAACTGTTATTTTTAACGGTGTAAATATTTTTTTAATATTTGTTTAATATATGTGCCAAGTTTAAAGATTTTCCATTCACTTTCACACTTTTTCCATAATCTTGAATATGAAATTTCTATGTATCTTGTATGAGAAATTTCAAGTGCTTGCCGCCACGTGTTAACGTTAACGAATCTTAAAAAATAATTGCACACATTTTCGCTCTTAGGTGGTGGGGGTTTTAACAATAAGTGCCACCCTAATATATACAAACATACATCAACAAATGTGGATAAAATATTATGTTTTTGAAGCAAAAAGTACAATTTGATATACTTTATTTTTAACTTTCTATGCATTGCGGAAACACAATTTTTCATCCCTCTTCTGCTGCTAGTTTGCCTAAAACTTAAAAATAAGAAAAACTATTTTTGTAATTCATAAACATCAAAATACTCGTTCTCTTATCTGATCACATAAGGGGCCCCATTTAGCATAGCCGCCCCGGGCCTCTAACAAGCTTAGTCCGCCACTGCTTTGGTTCATGTTCCAGACAAAAATTCAAATTTTGTCATACAAAGTAATTTCTTAGTGCTTTCGAATGAATTTTCGAAAACAGTAAAAATCGTCAATTTTTGACTAGCACCTGAATAGATTTTTTGGGAATTGTGTGTACTTTCAATACTTCGATGTGATATTCGAAAAATTGGTAGTTTTCGAGCCATTAGTGAAAAACTTCCAAAGAATGCATTTTTGCATCATTTTTCCATATTGCGCCACGAAATTTTTTTCGCAAACCTTAGATTCGGATTCAGCACTCCCGAAAACATAAAACAGGGACAAAATCAAAACTACCCCACAATTTGCTCGCAAAGAGCGCTTTTGAGAGCAAATTGACTGGACTTATAATAAGTTATTAGAAAATTGAATTTGGGTGATGGTGTCTGTAACGCTCTTAAAATAACAGATCCAACATTTTTAAATAGAAATAGAACAGTAAAGGTGTTAGATATTTTACCTCACTTTAGAACTCCGGTCTCAAGATTTTCACAAATTCTTGAATATGAAATAATGTTCCTTGAAATAAGGAACATTTTTGACGTTGAAGTAATTGACGAATTGATCGCTCTAGATTCAACAAAGTTTTGGGCAGATTTACATTTAGGAGACATGAGAAATGTTATCGACGAGCAAATATTTTCAAACATCTCCAAATTCATGATAAGACTTCTAGTTTTACATCAGCTAAAAGGTTTTTTCCACGTTTGAATAAATCCCATAGCAAAAATCGGCTCTCCTGTAAAGTAATAAAATCATGATTTATTAATTTAAAGAAATAATTAAGACTGAAACTTGCCAACATTTCATAGGAACTACCTAGAGTTTGGTGTTGGTAGGGGGAAGACGGGAGACTTGAGCCGCTTTTTGTAAAATTTTGGATAAAAACTTGTCAATTTATCTCAGCCGCATGATAGATACATCGGTATAAGGCTACACTTATCTATTTCAAAACTAGTTTCATTGGCTTCAAATGAAGACAATCGGTTTCAAGCAACAGCTAATTGTTTGAAAAAAGATTTTCAGCTCAAGTCTCCCGCTCCCCCAGGAGACTTGAACTACCCCCTGGGGAGACTTGAACACACCCAAATTCGACGAGAAAACAATACAAAAAAAGAAGTCACCGTCTTTGATTTTCATATAACTCAATTGTTTTAATATAATAACGTTTAATTTGTTAAAAAAAAAAATGTTTTAAAAATGCATACACAGAAGTTTTGATACAAAATTTGAAAAAAAGCCTTGAAAACAGTTAGTGAAACGAAAATAAATACAAAACTCAAATAAACTCCTCCTTGTGAAATACATTTTTAGAAGATTTAAAGATTTCTTATACATAATTTTAACGTTGTTATCCTTGTATTTTCCCTTCTGCGGCAGTTTTTTGATTTTTTTTTGTTTACTCCTCATTTTCGTTTTATCAAGTCTCCCTACAGTAAGTGGTTCAAGTTTCCCGTTCACGTTTTTTGAGACAAAAGAAATTACCTTAATTATTTAATTTACTAGGAGACGAAAAAAGTCATGCAATAAATAGAAAACATTGTTTTTTACTTTTCATAGCAAAAATGCATTTACTCGTCCAGGAACCAAAATCAAATGTTGATCCTGAAGCCATCAACAGGCTTCACGATCGACATTTGAAAATATAGTTCACGAAAAAAAGATTTTCGATCTATAAAATTTATAGTTCTCTCACGGACAAACTAAATACTTTTTTGTCAGTATCTCTCGTTTCGTGAAAGATCTGAAAGATAAAATTCGGGTAGAATATATTCTTACACAGTAAGGTCCTTTAAACAAATCATTCTTCATCACTACGGTTGTGGAGCCAGGTATTTATTTTTTGAGATAATTTTTGTCGAAAATAAAAACATTTGAGTATGTTAAATTTCTTATGACGAAGAAGCTGGTGAATAGTCAAAATATAGTTCGTCCCTAATCTGTCAAGCCATTAATTGTCATATTTTATTGAAGGATGGCTGCGATGTCGAAGCATAAAAAAAAACTCAAAACAAAGAAGATGCAATATGTTCACATATCTTTGAAACATCCTGTTTTGAAAATAGGTTTTTCTCTCTTAATTTTGTATAAGCCATCATATCTATCAATTTAATTGAAATCACTCAAGGAACAACGAAGTCCCGCGGATTTCGAAACTTTAAATCTTGCGTAACTTTGGCTTTTCGCGACTTTCTCCTTTCATAAAATCACTTTTTTATTTGAACGGTTCGTGAATGAACCTTCAATAGTTCTCGCATGATAGCCCAGGGAAATTCGACATTCACTTCGAAAAAATTCCTATAGATCTGAATTTTGGTGCTGAACTTTGTTTTGTCGTCTTAAGCATTTCCTAAAAAGTTCCGTAAATTTGGGCCGGGGCTAAATTTGTTAGGGGGGGAGGGGTAAATTTAGTTTTTTCTAACTTCTCGAAAACTAGCAGTTTCTTTTGGAAAAAGGTGAAGGTACCAGTATATGAATATTGAATAAACACGATCGAATAAAAAGTAATCTGCAATATACACAAATATATACACAAATTCCATTTGTGTAGAAATACACAAATCGTCTGAGCCACAGACGGGTATAATTAAATTTGTGAATTTTTGACAAAATACACAAATCTCTGAGCCACAAATATTTGTGGGACACACAAATCACATTTGGGTACGAATTTGTGTAGAATTTGTGTATACTCTACACAAATGAGATTTGTGTATTTACATCAAATCGTCTGATCTTAGCTTTAGGTAGGTAGCTATGAATATTGACTTGTATTTGTAAAAAAAAATCACTGATATATTTGTTTATCTTACCTCTAAGTACCTATTTTTTCTTACACAGATCACTCCAGTTTTCAAATCAAAATTTCAGGATATTTGTCCACTTTTGATTCATAATTTTACCAAAAGCAATTGAAATCTACGTCATTCAAAAATATTAAGGTAGGTATTCTGAAGCCGGCAGCTAAGAGAATTACATTTTTGCACATTTTCTTTTATTTTATTTTTATTTCTTTAAGAATTCACAGTCATAGATACAATGTACGGGTATTAGTTTATTTATATTCTCAGATTTAGTTATAAATTTCACATCACTATTCATCTCCACAGAAATGTAAGAGTAGGTATCTTTATTTTTTCTTATTTTTTTTTTAATCTCATATCGCATTCCTCCATGTTTATTCCTTATTTAAAAACTGTTACGCGCAGCAGATTCCTGTATACGATGGACGCCACGTGAAGTTGAAATTCAAACTAAAATTCTATACGTTCCTATTCGATTTCTCTCATTTGTTCTGAAATTTGCGACCTGCATAATGGTAAAGGGAACATTTTGGGTTGACTGGAAAAAACACTCATAAAAGAATAAACTCAAATCCAACACAAACACAAATATAGAGATAAAGTACCTACCTACTTACATATGGAAGTATTTTTATGGGTTTAGTTTTATTTCTAAGAAATTTTCAGATATGCATTTCCATACCAATTTTTCCAGGTAGGCGACCTTTCTTGGACCGAAAATAGAAAACATTTGGGATAGCAAAAAATCAGCTATTGACGATAAGTAGTTAATTTCAAAAAATGTTTTTTTTTTGTTAGATTTTTTTTGTTAGGGGAGTTCTTAGCAGAGAGAAACTGATTGAGTGCAAAACATACAGTATTATACGGATATAAGAAATATTTAATCACTAGAGGAATACATACATACTCGTATAGGAATGAGAAAGGAAATTTTAAACTGTTAGCATGATACTTCATAACAATTTGCTAGCTTTGAAGCGTATGCTACAAACTTATTGCGTTGATTATTATGAAATATTTATGCATACTTCTTCCCGGCGCACAGTGGTCCGTTTGTCCAATTTCGGCGACAAAAATAATTTCCCTTGCCAATTCTGGACCAAAGTTGAAATTTGGTACACTAAATGATCTGGGGATGCTGAATTCAGTGATACTGCCTACATTTTTTTACTTCACAATTTATGTCAGATCTTGGCCCCAAACTTAAAAATCTAAAAAAAAAACCCTGTTCAAGTCAGGAATAAATTCAAGTTTGTGTCCTTAATGTCTTAAAATATGTGCTTGAATGTGTACTTACACATGAAAATGATTCCAATACAGATTTGAACCAAATTTAGAAAATATAGTCAAAAATGTTGCTCAATTTTCTTTTGAGAATGGAATTAATTCAAGTGCTATTCTTTCACAAACAAATTATTGAAACTTTTTTTAAGACCTAATATGATCGAGTCTTAAACAAATATGACAATTTTGACACTTACAAGTTACCAAACTAGTTTTGGACCAAATTGTCGAAGACTCAAAGTAATATAAAATGATCTTACATAATTATTTAGAGGCTATTGCTGTTTTGTATGGCTGCATTATTTGAATGTGACGTCAGACTTAAAATTCTGACAGTTGAAAGTTTTGAAACCAACTTTATTCTTACTTGCGGCGATATAGGATTGGATTTGTCCAAAAAAAAATTTGGATATAACAATCAAACATGATATTATGATGATAGAGAACACCAAAAAAGTGGGTGGCACAATTCTATCTGTCTGTTTGTCCACAGCCTAAATGGCTCGAAAGATTTTCTTCAAACTCGGTACAAAGTAGTTTTTGGTGGTTATGCCCATACCTACACTGCATACATTTTTGCCATACATTTTTTGTAGTAATTTTACATAATCGTATTTTTCTCAAAAACGGCTCGACAACTTTCTTAAAAAAAATCAATAAATTTATTTTAGCATAGGCTTCTTTTGGGTGGAAAACCTTTTTTCAAAAATGGTTATTAATGGTACCTCCCAAAGAACCATTTTTTTAATTTTTGATTTTCTTCAAAAATGTACGACCCATTGCAATTATTTTTTTATAAAGCAGATATAAATAGTTTTGTGCACCAAAATTTTTGAAAAAATATTTTTTGGATTTTTAAAAAATGTTTCAAATTTTTTTTTGGAAAATCAAATATGTAGGTATTTCGAAAACGAAATAATCAATTTTTTTGAAACTTGGTACTAAAGAGTTTTTCAGTACTCTCTAAAATACTTTAGCAAAAAAAAATTACATTTATGAGAAAATAACGGTACCTTCCATACAAAAGTTAAAAAACCGCAAAGGAAAATATTTTTTGCTTAAAAACAACTCCTACGATTTTGATTAAACTTTTTTCATATACTAAAATTAGTGCGATCTACTACCAAAAATTATAAAATTTTACACTTAGCAACTAATAATAGTACCTGTCATAGAACGTACTTTTTTATTTTGAATTTTCTCGTTTTCGGCTAAACGGATTTAAATGAATTTTTTTTATGCAGGGTGTCCCGGACCTGAGTAGATGTATTTAAGGGGGTGGTTCTTGGGGTTATTCTTAGAAAAAAATTGTACGGGGGAAAGTTGTATCTCCCCACCCTGAGGCAGGGGGGCCGTTTCTGAAACATTGATTTCAAATGCAAAAAAAAACATTAAAAATCAAAGAAAACACGTCTAATATTGTGCTTTAGTTTTTTTGAAAGCTAATACTCCATTATTGCATTTGGTTTTTAAATCAAGTTGTTCACGCAAATAGTTTTTGAGAAATTAAATTTTAAAATCAAAATTAAAAAAAAAATGTCATTTTTTTCTTAAGTCGATATTTTTAAACATAGATTGGTCCGAGCATTGTAGATATCTCGGCATTATGATAGATACAAAATTAAATTTTCAAAAGCATATATCAACCAGTATTGATAAAATAAATACATACATTAGAATTCTTTACCCTCTTATATGTAGAAATTCTAAGCTCAGCAAAGAACATAAACTAGTAATGTTCAAAACTATTTTTCAAGCAATCCTGTTGTACGGTGCCCCTGTTTGGTATAGTTGTGCCAACACACACAAATTAAAACTTCAAAGATGTCAGAAGAAAGTTCTCAAAATAATGCTTAATTTTCCACGTTATTACTCAACCCAGAGACTGCATGAATTAGCCAATATCAGCTTTTTGGACACTCTCATAAATATTTCACAACAAAAATTTAATGTAAATTGTTCTTTATCTGATAATGAACTTATAAAACAGCTAACACCATTATAATTATGTCAGAAGAAATAGAAAACATGTATAATTAATTCAACCAAGAATTTGTTTTTTTTACGGGAGTGTTGCAATTTTAGGTTTAAGTGTTGTATAAGGGTTTTTGTTTGTAGCTTTCCCTTAAAATATATAAAACATTTTATTTTTTAAAATTAACGTTATACATATTTATAAATTATAGTTGTACAGGAATTATATCCTAAATCTCTAAAAAAGAAATTGTCAAATATCCTAAGTTGTGTATATTGCTACTTAATCAATAAATTAATAAATATAGTAACCCTTTTTTAATATTAATATTCTTCTGAACATATCCTCATGATTAATTTTGAGTCGCCTTTGGGCGAAAAAAAACGGGAAGCCACTAACTACTAGCCAGGTTCCATATAATCAAAATAAGAAAAGATTTTTGAAAAAGGAGTATTTCTTAGCGCCTTCCCGATTTTGTTTTTCCCAAGGGCGAATCAAAACTAATGATGAGGATACGTTCAAGAAACGATTTCGCAAATGCAATGAGTTACACCTAGTGCTTTGGAAAAAAATGCTTAAAACGCTCCAACCTAATGTGAAGTGAACAAATTTTAATTAATTGTAAGATTATTCTTAATATTTGAAAAATAACGGTTGTATCAAAACTTTCAAATGACAGAATTAAAAGTTTGACGTCACATTCAAATAATGCATCCATAAATAATAGCAATAACATTTAAATAATTATTTTTGATCATTTTATATTACTTTGAGTCTTCGACAATTTGGTCCAAAATTAGTTTGGTAACTTGTAAGTGTCAAAATTGTCATATTTGTTTAAGACTCGATCATTTTAGGTCTAAAAATAATTTGTTTGTGAAAGAATAGCACTTGAATTAATTCCATTCCAAAAGAGAATTGAGCAACATTTTTGACTATTTTATATTTATTTTTATATGTATTGGAATCGCTTTCATGTACATACACATTCAAGCACATATTTTAAGACATTTAAGACACAAGCTTCACTTAATTCCTGACTTGAACAGGGCTTTTTTTTTTTCAATTTTTGAATTTGGGACCTAGTTCTGACCTAAATTGAAAATAAAAATAGAAGAATCTATTCAGTATCACTGAATTCAGCATCCCAAAATTCATCAATTTTCGTCCAGAATTGCCGTGGGAAATGATTTTTGTCGCTCAAATTCGACAAACGGACCACTTTGCGGCGTGCGTTTCGAAGAAATTTTAATCACCGGATTAAATAGCTAAAATGAGTTTAATGTCCGCGAAAAAAAGTTTAAAAATTCAAACTAACTTTCATTTTTATTTAAACACTTTTAACTATAGTACTTTAATTTTCTTGTAAGTCTTTGATCACTTGGTGAGAAAAAGCGGATAGTTGAATCAATTTGGAAATTTACAGGACCATTGATGCTATAAAATTCTACAAATATGCATAAAAACGCAAATCATGAAATAAATATTTTTTCAAAAAAAAGATTTGCCGAAAAACCACACAAAAAGTTATTTTTTAGTATATTTTTTAACTAACTTTGAAGAGTAAATACAAAAAAAAATGTCTATAAATAAATAAATGAATCGGGTGGCGCAACAGCTCGTGGAAAACCAGGGCCTAGAGACTTACAACTCTCAACAATTCCTGTGTGCGCGTTGTTGGCAGGAATGTACAGTTTTTTGCCGAGTCCGAACGGCTAAATGAGAAGCACTTTTTCATGACAAGTATACTCTTGTAGGATTTGGCACTAGGTACCTCGGATAAAATATTTCTGTTCTTAGGTGGCACGGCTGGGAATCGAACCCGCACCTTCGGCATGACAGTCCTACGCACTAACAATCAATCAAAGAGATACTAAAAAAGTATCTACAAAATCTTAAAAAAATCTTGTGGAAAGCTTATTCAAATTTCCAAAGTTGTAGTTGAATTTTTTATGACGTCATTATTTACTGAGATATTGGTAATCTTCAAAAAACACTAAAAAATAATAAAAATCAAATTTCTCATAAATTTTTTTGACTAGTGTCTTTTTTTTAATTTTTTTTATGGTAGGTATACCAATTCTAAATACATAAAAAAAAAGATTTCAAATGGCAGAGGTTAAACGGGTCTTGTGAATAAAGCAAAAGCTAAAAGCTAATTTTTTAGCAAAACTTTGGTTTTGCGTGATTAAAAACAAGCTTAAGGGTTTTGTCAAACAGAGAGCGGTTCTAATGCCGCGGTGAGATTATTTAACACGACGCACAGTGCGTCGAATCTATGAACATGGTGGACAAAAATCTGTTTTACAAAAAAAAATTAAAATAGATTGTTTTACTTAAATTTAAATTCTTATTTTCCAGATAATTTTTTATGTTAGATATTTGAATGTTTTTGACATTAACACTATGTGTTTTGTTCTTTTATTAAATGATTTAAGTTACTACAATGTCAATTTTTGGCCAAGCTTGAAGCTTTTAAAATTTAAATTAAACTGACCCATAAGATCGTTCATGTTGGACTCCTCAACTTGAACAAGTGGTTAACATTATTTCATACACAAACATTTTAATGGTCTGCAATCGAAGAAAAACGGGGACTTTTCCATAGCTCAATATTAACCTCCACCAATTTCAAAGGGGATAACGCTATCAGAAAAAGGAATTCGTCTGTGTTTTCAGAATCAGTAAAGAGTTGTTTATACTGACTATGCCCAGAACTTCCGTTAAAGCCCCACTTGCACTGCGAAAAAAAAAATCTAGTTACTGCATTTTCTTTTTGGATCAACTTAGGAAAATTCTCCGATTAGTGGCAACGCTGAACACACAAGACTCTGGGAAAAGTATAAAAGAGAACGCAAACATACTGGAAAAATCGTGTGAGTTTGCTAGGAACGGACGATTTGGTCCTTACCCCTCACTTTCTACTCCCTTCACCCATGAACAAAAGATCGTGTGTGGAAAAATCGGGTGGTGTAAATGCCGACTAAGCAGCTCCGAAGAAGAAATATTGTTGTTATTTACCGTGTTACGTACATACATATGTAGTTCCCTGAAAAGAAAAAGAATTTGGGTACACGATATCAACAAAAAAAAAGAGAAGAGAGAATCCCACCGATTGTGTCGAGAACTGGAATCAGATGAGGACCGCTGCTTTAGTTACTTTCGCATGTCTCAAAACTATGTGCTTACCATCATTAAGTCCTTTTGCAATGATTTCCCAAATCTCAACCTTCGGGGAATTTTTTTTGTACAATTCATCACTCATATTATAAAAACATGGGTAATTTCTTATGAGTTCAATTACAAGTTCCTTAAATATCACTTTATCACACGGCTTCAATCAAAACTCTGAAATAATCTGTAAGTGCCCTTTCACACGAGGAAACTGAGCTGCCAGCAACTTTTAGTTCCAGGATGAGAAGATCAGGAAGAAAGAGGGGCGAACAGAATCTCCTCAGTCGAGGATTTGAGGAGATTTTTTGACATTTCCTTTCACATCTAGGTTTAGGTGTGTTCAACCATACACTATCAAAGGAAATTTCAAAAATTGTCTGGAGGTTTGTTTGCTCGTATGAAAGGTACAAGAGATTTTTAAGGGGATTAAAAGAAAACGTCAAAAAAATCTCCAGCAACTTGTTTCTTCGTGTGAAAGGGGACTCATTTTATACAATACCGCGTTTCACCGCTACGTCTTAACGGCGCGGTGAATTCAACGCAGCGTTAAAACCACGCTCCCCTCTGTGTGACAGGTCCTATGCATACAAAACAATGCAGATGTCAAATGCGATATGCGACTGACTGTTTCCACCAAAGGTTTATATCAGTTCAGATTTAATAAATCTATTTGGTGTTTCCACCGCACAAAAAAATTTAAAAAAGATTTATTTTGACATCACCTCCAAAAATGCAAATGGTGTTTCGTTTTTTCTTATTTAGAGGAAGTGAGATAGAATGTTTCATTTGTGAAAGACTGAATGAATCCTTCAGTGCCATATAAGAAAAGGTTAGTTCGATTTGTGAAAGTATTTGCCCTAGGAAGATTTAACAATATTAATTTCTAATCTTCAAGATTAAATTTGTATGGTAAATCTTCGAGATTTAAAGATGATTTGAACTAAATCTTATTAAATCTCAGATTAACGTTAGGTGGAAATGTAATGTACTACCTCCAATCTTCGTTAAATCTCCAAGATTTACCATACGAATTGTTTTCGTTAATCTACAAGATTTAAAATTAATCTGGTTAAATCTCTCTAGAACAAATAAAACTAACCTATTCTAATATGGCGCTGAAGGATTCATTCGCGGCTGGGTTCACTTTCTCCATTCTTTGACATAAAAGAAACATTCTATCTCACTTGCACTTCATAAGACAAAATTAAACCCGTTTTGCTTTGGAAGTGTGCATGTGCTGTCAGAGTTAATCTTCTTTTTAATCTTTTCAGCCGGTGGAAACACCCTTAAATCCCAGATTTAATTTTGGTGAGAACGTAGTATAAGCTAATCTCTATTTGCTTTCTGACTTACCTTATGGGTGAGTTCATTTTATTATAGTTCTGCCAAGCAATTCATATTTGGGTATTACACCTGACTCTCTTTGGATTTTGTTTTGCTTTTCTATTTACATAATTCAACACCGTTATCAACCATTCTACTTTCTGAACATATCATTAGCCGCGTTTTATTATCGCTCATAACCCATATGGTTCACCTCGTGAAAATAAAACGATGTGGGTTAGTGCAAAAGCAGTGCTGTATATCAGTCTCTTTTTTTCGTATGTTTATTTGTTTTTCATGTAAGCACTTGTCTCTTTTCCTCTCTATTCCTTGTACTGCTGACAAATCGCTGACATCCATTCACAATCGTAAATAGCCCTCTGCCGGCCAGAGTGAAAACCTCTATCTGGGTTATTGAAATTAACCTCGATAGAAACCTAGATCCCATGTTGTTTTTTGTAATACATGTTAAAAGATAACCTCGACCCAGACCCAGAGATAATAAAACGCAGCTATTATCAACAAACAAAACCTTACCGACAACCTGTGATTTTGGGTTGTGGATTGAATTAGCAGAAACATAACAATATATTGCCGTGTTAAGAAGAATAAACGTAAAGTGTATTTTTGACATTTCAAGATAAACACGTTTTTATGTTTTTATCTCTATCCTTTTTGGTTTTGTTGTTGAGTGTTTTTCTGTCGTATTTACAAGTAAATCATTTGTTTTGCCTTGATTATTTATCAGATGTATAAATACTTGTTTGCCTTTGTGACGAATGTAAAAATATATCGCTCTACCACGTTCTCCTCGGCGTCAAATGTGTAAGTGACTCAACAAACTCGTTAATAACTGATAACAATCGCTTCCATAAGAATGTGCTTGCAAAATTTCATAATTTTGACGATTTCTCTAAGAGTATTGAAACCCTCGAAAGTTCTTAAGAGACTCTGGCCAAACGTTTCTTCGCCAACCAATCAATGCTGGAAAAACAATTTTCGTCAATAGTAATTCGCGGGTTGACCACACTGACTGCCACTTTGATATTATAAGTGGAGAATAACGTTCCACACTCATATCAATTCATCCGGTCTGATCTTGATATGTCTCTACAAAGTACCTACCTCAGATTCCATCGCGTCTGCTTCCCGCCAACTAAACTCAATCCTTCTCGATTTAGTTTCAAACATTAAACACATCAGTAGCGAGCTAACAGTAACAGTCGCTTCTCATATTGACATTATCGACGAAGTTAAAATAATTTCAAGCAAAAAACTGCAAGACGTCTATTTTCGCCGAGATAACTGAGTGCGCTCACGTCCGACCTGTCCCCCTTTTGCTTCCTCCTTCTTCTCACGAAGATGCTCAGAATATAATTAATACTACCTGCACAGAACGTCCCGCAACACCTGAGCCTACTATCACATGATTTGGCAGCACTTTGACTGTAAGTGACTGGAATACTAGACTAAACAAATTAAAAAATCTCAACGACTTCGTACCTTAGTTTTTGAAATATAGGTACACCTAGCAATGTTGATGATTCATGCATCCAAAATCTTTTTCTGCGCGATCTGGCTAAATGCTTCACATCTAAGTTCAAAACATTTGCCTTCCGTCAGTCAAAATCATAATCCTTAACAGCAATCCTGTTTTGCAGCCTGTGTCTACTATCAGCCTTTCTCTCTATTATCAGAATGTAAGAGGCCTCCGCACTAAGACTTCTAACGTATATCTTAGTTCCCAAAATCATCCTTTCGGTATCCTTGCGCTAACAGAAACAAATCTTTGCGCTGATTTTCTAGATAGTGAATTATTTACAACTGACTTTGCTGTCTTTGAAAAGATGGTCAAATAAGTGATCTTGCTCCCACTGGGCGTGGTGTTCTTTTTGCAGTCCACAACAGTGGTGCCAGATCGAGGGATTTATCCCTTTTTGTGGGATTTTCTCACATAAAATAGGCTAAAAGGGTTAAAGGGATTTTTCAAACTTCATAGTGCAAAAAAATGGGATTTTACTATTTGGTCACTTTTTGCTCTAAATAGTTTCATTAAGAATACAAAAATTTGTCAACCTACGATCAAATAAAATTTTTTCATGTTTAGAAAAAAATCATTCTAACTTATCTGAATGTGTTCATTTTCTTTTTTTACTACCCTAAACTGCTTCACAAACTGACATATCTGTAGTGAAAATCTCAACTCACCATACTGATGAGATGAAATTTCAAATTCTATAATAACAATTTGACACTACTCGATTTCGTGAATTTATGTGTGTGGTTTGTATTAATTAAGGTAATTTGTTTTGATTGTTTTTAGAATTAAAAATTGAATTTATAAAATATTTGTTCCAGATTAATATCAGAACAAGGGCATAAGAAAGAAAAAAGAATTTTTTCGATTTAACATCGGTTATAATCGAAAAAATTCTTTTCGGTTGGGAAAAGAAATGATAAATTCAATTTGTTTGTTGAGGTCCTGTTTTCAATCAAAAGCATTTCTCCCTAAACAATTCGAAAAATGTATATAATTAATTAGATGAATTCACGAGTATTTATTTACCTATTATTTTATTACAAATCAATGTGGAATATTTTAAAAATAAAAAAATTATTTATTTTGAAAACATTGGAAGGCATGCAAAAAGCTTTACTTCAGCCGTAAATCTCTTTGCTGTGTCATTTTTGTATGAAATATCGAGAATAATGAGACTTGAGACCGAAATAAAGTTTTTTGCAGTAATTTTCAAATAAATCGTATGTTGAATATTATGTTCCTTTTTTTAACGTTTTAAAAATGTATAAGATGTACATGCTAACATTTCTTCTTGTGTATTATATACAAACCTATCGTAATATTAATTTCTATTTATTTGTATACCTAGTTGAATAATCAATTTAATTTGTATATGTTTGTAATAAAAAAGACTGAATTTAATGAAATAAATGTTTTTTTTATTTTTATTTAGTGGGATAAATGTGGGTTTTTTTAAATTTTGGCGAGGGATAAAAGGGATTTGTTGGGTATTACCGTGGGATAACCTGCCTCCAAAGTCTGGCATCACTGGTCCACAATAGTTTCAACGCTTCTTTGGTTGATGTTTCAAAATCTCCATTATTTGAAATTGTATGTATTAAATTGTCTCCAAGAAGTGTTTTTATCTTCTATGTTGTTATATTTGCCCTTCTCAACCCAGCCTTATTTATCAACGATTCTTTGATTGAAGGAGCTACTTCTAACGATGATTTTACTATCCTGGGTGACTTTAACTTACCTGATTTGAACTGGTTACCGTCAGAAGATGAATCATGTTTTCTCCCCGGCAATCCCTCTTCACCGATCGTCTACTTGATTTAGGCCCATTCCAAGTATGTGGCATCTTTACAACAACTTGAGAAGACAACATGAGCTCGCCTTCTCTTCGGACCCATTTAACTGGTCTGTCTCCAACAGCTTCCACCTTCTCTCTACCCTTGATCTCTATCATCCTCCATTATCTATCATCTTCTGTCTTTTTGAAGCATCCAGCTATAGAAACTGAACACTCCTGCTACTTCAACTTTCGCAAAGCCGACTTTAATCAACTCAATACCCAATATTAACTTCAACCTTTTTATTCAACTCTATACCTCCATTCATATTGCTCTTTCCTTCTCCTTCACCTCCATCTTTGCATGTCTTATCCAATGTGTTCCTTATACGGTACAAGAAAACTGTGTAGCATCTCCTCCCTAATACAATAAAGAGTTGAAAACTCTGCGTAATACTATGTAGAAATAAGTTATGGAAAAACTACTTAAAATTCCAGACGCCATCAGTTTTTCTCACTTCCAACAAGCTTCCTCTGACTTTTCCAACCAATTTCTCTACCATTCATACCTTATGTCGATTTCGTTTGGTTTTGTGTTCTGTTCCATTCCTACGAAACATGGGAAATTTGGAGTAGAAGGAGTCAAAAAGGCGTGGAAAAGGAGTACTCCAAACGTCCAATCAAAAATGACATTAATCAAATGCGGTCTTGTCAAATCTCTAAACCAAAGCGTTTTTATCAATTTATAAACGTGAAAAGAAAATCCGATGGTCTTCCTCCATCGTTCAATTTCCTCGGCACATTATCCTCCGAGGCGAAAGTTATTGCTAACCTCTGCGCTACCTTTTTTAGTGGATCCTACATCAATAGCCGCGTTTTATTATCGCTCGTAACCCATATGGTTCACCTCGTAAAAATAAAACGATGTGGGTTAGCGCAAAAACAGAACTTGTCTTGTCTCTTTTCCTCTCTATTCCTAAAATTGCTGACAAATTGCTGACTTAATTCACAATGGTAGATTGCCCCCTGCCGGTCAGAGTGAAAACCTCTATCTGGGTTATTGAAATTAACCTCGATAGAAACCTAGATCCCATGTTGTTTTTGTAATGCATGTTAAAAGATAACCTCGACCCAGACCCAGAGATAATAAAACGCAGCTAATATTCCAAATGAGCCTGATCTTGAATACCTACCACAGGTTTGTGTCAAATAGCTCACACACGTCCCTCGTATCTCTAAACATTTATTCCCTTTTCCCGTCTGTGAAAAACTAAATTCATTGAAGGATGACTTTTCGCCTGGCCCTGATGGCATCCCAGCAATTTTTCTTAAGAAATGTGCTAATGCACTTTGCGAACCTCTGAACAAACTCTTTCAACTTTCAGTTCCTGAAGTAATTTTCCTCTCTCAATGGAAAGAATCGTTTCTTTTTCCAATATTCAAAAAAGGGTTGCAAGAGCCAAATCTCAATATATCGACCGTTTGTCACATTTTATACTGATCACTCGAATAAACGAAATACCAATTTTCATGACCTTCGACCCCGTATTATTAATATTGTGGAGCCCGGATCGATGGGTAACTTTTCCAAAACCTTTATATAAATCCCTGTATTAATGGGGAAAAATGGTTTGGGGTCACGGAATGAAAATGGCGATTTGCTGGTCGATTTTTGTAACGCTAATCGTCTTGTACTCAGTGGGACTGTGTTCAAACATAAGACTTGCTACAAAATCACCTGGGTACATCCGGATGGTCAAACTGAAAACCAAATTGACCGCATCATGATTCAGCAGCGATGGAAGAAGTCAATTTGCGATGTTCGACATGGGAAGCGACCACCATTTGGTTCTCATGAGTCTCAAGCTACGAACTGCAGCTGTACAACGTCAATCACAGGGTGCAGCAAGGAATTCGAAGTTCAATACAAATGCTTTAAGTGATCCCAACATATGTCGTAAATATGTCACCAACCTTAACGACAGAGCTTCGTCATTAAACGGAATGCAACATTCAACAATTGATGAGATGTGGGGTGATATAAAAAGTGTTGTTATGGAGGCTGGATCCGAAACTGTACCCAAGCAGACGAGAGTTAGAGACTCTTGGATATCCCAAGACACCTGGGATAAAATCGAGCTTCGCAAATTGTTGAAGATGCAAATAAATGCCGAAGCGGATGCTCAACGAAAGGCTGAATTGCGAAGAGATTTTCGCTTAGCACATAAGATGGTCTATCGTTGTGTGAGACGTGACAAGAGCGTGAGGTAAGACGGTCTCGCAGAAAATGCGGAAAACGCTGCAAGAAGAGGAGATATAAGGGAATTGTACCAAATATCCAAGGAGTTTGTCGGGAAGAAAAGCAACACCAATCATCCTGTAATGGATGTGGATGATACACTTTTGGTATCTATCGAGGATCAGCTGCGCAGGTGGAAGGATCACTTTTGTGCCTTGCTTAATGAGGATTCTGTTGAGCAGAGTGCTGAAGTGCCCCAGCTTAACGAGATGCGTCGATCATATAGGGGTATTGACATCGAACCCCCTACAGTAGTGGAAATTCAATCTCCGATAAATCTTCTCAAAGACAATAAAGCAACTGAACTTGACGGTATACCAGCCGAGTTCCTGAAAACTGACCCTGTCAGAACGGCTAGTATTCTGCACTCGTTGCAACAAGCTGTGTGAGAAAACGAAATCTACCCCAGCGACTGGAAGGATGGTGTAATTGTTAAGTTGTCAAAGAAAGGTGATCTTAGGAATTGCAACAATTGGCGAGGTATTACAGTTTTGTCCGTTTTTCCAAAACTAATGGCAGCCATCATTCTGCAGCGGATAAAGGTTAGAATCAAGTCTACACTCAAGATGCATCAAGCTGGTTTCCGCAGTGGGCGGTCTTGTGTCGACCATATCAACACTCTGCGTATCGTTCTTGAGCAGTCTGCGGAGTTTCAATCACCGCTTTACCTCATGTTCGTGGATTTTGAGAAGGCATTTGACCGAGTCAACCGTGAATGTATATGGAGATCACTTCTTGGTAGAGGAATTCCCCCAAAAATTGTTGTGTTGCCATTACAAGAGAGTCCTATAATAACGCAAGATGTTTTGTTTTACACAATGGGCAGCTATCCGACTCTTTCGAAGTGCGGAAGGGTGTGAGACAGGGAGATGTTCTATCGCCAATTCTCTTTCTACTGGCGATTGACGATGTTTTGACGGCCAGTGTTGGAACAGCAGAGAGGCAGGGCATTCAATGGAGACCGTTTGAAAGGCTTAGTCCCTTAGACTATGCCAATGATATATATCTCTTGGCAAATAAAATCAGCGGGCTTAACGGGATGTGTCAAGCTCTGAAGGTAAAAGGAGTCGAGTGGTCTTAAAATCAATAGCAAAAAGACAAAAATAATGCTCACAGGCCACTCCACACATCAGCGTATTTTAATACAGGAGACGCCAGTTGAAGAGGTTGAAAAATTTAACTACCTTGGAAGTATCTTTCAGCAAATGGTGGTACTGATCTGGACGTTCAAAGAAGAATAAATAAAGCTCGCGCAGCCTTCGGTTCTCTGTCCCAAATTTGTAAATCCAGTCAAATCTCCTTACGCACAAAGTTGAGATTCTTCGAATCCAATGTCAAATCCGTGCTGTTATATGCTTGTGAAACCTGGAAAGTCACGACAACCATCTCGAAAAAATTGCAGGCTTTTGTGAACCAATGTCTACGCCATATTCTAAAAATTCGCTGGCCAAAAATTATATCAAACGAGGAATTGTGGCGCAGGACAAGTCAAGAGCGGCTGGACGTTGACATAAGAAAGCGTAAATGGCAATGGATTGGTCACACACTCAGGAAACCAAACGATGAAATTGCAAAGCAGTCCTTTGAATGGAATCCTCAGGGTGCACGGTGGGTTGGAAGACCAAGAACAACATGGAAATCAACAGTTCTAGCGGAAGCAGACTCCCAGAGAAAGACGTGGCCACAGTTAAAATATCTATCTGCAGACCGTGAAGGATGGAAACGATATGTTGGTGCCCTATGTCCCAATCAGGGTTACAGGACTTGATGATGATGATAAATGTTTAAGAACTGTTGTCTTATTTTCCTGGGGGTATCCCCGTTAGAAAAACTCACCTTGTACTCAACCTCAAAGGTGGTGTAAAAGAGTAAATTTTATACAGAAAAATAAAATCCGTAACTCTACCGATTGAATTACGGTTACTCTTATGAAAAAAAGCTACTTAACATTTCTTGTAGGAAATTTTCTAAGCTTCAACGCAGTCTTTAACATTTTTTTTTTCTGTAAGAGTTACTGTTCGGGAGATATTCCTTAAGAACCGTTTGGGGTGCTTTCAAACCCCGTAAAATTGTTAGGGACTTCTTACAGTTTCCTTAGAATCCCATGAGAATGCTTTGTACCAAAATCCAGCTGCCCACCATTTACTCCGTTGGCTTATTTGAAGGCTAATATTACTGCACTATTAGTAGATACAAATATTTATAAAGGGCGTTTTTCTAGACGTGTGGTTTTCAAAAAGAAATAAAACGCATGTAATTTAATGTTATGGTCAAGAATTTAGCTTTATTATAAAGATACCGGTTTGCCATTTATGTTTTGAAAATGATTTCGGGCAAGTGGCTGCCGCGGCTACTTTTTGCAGCAATTGGGGCCGATTGTCAGCAATAACGCGTTGTTGATTGTTTCGTTGGCTGTATGGCATGTAGCGCCGTCTTGTTGGAACCAAAAGTCGTCAACATCAACATCCTCCAATTCGAGCACGAAAAAGTCATTAATCATGGCTCTATAGCGTTCCCCATTGACTGTAACATTATGGCCGGCATCATTTTTCATCGCAGCGCGCTCACCGAACCATTATTTTGGTAATAAATTTGAAATGGCAAACCAAACTCAGCATAAATCATGTGACAGCTGTCAAAAAGACCAACTCCGAAAAAAGTACTGCCAGATTGAAAACCACACGTCTTAAAAGCATTCTTTATGTGGCTCCATACAAACAATTTTTATCAATTAAATTAAAAAAAAATCAAATGATATTTTGTACGTCGATTCAAAGTTCAGAATTTATTTTTCTAAGTAAAAAATCATTATTATTTTATCAAAAAAAAGTAATTCAATTGACAAAATCAAAGGCAAAATTATCATATCAAAGTTAAATGACTCCATTAAAACAATAGGTACAAATGTGGTTTTGTTCTTAATTTTTTGTTCTTTATTTAAATTACACTTAGGTATTTCTAATTACTTATAAATAATTAACATTTTGGGGATAGATATTTTAATTTTTAACATTTCAAAAATATTTTTCTAAATTTTACTATCCGTCTCATGAAATTTTACAACAAATTTCACTATGCGTCTTTTTATATCTAGATGTCTATATACATAATAAACCTTGTTATTTTAATTACATTTCACTTTTTACAGAAATTATAATTCTTTTTTGATTTAATATATTCATCAATTTATATTTCCAAATTAAAATTTGATAATTTATAATAGATAAGTGTAATTTATAAATATAATTTATTTATTGATAAATTATATAATCCATTTTGTTTAATTAAATTTAAACTATATTTATATAATTAAAATAAAACACATAATTAACAAACTACATAAGTATAATAAATAAATGGAGGTAGCATTCAAGTAGGTAATTTTAATTTAAAAAATCAAATACAAATTTACCTCAAATAAAATAATAACAATAAATATTTCAGGAAATATTTTGCGTTTATATACATACAAGATACATAGTTTATACCACTCCGATTATTCTTACAATCAAAATCATATCATGTGAACGCAAATTTTATATAAAATATCATACCTACATAGAACAAGTATATAAGGTTTAAAAGTTTCATTAAAAATAAAATAATTGGTTCGACACGACAAATTGCTTAAATGTTTTAGTAAATTTCGGTAAACAAGATAAGGATATCTATACTATTAGATTAAAAGTACATTGGCAGAATTACAATAAATTACTTCAATATATTTTTATTTTGTATTGAATTATTAAGAGCTTGTTTGCTATAATTATAACCATGAGTAACTAAATTTTGGAAAACATCTTTACATTTAAAAATTTGGAAATTATCATAACAGAAATCCAACAACACGAAAACGGTGAAAATATGCAGTTAAGTTTATTAAATTGAAGAATAAACAGACAATCAATCAATAATGAATAATATTTCTATGAATAGGGCTTCAGATCTTAAGACTATTCACGAAAGGTTCAAGAAACGAAAAATAAGTAAATCTAAGAGCAAACAAATTAAGTTATTTCAGGAAACGAAAATTTAAGTAATTTTAAGAAAAAGAATCTGAATCTGTTCTGAATAAATAGAACATTTTGTTTTGGAGTAATGATACGGAAAATAAGACAAAGTATTTGAGTTTATTTTAGTTTTGACTTTGGGGTTTCTGTTAAGTATGAGTGAAGACAGGACCACCACCTATACAACCCAATGTTAGACGATTTCCTTCGTTAGTTTTGACAACCTTGATTCGGGCTTCGGGTTCGGGTTTAACATACTAAGTCCAACAACATCTCGGATTCTGGTCTGAAAAATTTGTAACACCGTCTATTCGTTTGTGTCAAGATCCCCCCCCCCCCACCGACGAGCTGAAAACGAGAAACCGTTTGCAGACCTCAGTGAACAGACAACCTTCCGGGATTCTGCCTGGACTGGCGAATAGTATTCTGTGACCATTTGTCATAAAGGTGGAAGACCGGAAGGAAATAAGTGTGGTTAAGAGTTATGTCACACATAAGCACTTGTGGCTATAAGTAAAACGTTACATATATAGCAACTTTTGTTCTTCAGTAATGGTGGTTCTCTGAAGATTTCTTGGTGTCATTAACCACCGCATGTGATATTATTCCAAATTCTGATCACAAACAACAAGAAGTCTGACTTTAGAATAGAGATCTTTATGTTTATGTTCTTATTTAATTTTTAGAGTGCGAATGACTATTAACAAATAAAAGCTTTTGTCGTAACACCTTGTCACGGTATATCGTTGAATAAGATCACCAAATCCGTTGCTACAATAGGTATACGATCAGATCTCCAAGCTGGATTTTTATGAAACAGTATCAATCAAAATAAAAAAAAAAAAATAATCTAAAATATATAATTCATTGTTAACATTAAAACATTTTTTTATTATGAATATAAGTTTTTCATCTCTGTTTAATTTGTTAATTTATGTACATGGACTTCAAAAAACTAGAACAATCCTTAGGAGGTTTAAGAAATTGTTATAAAAGTTTAAAAAAATCTCCCAGCCGTAAACAAAAAACAAAAGGAGCAAACTTAAAGCTAACAGAGATATAAGAACTTTGGAATAGTTTTATTGAAAATTTCACAAGTGTCAACCAAAAATATTTAAATAGCGAAGAACATAAATATTTATCTGATTTGACGTCTAAAGCAAAGGAATATACAAAATTGGCAGAGGAAATAGTTACAAATTATATAAAAGAAATTAATTCGGAAGAATCAGAATCAGAAGAAAAGGAGCAAGAACAGGGAAATAAAAGAGGTACTCTAGAAAATATAATAACAATGGCAGAATTCGAATTTAGCAAGGCGCAAGCAGAGGTAACAACCACCGAGTCTGCACTTACCACAGCCAACACCCAACCATCAAAATCCAGCGCCTCCAACAAATTCATCATTAATATTTTAAAAAAAAGTACAATGAGTAGCTCAACTCTTCTTATACATTAATACTTTTATTAAAAAGACTTTTCAATATATTATTAAGTAATAAAATTATTAAATTTAATATTGTAAAACATTCTTTTTAATATATTTTACGTATTTTCAACAAATATTAATACTTTTTCTTTGCATAGAACGCGATACAAGTTGCTCACGGTTTTGGACTTCTTTTCGTTTTATATACTACGCTTCCACAGTTACACTGTAGGGTACGGTTAATTAAATATAGATACGGTTGATTACGGTGTTTTAAGATTGATTACGGTTGAGATCTTCGGTTCATCTCCTCTCGTACTCTAACGAACATCATGTCAGTCAAGAACAAAGCCAACGGTGGCAATGCCGGTTTCAAGCTAATCTCCCTCAAGCAGACGTTTCGGAAGCTTCTGTCGTTCTCTCTCAGCAAACTTCTTTAATTCGATCAAGATTCCTCCTTTTTGGAACAATCGGCCAGATTTGTGGTTTCTACAAATCGAAATTCAGTTCCGATTAAAGAACATTACTACCAGCAACACCAAATACGATTATTTAGTGGCTTCGCTGAATAGCCAAACAATGGAATCAGTGGCAGGTGTTCTTGTTTCACCTCCGGCCGGCGCAGGAGAAGTACGAACATTTAAAAAAAGTTTTGCTTGAGAGAAACCGGGATAGTGAGGAAAGACGTGTAGACGCTCTGTTGAATTAAGTAGATCTCGGTGACATGAAACCACCGGAGCTGTATAGGAATATGGAGAGTCTGGCAAGTGGGAACAATCTGGTGAATACGCCATTAGTAATGAAATTATGGTTAAACCGACTTCCATAAAACATTCGCGTCTGCATCATGGCTGCTGAGAGTTCCCAGTCTCAAAGTGGGCTTTTCACTTTAGCCGATAGACTCCATCACTCCTCAGCAGCACAGCGTCTTCTGACTCCGAGCTTTTACAAAAAATTGGTTGCAAAATCGAACGACTTGAAGCTAATTTTTCAAGAGCGAACAATTTCAACAGAGCGTCTAGAAGTTTTTCCCGGGATAAAGCAATGCTGCAATGTTCGTAGCTGAAATGCTCGACTGTAAAGTAGCCCATACACACCACACAAGTGTGCACACCTGTTTTTTGGTGCGGTGCGTCGATCGGTGTTATGTGTGTGGTGGAGTGTGTGTGCACACTTGTTTGCTGTGTATGGTCCGCCTTATACGTCACTTTCAGAACTGGAAGAGAAAGAGCTCCGTTAATGGGATACTCAGCGTGCCAGATTCCTGAAGGCACAAAAGGACGCAACAGATTGGGCAGAAAAAAGCTTTAAACGGAGTGTTGGAACGTCTACAAGACATTCATGTAACAATTCCGAGCAGTTCAAAAAGAATGTAAGATTTAAAAAATTTATTTCTCATCGGCTTTTTTGGTCAATATTCAAAAGGAATGGAGACATAACAGAGAAAAGGATTCCATGCCCAAGGTTCATTAGCAATATTATTTCGCTCAAAAACCATTCTCCAGTTAATACATTCCTTCTCACTAGAGCAAACAAGGAAGAACCTGGAATTACTGGAGACTGATCCGGAAGGAGCTTGGGCGTACATCGACATTCATATACTGATGCCTGAGTACAGAAGCGTATTCCTGGATAACCCATGAATTAGAATCCTGAAAATGTAAAAATGGTCAACGAGATTATGACATTACGCAAAGATAAAGTAAGGAATCTCCCAACAGAAACTCACAGCATGAATGAGATATCTGCCAGTCAATCAATCAAACATTCAATAAACTTGAATCCAGCTATGCAGAAATGTTTAAACAAGGTGTCATTTGTTTAATAAAGTTGTTGCAGGGCGAAGCTCGTAGTGGCGGATCTCCTCCTTCAAACGCTAGGGAGAATGCTGCGGAGACTATAAGGTTGATAGCTAAGCTTTTGTTTTCTGCCGCTCTCCTTCGAGAGACGAGGAATTTCGATCTAGAATGTACGCCTATCATTGGAAACCAAAGTACTTATCTAACAAAAAACCCAACCCTTTAGCTAGCTTTATATTATGTTATCAAAACATTTCGTTTTCATTTATCCTAAATTCTTGTAAATGGGTCATTATTAGTAAATATCACAGTTTTCTAATAAAATAATTAATCATCATCTATCCTTCATACCAGAGGAAAGACAAAAGGAATGGTCCAAGGTACCAGGTTTTAGCATCGCTTGGGCTAAGCTTTCAAACACGAAGCAGATACATAATTGACACAGTTGAACAAATACATAAGCAAGTGCATAACGAATAAACCTAGACTATCAGAACCAAAGTTTCCCTCACATGTCTAGTTGACAAAATGTGGGCAAATGTTGGTATAGAGGTAGTGGCGGATCTCCTCCTTCAAATTCACTACTTTTTGAAACGAAATTACCACCTATTTCAGCATTCATGAATTCATTGCTTGATCCCATATAAGAAACTTTATTGTTAGAATTACTTATACATATGAACAAGGTTGCAGTTTTTAAAAAGTGAAAAAGGAAATGAACATTTAAATATTGTTCGGGATATATTTACTTTAAGTGTGGAAGGTATAATTTCTGACCAGATGCAATATCTGACCATCAATAGGCGTTCATCGAGTTCGCATTGTAGAATAGTTGTTAAGTTAAATTTATTATAAATAATAATATAAGATTAGGACGAAGTTAACAATCAGAAGTGGGTATCGGATGCTCTTGCATTACAAAAAATTAATGAAATAAGGGGCGCAAGTAAGGGAACGTTGTTCCCAAAAGTTTCCATAACACCTTAAAAAAATTGATTTTGAATTCATCAAATATCAGTGAATAATAATTTAGAAGTGATAACAATATCTATGAACCTCAGTTCGTAGTGTTTTATTATTCTTTTAAGTATTCCAAGCAGTGCCTAAACCTGAACAAACCGAAAGTGAGAAATATCCTCTGTGCTGATTCCACTATAACAAGTCTTAGCCCAAGATAACAATCAATTTTTCTAAAGGCAGTAATTTGTCATCTTCGATCAGAATAACAAAGGAAAATCTTGATTTGTCTTTTGAACATTTTGGAAGACAACTTTCATCAGCTCCAATAGCAAGAAGAGTATCAAGTTTTGTGGAAAATTAAAATTATGACTTTGCTCTTTCGTTCAAAGATACCCTTCAGAAGTTAGCTCTTCATTTATATGAAGTTCTGCTCGTGACCCCAGTTCATTCCAGATTTCTTAAGGGAACTTGATGACAATTAAAATAAATGACCTTGCTGCAATGTTCGTAGCTGCACACAAGTGTGCACATCTGTTTTTTTGGTTCGGTGTGTCAAATACCAATGTGTGTTGCAGAGTGTGTACACACATGTGTGCACACTTGTGTGCTGTGTATGGGCTGCATATTAGGTCACTTTCAGAACTGCAAGTGAAAGAGCTCCGTCAGCGTGCCAGATTCCTGAAGGCCCGAGAGGACGCAACAAATTTTGCAGAAAAACGCTTTAAGCTGAGTGTTAGAACGTCTACAGAAGACATTCATGTATCAATTCCGAGCACTTCAAAAGGAATGTTAGATTTGTAACTGAGAATTTTTTTAAATTTGTTTCTCATCGACTTTTTTGACGCTCAACTAGTGTAAGCCAGCACATTAGCTTCGTGTAAATCACGACACACAAGACATGTAAACCAGACACTCAACTGGTGTAAACTACATCATTAACTGAAAGCATTCATGTATTCTTTGATATATATTTTCATATAAATTACTGTTGAACGCAAGTGTAAACTCACTGTGCGCACCTGCAGGTATCACCGTGTGAATGTCGATGGTGAACTAATTATCAACTCTGAAGACGTCAAATTGACATCAACAATTCATTATTGTAGCTTCGCCACTTTTTCTTTTGAAATGTCACATTCTTCGTCTACCTCCAAATAAAATAAAGTGTATTGTGATAAAGTGTGTCTTTCTTTTCTTTTATTTTATTAAAGTTTATTTTATATAAAGTTGAAAAATAACTTAAGGGCTATACAGCCAACAATTACCATTGTAACTTTGACTCTCGAATAAATAACATCTTTTAGTTTATCGATCGTATTTAAATATTTTGTTTCCACAAGCATCCCAACACAGGAACTAAAGTATTACAAAAGACAGTGTTATCACGAACTCGTATCTAATAGACCATTTTGCTTCGAGAAGAATATTTGAATTCGGATTAATGTATGCGGTGAAACTTGACAGGATATCAATGGAATCGACTACATAAAACAACCAAGAAGAAAGGGGTTCCAGAGATCAGGCAAAACCACCAAACCAAATAAAAAAAGATGGAACAAATACAACCGAACAGAAAGAGACAATTATCAAGAAATAAGTCCATTATAAAACGTGTCGTGAGTGTGATACAAATACAAATACAACAAAACTCAGAAAATGCCACGATCAAAGTCTCAAAAGAACAAAGAGTCCGACACTCCCACCACTCCATCCACTAGGAGAGCACTTAGCAACCGCACTAGCGGAGCGCTTGGAGCTCTCATTGAGGCAACCTCAAGAAGAAATAAGGAGCCCATGGATTACGGTAACACGTCTGACGACGATACAAGTCTTTGTGCTCCATCTTGCTCAACCTCCACAGTCACCTCTCACCCAGAGATTTCAAACACAGAAGACGAAGGGTCCACAATTATCAGATTGTCATCTGATCTGCCACAGTTTCTTCAGCCTGGAGAGGCACTATCTAGCATTGACTATCAAACACAAGGAAAATCACTTTCCTTAATATATGATCCGAGATCAGCTTACTCCGGCAATGAAATCGCTAAGTTGGTCAAAACCCTAGCCGATTACTTCACTCAGTTTGCGGTCCTGATTGACATCAAAGAAGGTCATGACCCTAATTCACTTGTTCTCAGTCCATCACTCGAGCAGCTCAATCCCGCATTCCCTGCAGTCCACCCCTCAGGAACCGAGGATCAGGAGATGGAATCTGAAGAATCAAGCCCCGAAAGCGCGGACCGGAGAGAGCGCCGGAGAAAAGCTCCCGAATGTACCAAATCTGATAAGGCTATAAAGGAATTTCTCAAGCATGGGGTCAGATTTGAGCCAAAACGACTGGGCAAAGTCGTTCTAGTGACTGCTGCCACCAAGGGGTATTCTGAGGAGGAAGTCAATCAATTTGTGGTCAAATTCGGCGAGCAAAAGGATGCCGTTACTCTAATACAAAACATGATGACACAAATGGGAACATTCAAAAACATCTCTCGTTTATATGTAATCAAACCGAATCTCCCTAACTAACAGATTGCATGTTAGACATATTGCATCTTGAAAAAAAAATACAATAACTAGAAATTGTATAGCATATTGTTTCCACACCTTTTTCATCTCGCACGTTCCTATTCCGGTTCTTCTCTTTTTTCGACTTTTTATTTTTACTACGCGAATTTTTAAGCTCACTTTAGCTTTTTTCGATATAAATTTCATATAACCGCCCGAGTTATGAATACATAACATATTTCATATATCACATATAAACATATTTCATTATCATTTCATGCCCAATAAACTTCATTTAATGTAGTTTAATTATATTTTATAAGCATTGTCAAAAATAACTTGAAACTTTACTTCTTCTTTAATAAATTGTATTGGGCTATATTTTTGTTCCCACAGACAATAATTGACACCAACCGTGTTGGACGTGTGGACATACAATGTAAGCAATTTTCGTTAATTTCTTTGTTTGTTGTAAATAGTTTTGATTTACATTAGTTGATTATAAGGAAAAAAGTTTTAAGAACATTTTCAAGAAAAAACAGCTAGTGAGGAGCCTTTGCCGGTTGTTAGTGGGTAGGTTTTCTTGGCAAAAGCACCCCATGACGTGGCTTTGCCATTGGCAAAGGCACCCCATGAAAATTGTTCGGTCAACCACCGTTGACCTAGAAACCTGGTGACGATCAACCCATCATCATCGCCTCGTCAGCAGAATGTACCTTCCTACATGGTAGATCCCTCCACCCGCCACCAGTCAAGCATCATATCGCACATTCCGCACAGCGACATTAGAAGACCGTAGCTGTAGTTCTTGGAAGAACAAATAAACAAAAGTGTTAATTCCATGTCGCTCCCACGGATCTTGGTCATTGTTGCTGGTGTCGGCACATTCTTCTTGGTGTGTCGTTGGGTATCCAAGGCATGGGCCTGGTACCAAGTACTTGACTCCCTACACTTGTGGGAGTTTTGGTGACGCTGCATTTTTGGACATGGAACTGGTGGTGGCTTGGCTCCCGAATTGGTCTGGAGCAGTGAGTCGTCTTCTATCCATCATCGGTGCCGGTCGTGTCCCGCTATCAACTATCAAAGTATCAGTGCCTTCTTAGCCAGTGGCTACTTTATCATTAAATATTTAATAAAATAAACCACTTGTAAAGTAACTTTGGTGTTCGGCATAGTGCCCTCTATTTCTGGACTTTTCAGATCTCGCCTCCTGCATAACTCGGAAGTAACATTCCCAAACATTTGGTGCCTCCTGTGAGGACTGAAAAGTGAAAAATTGTAATTGACTTTTACCGTGGATCCGCGTCGCGTGGAAATTTGGCTTGAGTGCCTCCGCGAGCTACTATTTGTTTTGGTTTTTTGTGCTCTGCTGGCCCTGCTTAGTGCGTGTGTGGTACTCCTCACGGGGAAACCTTAGAGCCCGAGTGCGTGTCGTGTTGTTGAAAACCCGTTCGATCAGATAACTATTGAATGCAAATACCAGTGCAGTGAAAAGAGTGCGGACATGGCCCACTTGTCATAAAGATCGGCTGCTTGCACCGCCATCAAGCGGATGCACACGTCCATCACGACGACGAACGTGGAAACCTGGGACTTGGTCCGGGTAACGTTGGAGCAGTGATCGCTGGACCAGCAGTATGAGCGGTTCCAGACGGCGCACGATGCATCTCTGGCAGAGATTGAGGATGGAGACCTGGGGGCTCATGATGCCCTGCTGGAAGTGATTGAGGCGCAGTATGTGCAGTAAGTCTGAATTATAGACATTTAAGTTATTTTTAATATTATTTAATTAGTAAATATTTTTTGATACGTAATTGAAATATTTAGTCTTTTTTTTATTTACTGACTTTGATATTTAGGTACCTGGCAAACGTACACCATCCCCATGGCAAAGTATCCCTACCAGGGAGGCTTTGCCATATCAATAAATTTTGTTTAATTAAATATTAAAAATATAAATAATTAAAGTATCAAGATGAAATGTACTTTAAAATGAAGATAATAAAGAAGGGAACATATTAGATAGCAGGAAAATTGATAACAGTTTAACATTTTTGCATAAGGCCAAATTCCCGAAACTCTGGCAAAGGCTCCCCCGTCTACCCTTCCTAAGTGTAATCCTTAGAGTGGATCCATTATTTCTACATACATCCTAATTAAATTCTATGAGCTGCAGAAAATCATAAATAACTTTCAGCAATTAAGAAAAATTCATATGTATCAGATCCAGAGGATTTTCATGCACGAACATCAATCCAACAAGAGAAAGAAAAGTTAAAAATCCAAAATTTTTAAAACTTGGGGACATGTTGACAATAATCCTGAAATACAGAACCATATTTTCTTTAATCGGATATTTGTACATATATGTACGAAAACACATAGGTGAATATGATAATTTCGTTTTTTTTTGGTGAAGACGTTTCGTAAAAGTAAGTGAAGTTAAAGGATGGCATTTTCATAATTTTATTTTAGGAGCCATCAACAACGGGCTTGGAGTTCTGACATATTCGTCAGTGGTTGAGTGGGTACAGGCAGGGTCAACAACTTTGACCCATGTTTGTATTTCGTGTTTCGTTTTCCCTCTTCCCTCACTGTCACATCCAGGAAACTCAGTGAATCTGGCCCATACTCCATAGTAAACAGTAATATTAGATCTAATTTATTGAGAATATTTTCTGGGAAAGTCTAGATGAGTTCCAGTCCCAATAAAAAAGATATTATCTACGTTTCTATACTTTAAAAGATTGTGTTTTGTAGAAAGGCAGTTTTCGATGTAAATAAACGTTGTTCCAAATCATCAATGAAAAACTCAGCAAACTTCCAATTACAATATTAAATAGGTACATAAATAGATTTGCAGGGATAATCTCAATTATCGAACCGGCTCCTCACCACAAGGAAAATACCTACTGGGAGTCGAAAAGCGATTCCTGATTCGAGTTTGGTATGCCGCTGTGAGCGTAAGAAATGTAACAAAGTGCCCAGAAGAATGTCATCTGTCTACAACACCGTGGCACACTAATCAAGTAACAGATAGTGTCTTTAGCTAGCCTCAGAGTAAACTCCGCCAGACTGTCATCTGGAGTGGATTACTGTGGACCTATCACGCTTCCCGTTGGAACTAAGCGGTCCCGAACCACTGCCAAGGGCTACTTGGCTATCTTCATTTGTATGGCAAAAAAGGACGTTCACATTGAAGTGATTGAAAATTTGACAGCACAGGAATTCATGGATTTCTTTACCAGATTCACGAGCCGACGTGGAATTTGTCCTGATCTCTACAGCGACAATGGAACAGTGTTCGTGGGAGCCAATCGGCTCATGAAGGAAAACTTGGCACAGTTTCAGTCCCAATAAACCCAGAAAACTTTGGCACAAGCAGGTTCGAGATGGCACTTCATCATCCCAGGCGGACTATGGGAAACCGCCGCCGTGAAATCAGCCAAGCATCATTTGACACGACTAATAGGGTCACAGTCCCTGTGATGCCACCAGTTGCACACTTTTGCAACTCGCATCAAAGCTTGTCGAAACTCGCGTCCATTGGTACCTCTACACAGTTACCCTGACGATAAGCTGGCATCACTCCGGGAGATTTCCTGATCGGATCACCCCTGATAGTAGTTCCTGAGCCACACATTGACGACTGATTGAGACAAATTTAGAACCAATAGATACACATATGTAAAAAAGCGACTAGACGCCTTAGAGGAGTTCGAAATTTATAAAGTACACAAGACTGAACATGACAAAATACTAAATGACAAGCTAACAATTAAAACAAATACATTATTTAATTCAGCTATCAAAACCATCAACCATAGAAAACGAAATAGACATATATACCTCTACCCAACACCAAGAACATCAACCAACAACACCAGCAGGCACTGCAATCAAAAAGAATGTTCACAAAGCTGCACTAACACCTCGCATCCACAAATTAAGCCCGATGATGGGTCTGTGATAACCGAAACGCGTCGCTCTAACCCAAAAATAAAATTAAATGAAAATTAATTTTAATGAAAATGGTCCTACATACAATGACCACAATTTTGAATAGTTTGTTAGTACAAAAAGTGAAAGAACTCGCCGCCAGTTGACAATCATAGTTCTCATATGTGTTATCCAATTGACGCGGTCACTACTTTGGCTCTTGTTTATATTCCTGTACATATACATTGTAAATAAATAGAATCTATAGAATCTAAGTATAAACTTTGTTTAAAGCATAGTGCCCTTTCGCTTTCTAAATTTTCCTACTTCGCCCCTACGTTTCGGAAGTCCATTCCCGAACAGGGGTACTTAATGATTTTCTTTTTTTGTTTTACTGTTAATTAGGTACAAGGACTAAATAAATCAGGCAATCATCGACTGAAACTTCCTGATCGCTCAGACAAGATCCATCAATTAAGACTCCAGATCCATCGATCAAGACTCAAGAATTTTAACATCGAGTCTCAAGAAATTAGAAAACAAAAATGAAATCAACAAAATTAATTTGTTGTTATTTAATTTGTTGAGTGAGATTGTGATGCATTGGCAATATGATTTCCCTTTTCGTCGAATTCAAGGAATGGAGCACAAGTTTAACTTCATAATCAAACTTAATAAAGAGGAAAGAAAATTTTCTTCGCAGTCATCATCGAGAGAAATCCTCAGGAAACGTGAAGGAAAACCCGGTTCTTGCCATGAAACTACTTTCGAGCCATCTTGTAAAAGGAGGTGACAAAAAATGAAAAAAGTAGTAAAAGAAAATAAGAATGCACCGTGAACCTATATCCAAAGCTATTCACATAAAGCCAAAAGAAAAGGAAACGAGAAGTATCGGTGTTATCCTTAGAGAAATCCAAAATAAAGCTAATCCAGATAACACCAAAACTATCGTCAAATCGTTTTATAACTCGGATCTTAAACAAAGGACGGAAAATCTCTTGAAGAAATTCCAGGAGATCAGAGAACTGATTACAGCAGAAGAAGTGCAAGAAGCCGTAAAGAATATCATCACGAACATTTAGGTTGGAATCTCAGACAAGAACAGAAGCTCTTTAAAGATAGCCATTATATGAAGTCTGGAAATGATAATATCGCTGGAGATCAGAGATCTGGATGAACTAACTACAGCAGAAGAAGTACAAGAAGCCGTAAAGAAGAAAGCTTCCGATATCATCACGGACAATCAGGTGGGAATCTCAGACAAAAACAGAATCTCTTTAAAGGTTGGTATTATTAAGTTAACTCTAGAGATTAAAAACTACCAAAAGAATAGGATGGTTCTAGTGTTATTTTAACGCTTTCCTCCACAAGATCGGGAAAAAGAATAGTCCAGCTGATAGATTCTGCAATAGATGATGTCAATCACACCTTTTTCGACTGAAGCAGTTGGGAAGCAGAACGTCAAGAACTAATGAACAGCATTGGTGAAATCACGCCAGAGAACATCATACAAAAGATGCTAAACAGCGACAAAAATTGGCATACACTCTGTACGGTCAAAGAACATATTCTCATGAAGAAAAAAAAAAAAGAGAAGATGAAAACGATCGGGCGATAGTTAAGCCAAAAAGGGTTATGGAGGGGTTTTGGTCGGTATGTTGGTATGTTATGTACTCAACATATTGAACGAGTCCAACACAGGGGGATGGTCAATAGGTCAACGCTCAAAACGACTCCTTACGGTGCATATAGCATTTCTCCAGCTTCCCTTAAAGGAAAAAAACAGAAAATTTCCAGATCGACATCAACTAGAGAACGACAGTGAACATGAAATCACCTTTATCTCAGCCCAGGCAGATCACGCAAGTGTACCACCATATCCGCAAACTACAAGACTTACCCGATTTCTCTGGCTAACCAGAATCGTGGCCAATGTTTTCAGTTTCTTCTCAAGAAACTACACTAGCTTATGGATACATCGATCTTGATATTAATATTCACTTAAAATCAGCAAAGGATTAAATTTGTATTCGGATATTTTAGAAAATTATCTATTGCTTGAGACTAGTATATCTAGTGAAAGACAACAGTGCTGCCACCTAAAATATGAATCGTATTGAAAGTAAAATTTCAGGGATGAACCCCTCCTACTCGAGAGCTGCACGCTCTGGGCAACGACGACGACGCCCGAAATTTAATAGGCCAAGCGTAATGCGTTTGCAAAAGCTCTGAAAGGTGTTGCAAAACAGAGAGCAGAAAGTCTACATACATTCAAGTAACATCAAAGCTTTCATGTTGTTTATGACGGATACCCTATACCTACCGAGAAGCAGACGAAATGTACGATAAGGATGAGGAGTACGATCTGGACGACTCGTATTTTCCTTACCAGGTAGAGCTAGGTCTCGTAGTCAAATCTGATTTCTCCGCCGCAACATGCCCAGCAACCTATTTTCTATGCGGAGTCATCCAAGTGTTAAGCATGAGCCAAAGAGGAATGAGAGCCCGGCGTATATTGACTCAAGATGTAACTAACACCTTGACGAATGCAAAAATCATTTCATTTGTGTACAATATGAAAGGAATTCTAAAAACACGATATTTGATGTACACCGAGGAAACGGAGCAAGAATTGAAGGCAGCAGGTGAGAGGGTTCGACTAGCCTGCCTGTTCTCGACAAGATTTTTATATAAAAAATTGGGAAAAAAAAAATAACTTGGATAGATCATTGCTACGATTATGTGTTTTCTGCACTGCATTATCGACAAGATTGTAGAATGTCATCAACCATCACCTCTTCTTATCTCATTCACATGAAAAGAGACAGAACATTAATATTCAATTTTCAATAAAATAAATACAACAAAAAGAGTCAACAATATTCTAAATAGTATAAACAGAAAACGGATATTTCGTTAATTGTTTTTTATCTCGTTTTTGCTATTGTAGATGAATGAGGAATTTTGTCATACAATAGTTGCTGTTATCTCGTGTTCGTAGTATTTGCCGTCGTCGTCGCCATTGTATTGTTGTACCCGGTGTTGAATTTCGTGTGCGTGTTTGGTGCTATAAAATATTATTTAAAGTGTATAAATTACTTTTTAATTATTAGATATCATCTATCGGTTTCGTGTTTTAAATAATAATGAATTAATCAGTGATATGAATTAATGCAGGTGAGTGTATGTTGAATGCGATGTGGAGAAATTGTGTGTGTTTGAGTCGGAGGTACATATAAGCGCGCGAGTTAAGTATTGGTCCTAAACCATACTTATTCTCAAATTGCTGCCATCGTAAAATAGGCATTTTATTGCTTCACAATAAATGACATAGTAAATTATACATTTTATTGCTTCACAATAAATGACCTAAAAAAATTTACGATTGCGGCAAACTAAAATCAAACCAATGCATTCCGTGACCAGGGGGCCGATTCTGGTTCTGTGAAAAAATGAAACGAACAATTTTTCACGCTTTCACACTAATTCCGATTCCCGTTCTGTGAAAATGTGCAACCAAACATCAAAAACTTTCATTATGAATAATTTGCTTTCACGCCGTCATTTGGAAGCGAATATCCAAAATGAAAGCGTGAATACGAACAAGCAATGACAAATTCAATCATATCTCTCTCTCTGTCAAATCCATACAGAAAAAAGTGTTCCTATCTCACGCATTTCTCTGTTCTCTTCAAAAACACAAGTAAATTGAGAGAATCGTGCAGTTTTCAGGAGAAATGGTAAGGTGGTTCTAGCATCGATAATATAGTTTTCATTCACAGAACCAGAATCGCTTATTTGTGGCAAATGACTCGAAAAAGTGAAAGCAATGGTTGGCAGCGAATGTGAAAACGATTTATTCGATTCACTTTTTCACAGAACCAGAATTGGCCCCCTGTTGAGAAACTAAAGGCAAACCACTTGAAAAAGTAAACACAAGCAATATTAACTGTCATATTTTCTCACAATCATTATTGCTTAGGTATGCTATATATTCCCACTAGGAAATAAATGCATTGGTTCCGTTAAAAATAAAAATAGAAAAAAAAGTAAACAAAAGAATATCGATTCATATGTATATTCGATATCGATATTCTTCTGATGGTTTTCGCCTCCTCCGGCAACAAGTTTTGTTTTAGTTCTTAAGAAAAAACAAAAGAAGCAATACGGTGCAGCCCCGCATTGAGACAGCGGCCGTACCTTCACAAGAAAATTCTTTAAATAAAAGATATAATAGATAAAAATAATCGGTGTATTATTTTTTTTTTTTAATATTCTAAGAAGAGAATTTTTCTGGCGCAGTCGGTAGGATTAGGTACATATAAATATCCTGATCCGGTAAACGAACAATACGTGGACATATAAACCGCAATAAAGTTCATAAGAAAAAGTATATAAAGTAATTTTTATACTATAAGGACAGTGAAGTGAATTTTTTTTTTTCATTCAACTAAAGACAGTGAAGTGAATTTTTTTTTCTCAACTAAAGACAGTGAAAAAAAAAAAAAAACTAATAAACAACTACTAATATAATTATGGCGGACCAAGACGTGACAAATCGAGAGTTGTTGAATAGCCTAATGGCCATAGTGGAGAGAATCCCACCAGCAAGCATAGGAAGTAACGTAATGAGAGAAATCCGTTACTTACCTGAGTTTGAGGGGGATAGTAAAAACCTGACTAACTTCCTAGTCATGGTGGAAAACCACCTCTCCAATTCAGCCGGAAATCGGCAACAAACGTGGACGATAATTCAACAGGCCAAGATAAAAGGCAAGGCGATGGACCTCCTCCTTGTGAACAACCAACGTCTCAACATGGACTGAAGCAAAGGAACTCCTGAAACAACACTATCGACCCATTGTTAACAGCACCGACCTTACGAGGGAGATTTCAAGTATGAAAGTAAGTTCAATATATGACTTAGTTAATAAATTTTAATATTTTCTATCTAAAATTAATACCTTTGTCATTTTTGCCACTAACAAAGAACAAGAAAAAACACTTTTATGTAACATAATTTAAATAATAAACTTAGAGATATAACCATAGGTAACTTAGCCAGGGAACTTAGAGATAAATTTGATATGCTAGAAATTAAGAGAATTTTCTTCTCGTATATAGGCTACGATAATGGAAATCTAAATGTTAATAATAATTATAATCAAACAAGAAATTCTAGATATAACTATTTTAACAACCAAAATAGGGACATTAGAAGACAAGACTTTAGTAATAATTCTAGTGAGCAAAGAGTTTCAAGACAGGTTAGGCAAGCGTTTTTAAGCACGTTGGATATCCGACACCGCTAGAGAACCACCATTCTTTATAAACTTGCCGAATATAAATTTTTGTACTATTAACATGTCTAATAGACAAAAAAATTTAAAACATTCTAAGGATGTTGAGGAAGCTGAAGCACCAACAACATCAAAATCTAAACAGCAGAAGCCAAGATCTTATACTAAAAACAAAAGATCAGAAAAGAAGTCACAACGAGACGATAAACGACTTGAAGACTTCCGTGGAAAGCAGGGAGAGCGCACTGTCCAGGAAAATCGCACCGCACTATTTGATAAACTATTCTTTGGATTTACATCAGTGAGCGAAGCGTTAAAGTCTGTTGCGGTGAACACAAAACCGCTTTAAAATCGCGGAATAAGCAGAAACTTTCACCGGAAAGTTACCTGCAACATGTTACTTAACTTCGTTAAAAATAAATTGCTAGATAAGTTTCAACTTAGTTGCAATCGGGAAGTGGAGGTGGTTTTAGTGTAGTAAGGTGCCAGTTATAGCTATCATTGAAACTCATCATTGAAAATTTTGATGATTGATTTTGAGACACTTAGGAAGTAAAATCGTTTATTATTTTGATGGACAAATAAACCTTAAGACTTAATTAATATTTCTAGCCGAAAAAATAGTTCAAATAGGCCCAACTTTCCACATAAAAAGACTTTTCTTATTTCAATGATTGAACTACCTTACCAATGATCATTGGAAAATTAAAAGTCAATTTTTGTGAAAAGTTGGGCCTATTTGAAAATTTTTTTTGACAAGAAATATTAATTAAGTCTTATGCTTTGATCGTCTATCAAAATTATAAACGATTTTGCTTTCTAAACGTCTCAAAATCAATCATTAAAGTTTTCACTGATGAGTTTCAATGATAGCTATAACTGGCACCTAAGAATCTCACACTTCTATGAGCACGCGTTTTCCGGTCCTCATAGAGCCTGATGCAGGTTTTGCACCTACCCACGGTCAAAAAAAAAAAAAAAAAAAAAAAAGGTTAGGCAAAATGATAATCGGAACAAACCAAGGCCCTCAGCTATTAGTAAACAAAATAGTTCGTAAGCAAAACCAAAAGAAGCAATACGGTGCAGCCCCGCATTGAGACAGCGGCCGTACCTTCACAAAAAAATTCTTTAAATAAAAGATATAATAGATAAAAATAATCGGTGTATTATTTTTTTAAAAAATATTCTAAGAAGAGAATTTTTCTCGCGCGCCTACGATTAATAATTTCGCGATCGCGGTGTGTGGCAGATTGTGTGTGAATGCATAATTTTTTGTAATTGAATATATTACTTTATATCAAATAATTGGTTGCTAGTCTTTTAAATTATTGTATAAATGAATTTAAAATTATATACATAGTAAATGAGGCAAAGTTGGCGTTATGTGGCCTTGTATATATGTACATAGTTATGTGTTTGTACATAACAGTTGGGGAAGGTCAGTTTCCAGGTGGAAAGTATTCGACTTCTAATTGGATTTCCCGCGAAGTTTGTTTACTTTTGTGACGTGAAGTGTTCGAATTTGCAAAAAAATACGAATAATATTATTTGTGTGAATAATTATATTATTAACTGCAAATTTTAGTTTTGTGTAATTATTGTGAAGAAATAATTATTTTAATCAAGCCAGTGCGGTGTGTTTGATTAATTATTGTGGTTAAATTCGTGATATTGTTTTCGACGAATTATTTGTTGATATGACAGTGGATTATGGGTGTATTTTTTTTAATTTCATTTGTTTTGATTCATGTTATTTTTGAATTTCAATTAATTTTGATTAGATTAATCGTTTGTTTGTGTTGATTTAAAACTAAATTAAACGTAGTTTAATGTTTTAATTGATTCGGAAAATTGATTTTGCCGACGGGATTTTGACATTTTGAATGTGATTCGAAGCAAATGTAATTAAATTTTTTTTATTTATTTTAATTCGATTGAATTGTGTATTGTTGACATGTTTTGACATATAATAGAATATGTTTGTTGTTTTAAATTAGTGACAGAAGATGTGGATCTTATTCTGCTGAGTTCAAAGTGAAGTTGTTTTGTTTATTTATTGAAATAAATAATTATTGAATTGAATTCGTGACAGGTTTTGTTTTAATTTGTAAACTATAAAGTTGCATGTGTTGCTGCTAGTGATGGGCGCATTCGAATGATATAATCGATTATAATCGATTCAGGCAACATCTCGAGATATCTCGATTCTTCACTTGAATCATTCGAATGATTTTTCATCAATACAAATCTTGCTCACCTACTTACTTTTGTAACTGTAACTGCATTGAGAACTCAAGAGCCCGAGACGAGAATCAGGAACAGAAATGAGAATAAAAGACAAGTAAGAGAAAGAGGAACACTCATGAAAGAGAACTCGAGACCGTTGATTGTTTATGTACGTGTATTCAACCACGCGATTCAACGCGATGGTAGCTCGAGAGTCGACAGCAGCTTGAATTTACTTCGAATGATGAATGAATGAATCATTCGAATGATTTTACATTCGAATGATTTAGCATTCGAATGATTTTCCTATCTACCTGCTAACTATTGAAGAAAGTGTAGTGAGAACTCGTGTCGTGAAGTCGAGAGTCAAGATATATGAGAACGAGAGACAAACAAGAAAGGGAGAAACAGACATTATCGACCCGAGAATTGATTGTTGTGTAGTTTGTGTGAGTGTATTGTGTATTCAATCACTCGAGCTAATGCGGTGGGAGAAATAATAAAAAGAAAAACACAATTAATTGAGAACTCGGTGCTCGGGACGCTCACTGTTTATGTATGTGTAGTGTACACAACTACTTTCGAATTCTCAGTGTTGACTCGAGTGGTTGAATACAATCATACATAGACAATGAATATATTGAGTTCTCGAGTTTTCGTTCCTTTTCTTTCGTTTTTATTTCTTGGTTCTCGGTTCTCATATCTCGAATGATCATTCGATTATTATGATCACTCGAATACTAACATCTCGATTATTGAAATCACTCGATTATGCCCATCACTAGTTGCTGCAGTGCAATTATTATAATCTTTTATAATTATAAATTATTTTGTTGTAGTACAAATTTGAATAAAATTTTATTTTATAATTTTCTTGTTGATATTGTAATTCGGTTTTAGAATTATGAAATAAATTTTTAAAAATTACATTGGTGTTTTATTCTTATTTAGTTGATTTGACCAAATGATTATTTTATTATATTTCATGAATTATTGAATAAATACGAAAAGATTTTAAATGAATTGTTTTATTTGTTTTGAATGGTGAATTCTATATTCCTTTAGATGAATTTAGTATTGGTTTGAATATTATATTAAACGATAGCAGTGTGTTCAAATGATTCATTGGATGGAAGTAAACAAATCTTTGTTATAGGACGTTTCATCTATCCAGTTTTTGTTTTCAGGGTAACAACGCGTACAAGTCCGTCCGATCCGGAGTGCGTGCTTTCGATTCGTGCGAGATTCCAGTACGTCAATGGTACGCGCTCGTCCTTGATGAGCACTAGATCTCCTACTTTCGGCATTCTTTGAATTTTTGTCCATTTTGGACGTTGTTGGAGCCGTGATAAGTATTCGGAATTCCATCTTTTCCAGAATCCATAGGTCGCTGGTTCAAATCCGGGTCGAAGGACCAAATGTTCTCGACAAGATTTTTATATACAAAATTGGGAAAAAAAATAACTTGGATATAAATAAAAACACAACCACTTACTTTGAAAATCAAAATTGTAATTTTTTATTTGATCATAAGACTTGGTGTATACTCGAAGGTACACTCAATCATCAATTTTTTGAAATATTAAAACTTGCTGAATTGTGGATTCCATTTGATTACTCCTGATGGTGAGTTTTGATGTCGTCTAATTATAGGTCGTAATTCTTGTTTATACGTGTACATTCGTTCACTACCAGAACGCTTCACTCTATGCCGACCAAGAAGAAAAGTCTGGAGAAATTGTAAACAAGAATAACTCTCAACATGGGGAGGATGGATCCTTCGAGACCTAAGTCATTACCGGGAGAATATCTGAGAAGAGCCAATGCCAAACAGATTGTTTATGTCCATCAAAAGAATCCAGCTTTGACGTTGACTCAAGCTAGAGAAGACGTTTACCAGGTATTGCTTAAAAACAATCTGACCGTAGAACTTGCAGTTCTCTATCTGAATCTCAAAGCCATTACCATCAAATAAACTGTTGTAAAGTACACACTTCACAACCTCCAACGTCTTTTCCTCATCCACTTTCATTTCTCATGCCCTTTCATGACCCATCCATTCAATTCAACCCATTGCCACTGCAAATTCCCACAGTCATCATTTCCTTTTGATTGACCAATATCCGACCCACTTAAAATTCCCATATCATCATTTCCCTTTAATTAACTACAAATTCTATCTAACCAGAAATCGTCAACCACGCAGTCAACGATCGCTCCACTTTAATCCATTCACTTTCCCAATCCATTACACCTCTCCAATGTCATTGCCTGCTCCACTTAACTGAAACAAAACCCATAATTCCCAGATCATCATTTTCATTTGTCAATGCACTCCCTTTTCAATTTACACTTTTTCAACCTATTAAACGTGCATTGATCCCAAAACCTATAGCGCAACTACACACAGGCACACTTGTGCATGATGTTGCATTTTTTACCGGTCTCGGTGTCGGGTGACGAGGAATCGAGAGACACTCTGTTTCTTGTTATCGAATCGGTTGGACGAGTTCGTGGGAAATAAATTAAAATCCTAAACCTTGCTACATCTTAAATAAATCTATCTTAAATAAATCAATAAACAAACATATATCGTAATATAAGTGTAGATTAAGTGAGTAAAAATTAAAAAACTAAAAAACTAAATAACTAACTTTTTATTTACATTTGACTAAAATAAAACACAAAATAAAGGTAAGAACCCAGCTGAGAATCGTGCTTCTCAGAAAAATAAATATAGCACAACAAAACACTTACTCCTATGGATTCGTCATAGAAAAGAAGAGGGTCTTGAAAGTGTCGACACCGGAACATCTGCAAAGGACTCAGACGATCTGTGGCTACTTCTATATCTATGCATGATTTATAGATATACAAGAGCAGCTCTGTCCGAATACAAGTTGTCTATTAACAAGGCATTGGCTCTCATGCTACAAAGTGCAAAAATACCTCCAAACATGCAATCAATTTTATCCTTGGGCACTAGATTTAAAGACTGCGCAGCTTTCACAAGTCTTTTAGCCACCTATAAGTAGCTCGGCATGGATGGCCCGTGGGACTTAGTTAGTTGGTTAATGACGGATACCCTATACCGAGAAGCAGACGATATGTACGATAACGATGAGGAGTACGATCTAGACGACTCGTATTTTCCTTACCAGGTCGAGCTAGGTCTAGTAGTTGAATCTGCTTTCTCCGCCGCAACATGCCCAGCAAGCTATTTTCTATGCGGTGTCATCCAAGCGTTAAGCCTGAGCCAAAGAGGAATGAGAGCCCGGCATATATTGACTCAAGATGTCACCAACACCTTGTGGGTACTTCCTCTTGAAAAAAAAAAATGAATATTAGGAAATCGAAATGTGGTAGCTGTAGACAACAGAGAACAAATCATAATTACATTTGACCTATTTGGAATCCAGTTCGAAATGCAACAATGCAAGCATTCAAGTTTAATAATATAGCATAAAAGGATAAGCAGTCGTTTACTGACTTCGAGTTGGAATATTGGAATTCAGAAAAAAAATCAGTTCTTTGAATTTTGTTGCTCTTAGGAAGAAAGAATGTTAAAAGACACAAGATCATCATTTGTGTTCATGATTACAAAACTTCAACAAAAACTCATATGTCTATCGGTATGGAGGCAAATGCAAACAAAGTATTTCTGTACAAAAGCACTGACTAAGCACGCGCAAATGTGCAGTAGAACTATCGATTGACTTACAAGATAGACACTCGCACAAAAATTTTCTTTCATTATTATTATTTTTGTTATTTATTTTGTATTCATTTTCGTGGTACAGAAATCAAGTACAAGAAGACGAACAGTAGCAAGCCTCAACGTCACTGAACTATTCTCATGTTTAGTAATAGAAGTTAATAATTAAAAGTAATTGATTGTTAACAATTGAAATAATTATGTTTTGAATCTAAAAGAAAAAAAAAAAAACTCCATGGGCAAAGTTGAAAATGAGATTGTTAAATACCTTTTTGAACCCTCTTCACGTAGGTATAAGGAAGCACTTTTAAGTTTGTTCACTGACTACGTCGTTACAAATAGCATAAGGACTCCGTTTAATAATTCAAACTCTGGCAAGAATAGTGTTAACGCCATTAATGAAGAGGCACTTCAATTTTGCTTCACTCCACGAAGAAACCCCTCGTAACGAAACGTAATGTCAAATAAAGAAACCAATTAGAATGAAAAATGTCTGCCCTTTCGGCCTAATGACATAGACCGACGTCTTTCACTTTGACCCCTCTGGCGACTCTTTTTTTAGTCTAAGTGTAACAAATGTACCAAATATATTTCTTAAAACGAAATAAAACAAAATGAAAAGTGTTTAACAAACCAACAAAAGGAAAAAAAACACAAAACTAAAGAACAACCAAGAAACAGCATAGATCGAGTCTCATCAGAGTTGTCTGCGCCACCGCCGAAGACCACAAAAAAAAGGGTGGTTGGCTTTTCGTTGTTGTTGTTGCTGCCATCGTTGTGTCAAGGGAAGCTGTTGTTTGGCCACTTTATTGGCTCATTCAAATGGTACAGAAACTTAATAAACAGACACCCTGGACTGTCGTTAAAGAAACCAGGGCAGCTACAAGAATGCAGGAAAAATGCCAGAAAGTCCAAAATCTTTTACGACTTTTAAAATCAATTGAAACAAATAAGCTCTCTTCGAAGCCAGTTCTGTAGAGAAAAACAAAAGATAAAATAGAGAAAAAGGAAGAATAATGTACAGCTAAATGTTAGTATTCAATCCGTTCCTAATCATTTTGCTTCTCTACAATGAGAGATAGGAAGAAAATGCCATACAGAACACATGCGAACCGCATCGAACGACATGACTGATTATTTATTGTTTTTATTTGTATTCATTTCTTGTTTCCGTTTAATTTGTTGATTATAATAAAATTCTTTTCGTTTATTTTCAGGTTTAATTCGATTCCTTGAGCGGCGACCATAACAAGACTCTCGTCGAATATTTTATTGAGGGTATTCCCGACAGCAGGCATAGTAAATAAGTAGTATTGAAGATGCAAATTAGCATATACGTGGTTTACGTGGTTCGAACTAACAGCCATTATGTCCAAGGGCAGCCCCAGCATTTAGCAAGAGACTGTAGGATTGTGCGCGACTTAAGTTGGTACAGCTGCGGACAGCTAAGGCACAGGTCAACGGAGTCTAAGGTTAAGGCACCAATCAGACAAAGAGATGAAAATAACGTACACATCGTAACCACAATTGGCACGGAGGATGTCCAAATATCTTTGGTAGTTAGTGTTGTTACCGAATTTTCAAAGAAATTTTGGCGGATGGGAAAAATCTGTGTTCTTCTATAATGTCACCCATATTTAATCAAAGGGATACTTGGTATGCACAGACTCCCAGATTGATACAATATGTAGCACCTAAGGTTATAAGACCTGATTCTATAGGTATATGAAACAATGAACTACCTGGTAATCTATTGGCAGGTAGCCTATACGATGGTGATGAAATCAAATCACTACAAGAGCGAAAAATTTTTGCAATGGACAGAAATGCTGTAACAGCAGCAGGTTTCTCTGATCCAAAAGCTGCAACTCAAGGGCTTAGTGCTGAAAATTTCATAATCACAGGCTTTGTCTATAAAATCAATTTTATATAGAACCACAGGTTACATTGAATCTAAAGTACATTCTATAATGAATCCTACATGGGGAATATTTGTCAATATTAGACAATGGTGTTCAGGATTTGTAGGCATATATTTTATACTTAATGTCATTTAAGGATCTTATTCTAAGCCAATTGCCACATCTGATCGTCAACTGCCATACCTAACTGTAACTGATGGGGCAAAAACCTTGCAAACTTTGTATACTGAAATTATAGACTGTAAACTAAGCAATCTAGGGTCTATGATAGGGTTCATAGCTTCTTCTATCTTAAAATTAACACCTGACTAACCAGGATAAGAGAACTCAGCCTGGGGAATGTTGAATATCGAATGACATTTGAGCTATTTATGGATTACTTCCTTGAACCTACTTACTGATAGTTGGTATCAGAGATGATTGTCAAAAAATACTCTAAAAGAGAAAGCTTTGAATCAAAGGATTGGATATCATTTACCTTCCTACACCAAAAAACCGCTGGTTCTCGGCCATTATCACTAGATGATTACAAGAAGAGACAGAAACTTTGTCAACAAAGCCTAGGAACATCAGGGCCAAAGAAAAAAAGATAGAAAGAAGTGGAAACAAAGTCAAAATACGCCAGAAAATCGGCAATCTTTATAGACTTGCCAAACTACTATTATCTATTAGATGAAAACGACAAGATCGTACTAGCTATAATCGGGAAGGAGGTAGGTATTGTAGTGCACATACACTACACACTACACCATGACTACGAACATCGCATTCGTTTCATTGCAGGTCGTTGACTTGCCCGTCATCACTCCACATTATCCAACCTAATTTTCAAATGCACTCGCATTTCATTCATGGTCATGAGAGTCAGCCTCTTGAACTCCATAGAATTATCTAATATAGTTTTCAATGCCACTGACTTGACGCCTCAGGTTACTTTTACGTTGGACAGATGTATCTACCTACTTGAGAAGGTTCATTGTACTATACTCTGTGTAGTACTTATGACTGGATGTATTTGGATACATTTGTGCACTGTGAAAGGGGCATACATATTGGCTATGAATTTGATGACATAGCAAGTATGCTGCCTGGTTCCTTTGTTTGTGATTTCGATTCTTACACAAAATAGTAATAAAATATGATTTCTATTTTTAAGTAATTATATGTATAGGCCTAAGTTCTTAGTGTGTAAGAAATTATTTTTGTATAAATAGTTAAGTTTAATCAAATAAAATCACTTTCGTTTTGGAAGCAACTTGGACATAATCAGCTCCTCAGCTGAAAACTCTTTTGTTTTCTTTAAATAATCAGATCGGCTCTATAGACATCATTCATATTCGACTTGGGGAAGCCGAAAGGCGAGGCAGGGCTTCCTCCACATGGCGATCTTGCCATCTTCATCTCCTTGCCAGTATTATAATGTCAAACGGTTATAATAAAGAAGAACTGGACAAATTATTTGAACAACTAAAGAGTCCGTATAATCCAGGCCACCTGGAAGAAGAAATCCCACAATACATTCCAACACCAAAAACGGCAGGTCCGAGGCCGTTAATAGACATGTGTAACGCAGCGCTGCGTTAGCGCAATGCGTTGAAGCAGCAGCTGCGTTATGTGCGCTGATACACCAATTGGTAACGCAGTGGCGCAAAAGCGCAAAAGCGCAGTTCATCAACTCATCAACTCAATAATCTAATTGGACTTTTGACAAGCGCTAGCGCAGCGCCAGGAACGCGCCGCACAAACAAAAACCATTGAAGCAAATGAAGAAACAAGAAAGCGCTGATTTCTTTGTAGCGCTCTCAAGATGTGTTTGAAAAAAATTCTTTTATATTCACTTCATAGTGCTTCGAAAAATATTATCTTCCACATTTTAAGACAGATTTCAATAAAATTCGGTGTGATTGAAGTATGGAATAAATAATTGAAGAAAAAAATACTTTCAATGAGGGTGCTTCATAAAAAAGTGTTTTCGCACATTAAGGAAAAATTTTATTTTTACTGTACAAAAAGTTTATGAAGCGTGTGTTGGGGAAAACAAAAATAAAATTTAGCATTTTTACATTAGGGTGTACCTTACGAACGCTATCTTCCACATTTTCAAACAGAATTCAATAAAATTCGGTGTGATTGATGTATGGAATAAATAATTGAAGAAAAAAATACTTTCAATGAGGGTGCTTCATAAAAAAGTGTTTTCGCACATTAAGGAAAAATTTTATTTTTACTGTACAAAAAGTTTATGAAGCGTGTGTTGGGGAAAACAAAAATAAAATTTAGCATTTTTACATTAGGGTGTACCTTACGAACGCTATCTTCCACATTTTCAAACAGAATTCAATAAAATTCGGTGTGATTGATGTATGGAATAAATAATTGAAGACAAAAATACTTTCAATGAGGGTGCTTCATAAAAAAGTGTTTTCGCACATTAAGGAAAAATTTTATTTTTACTGTACAAAAAGTTTATGAAGCGTGTGTTGGGGAAAACAAAAATAAAATTTAGCATTTTTACATTAGGGTGTACCTTACGAACGCTATCTTCCACATTTTCAAACAGAATTCAATAAAATTCGGTGTGATTGATGTATGGAATAAATAATTGAAGAAAAAAATACTTTCAATGAGGGTGCTTCATAAAAAAGTGTTTTCGCACTTTAAGGAAAAATTTTATTTTTACTGTACAAAAAGTTTATGAAGCGTGTGTTGGGGAAAAAAAAAATAAAATTTAGCCCCCACTGCTTGGGCTCACTATAGGGATTCGGGGTAGGTGTATGCAAAGCTTCTTTTGCATAAAAAAAAAATATCATTCATATTTCGGAGAAAAAAAAAGTTGAGAAAGTTTAGCAGCAAAACTGAAAATATTTTTTTGAAAGTTTAGGAAAAAACTTTTTTTACCAAATTCTTTTATATCTTTTATACTGACACTTCCTAGATCACGAATATGCATTTTATAAGCCGCTAGGACGCTTAGTTTAGCCGCAAATCAAGTTTAAAGGTGTAAACTTTGATACCCCTAGGACGCTTAGTTGAGCCACAAATCGCGTTTAAAGATAAAAGTCGATTTTTCGTATAATGCGATACTTCAATTGAGCGCCAATGTCAAGTCTTCTTGAGAAACAGTACCTAGGGTGGCGAATAAACAGTGAGGTATTATGGGAGGGGGGGCATGCTGCCCCCTGCAAACCCCACTGCTTGGGCTCACTATAGGGATTTGGGGTGGGTGTATGCAAAAAAAAAAATATCATTCATATTTCGGAAAAAAAAAGTTGAGAAAGTTTAGCAGCAAAACTGAAAATATTTTTTTGAAAGTTTAGGAAAAAACTTTTTTTACCAAATTCTTTTATATCTTTTATACTGACACTTCCTAGATCACGAATATGCATTTTATAAGTCGCTAGGACGCTTAGTTTAGCCGCAAATCAAGTTTAAAGGTGTAAACTTTGATGCCCCTAGGACGCTTAGTTTAGCCACAAATCGCGTTTAAAGATAAAAGTCGATTTTTCGTATAATGCGATACTTCAATTGAGCGCCAATGTCAAGTCTTCTTGAGAAACAGTACCTAGGGTGGCGAATAAACAGTGAGGTATTATGGGGGAGGGGGGGGGGGGCATGCTGCCCCCTGCAAATCCCACTGCTTGGGCTCACTATAGGGATTTGGGGTGGGTGTATGCAAAGCTTCTTTTGCATAAAAAAAAAAATATCATTCATATTTCGGAAAAAAAAAAGTTGAGAAAGTTTAGCAGCAAAACTGAAAATATTTTTTTGAAAGTTTAGGAAAAAACTTTTTTTACCAAATTCTTTTATATCTTTTATACTGACACTTCCTAGATCACGAATATGCATTTTATAAGTCGCTAGGACGCTTAGTTTAGCCGCAAATCAAGTTTAAAGGTGTAAACTTTGATGCCCCTAGGACGCTTAGTTTAGCCACAAATCGCGTTTAAAGATAAAAGTCGATTTTTCGTATAATGCGATACTTCAATTGAGCGCCAATGTCAAGTCTAGTACCTAGGGTGGCGAATAAACAGTGAGGTATTATGGGAGGGGGGGCATGCTGCCCCCTGCAAACCCCACTGCTTGGGCTCACTATAGGGATTTGGGGTGGGTGTATGCAAAAAAAAAAAATATCATTCATATTTCGGAAAAAAAAAGTTGAGAAAGTTTAGCAGCAAAACTGAAAATATTTTTTTGAAAGTTTAGGAAAAAACTTTTTTTACCAAATTCTTTTATATCTTTTATACTGACACTTCCTAGATCACGAATATGCATTTTATAAGTCGCTAGGACGCTTAGATTAGCCGCAAATCAAGTTTAAAGGTGTAAACTTTGATGCCCCTAGGACGCTTAGTTTAGCCACAAATCGCGTTTAAAGATAAAAGTCGATTTTTCGTATAGTGCGATGCATCAATTGAGAGCCAATGTCAAGTTTTGATGGGAAACAGTAACTTGGGTGGCAAATAAACAGTGAGGTATTATGGGGGACATGCTGCCCCTCCTACAACCCCCCTGCTTGGGCTCACTATAGGATTTGTGGTGGGTGCGGGGTTGGGTGTAAAAAAAGTTCTTTTGTATTTAAAGAATCTGGATTTAAGGAAACAGAATTTTAACCCTCCTTTTTGGGTCCCGTAAAATTAAAAAACGAAAAAAAAAGTTGAGAAAAGTTTAATTTTTGATTGAAATTTTCAGAAAAGCAAAAATTTATTGATTTTTCGAAGAAAAATTAAAAGGAAGCACAAAAAAGTTGAGAAATTTTTGATTGAAATTTTCAAAAAAAAAATTGGAAACATTTTTTTTTTAATTTTTCAAAAAAAAAGTCGAAAAATTTTATATATTTTTCAAAAAAAAAAAATGTCCACCCCTGTCCAGATCCCGACCCACCTCTGTCCAGATGCAGACTCACCTCTGTCCAGATCCAGACCCACCTCTGTCCAGATCCAGACCAACCTCTTTCCAGATCCAAACCCATCTCTGTCGAAATCCAAATCCACCTCTGTCAAGTTCCATAGACCCACCCAATCCCCAAAAATTGAAAACGAAATTTAGAACAAAATTTTCGTCATGAACTGTAAATTTTATCTATTTTATTATTATTTTTTTTTTTTAAATTATTTGTTTGCTTCAACACAGTCCAGTCCAGTATATAAGTCAACATAGCACACAAAAGAGTGACGCGCTCCGCGCTGCGCTGTTGCGCAAATTGAGTCAGTGAGTTATTTTGTTTCAATTGAGTCAACAAAAAAAAATTGCGTTATAACGCAAATTGCGTTAACGCATTTCGCTGATACACTGAAGTGCGCTTGAGTCAGTGTATCAGCGCACGAATTTTCACTGCGTTACCCATGTCTAGCCGTTAACAATAGAAGAATACAAAAGAAGGCAACATAGACACATGACCCATCCATCCATTTTCAATTTAACCCATTGCCACCTCAAATTCCCACAGTCATCATTTCCTTTAGACTGACCAATATCCTACCCACTTCTCATATCATCATTTCCTTTTAATTAACTACAAATTCTATCCAACTCCAAATCGTCAACCACGCAGTCAACGATCGCTCCACTTTAATCCATTCACTTCCCAAATCCATTACACCTCTCCAATTTCATTGCCTGCTCCACTGAAACAAAACCCATAATTCCCAGAACATCATTTTCATTTGTCAATGCACTCCCTTTTCAATTTACACTTTTTCAACCTATTAAACGTGCATTAATCCCAAACCCTATAACGCAACTACACACAGGCACACTTGATGATGTTACATTTTTTTCCGATCTCGATGTCGGGTGACGAGGAATCGAGAGACACTCTGTTTCTTGTTATCGAATCAGTTGGATGAGTTCGTTTAGATAAATACAAATCCTAAACTTTACTAAATCTTAAATATATCTTAATCCTAATACTAAACTTGGATCTTAAATAAATTAATCTTGAATTAATAAATAAACAAACATATGTCATAAAATAAGTGTAGATTAAGTGATTAAAGAAAATTAAAAGAAAATAAGAACTAAATAACTAACCTTTTTATTTACACTGAACTACAATAATAACACAAAATAGGTAAGAACCGAGCTGAGAATCGTGCTTCTCAGAATAAATAAATATAGCACAACACAGCCGCCGATGGACTCCCGGACTTGATCGAGAATGAGTATATCTCAATAGCAGCCAGATCTTTTAATGTCAAAAGGAACATTCCGAAATCGTGTTACGCTTACTAAAAAAAAAAAGTACAAATGGAATTTTCGGCTCCTTAAGGTATCTATTTATTTCAGCTTGGACTAAAGAACAGATTAGCTCTCTCTAGCCAACATCTATATTCGGCTAGGGGAAGCCTTCAAAATATCCCCCATGGATTCATAGTTGAGGTATAGCTAACTGGAACTCCAAATTATCTGCATTCCTTTACAGAGAATTTCCTCTCAATAAGGAAAATTATGAAACGATTACTAGGGGAAAAAGTCCAAATTAATAAATATCATTTCAATGAAGAACACCTACACTAATTAATTTCTTGGACGCATAATAACTAATGGTGGCATAAGACCCAATAGAGATAAAGTAGAATCTATTCAGAAACTCAAACTTTCCACAACAGAGAAATTAATCAATTTCTTGATATAAGTGGTTATTATGGTAACTTCTTTAAGGATAAGGCAAAGTTGCGTATACCATAATAAACTACTAAAAAAAAGCAAGAAATTAAACAAACTTGACTCAGAATACATAAATGCATTTAATTAATCTACTACTTACTATAGCGATCCAATATTCTTAAAATTCCAAACTTGTTTTTCCTTTAATTTCTATATGGATCAATCCCCGTTTTTATTTTCATAAAATGGAAGAAAATGAAAAATAAAATTATGGGTGGCTGAAGATGAAGAGCTTCTTCTGGAACTGTGGACCGAGAAAGAGCCGGAGTTGCGAGGCAATCGAAAAAACAGCCACATCTACAAGGAAATGTCTGCTGCGTTTGAGGGGTGCTTGTGCAGTACACCAGCGATGAAATAAGGGTGAAGTGGAGGTGAACAAATAGTGGATTTTCCTAAATGCAGAGCATGGTGAGTTTTGATGTTTTTTTCAATAAAAACGTTATAAAAACATTTAAATTCACGATGCTGTTCAGTATTCAAATTTACCATTAGGTATTACGATCTATATTATTCCTTGTAGGGGTGAAAGAAGAAAAAAATTGGACCGTCTGGAGGTTCCCCGTTAGAATTGTGTCTGTATATACAAATATATTTCATTTTCGGGGAACACCAAATCCACTATTGTAAGTGATCTTATTTTTATTTGGAGAAAACCGTATAAAACACCAAATAGATCTTGAATTTTGTATAGTATCGTTTTAAATTTGGAAGAACGCCCTTAAGCTTTCTCGGCAAGATTGAAGGAAACAGGACTCTAAAAATAGCACCACCTAGCCGACGATTCAACAATCAACAAGAAAAAACAATTATAGCTGTCACTGTCTTCACGCCGTATATGGTTTTCGAAAATTTATGCCATCGCTATTTTAAAAATCATACAAATCTTTGAAGCGAGTGGTCGAAACCAGAGGAGTGCAAACTGCGAAATAAAATATATACATAATAGACATTGTTTGGAAACCAATCAACCACTCATCATCAATACTTTTATTTAATTTGAATTTGTAATAACTTAATATTATTATAACGTAAACTCAAATACCATAATTTAAAATAACTTTTTGTACAGTGTACATCGTTTTGAATACTTTACTTCATTATCATCTGTTATCTACTCCTATCTGAAATTCTTCTCAACTTAATTTGTTATCAATTTAAAACTTAAATTTCTATTTCACTTGTGTTGGTTTATGGTGTGGTGGATGGTTAATTGCTCTGAGTTAGCAGCATCCACAACAATAATCATGCACTCTTGTGCGAATATGCGTGTGAAGCAAATATTAGATTATAATATAATAATCTTCACTGCTATCGGTCGATAAGCTCGTTCACTTGGATAGAGATCGCTGGAGACATTACACCATTAACCATTAACTACCATATTGGCTGAGTATAATTTTATTTATTTTGTTAAATAATTGAATTCTCGAAATAAACCAAACATTTTTATAACGTGGTTAAAAAAATCATTTTGTTTCATCTAATAGAACATTTTAAAAGGAGTTACAAAACAGACATTGTAAAGGCAATATTTCATTTCGAGCTTCCGCTCAAAGGACATTAAACTTAACCGATAATACAATGTTCTTGAGTAAAATTAATAGTTTGTGTGTAGAGAAGCCTCTAGTCCCCTTAAGGCTTATAGGGCGAGAGCTACGGCTGTGTAAGAACGGAAAATTCCCCAGTGGACATCCGAAAGTTCATACTGCTGTTAACGTTTGTTCAAGCTTGAATCTTGAAATTATCACTGGAATAAGTGTAAAATACTACCACCAAGTAAATTATTTCATCCTGTGCTGCCGATGTAACAAAACAACAGACTGCTGTTCACCATTTTAAAGAATTACTAGAAACTCTTTCATGCAAAGAGAATTTTGCAAAGGAACTTCCTCAGTATACAAGAAAATTATTCAATTGGTACTCTATGCTCCTTAAAGGAGTTGTCCTAACAGGGTTGGTAGATGATGTTGAGGATCTTGAAAGAGACAAAGAATCAATGTCTCATGATTGGATACTAATATATCCAGAATCTAACATGTACAAATTTGAATCTGATTCCTTTTCTATGATAATCTCCAGAAATCTTTTTTGTGTAAAAGATCAACATGGACAGGTTATAATAGGAACTAGGGAACACTTGTTGCAAGTGTCTGATATCTTCCTTCAGAGATTTAACCTTCATCTTTCCGGCTATTTAGGACAAAAACTAAAATTTGATCATTATTTGTCAACACCTGAAATAATGGTCCTACATAGATGGGGAGATGAGATAGTTAAAAAGATGGGCAACAGAGCTTTCGACATTTTATCAAAATGGGAGCCTTTATGTCTTGGAGTCCTTATGAAATATAACATAGATGAATTTTGTGACAACCAACAGTTTCTTAATACCATATAAGGAAAGAAAATATCCATTTGTTAGATGATATTGAAAAGAGATTGTTCCATTTAGATGATCTTGTATAAATTATTCAAAAAATCATCCCATAAAATCTCTCAAGCTTTTGGTCTTTATAGAACCTGGGGCCATCCAAACATTGATCCTCGCATAGAAATTTTGAAGTTGAAACAAATTGCTTGTCAGAGACGCATAGGCAATAGACAGAAAATCAAGAGAATTACATGTGTATTTTTAGAACAATTTTGTTTAAACTATCGAGAAAAAAGAGGTGTTTGGCCCAAAATGGATGTATCCCAATTGTCTTCCAGGAATATTATAAGAAGAGCTTATGAGACCAATTCTCCCTTGTCAAAAGTTCCTAAATATTACAACAAATTTAATTGGATTAATGTCACCTTGGAACAGACATTTGAAATATCAGATAAGATCAATATTTCTGACCTAATTTCAGAGTGTTGAAATATTTGTGAAGTGAAAAAGTGGAAAAATTAAAAAATCAACTCATATCTGTGTTTTTTATACACCACCCTTGTAAAGTGCTACTTAAAGTGCACAAAAATAAAGAAATTTGTTTTTCTATGTACCTATGTGAATTGTAAAGAAAGTGTAGTGAGTGTTCTTGATATGAGATTAAATAAAACAAAAAAAAAATCTAACAAATTTAAAGTGTCTTGTTTTTATTTTCGAAGTTGGAGGCTGGAAATACATAATGTATCGCACTGAGTGAATATCCGTTGATATCACAGGCAGCAAGGTCCGAAGGAAACGTCCTGCTTTGTATTTATAATTAGAATTAAGAAAAAAAAATAAGAAAATTTAGTTTATCGTAAGTTTTTAAATTTAAATAAAAATATTTATTTTAAACATTTGCGTTGTACATTTATTAATTAATTTAAACTTAATGGTCTTTTGAGCCGGATTAAAAAAAAAAAGTAATAATTTATCGGAGTTTTGAAATATTTGTGAAGTGAAAAAAGTGGAACAATTGAAAAATCACCTCATATCTGTGTTTTTCATACACCACTCTTGTAAGGTGAGAGTACTTACTTAAAGTGCACAAAAATAAAGAAATTCGTTATTCTATGTACCTATGTGAATTGTGAATTGTAAAGAAAGTGTAGTGAGTGTTCTTGATATGAGATTAAATAAAACAAAAAATAAAAATCTTACAAATTTAAAGTGAGTAGTATATGGGGCGAATGAGCCTGGGAATTCTGTGGGAGAAAGAGACAGAAGATGTGTGAAGGAGACATACGATATCTGGTGTGTGGCCGGATGTTATCAGAGGCGGCAGCCTTTGTGAATAATTTGTTTGCGGTTGGAGGCGCGTGCCGGTAGCTATGACTATCGATATCAGAGGCGGAAGCCTTTGTGAATAATTAAGTTTGCGGTTGGAGGCGCGTGCCGGTAGCGATGAGTGTGGATGGGGGTATCGTTTGATGTGGTCGGGGCGGCGTGGCGCTTTTGGGTTGATGGTTTTGTTTTGGTGGTATGAAAATGTGTGTGATTGATGTTAAGGGGGTCGGGAGGTCAGGGCGTCGTCGGGGCGTCGGGGCGGCATGGCGTCGGGGCGAAGTGGTGGTTTGGATTGATGGTTTTGTTTTGGTGGGGTGAAAATGTGTGTGAATTGTGATAAGAATGTATATAAATTTGGAATAGGGGGAACGGAAATCGCGATCGTCATGGTCGTCGTCGTCGTCGTTGTTATCGTTCTTTTCCTGACTCCGTATATCGCTTAATATATTTTTAAAATTAATTTGTATTCTTTTATGAAAATCCGGTTGGGGGACTTTCACATGTTTGTGGTTTTCCTATGGACATTAATTTATCGATTTTTTAAGCACGTTGGATATCCGAAACCGCTAGAAAACTCAAATATTATATATTTTTGTTATCTATAAACTTGCCGTTCATCTAAATTTACATCTTATTTAGACATAACTTTTCTATACTTATATGTATGAGTGTTCGAATCAACTCGACTGTCTACAGTACATCGCAAACCGTCCTGACTCAGAACTAAGTTTCATTCCATTGTATTCTTTGATTATCATCTTTATTACACTATGGCTGGTAAACGAGTTCGTAGGTCTTCGAAGAACCATAGGACGAATAAGGGGAAGAAACGATCTGTACGAGTGTCACACCGAACTGCATCCGCTGCGTTCAGAGCTCGTCCTTTAACACGCTACCCTTCACTGCGAACTTTTCAGATGTATCCTCAGGTCGTTACATCTAGTAAAGTTGTTGATTCCACTACTCGGCTTTCTAAGCTATATAAGTACGGTTGCATGGCTCTTCTTTTATTTTCTATAGCTTTAGGGAAAATACGTTCTGGACCTTATTCAAACTGGTCATTTGCTATAACTGGAGCTGTTCAGGGTTTTATTCTCGGCATAGATGACTTCATCTTGGATTCGCCACTGTGTGAAATAGACAAGAATTTGAAGGACTATTATAATTGCTTCGACTATTGTCAAGGTCGTTGTTTGTCGTTAACCATTACGATCACGCCTGGATCTGAACTTTCCCGGAGAGCCGGAAGGTTTGTAATCTCAGTAGTTTTACTGAGTTACGATCAAGCTGTACGTTATTTGAAAAATGTTCAGCAACATCGAGTGATAAAAACAACAGAGCATGTGGACTTTGACACTCTTTTGCAATTTCCTGGAGTAGTATCTTGCGCCGCTGATAAACCCACACAACTGAAAATAAAAACGAGCGGACATTCCGCCGCCTGGCATGAAATTGGATCTGTCACCGAACCTCAAGACGCTTCAACATTTTCTGGAGGAATACCATTAGTAAAGATTCTTTTTGGATATTGCGATATGTCGTCAAATGTAGCCAACGCTACAAATTTGTACTCCGCTGACGAATCATTAATGCAAATGGACATCTCTGCAAGTATGACGTTCAAAGAACCCAGAAGGAGATACATTCGAACGACGCCTTTGAAAACCTGTTCCGACGTTGACATATCAGTCATCGTTGATGGCCGCAGAAAATTGATTCCATTAACTGAAGTAACCGTTAATGATGATGGTGTGGTTACAATACCTGAAGAAGCCTTGGATGACGACGAAGGATATGAAATGTTGCCTCGCTTGAAGAGCTTGCGAATGAGTTAAAATGCAACTAATAGAAAACGGGGATGGTCTATACCTATCATCTGAAAGCCATGGACTCTTAATCCACTGGAAAACTTACTATGATAAAATGATATCTGACGCTAACTCAGAAGAAATTCGGATTGGTATCCCGGGTCCCCCGGCCCGCAATTTGTTACACTTTTTCCGAGCCCGAGAACCGAATAATTTATTATTAATTACTTTTTATTGCAAACAAAAAAACAAACGACGACAAAAGAAAACACGACCGGCACGAGCGAAGTTAAAATGACTTATGTCTTTTGGTTGCAACACGAATGTCAACACAAAAGAGAAAAAGCGATATTCGATTATCGAATTCGGAATTGTAACCCAGGATAGCACTTGGATGCTACCACCACGGCTAGATCAAATTAAGGGGTGGGTTCACCAATTAATTTGATAAACGCGATTAATTATTTAACAATTAATTTGGATAGGAAATTGATGATTTTGATTGCCACAGGGGCGTAGTATTTGAAAAAAAAAATAAAAGGGCGCCAGCAATTTTTTTTTGTTTTTGAAGGAAATTACAAACCTTCTGAAGCGAAACCGACGGTGAAAAAATTTTAAATAAAAAGAACAAGTTTATATTCCCGAATTGGGAAGTGAAATTATTTATTCGTTTGGGAAACCTTGCTTAGAGTAGGGCTTAAACCCAAAATCTTTTCAATCAACTATAACAAAAATATAAGTTATTAAAATGGAACGTTATCTCTTTGTCCCGAATGAACAAAGAAGATTCTAGCGGGGTCACGAGTCCTGTAATTTCAGGATGAAGAAGCGGAAACAAAAACCAACCGAACTTTACAAAAACTAGCACAATTTTGCCACCAAATAGCGAATTAAACGATTTGAAAATCTACCTACTAAATAATGTAATTTACTTATCTTTTTTTTCTTTGTTGGATAAAGAAAAATACTGCCAACTCTCCTCTCCTGTAACCAAAATTTTCCTGCTTCACCAACTTTTCCTGCCTCGAAATTCTCCTTCAACTCCAACCACTAATTTCACCTTTTTTAATTCAATTTTTCATATACTTTACTTTACTTTTTCTACTTTACTTAAATCAAAATTAAATTTCTTAAACTTTCCCACTTTTATCTCTTCTTCCATATTTCTCCAATTTTTTTCCAACTCGCTTTTGTGCTCTTCTGACAAAAAGTGTCCGTCTAGATTTTTCGATGTCTATTCGAACCACTTCTTGTACTCTACCCCCGTGCTTTCAGCCAATCGGAACCCGCTAATTTCGAAGCGGATTTGTAAGCTACTCTCAGCTTAGTTGCTGAAGAGCGCTACCGTTTATGAAATCCAGCGGTCCTACTTACTCGCACATACATGTTGTTAATGCCACGTTATCCTATAATTCGCCGATCGCTGGTTTCACTTCCAGGAGCGGCGAGTACGATGAACGCATTCAACCATTTTCCCACTATTTTTCCCACTGTTTTTGAGAAAATCAAAAGAAGAAAAGAAAGTGCAAAAGCTCAAAAAATTCAATTTCGACCAACAAATAAATTTTTCCCCTCCAAGATTCTCAAGTAAACCGCAAAAAATTAAAAGAGAACTTCGGCAGCGAAAATAAACAATAAGTAACCCTAACCAGTATTTTTAAATTCGGAGGTAAGTTGGCAATTTTTCCCTACTCGCGATTCTAAACAAACTACTTCGGTGGATTTTTGTTAGATTTGAGGGGCTTGGGGAATAAGACGATAACGTTCCATCTCTTACAATATGTAAGTTATGTTGGGCACTCGGCCATTCCCTTAGGTCGCATCGTTTCGGGAACCAAATGTTCGCCGAAATTTCATGTTTCAATAGTACGAAATTATGTTGGGCACTCGGCCATTCTCTTAGGAGTTACATCATGGTTTTGGGGACCAACTGTCACCCATGCTTCTTTTGGATTATGGTTCAGAACAGACCGCCCGTCTGTCAGTTATTTGTCTATATTTGGGGACCATCTGTCACCCACGCTTTTGGATACAATCAGACCACCCGTCTGTTATTTATTATGGAGTCGATCACTCATCCACTTTAGTGCCAGGAGTGATAGTAACAATTTTTGTTCCTTCAAGATAATGAGAGAGTGAACCAATGGCTGATGGACCATGGCTGCCCTTCTCTCTCTCAGTATATTGAAAGGAGCACCTGTTAGGAAAGAAACGATTGGAAAGGTAGGAACGTGGATTTGGACAACAAAAGAACAATTTTTGTCACGGCAAATTTTACCGTGACACCGATAAACAATATATGATTTTATGCTTATCAAATTCCGTGGTAGTTTTTGTTAAATTTAGACTTTTTCCTGACATGCTTTAACACGATTTTTATGCTTACTTCTTCCATCACAAATTCTTAAGGAAAGACTTTGACATTTTTGTGGTTCTCCTATTAATTTTTCATATCAGCAACAATTTTTTTTTGTTTAAGAAAAGGGGAAATGTGTTTGTATAGAATTCGTGTTTTGGAGAAAAAACCGTATAAAAGCATGAAGTAGTTCTTGCATTTAATTCAGTTTCGTTTTAAATCCAGTTAAATCATGTTTCTAAATAAAATTAACGGATATTGTTTAGACAAACCATTGGTTCCGTTGAAAAACTTGAGCTCGGAGCCAATGGTTTTTGTCAAAGTTAGAAGGTGCGCAACAAAATATGGCGACAAAATTCTCGTGGAGACAGTGGAAATTAAATTTTTCCTCCCCAATAAGTTCAGGGCTATGACAGAAGAAGATCTGTCACAACTCCCTGGACATTGTGTTTCCATAGAAAAACCACCAGCAGAACCTTACGGGGCTTACAAAGTAACATTTTCGGAACCAAAAACAGGAAAACGCCCACGTATAGAAGACACCGATGATGATGAAGAGGAACCTGACCCAGAAGGGTCTTTCGCAACTTCATCCAAATGGATGAAGTTGAACTAATTTAAAAATATGTATTTTATTAAAATAAATAAAAAGATAAATAAAAAAAACAATATCTTTTTTAATTAAAAAAAAAATTATTTACATTTTTGTACATTCGTTTTGCTCCAGTGGCAGTGGTGGAAAATACTCTGCTGATAGAAGGGAACTTCTCCCACTTAGTCTGCCGTGCTAAGGAAAAAGGGCGTATCTCCAAAGTTTCTAAATATTACAACAAATTTGATTGGTTTAATGTCACCTTGGAACAGACATTTGAAATATCAGATAAGATTAATATTTCTGACCTAATTTCAGATAAAGCCATGTCACTAGGATTACATGAATTGAGTCAACAAGTTTATTCTCATCATAACATTGGACTTGCCACTGATAAAGCCGTCATAGTGCAATGGTTAAAATCTAATCTTTATGATCCGATCAAATTTCTAGAAGATATCGACATCAATAGCTTCGGAGCAAATGAATCAGTGTTTGGAATCTGTCCAAAAGAAAGGGAACTGAAGATTATTGCAAGATTCTTTGGCTTGGCAACATTGAAGAAAAGAATGTACATTGTATTAACTGAGGCAATGATTGCAGAGTATATAATTCCTTTCTTTCCACAGATCACGATAATGGATGATTCTCTAACATTATCCAAAAAATTCCTTGATAAAACAAATTCAATGAATAAGGATGAAACAAATGTCAATAAATCTCTAATCAACATTGTGACGAATATCGACTTTCAAAAATGGAATACTTTCATGAGAGAGGACGAAACAAAGAGAATTTTCCAGGAAATGGATCATCTTTTCGGACTGAATTGTTGCATTTCAAGAACTCACGAATTATTTTCATGCGCCCAAATGTATCTTGCCGATGGAACTTACATACCTAAATTTCAGATTGTAAACGATACTTTGAAAATGGTTGAAGATGATTTTGTGTGGTCCAATCATTTAGGGGGGATTGTAGGTCTTCGGCAAAAAGGGTGGACAATCTTCACGGTGTGTATTTTGACAGATGTAATGAGTGGGGTTTCTTATTCATTTTCTTTAATGGGACAAGGGGATAATCAAGTGTTGATTATCCATTTTCCATCTAAAATGCACATTCATCAAATCAAAAGTGAACATATTAAAATTCTGGATATATTAGAAAGTGTTTTGAAAGAATTAGGACCTCCCTTAAAGAGGGAAGAGACCTGGTCGTCGTCAAATCTGTTTGTTTATGGTAAAGCTATCATCTTAAATGGTTGTCCCCTGTCAATGTCACATAAGAAGATTTGCAGAATGTTCCCTATGAGTAATTAGGGGTTTCCTACCATAGAGACAGCTTTATCTTCTATATCTGCCGATTGTTCTTCTGCCTGTTCTTCAGATATAAATCCTATCATTCCATACTTCATGCATAGCTTTTGGAATTCAAATATCTTTCAAAATATTATGTTAAAGTTCTCTTACTTAGGATTTTCAGTTGATGATCATATCATCAGTTAGTCCAAAATGTCATTTGTAGTAGGTACCTTCCAACACAACAAATAAGAAAATTTTTTTTCATTCTTCAGAAAAGATAATAGGATTTCCCACTAGTTACTTTCTTGATCCCTTTACTGAATACTTCGCAATTATTAAGACTATCCTTCCGAAATTAAACCAGATGGAAAAATTATTAATTCAAAATATAATTCATGTGTTTCCAAGTTCCGGGCAAAACTATGAATACTTGTTTTCAAATCCTGTAGGATTAAATCTCGAAATTCCAACCACTCCAGGAGATTCTGTCAAATCATCAGTGCCCCGATGTATATCCCAAGTTTCTTGGATCCAAAATGAGTACGGCAAAGAGTTCTTATCATTTCCTGATAGAAAACAAACTGAATTAATCAATTCTTTGTCAACAATGATACCTCTAAATCCTTTAGTATGTCATGAAATCCTTAGTGCAACCATATTAGGAAGAGCCAAACAAGTAATGGATCAATTGAATAAGACCAGCACCCGCTGCAAAAAGCGGGGATGATCTCTTGGCACGAGTTCGATTTGGAGAAAAGAATTATCTGAAGTGTTGCTTATATAATATTTTTTTTCAAAAGCAATATTGAATTTGATTTATCACGCTGTAGTGCTTCAATTGCTCAAAATCTCAGAATATTGACCTGTACAAATTCAAATATCTCGGGCGTGACTGTCCCCCATCCTATTGAATTTCTAATCTGTGAGAGAGAAATGTCTTGTAAGGAACATCGTAATTCAGGTAAAGGCTATTATTCTTGCAAAGCAAACCCAAGAAATGTCTCCTCCTGACTGGTACAATCCCCTTAGTATAGGAGAAGCCATGCCCTAATTAGGATCAATAACTCATGACAAAATCAAGTCTTACGGAAAACAAATAGCTAAAGTATCAGCTAATGTTATAAAAAATCCCTCTAATCTGCAATCCCTAATAGGATGGGCGACTGAGAGATCCTCCAATTTAAGTGAATGCATCAGGACTTTACTTCGGGCAGTGACTGATCTTGTCAATTGCAGGGTCTTTGGAACACAGATTTTCTACATCAGCAGTTGATCGAGGAGGTAAAGTAGAATTAATGTTTAATTTTGCCACATTCCTTGTTTTATCAACTGACACTTTTACAGCTTATGCAAAAGGAACTAGTAATGTAAATCTTCATTTCCAAGCTGCTTTAAGTTATATCACTTCTTTATTTTCTCTCTGGAGATCAATGAATCACGAAACCAATATAAAATGTTATCATTTTCATCAAGATTGCAATGATTACGCTGAAGATGGTAGGCCAATGCCTTTCCATTCGGTATTTAGAAAAATAAAGTACAACTAATATAAAAAAAAATTTCTTTGTTTATTGTTTTTATTTTATTTTTCTTCAAATCTTTTTGCGGTCAATAAGGAAGAGACTTACAACAATTTCCATATAATCTAGACCACAAATTTGTTCATTTAACAGATTAACTTATTAAAAAAAACGTGTTTTTTTATTGCATTCAACCTTTAAATGAATCTAAACTTGAAGTCAATAACTCAGATTGGAAGGACATAATCCCCTCTAGGCCTGATTCACTTTTCTGCTGGGTAAAGAAAGAAAGACTTTTAAAATTCGAATTTAATAGTAATATGCTGTATGATGCATTTCCTGTTGATGATCCCTTAACTAGAAACGGTATCTGGATGATGCTTAGAGCTTGTCGTGCTGCAGTACGAGAAACTATGACTAAAATGAGACAAATATCTATAGAAATAGGCGATGGGAAGAGAAATATACGATGAGGATGGACTTTTCCGGTGGCTTGGGTTATGAAATTGAATCCGATGGTTTTCTTTGGTTGCTTTTATGTGGAATTATTGAGCTTTTATATATTCAGGCAATTTGAGTTAAGATTAACTTCAAAATTTGAAATTAACTGGCAAAATAATTTTAAATCATTTCTCTTCACGTTTCCAAAACAATAATTTTCTAGATTTCATCTGTGGACCTCCTATGTTTGTAAAGCCACCTCTTTGTCATCTCTCTCGAGATCAAATTGTGGATCATGTATAAAAAGATTGTTGCTAGCAATAATGTCAAGATGAGAAGAAGACTTGATAGACCTAAATATATTTAACAATTGGAAAACCTTTCTTATTGAAGGATGAGAATCGCTGGATAGCGAACCTTTACTAACCTCAATTCTTTATAATTGCGTCATTTTTCAAAACACCATTCATATACAACAAGATTTCAAGATTTTTGCAGCATTAAAGTCCTTCATACCCAAATATTTAAAAAATTCTGCTATGTTGGATACAAATTTTCTATATCACATAAAATCTGATTTTTCAGATTTAAGAAAGATTTTGGATTCAGATGAGATAAACGGATTAATTTCCTTTGTCTCCTCTTTAAAAATTTACAAATCATACGAAACTGCAGATGGTGTCATATCCTCCTTACCAAAATTCAAATATCAATCAAATTTGTTTGAGATTCCTAATATATCCATCAATAATCTCTCTCCAGCGCTTTTCATAGAAAAACTTTAAGAATCAGATTTCACTTGTGTCTCAGGCAAGCTTAATAGAGAACCATCAATAGTTGAAAATCTCCAGGAGGTGTCTTTAATTCATCATACTCTTAAATCTATACTCTTTTTCCCACTACCTCGGCCTATAAATTATTATCAATCTGTAGAGAGATTGGATTTATCAAACTAAATAAAAAATATTTTGGATGTTTTGGAGATGGTGCAGGAGGATTTTCAAGATTGGTAATATCACTTACTGATGCACAAGTGATTTATAATTCTAAAATAGACACATCTGAACTTTACCCTAATGCACTTAGGAAATAGTTATCCTGCTTGTTTTGCAAGTTTTCCACATATGAGAGAGAGATTAATAGGATTGAAATTCACATATTAAAAGATAAGTGATCTGACTAATCCTGAATATGCCTCGATGTTTATAAAAATGGTAGGAGTTAATATTCAAGACTTATTATTCTAACTGGAATAGCTTTATCAATCAAATAAGTTTTATACGCCAAATTTTCAATCAAATTTCTATCACAAGAAGTCTATTTTCTTCTAAGTTTTCTACAGAGGTTTATCTTATCGGATCTAATATCTCTAAAAATGATGAGGGCATTCCTTCATACAATTATATATATGATTACAATTTTGATTATCAATTAAATAGTCACTATCAATCCATTTTATCTATAAAATTAAAATCAATTTGTGCCAAATCTCCATCAAAAATAGTTTCAGATCAGTACAGCACGGCCTTCACTTTACCTATGACCACAGAACAAAATAAAATTTTTATTTTACAATTAAGTTCTAGATTAGAATCAAAGTTAACGCCATGCATTTCCCACGAGTCAATGCTGACAGTGCATTTCATGCTGACAGTGCATTTCATGAATTCATGAACAAAGGTAAATGCACTTGCACCACCGAAGGCCACGACAAATGAATATGATCCTCATCCGCTGTTCCCACAGTTGGGAAATGCTGAATCGTCAATTAACCCTTGCACGGGCATGAATAGCTTCAACCTTAGTTTAGTCAGTAGGTTAGTTGTAGTTTTACTCTCAAAGCTAACGGTCGTTTCAAATAAAGATATTTTAACTTTAAATTGTTGTACATTTATTTATCAGTAAGTCGAACGGTTGGGCCAGCCCCTCGGGGGTTGGCGTTCGCGGTTTTTTTTTGGATATCTCTCCCGAGATTCCATAACTTCAATTATATTCTCGAATATTGATTTTGAAATGGATACAAAATTAAACACACATTTGGTCAAGTTCAACAATAAATACAACAAGATTATAAAGTCAAATTTCCTCACCAAAAAATTCATGTCAAGAGTCGCAAATATGGTTGTGAATTTTCAATACAAAAAAGAAAGTGCCAAGCCATTGAACACAGCCAATGATTTGTATAGCAGCATACACAACAACGCAATGTCGCATTCCAAAATCTGCTATACTACTTCGCTTGCATTATTGTCGTATTCCCTAACATAAATACATACTCTTGGCAAGGTTGCTTTCTTCTATGTGAATCAAATCTCAGTTAGAATTTCACTTAGAAAAAAGAACACCCCGAAACAGGGGATATGATTGGTGATATGACAGATGAACTTCAATATGTTGGTGAAGGAAGCTTCATAACAGAATTCGTGAGTGGTGGAACTAAAAATTATGCATACAAAGTATAAAGTAGCAGAGACAACACTGAACAAGTCATATGTTAGGTAAAAGGAATAAGAAATGTTCTTACTCTTAATATTGATATAAAAAAAAGAACGAGAAAAAGGCAAGAATTTTACAAACAAGATTCCGACTTGAGCATAATTAACCTTCCTGGGGAGATTTTCAAAGAGAAAGTTATAAAAAAAAACAAAAATAAAAATTCAACATTGTTCTTCTGTTTTAATTATTTTAAGTTTAATGTTCTTTTTTCCAAAAATGTTTGTTTAATACGTTTTTTTACTTGCTGTCTCACTTTGAGTGTGAGTTACTGTAAGTGAAATATAGCTTAACAAACACAAATAAAAATAATACCTCATTATTTTGAACAGACTTCGGAGTTCGAAAAGAAAGTTTAAAAAAAAGATTCAAAGTTTTATAACTGAGGGCAGTTCAACTAGATGCCAAAATTATTTAAATTTTTGTGTAGAAAGAGAAATAAATAAATAACTGGGATTGCGATCTATTAATTTTTCATAGAAATTACCAGGAAATGGCACAGGAGAATGCTAAGAGAACCTGGAAATGAACTAAGTATTTTAAAGGTAACGCAGTATTCTTGTTTCTTGTTCTCTTAATATTAAAGTACAATTCGTTTTCCATTAAATTGGTTCAGTTATTAAAATTGTTTAAATCAAATGAATTTATGACAGCTTTCACACCACCAGAGCATATAAGGAAGCGTCTAAACCACCCAATGAAGCACCGTGTAGTTGTGACCCGTGAGTCCCAACCAAGCTTAATCCCATATAAAAACCTCTTTCCTACACTACATGTCATATAATCCATATACTGAAAAAATTATTATTCTTAAAAACTAAGAATCGCGTTCATACATATTCAATCATCGTTATAAAATTTTTCAGAAGTAAGATATTAGTATATCATCTCTGTAGGTAAATTGTGCAATCCCATTATGTAATGTAAAGGCTACCTCAATAAGATAATTACAACGATTACACCAAAATTCATTAAATTTTAAGACAAATACATACAAATAATGCACAAATTCTTACAAAATAAAAGTAGTTTTATGAACAAATCATAAAATGTATGAATCTGCGTTCATACAAATTTGTGATGGAACATTTTTGAAATTATGTTCATGAAATATTTTTAAGAACCTTTTCATAAGCATATGTACCATTCATACGCCTCTCAATTTTGACTTTTTATGAGAAGGCATCACTTTTAAGAACTTTTTCATAAAATATCAGCATTTTTTTCATATATTGTAAGTATAAAATTCATCTCTTATATGTTTAAGTACAAATGCATACATTTTATTGAAGAAGTAGATGTGACTAATGGTAGGTTAATCTCATATACCTTCGGTTTTTGTAAAAATAGTGTCTATAAATAAATTCTTTAACTGAAAGCACTTTTTAAATATTTGTTTAAAAGAATAAAATATTTATTAACTAATTTCATTTGTATATATTTTTATTATTTACTCCAAACAGATAATGCAGCGGTCAAACTGATGTGATGCGTTTCTCATCCCAACGCAGAGAACTGTAAAAAAACCAGCGATGGGAAGAAATGTGTGCTGAAATATACAGCTCGTAGGAGGCATTCCTTCTTGTGTGGCAGAAACGAGTCAGGAAATAGAAGAATACATTTCGTATCTTAGAACTAAATCTAAAAACATACAGCCCTTCATGTTGGCACTAGGTGACAAAAATTTAATAAACCTAACTAATTTTTATGTTTATTTAGACAATATTAAATACAATTTTAAAGGTTTTTTGGGGGCAGTAGATGCATGCTTTAAATTTAGAGTATCCACAAGCATGCTCCCAATTTTGGACTTTCATAGAGCATCATTTTTTTGATATTAAAATATCCAAAAACAAAACATCAAAAATGTTTCTGATCTCAGAAGAATTAAAAAATAATTTTTAATTTTTGTTTTTTAAGTTTCTTAAAAGAGTTTTGAAAAAATACGTTTTTGTTTTTGTTTTATGTTATACTTTTTCTTAAACAAGACAAACAAAAACAATCCAGTTTTTCTTTTTCAATTAAGTTTACGAGTTCTGGTTGATGGGTTGTGGTCTTATAACGTTTCTCAGCTGGGTTAAGTTTTTTATTCTAGTCTTCAGGGTTGAGACTAATTGCAAAGGTAAAAGTATACTTGTATAAATAAATACATAATCATATGCATTATAACAAAAATACATTGAATTAATGTATTTATTGGTTACATTATGATTTCATAAGTTCAATGGCAATTCATAGAATGAATGAAAAAAAAAAAACATAAAAAATAAGAAAATAAATTATTAAATGAACGAAAATATTCATACGCTTTATGAATTTTCTCTCAAAATCTGAGAACAGCTATTTATAATTAATTTTCAATTCATAAAAGTTAAAATTTTGTTTACGCAAGAACCTAACAAGTAAAACAAAAATCATTTAATAAATGAACAAATGCATACACTGTATGAATTTATTTTTAAAAATTAAGAACAGTTACTCAGAATAAAAGTTAAATTCATAAAAGCTAAGAATTGTTTCTTACGTTTTTAGCTGAACTTTTTGAAAAAAAACTAAAAACCAATAAAAAAATCACTAAATATATGAACAAATTCATACGTTTTATGAATTTATTCTTAAAATATAAGAACAGCAGCTTAAAGTTTAAGCTTAATACATAAAAGCTATTTTGGTTCACTGAGGCGCATGAAACCACCCAGAAACCAAATTACCTTGACCGTGAATAATAATCCACACTCGTCATAATTTACACAAAACAAATTCTCTGTTCTAATTATAGAACATTTTGGTTGTCCACATAAAATAAACAAAACAATGGGCCTCTCCAAGTGCATTGTGTAACATGACACTTTCCAACTGCAAACTGCAATCGACTATGACACACACCGAAGTACTTGAGTGGGTCACCATACGATCGGCGGAATTAAAGCATTGGATTGCATTTGTCATGACCCATAATTTATGTTGCTATGACGAGTGGAATATGGGATACAAATATTATGAAATTATGATCATGGTGTGTGGCCTGGTAAACAAAACGCATTGTTAAGTGACATGGTTCTTACTATGTCAAATAACATATGGATTTTAGGGCATAGTACTTACTAGGATTGGATAGATAAAATAGTATAAAAGAAGAACGAAATGTGAGGAAGGGGAGAGTCGAGAATAGAATACAAACGGCTAAGGTCGCAGCCAAGCATAGAGTCAGCGGGCCTTTTCTGTAAATAAAAACGAGTTAAAAAAAAAACTAAAATCTTTATTCTTTTATTTTCTACCCTCCGTCGTTTGCTCTCCCCTTACCACAAGGAAGCACGGCAGAAACGCAAAATTGGTGGCAGAAGTGGGATCTATCCAATTAAAAACCCCTCTATCAAAAACAAGAGCTATCTGACTTTCGAGGCGTCTCTTGGACTATACACCAGAGGAAAAAAAAAAACATATTTTAGAAAAAAAATTTAAAAAGTGACAAGTGAACAAAAAAGGTGAAAATTGTGAAGAAAAAAAAAGTCAAACTCAATTAAAACTCAAATATCAAATATCAAGTTTACTCAATTTTCATATTAAATAAAGCATCGTTATATTTGCAACCACCAAACAACCAATTTGGTCTTTCATTTAACCATTTTATTTGAGAAAACAAATGGGTTTACATTTCATTTAATTGAATGAAAATATAAAACTTCATATGAAGTTTGTGAAACATGATAATGGCTTCATTTAATTGGAAAAGAAAGATAATTTTAAATATGTCTTATTTCATTAAATTGAACAAAATAAAGACGGATCCAATTAAAAGGAACGGGCAGTTATAACCTTATAACTTCTAAAACAAGCAAAAAAGAGAAAATTACCCATCAAGTCTTTCGGCTTAGAATAGAATGACCCTAGGAATACGTTGTTTTCCTTTACGGCGACGTCGTCGGCGGTGATTATGGGAGACCCTGTAATTTATTTATACTGGCTTCGTGCTGTGAAATCTTGTAAATGAATACTAACGTGCAAACCATATAAAAGAAAAAAAAACACTATAAACGAACTACATTATCTACCTAGTGCTGCTATGTATTTGTTTGTCTCTTTAATATTTCCTATAAACTTTCTCTTAACGTTAATAACACGTCATTTAACTGTTGACTTATATACGTAAATAGTCTATGTACTCGTCATCAAGTGCAAACTGTTAACTCGGACTCACTCAAGCTTAGGTCGTCCTCCAGTTACTGAGCGTGCTATGGATGATTGCAGTTAATTGAACATCGAGGGAAGGTTTGCGAAAACAGTATTAGTATAAGTGAGACTCAATAATAATCTGGCTCAAGCTTTAAGACAAGCTAACCTGAGGTCGCTAGGCTAGCTGCTGCTCCAGAATGGATTCTGTTCGGTCATCGACCGATGCCCTAGAGACGAAACCCACCCATCAAAGTCATCGCTGACATCACCTGTTTTTCGCATACCAACCTCTTGGTGCCCCTCCGGAACCACCACTAGCCGAACATCAGCATACCACCCAGCTCCTGCCTTAGTACTATGCGCAGTCAATGGTCATTGAATCGCGACACATGTTGATGCCACTCTCTGTATGCTGGATACCCGATACTTTGAGTTGCCAATGACTAGTCGCTGAACCAGATTTATGAGGAGTAAATACTGCCGCATATGAAACTGACAGTTAGTGAAGAGAACAAACAAACACCGTGGGATGGATCATAGACGATTGTGGTTTCCTCTTGGAAAAAGTTTGGCTCGCCGCTCCCCTGTCGTACGGAAGTATAACTCCCCAATATTTTGGTGCCTCCTATGAGGAATTAATTCGCGCATGTTCTTGTGTGGACCACGGTGCCCAGTGTGTCTGTGTTTGATGGTCGTGACATCGACTTCATTAGTGATAGTTATTTGTGCCATAATTGTGCTCCGTGCAGCTTAAGGAGATCTTATTGTTCCCCTAATCCTTCGCGGACAAGTTTAGTGAATTTAAACACCTGAATTAGAAGTGGCAGTGGGATGCGATTCAGGTATCGTAAGAGCAGCGTGCGTTGGACGTCCAGTACCAGAAATTAATGGAGGCTCACGACGATAATTTATCGGAGTGTTGAAATATTTGTGAAGTGAAAAAAGTGAAAAAGTGGAAAAATTGAAAAATCACCTCATATCTGTGTTTTGTATACACCACTCTTGTAAAGTGAGAGTACCTACTTAAAGTGCACAAAAATAAAGAAATTTGTTATTCTATTTACCAATGTGAATTGTAAAGAAAGTGTAGTGAGTGTTCTTGATATTAGATTAAATAAAACAAAAAACAAAAATCTAACAAATTTAAAGTGTCTTGTTTTTATTTTCGAAGTTGGAAGTTGGAACTACATAATGTATCGCACTGAGTGAATATCCGTTGATATCACAGGCAGCAAGGTCCGAAGGAAACGTCCTGCTTTGTATTAATAATAAGAAAATTAAAAAGTATAATTTTATAAGAAGAAGTTTAAATGTAATTAGTAAAATTAAGTTTATCGTAAGTTTTTAAATTTAAATAAAAATATTTGTTTTAAACATTTGCGTTGTACATTTATTAATTAATTTCAACATTATGGTCTTTCGAGCTGGATTAAAAAAAAAGTAATAATTTATCGGAGTGTTGAAATATTTGTGAAGTGAAAAAAGTGAAAAAGTGGAACAATTGAAAAATCACCTCATATCTGTGTTCTTTATACACCAATCTTGTAAAGTGAGAGTACCTACTTAAAGTGCACAAAAATAAAGAAATTTGTTATTCTATGTACCTATGTGAATTGTAAAGAAAGTGTAGTGAGTGTTCTTGATATGAGATGAAATAAAACAACAACAAAAAAATCTAAAAAATTTAAAGTGTCTTGTTTTTATTTTCAAAGTTGGAAGTAGGAACTACATAATGTATTTTGTACTTTTGGTTAATCTTGTAGGTGGACAATATGAAGTGAACAGTGAAGTAAGTATCCTCGAGTTCTGAAAACAACACGAGCAGGTATAGGTACTCGAAAGAAGTGGGTAGGTAGGTATACCAAAATATGTTAACCATCATCTCATTGCAATGGGATCGTCGATTGGTTGTGTGTCAAAAGTGAATAAGTTTTTCGGAAAAATTAAAAAATCACCTCATATCTGTGTTTTGTATACACCACTCTTGTAAAGTGAGAGTACCTACTTAAAGTGCACAAAAATAAAGAAATTTGTTATTCTATGTACCTACCTATGTAAAAAAATCTATCAAATTTAAAGTATCTTGTTTTTATTTTTGAAGTTGGAACAACATAATGTATCGCACTGAGTGGATATCCGTTGATATCACAGGCAGCAAGGTCCGAAGGAAGCGTCCTTCTTTGTATTAGTAATTAGAAAATTAAAAAGTATAATTTTATAAGAAGGAGTTTAAATGTTATTAGTAAAATTAAGTTTATCGTAAGTTTTTAAATTTAAATAAAAATATTTGTTTTAAACATTTGCGTTGTACATTTATTAATTAATTGAAACATTATGGTCTTTCGAGCTGGATTAAAAAAAAATTAATAATTTATCGGAGTGTTGAAATATTTGTGAAGTGAAAAAAGTGAAAAAGTGGAACAATTGAAAAATCACCTCATATCTGTGTTCTTTATACACCAATCTTGTAAAGTGAGAGTACCTACTTAAAGTGCACAAAAATAAAGAAATTTGTTATTCTATGTAGGTACCTATATGGGAATTGTAAAGAAAGTGTAGTGAGTGTTCTTGATATGAGATGAAATAAAACAACAAAAAAAAAATCTAAAAAATTTAAAGTGTCTTGTTTTTATTTTCAAAGTTGGAAGTAGGAACTACATAATGTATTTTGTACTTTTGGTTAATCTTGTAGGTGGACAATATGAAGTGAACAGTGAAGTAAGTATCCTCGAGTTCTGAAAACAACACGAGCAGGTATAGGTACTCGAAAGAAGTGGGTAGGTAGGTATACCAAAATATGTTAACCATCATCTCATTGCAATAGGATCGTCGATTGGTTGTGTGTCAAAAGTGAATAAGTTTTTCGGAAAAATTAAAAAATCACCTCATATCTGTGTTTTTTTACACCACTCTTGTAAAGTGAGAGTACCTACTTAAAGTGCACAAAAATAAAGAAATTTGTTATTCTATGTACCTACCTATGTAAAAAAATCTAACAAATTTAAAGTATCTTGTTTTTATTTTAGAAGTTGGAACAACATAATGTATCGCACTGAGTGGATATCTGTTGATATCACAGGCAGCAAGGTCCGAAGGAAACGTCCTGCTTTGTATTAATAATAAGAAAATTAAAAAGTATAATTTTATAAGAAGAAGTTTAAATGTAATTAGTAAAATTAAGTTTATCGTAAGTTTTTAAATTTAAATAAAAATATTTGTTTTAAACATTTGCGTTGTACATTTATTAATTAATTTCAACATTATGGTCTTTCGAGCTGGATTAAAAAAAAAGTAATAATTTATCGGAGTGTTGAAATATTTGTGAAGTGAAAAAAGTGAAAAAGTGGAACAATTGAAAAATCACCTCATATCTGTGTTCTTTATACACCAATCTTGTAAAGTGAGAGTACCTACTTAAAGTGCACAAAAATAAAGAAATTTGTTATTCTATGTACCTATGTGAATTGTAAAGAAAGTGTAGTGAGTGTTCTTGATATGAGATGAAATAAAACAACAACAAAAAAATCTAAAAAATTTAAAGTGTCTTGTTTTTATTTTCAAAGTTGGAAGTAGGAACTACATAATGTATTTTGTACTTTTGGTTAATCTTGTAGGTGGACAATATGAAGTGAACAGTGAAGTAAGTATCCTCGAGTTCTGAAAACAACACGAGCAGGTATAGGTACTCGAAAGAAGTGGGTAGGTAGGTATACCAAAATATTTTAACCATCATCTCATTGCAATGGGATCGTCGATTGGTTGTGTGTCAAAAGTGAATAAGTTTTTCGGAAAAATCAAAAAATCACCTCATATCTGTGTTTTTTTACACCACTCTTGTAAAGTGAGAGTACCTACTTAAAGTGCACAAAAATAAAGAAATTTGTTATTCTATGTACCTACCTATGTAAAAAAATCTATCAAATTTAAAGTATCTTGTTTTTATTTTTGAAGTTGGAACAACATAATGTATCGCACTGAGTGGATATCCGTTGATATCACAGGCAGCAAGGTCCGAAGGAAGCGTCCTTCTTTGTATTAGTAATTGGAAAATTAAAAAGTATAATTTTATAAGAAGGAGTTTAAATGTTATTAGTAAAATTAAGTTTATCGTAAGTTTTTAAATTTAAATAAAAATATTTGTTTTAAACATTTGCGTTGTACATTTATTAATTAATTGAAACATTATGGTCTTTCGAGCTGGATTAAAAAAAAATTAATAATTTATCGGAGTGTTGAAATATTTGTGAAGTGAAAAAAGTGAAAAAGTGGAACAATTGAAAAATCACCTCATATCTGTGTTCTTTATACACCAATCTTGTAAAGTGAGAGTACCTACTTAAAGTGCACAAAAATAAAGAAATTTGTTATTCTATGTAGGTACCTATATGGGAATTGTAAAGAAAGTGTAGTGAGTGTTCTTGATATGAGATGAAATAAAACAACAAAAAAAAATCTAAAAAATTTAAAGTGTCTTGTTTTTATTTTCAAAGTTGGAAGTAGGAACTACATAATGTATTTTGTACTTTTGGTTAATCTTGTAGGTGGACAATATGAAGTGAACAGTGAAGTAAGTATCCTCGAGTTCTGACAACAACACGAGCAGGTATAGGTACTCGAAAGAAGTGGGTAGGTAGGTATACCAAAATATTTTAACCATCATCTCATTGCAATGGGATCGTCGATTGGTTGTGTGTCAAAAGTGAATAAGTTTTTCGGAAAAATTAAAAAATCACCTCATATCTGTGTTTTTTTACACCACTCTTGTAAAGTGAGAGTACCTACTTAAAGTGCACAAAAATAAAGAAATTTGTTATTCTATGTACCTACCTATGTAAAAAAATCTAACAAATTTAAAGTATCTTGTTTTTATTTTAGAAGTTGGAACAACATAATGTATCGCACTGAGTGGATATCCGTTGATATCACAGGCAGCAAGGTCCGAAGGAAGCGTCCTTCTTTGTATTAGTAATTAGAAAATTAAAAAGTATAATTTTATAAGAAGAAGTTTAAATGTAATTAGTAAAATTAAGTTTATCGTAAGTTTTTAAATTTAAATAAAAATATTTGTTTTAAACATTTGCGTTGTACATTTATTAATTAATTGAAACATTATGGTCTTTCGAGCTGGATTAAAAAAAAAAGTAATAATTTATCGGAGTGTTGAAATATTTGTGAAGTGAAAAAAGCGAAAAAGTGGAACAATTGAAAAATCACCTCATATTTGTGTTTTTTATACACCAATCTTGAAAAGTGAGAGTACCTACTTAAAGTGCACAAAAATAAAGAAATTTGTTATTCTATGTAGGTACCTATGGGAATTGTAAAGAAAGTGTAGTGAGTGTTCTTGATATGAGATGAAATAAAACAACAAAAAAAAATCTAAAAAATTTAAAGTGTCTTGTTTTTATTTTCAAAGTTGGAAGTAGGAACTACATAATGTATTTTGTACTTTTGGTTAATCTTGTAGGTGGACAATATGAAGTGAACAGTGAAGTAAGTATCCTCGAGTTCTGAAAACAACACGAGCAGGTATAGGTACTCGAAAGAAGTGGGTAGGTAGGTATACCAAAATATTTTAACCATCATCTCATTGCAATGGGATCGTCGATTGGTTGTGTGTCAAAAGTGAATAAGTTTTTCAGGTCGTTTAATACGATTAAGAGCAAATATATTTTTCAGAATGGTTTAAAAAAAACCAAAAATTGTTTTGTGTTCATTAAAATTTAAAAAAAATCAATCTAATACCCAACAAGATACACATTAATCGATAAACACATCGGCTAGCGCTTGCTTTATAGCATCGATTGACTGTGGGCAATTGAAATCTAAGTTCTTTGGTAGGTATTTGAATTTCTTAAATTGATTATTGTGCACTTCTAATCGACGGTGATTCTGACGACATTTAACTGCATTCAGCGGCAAGAATTCAGTTTTCAAAGTTCGAACTAAGTGCACGTGCAATTTAAAGTGGAGGATTAAAAATAAATTAAAAGTGAAAAATAAAACAAAGGAGCAACATACAACATATTTAATAATATGCTTTTTTGGCCTAAAAATCCGGATATTTGGTTTATTAGGTTTGAGGGCCAGTTAGGTGTTTCCCAAATCAGGTCCGATAGTACAAAATATTAAACCACACCCGGCTTATACGAACATTTAAAAATAACGCTTCTGAGTCGATTAATGGAGTCCAAGGCTACGCGGTTACAAAAATTATGAAACTAAAGTGAACTGGGCGACAGGAAACCAAGCAAATTTCTTCAAGAAGTGCGAGCTTTACATAGCAGGAAAGCAATTCACTATTTCCGTCTTGAAGAAATTGTAGATTCAAAGGCTGCCAAATATGGGACAAACCATTTTAATAGGTATTCCACGAGAGATAGATGGGCTGGCCCAATTAGGCGGCAAAATTGTCAATTCTTTGCCTCCCACTTCACACGTTTGTTGTATTTTAAAGAAACACCCTTTAACAAAACAGTTAAAACGGTGTTTCCAAGTAATACGTTATAAAAATAGAAGTTCAAAGTTTCACCAAGGGCCCAGCGAACCAATAGGCTTTTTACAAACAAACGGTCTTAATAACCAAGTGATCTCAAATTTTATATTAGAAACATTAAAAGCGGTGTCTCCAAACTCTACGTTATTTAAACAGAAGTTCATAATTAGCCAAATGAATCAGAAGACTTTTCCCAACTAAAAGATCTTAGATCCCAGGTGATCTCAAATTTTATATTAAAAACATCAAAAATGGTGTTTCCAAGTTATACGTAATAAAAACAGAAGTTCATAAAGAGCTTTCACAGACATCGCTTACAAGCCTCTTTTACCAGGGACCCAGCGAACCAATAGGCTTTTTACAAAAAAAGGGTCTTAATACTCAGGTGGTCTCAAATTTTATATTAAAAACATTAAAAACGGTGTGTCCAAGTTATACGTTATTAAAACAGAAGTCCATAAGGAGCCAAGTGCACCAATATGCTTTCCCAACCAAATGGTCTTAGATCCATTGTGATTTCAAAACATTAAAGATGCTTTTTACAAGTTACATTAAGAGGCTGTCACAAACATTGCTTACAAGCCTTTTTCGCCAGGGCCCAGGTGAACCAATAGCTTTTTTCCAACGAAAAGGTCTTATATTCCAGGTGATCTCAAATTTTATATTAAAAACATTAAAAACGGTGTGTCCAAGTTATACGTTATAAAAACAGAATCCGAATCTCGATACTTTGTAAATTAAATTGGAAAAGTAAAGAAAAGAAATATTAAGGTATATATATTAATTGGGGGTTCAACCGGGATGCCTTAGTATTAACATAATGGAAACAAAAAGTAAATTCAACACTGTGGTTCCTGCCAAATTATAAAGACAAAGCAAATTGCAAGCTTATTGAACGAGCAACAAAAGAGATCATCATTCACAACCTCGCGGTGCAGTTTTCAGAGGACATTTCAGTGATGGATGACGCATCTCTGGCAGAGAGAAACTCCACGTCCCAATACGAAGAAGTAGACATTCTCGGAGATTCTTCGGATCAACGAAAATAATTTGGTGTAAGAATATTCGCTGCTCGGTGGCCTTCCTTTCTTTATAGCAATATTAAACCTAGTCAAATTAATAGAATGCAATGTGCATGTTTGGTCAGCAGGATAGGATGCTTGAAGGATGTTTAGTTTTCAGTTATTCGTTGGGATATTTTATGAGTGTTTTCTCATTTGTTTATTATTTTACTTTTGTGTTTTGCTTAGCTATGATTAGACGGATCAACGAAAATAATTTTGTGTAACTATGCTCGCTGCTCGGTGGCACTCCTTTGTTTTAGCAAAAAAGCACCACCGTCATCAAAATATTGTGTTCAACTCACAAAAATTACACAAAGGTACAGTGAGTAGCTCAACTTTTCTTATACGTGTGGGAACGTAGACGGACGTACACAAAAAGGGACATAACTAACAACGCGGACAAGTTTAGTGAATTTAAACACCTGAATTAGAAGTGGCAGTGGCATGCGATTCAGATATCGTAAGAGCAGCGTGCGTTGGACGTCCAGTACCAGAAATTAATGGAGGCTCACGACGATAATATATCGGAGTGTTGAAATATTTGTGAAGTGAAAAAAGTGAAAAAGTGGAAAAATTTAAAAATCACCTCATATCTGTTTTTTATACACCACTCTTGTAAAGTGAGAGTACCTACTTAAAGTGCACAAAAATAAAGAAATTTGTTATTCTATGTACCTATGTGAATTGTAAAGAAAGTGTAGTGAGTGTTCTTGATATGAGATGAAATAAAACAAAAAACAAAAATCTAACAAATTTAAAGTGTCTTGTTTTTATTCTCGAAGTTGGAAGTTGGAACTACATAATGTATCGCACTGAGTGAATATCCGTTGATATCACAGGCAGCAAGGTCCGAAGGAAACGTGCTTTGTATTAATAATTAGAAAATTAAAAAGTATAATTTTATAAGAAGTTTAAATGTTACTAGTAGCATTAAGTTTATCGTAAGTTTTTAAATTTAAATAAAAATATTTGTTTTAAACATTTGCGTTGTACATTTATTAATTAATTTCAACATTATGGTCTTTCGAGCCGGATTAAAAAAAAAAAGTAATAATTTATCGGAGTGTTGAAATATTTGTGAAGTGAAAAAAGTGAAAAAGTGGAAAAATTAAAAAATCACCTCATATCTATGTTTTTTATACACCACTCTTGTAAAGTGAGAGTACCTACTTAAAGTGCACAAAAATAAAGAAATTTGTTATTCTATGTACCTATTTGAATTGTAAAGAAAGTGTAGTGAGTGTTCTTGATATGAGATTAAATAAGACAAAAAACAAAAATCTAACAAATTTAAAATGTCTTGTTTTTATTTTCGAAGTTGGAAGTAGGAACTACATAATGTATTTTGTACTTTTGGTTAATCTTGTAGGTGGACAATATTAAGTGAACAGTGAAGTAAGTATCCTCGAGTTCTGAAAACAACACGAGCAGGTATAGGTACTCGAAAGAAGTGGGTAGGTAGGTATACCAAAATATTTTAACCATCATCTCATTGCAATGGGATCGTCGATTGGTTGTGTGTCAAAAGTGAATAAGTTTTTCGTGTCTTTGAATACGATTAAGAGCAAATATATTTTTCAGAATGGTTTAAAAAAAAACCAAAAATTGTTTTGTGTTCATTAAAATTAAAAAAAAATCAATCTAATACCCAGAAGATACACATTAATCGATATATATATATATATATATAATATATATATATATATATAAATATATATATATATAAATATATAGGTATTTGAATTTCTTAAATTGATTATTGTGCACTTCTAATCGACGGTGATTCCGACAACATTTAACTGCATTCAGCGGCAAGAATTCAGTTTTCTAAGTTCGAACTAAGTGCACGTGCAATTTAAAGTGGAGGATTAAAAATAAATTAAAAGTGAAAAATAAAACAAAGGCGCAACATACAACATATTTAATAATATGCTTTTTTGGCCTAAAAATCCGGATATTTGGTTTATTAGGTTTGAGGGCCAGTTAGGTGTTTCCCAAATCAGGTCCGATAGTAAAAAATATTTAACCACACCCGGCTTATACGGACATTTAAAAACAACGCTTCTGAGTCGATTAATGGAGTCCGAGGCTACGCGGTTACAAAAATTATGAAACTAAAGCGAACTGGGCGACAGGAAACCAAGCGAATTTCTTCAAGAAGTGCGAGCTTTACATAGCAGGAAAGCAATTCACTATTTCCGTCTTGAAGAAATTGTAGATTCAAAGGCTGCCAAATATGGGACAAACCATTTTAATAGGTATTCCACGAGAGATAGATGGGCTGGCCCAATTAGGCGGCAAAATTGTCAATTCTTTGCCTCCCACTTCACACGTTTGTTGTATTTTAAAGAAACACCCTTTAACAAAACAGTTAAAACGGTGTTTCCAAGTAATACGTTATAAAAATAGAAGTTCAAAGTTTCACCAAGGGCCCAGCGAACCAATAGGCTTTTTACAAACAAACGGTCTTAATAACCAAGTGATCTCAAATTTTATATTAGAAACATTAAAAGCGGTGTCTCCAAACTCTACGTTATTAAAACAGAAGTTCATAATTAGCCAAATGAATCAGAAGACTTTTCCCAACCAAAAGATCTTAGATCCCAGGTGATCTCAAATTTTATATTAAAAACATCAAAAATGGTGTTTCCAAGTTATACGTAATAAAAGCAGAAGTTCATAAAGAGCTTTCACAGATATCGCTTACAAGCCTCTTTTACCAGGGACCCAGCGAACCACTAGGCTTTTTACAAAAAAAGGGTCTTAATACCCAGGTGGTCTCAAATTTTATATTAAAAACATTAAAAACGGTGTGTCCAAGTTATATGTTATTAAAACAGAAGTCCATAAGGAGCCAAGTGCACCAATATGCTTTCCCAACCAAATGGTCTTAGATCCAATGTGGTCTCAAAACATTAAAGATGCTTTTTACAAGTTATACGTTAAGAAGCTGTCACAAACATTGCTTACAAGCCTTTTTCACCAGGGCCCAGGTGAATCAATAGGTTTTTTCCAACGAAAAGGTCTTATATTCCAGGTGATCTAAAATTTTATATTAAAAACATTAAAAACGGTGTGTCCAAGTTATATGTTATTAGAACAGAAGTCCATAAGGAGCCAAGTGCACCAATATGCTTTCCCAACCAAATGGTCTTAGATCCAATGTAGTCTCAAAACATTAAAGATGCTTTTTACAAGTTATACGTTAAGAAGCTGTCACAAACATTGCTTACAAGCCTTTTTCACCAGGGCCCAGGTGAATCAATAGGTTTTTTTCCAACGAAAAGGTCTTTTATTCCAGGTGATCTCAAATTTGAAACCAGAGAAGTGCCGTGTAAACCTAAAAGTTAAATTTTCACGATCATCGCGTAAACCACCGAAGTGTTGGTTCTTAGTGTACCTAATATAAAAAACATAATATTAAAAAAAAAACCGTTTCAATATTGAAACTTCAATTTAATAGTCAAAATCTCTTTCTCCAAGAGTGACGATACAAAATTGATTCGCACTATCGTTAACATCGACTTCTAATTCGCTGTGGCTTTCAGGCTGACACATATTCAACAGCATTCTGCCATCTGCTGCATTCAACATTTGGAGATATAATTCCTCTGTTCCTGATAATTTTAAAATAAAAAAATACCAGCTAAAAAACAAATTTTTTCAATAATGTAATCCATAACAGAGCTCTTTCCATACATCTGCATTAAGGTTGTTTCCGATGCAACGAATGAAGTAAAATGTTAGTGTTGGCGCAAATTTAAAATTTAATTTTGAAGCAAGGACATATTTTGTTTTTGTCTCAAGTTAGAAATATGGAAAATCTTAAAATTTTTTGGGTGAGCTCAACATTTTTTTGGGTGAGCTGAGCTCACCCTAGCGTAGGCCTGGCTACGGCCGTGTCAGCAAGTAAACGTACTTAAATCTAATATCTACAAAGTAAAGCTTAAAATACTTAAAACCTAAAACTTAAAATCTACATAAATGTAAATTGGAAACGAAAACTTAAAACTATTGATTTAGAATAAAAATTATACAAAGGAAAAGAGAAAATTATTTGTGTCGCCCATTTAATTGGTTTTTTTCGTTGTGGAGCACGCCATAGTGTCGGCAATTATTCAAAAACATTAAAAATTGTGTGTCCAAGTTATACGTTATAAAAACAGAATCCCATAAGGAGCCGTCACAAACCATGGCTAAAACCGATTATGAAATTACATAAGAGGCTTGGAATGCAGAATCATCCACACATTCCAGTTCGAATAGTCAACTCGATACTTTGTAAATTAAATTGGAAAAGTAAAGAAAAGAAATATTAAGGTATATATATTAATTGGGGGCTCAACCGGGATGCCTTAGTTTTAACATAATGGAAACAAAACGTAAATTCAACACTGTGGTTCCTGCCAAATTATAAAGACAAAGTAAATAGCAAGCCTATTGAATGAGCAACAAAAGGGATCATCATTCACAACTTCGCGGTGCAGTTTTCAGTGGACATTTCAGTGATGGATGACGCATCTCCGGCAGAGAGAAACTCCACGTCCCAATACGAAGAGGTAGACATTCTCGGAGATTCTTCGGATCAACGAAAATAATTTGGTGTAAGAATATTCACTGCTCGGTGGCCTTTCTTTCCTTATAGCAATATTAAACCTAGTCAAATTAATAGAATGCAATGTGCATGTTTGGTCAGCAGGATAGGATGCTTGTAGGATGTTTAGTTTTCAGTTATTCGTTGGGATATTTTATGAGTGTTTTCCCATTTGTTTATTATTTTACTTTTGTGTTTTGCTTAGCTATGATTAGACGGGTCAACGACAGTAATTTGGTGTAACTATGTTCACTGCTTGGCAGCCTTCCTTTTTTTTTAGCAATATTAAACCTAGTCAAATTAATAGAATGCAATGTGCATGTTTGGTCAGCAGGATAGGATGCTTGAAGGATGTTTAGTTTTCAGTTATTCGTTGGGAGATTTTATGAGTGTTTTCTCATTTGTTTATTATTTTACTTTTGTGTTTTGCTTAGCTATGATTAGACGGATCAATAAAAATAATTTGGTGTAACTATGTTCACTGCTTGGCAGCCTTCCTTTTTTTAGCAATATTAAACCTAGTCAAATTAATAGAATGCAATGTGCATGTTTGGTCAGCAGGATAGGATGCTTGAAGGATGTTTAGTTTTCAGTTATTCGTTGGGATATTTTATGAGTGTTTTCTCATTTGTTTATAATTTTACTTTTGTGTTTTGCTTAGCTATGATTAGACGGATCAACGAAAATAATTTGGTGTAACTATGTTCGCTGCTTGGCGGCCTTCCTTTTTTGTTTATTAATATTAAACCTAGTCAAATTAATAGAATGCAATGTGCATATTTGGTCAGCAGGATAGGATGCTTGTTGGATGTTTAGTTTTCAGTTATTCGTTGGGATATTTTATGAGTGTTTTCTCATTTGTTTATTATTTTACTTTTGTGTTTTGCTTAGCTATGATTAGACGGATCAACGAAAATAATTTGGTGTAACTATGTTCGCTGCTTGGTGTCCTTAACTTTTCTTAGCAATATTAAACCTGGTCAAATTAATAGAATGCAATGTGCATATTTGGTCAGCAGGATAGGATGCTTGTTGGATGTTTAGTTTTCAGTTATTCGTTGGGATATTTTATGAGTGTTTTCCCATTTGTTTATGATTTTACTTTTGTCTTTTGCTTAGCTATGATTAGATGGATCAACGAAAACAGTTTGGTGTAACTATGTTCGCTGCTTGGCGGCCTTCCTTTTTTTAGCAATATTAAACCTGGTCAAATTAATAGAATGCAATGTGCATATTTGGTCAGCAGGATAGGATGTTTAGTTTTCAGTTATTCGTTGGGATATTTTATGATTGTTTTTTCATTTGTTTATTATTTTACTTTTGTGTTTTGATTAGCTATGATTAGACGGATCAACGAAAATAATTTGGTGTAATTATGCTCGCTGCTCGGTGGCATTCCTTTGTTTTGGCAATAATATGCAACAAAGCACCACCGTCATCGAAATATTGTGTTCAACTCACAAAAATTAAAACAAAGGTACAGTGAGTGGCTCAACTTTTCTTATACGTGTGGGAACGTAGACGGACGTACACAAAAAGGGACATAACTAACAACACGAAACAGACTTACATAGAAAAGAGACATTACTAACACAACGAAACACAAAACGTTAGGCTATCGTCAGCCAGCCATGTTCTCTCTATCTTTTGATCTTATATTGTTAAGTTTTTTATTCTAAATCTAGTTCTCTAAAAGTCCGGTCGTGTTATTTCTTGTGTCTAATGAAAGTTTATAATTTCAAGACCTTAGTTTCACTTTTAAATTAAATAAAACTTTGTACAGTAAATTTCGTGTTTCCTTATCTATAAGAACCCATTACCCACATACGTTAGTAAATTTACTAAAAATTTTGCTTTCAAATATTATTTAATAAAAAATAAAAATTATTAAATTTACTATTTTAAAGCATTCTTTTTAATAATATATTACTCGTATTTTCAAAAAATATTAATGCTTACTTGGTTGACTCCTATCGGATACATAGAATGCTGTACAATATTTTTGGACCAGCTTTTCTAATTTTGCTGGTTGGAAAACTCAATTTCTGGGGAGCTGTTGGTTTCCAAGAAGGACCTACATACTTTGAAGGCAATTTGTTTGGGAGTCCTGTCAAGTTCCTACGATCGTTTTCACAATCAATAAGAGGCCTTCTGACAACTTCCAGATGACGACACCATTCAGGATGCTCTATTTGATGCCAGATTTAAAGCGCTAGATTGCAGAGCAGTGAGTTCTTTAAAGAAATAAAAACCAGGTTTTATAACTATAAGCATAGAGATTTTTAAATAAATCAGAAGAAGATGAAGATGATTGGTCTTCTGATAACGGATGGTGTAGTGATTGTAACACTACAACTAAATTAGAGGGAGAAATCTCTGTAGATTATTAAGCGCTTAGGCGGAAAATTACTAAGCGCGAAATGCTATTCCTTCCGAATAGATCATTTAAAATTATAAATAAATTAAATAGTAATAGTTTTAAGAAAGATATTATAAATTTACATAATAATAAATCTAGAGTTAGTGCCGTTATTAAATTAATTAATCATTACTTTTGCTGATACCTTCGTTAAATTGGAGGGCAAAGGATTTCGTACATATGAATATAGAACGAGAATCCCGGAACCTATCTATGTTATAAGTTGCCATATCAGTTATATGGTAAACTTATCTTGGCTTGAAGTTTTTTTTATAAAAGTTCTTATTAAATTTTCTTATTTATATTTTTATTATAATATTCGTTTTATTTTAATTTTTTTTATAAATTTGTTTCCCTTTATTAGTGAATAGGGTTTGTTTTGCTTGGCTGTCATTTTTTTTAAGTTGTTTGATGTTTTCTTTTGCCTGCATAGATTTTGAATCCCGAGAATCCCGGAGGTGGAAAACAAGTCCAAATAAAAAAGGAACTGTCAGAATTGCATAGAATTATCGCTATAACCACTGACAAGGACCAAAAAACCAAATTCATTAACAAATATAGACTTATAGACTTACTATGTGACAGATGCAAAGTAAACTTCACGTTTGTGAAGAACAACATCCAGGAACAACTAACTATGAAGAAATTAATTCTTGAATCCCTAATGACAGCAATTATTATAGGAATCATTTTATACATAGGATACAAAATAAATTACTATTTTAAAAAATGCCAAGCATCGCAAGCAGGCCGCATACCCCGGAACTTGATATTCCTTTCCATCTTTTAACCTCTTCCTTTGCAAATTTCCTATCTTTCTTCATGTGTTCTTCAACCAACAGCAAGTGGTTGTTCAGATCTCTTACAGTTAAAGAATAGATAAATTATTAAAACTATTTTGCTGTGTGGTATAGTGCCCTTTTTGCTGACTTTTTCAGATCGTGTGCACGAGTTGGGACAAACCGCCCCTATTGGCTTACTTAGACTTGCAAGAACAAATCCCCGACAACCTACTTGAGATGAGTTTCTTAAAACAAAAAACATAAATAATTTTATACTAATTTCAAATTCTCCAAGACTTCTTAAAAATTGAGAATTGGTTTTATTTGCAAACTTTAATCCATTTTGTAAGAACGCGGTCAAAGTCGGGAAAATTCGTTGCGATTTCAAGCAGTTCAAAATTGATGTTATTTAATGACCTGGAATCTACTCCAAATAGAAGAAAGGAAATCTACTAACTCACCATGCCATCTATGTACTCTCTAAATGGCTCATAAAAAGATTAAATGACCTCAAATATTTCGATAATTTCCCGGTAAAAAAAAACTCTATTGAACTAACCAGTAAGCAGACTGACATCACAATAGAGAGTGACGAAAGCATAGATTCTTTTGACATCACATCCTATTACACTAATGTTCCAGTGCGCGAAGCTATATCATCGCTACGATTGTTTCTTGATGAACAATATCTCAAAGCTATAGAAGGCCACAAATTGTACGATCTGACCGACGTGTGTGTTGAACAAACCTTTTTTTTAATTTCGTGACAATTACTACCAGCAGACTGAGAGTCTTTCTTGTTATGGGTAATTCACTCTGCGGGGTCATGTGCAACTTGTATGTCAACAGCTTGGGAGAGCAATAATTGTTTCAGGCTGACAAATTACCGAGAATATGGCATAGATATATTGACGATATGTTAGCTGTTGTAAAACCAACCGAAATTAAAAATACAATCGACGCGATAAATAGTTCCAGTGAGACAGTTAAATTCACCGTCGAAGTCGAAGGTGGAAATAATAAGCCATTTTTAGACTTAGTTCTCAAGAAAAACAAAAAACACTTCGAATTTGAAATTTATAGATAACCAGTAATCACTGATCGCCACATTACTAGTGACATGAACATCGTCAACAAACACTGAAAGGCCAAAAAAAATTCTAAAGCAACATCATTATTGCCTTGACATCTAAAAAACATCGATCGTTTGGCTATTGAATTTCATGAAAATATATTCGAAAAGCTGAACTCGGTTTACAAAAATATAAAGTCGACTAATCCCGAAAAGTTCAACGAAAATAAAGAACATGCTTCGCTTGACAAAAGGCTCAATTACAGGAGATGAAAAATGCGGTGTATACATTGCTTAATGTGGCAAAGCTGATTGCAACAAGGTTTTTGAGAGCCAAACTATTAGCCGCCTAAAGACAAGATGGGTTTCCACCTTGCAGTGGTGGGGAGGCTTACGTTTAGGTTTTCAGCTGACCAGCTGTGGATTTCTTAGATCTGCTTGAGGACGGTTAATACGAGTACGGACAGACTCAGGACGAGCCGAACTTGAGGACTGCTCAAGGAAAGGTGAATAAAGGACAGTACGGCCTCCCCCTGGCTCTCACCCAACTGCGAGTACGTCCAACCAACCTAGGCTAGACGACAATACGTCACGGACAGATAGTACATACGAATAGATTGATCAAGAGATCCGTAGCTGGACAGCTGAGGATTCTAAGCCAACTAAGAGGAACCCAAAGCGTAAAAACCATGGAAACAAAACAAACTAGCGGGGATATACGCTAACCTGTCGGTAGAAGTCGCGGCTGCTGGCGTGGGCTTGGCCTCTCGAAACGAACGAGGGGAGAAGTCACCAGTGGTTAAAAACATTCCCAATAAAGATAAGAACGACACAACAACGGAAATGACTGAGGAAGATGAAGATCTTCTGCTCAACACCTTTGCCAATCTCGGTGTGGATGAAAACAACATCATTATATCCTTTGACATCTAAAAACCATCGTTTGGCTATTGAATTTCATGAAAATATATTCGAAAAGCTTAATTCGGTTTACAAAAATATAACATCGACTAATCCCGAAAAGTTCAACGAAAATAAAGAACATGCTTCACTTGAAAAAAAGGCTCAATTACAGAAGATGAAAATGCAATGTTTATATTGCTGAATGTGCCACAGCTGATTGCAATAAAGTTTTTGGGAGCCAAACTATTCGCCGCTTTAAAACAAGAAAAATGGACACCTACGTTGCATACGAAAAAAAGAATCATACGCAGTGGCTCAGCTAGAACCTGAAAAACATATGATTAATGCCTCCAATTTTTAATTATTGGAATGTCAATCAAATAGACGCCGGCAAGAGCAGGTAAGAAAGTTTGTAGACTCGCTCCATGGTGAAAATATATGTACCTACTCACCAGCATCGAGTGACAACTGAAAAATAAACATAAAATGGCCTGATGTTTCATTACAACCTCTGGCCTTTCTCAAGGGTTTGGTGAAACCGGATGATTACCCTCCAAGGCATTTTTTTAATAATATTTTTTTTTTGTAAGAAATTCAAAGTTAATTTAAGTAAACTAATAAAAAATAAAATTTAAAAAGGTTTTGTTATTTCAAGAAGAACTTTCAAACATGTAACAGGACAAGTCAAATTAATAATATCACTAAAATATTTTTTTAGGAACTAACCGAGCAGGTAGCGTGAGTAGGTTTAAATAGAAGTGGTTTTATAATATTTTCCACTATAATTATTAAGTCTTTTTATTTAGTTTATATTTTACCTTATTTTTTGTATTTTGTATTTTTATAATTTCCCTGAGCTACTATTACTACTAGTACTACTAATCTTCACAGTGTGATTTAATATGTATGTGTAAGGACCAAGGAGAAACGCAAGACACGGCAGTTGAGCTTAGACTGACTTACTTTATTAAATGCTTAAACCTACTTACAGACTAACATATTATTGCATGGTAAATGGAGTTGTTTGAATACATTATATAACTATATAATTAACACAAAGACAATGCAATATTTATTGTAAATGTATTGTACCTACATAGGTACATATATATATAACATTCCTCCCCCTTTTAAAAAAAACTTATGAATAATATAAAAAATCAGAAATTAAAAAAAAAAAAAGTTTTATGAATAATAGTTCAGACATTTTTCAGAGTAATTAAAAAAATAAATTCATTTTTCTTAAAAATATATATATCTTAAATATTAAATAGTAACAACTAAATAATATAAATATCAAAATTAAAATCAAAATTTTTTTCCAAATTTTCGTATCAAACAAGTTCATCTATGGTGAGCATTTGCTCCATTAAAATCTTTTTCTTTTTAGCCCTAGTCAATATACCATAATCCGATTTTCTAATAATTGGAGCAGCACTAAATCGAACTTGTTTTATTTTCTTCAATTTAATTTGATCGATGTGCGCTTGTTTTTTAATTCCATTTACATATATCAAATATCTAAAATTGCTTAGTTTCTTTATAATTTTAGCTGGTAACCATTTAACATACTTTGAAAAAATATTACGATATAACACCGTATCACCTACCTTATACGAGTACGGTACTGTTTTTAAAATTCGATTCTCGGGTGTGTCTGTCTGTTTCTCTACTAAAATTTTTTCTTGCGCTGCCTCTTTGTTTAACTTGGTATTATTTTCTCGATTCTGACCTGGTTTTAATAAATCAAGCAGAGTTTTTGGACAGTAACTGAATAATTTACTTGAAGGAGTCACATTTGTAGTTGTGCAAGGTGTATTTCTATATTTCATTAAAAAATTATTTAGCTTTAAATTCATATCTAACCAACGCAGTTGTGGATCTAATAACATTTTTTTTATTGAACTTTTAAAAGTTTGTACCGCTCGTTCGGCACTTCCGTTCGACTGCGGATGATATGGTGGTGACTTACAAACTTGAATTCCATTAGCCGTGCAAAAAGATAAAAACTCTTTCGAACAAAAAGGTGGACCATTATCACTCACAATGGTAGTGGGTAACCCGAATGTACTAAACGTACTCCTAAGCTGTTCAATAACAGACTTAGCTGTAGTACTCTTCATTAAAAATGCCTCAATCCACTTTGAGAACGAATCGAACACTATAAAAATATTATATTTATCTACGCTACAAAAATCAATGTGGATGCGTTCAAATGGAAAATTAGGTGTTGGCCAACCACCTAACTGACTCTTCTTTGAGTTCTGAGCCACTTGACACTCATCACAATGCGTGACAAAAAACTCTATTTCCTCATCTATGTTTGGCCACCAAACATAAGATCTGGCTACAGCCTTTGAACGAACTACTCCTACGTGACCGTCATGTATCAAATTTAATACTTGATGTCTTAAATTTGTTGGTATGACGACTCTATCGCCATAAAACAAACAGTGTGATTCCGTTGCTAAACTATTTTTCTTCAAAAAATATGGGCGAAACTCTTTTGAAACTTCTTTTGGCCAACCATTTAAAACAAATTCATATACTTTTCCCAAAACAACATCTTTTTCCATTTCTTTCTTTATGTCTTCAAATTTTAAATTCTAAATTGTAATAACACATTAAAAATTAATTTGATTAATATCAATAGATCCAAATAAAAGAGATATGGAGGACGGTACACAGAAACCTTTCGATTTCACTAAGCGAAATGAAGAGATTGCCAAAGTAGTAAACCTTGTTGAATTCCTGATCACAAAGTTTTATGAGAAGAAAGATGTTGATAAAATAAATGGTGGCTTAGTTGACATAGACATGAGTAACGAAATATCTGGGATACTGTCTACATTATACGCTCACATGAGGAAGATGTCAAATACTAATGCAGGCAGTCGAGGGAACGATTATGGGGAGAACCTTGCAAAAGTTGGGAACAAATCTCATTCAATTGCTTCTCTCTTTGAGGAATATAAGTTGTGTTCTTACTACAAGCAATTTGACTTTATAATCGCAACACCTATAGTTGATCTCTTGACTGCATTCAAAATGTCTTATGATGAAGTTAGGCTTTCTTGTTCTAAATTTAAATGCAGAATTTTTGATAAAGTACAGGAGCGGAAGATTGCAAGCTTCGGTCTAAGTAACGTCCACATCCCATTGTTGACTGGGATCACATATCAGTGAAAAAAAAAAAAAAAAAAAAAAAAAAAAAAAAGGACCAAGGAGACCTGACCTGGTTTTAATAAATCAAGCAGAGTTTTTGGACAGTAACTGAATAATTTACTTGAAGGAGTCACATTTGTAGTTGTGCAAGGTGTATTTCTATATTTCATTAAAAAATTATTTAGCTTTAAATTCATATCTAACCAACGCAGTTGTGGATCTAATAACATTTTTTTTATTGAACTTTTAAAAGTTTGTACCGCTCGTTCGGCACTTCCGTTCGACTGCGGATGATATGGTGGTGACTTACAAACTTGAATTCCATTAGCCGTGCAAAAAGATAAAAACTCTTTCGAACAAAAAGGTGGACCATTATCACTCACAATGGTAGTGGGTAACCCGAATGTACTAAACGTACTCCTAAGCTGTTCAATAACAGACTTAGCTGTAGTACTCTTCATTAAAAATGCCTCAATCCACTTTGAGAACGAATCGAACACTATAAAAATATTATATTTATCTACGCTACAAAAATCAATGTGGATGCGTTCAAATGGAAAATTAGGTGTTGGCCAACCACCTAACTGACTCTTCTTTGAGTTCTGAGCCACTTGACACACATCACAATGCGTGACAAAAAACTCTATTTCCTCATCTATGTTTGGCCACCAAACATAAGATCTGGCTACAGCCTTTGAACGAACTACTCCTACGTGACCGTCATGTATCAAATTTAATACTTGATGTCTTAAATTTGTTGGTATGACGACTCTATCGCCATAAAACAAACAGTGTGATTCCGTTGCTAAACTATTTTTCTTCAAAAAATATGGGCGAAACTCTTTTGAAACTTCTTTTGGCCAACCATTTAAAACAAATTCATATACTTTTCCCAAAACAACATCTTTTTCCATTTCTTTCTTTATGTCTTCAAATTTTAAATTCTAAATTGTAATAACACATTAAAAATTAATTTGATTAATATCAATAGATCCAAATAAAAGAGATATGGAGGACGGTACACAGAAACCTTTCGATTTCACTAAGCGAAATGAAAAGATTGCCAAAGTAGTAAACCTTGTTGAATTCCTGATCACAAAGTTTTATGAGAAGAAAGATGTTGATAAAATAAATGGTGGCTTAGTTGACATAGACATGAGTAACGAAATATCTGGGATACTGTCTACATTATACGCTCACATGAGGAAGATGTCAAATACTAATGCAGGCAGTCGAGGGAACGATTATGGGGAGAACCTTGCAAAAGTTGGGAACAAATCTCATTCAATTGCTTCTCTCTTTGAGGAATATAAGTTGTGTTCTTACTACAAGCAATTTGACTTTATAATCGCAACACCTATAGTTGATCTCTTGACTGCATTCAAAATGTCTTATGATGAAGTTAGGCTTTCTTGTTCTAAATTTAAATGCAGAATTTTTGATAAAGTACAGGAGCGGAAGATTGCAAGCTTCGGTCTAAGTAACGTCCACATCCCATTGTTGACTGGGATCACATATCAGTGAAAAAAAAAAAAAAAAAAAAAAAAACACTGATGTGTATGTGTAAGGACCAAGGAGAAACGCAAGACACGGCAGTTGAGCTTAGACTGACTTACTTTATTAAATGCTTAAACCTACTTACAGACTAACATATTATTGCATGGTAAATGGAGTTGTTTGAATACATTATATAACTATATAATTAACACAAAGACAATGCAATATTTATTGTAAATGTATTGTACCTACATAGGTACATATATATATAACATGATTAATCTCGAAAAGGGGGATAAAATTCGAATTTCTGTCGATGCACCATAAAGTAGGCATCTGACCTTTATGGAAGTCAGTTATTTTAGTGCTGCTGTCGTGTTTGGTGCTTCGAGGAAAGACAAAAGAATAGAAGAAAGTTCCACTAAAATGTTTCCTTATTCTCAAACTTACAGCAACAGCTGGACTTCGTACGCACGGATCTCTAGAATAAAAAACTGCACTCTCTTTTAAAGAAGGAGTTTATGGAAGTGAAGTCACAATCGGGGAAGTATTCGCAGTGTGATTAATAGTTATAGCATCAACCACAACCCCTCATATAAATATTATATAAGTGAAGTGGAGAGATAAATAATTTTGAAAATATGCACATTGCATATTTTGCCTCATAATTCCTTAGAAAAAGATTAACAAATAAAGAACTTCGTTCTAATTACAAAATATGCACTTTGCATATTTTGTTTCATTAATTCCTAAGAAAAAGATAAATAAATAAAGAACTTCGTTCTAATTACAAAATATGCACTTTGCATATTTTGTGTCACAATAATATTTATCGCTCCACATAAGCTTACAAATAACTGCAAGGTAGATATGCACTCTGCATATCTTGTGGAAATAATTTTAATTTCAATTAGTCAGTTCTCGATTTAAGCTTGTCACGGGTAGTTCGATTCCTTTGTTTTAATAAAGATTCATAACTTAAAAATTGTGTACCTTTTATTTTTTTTATTTTTCAAGCACATTCATTCTCGTTTCTGGCGCAGTCGGTAGGATATACCACGAAAAAAAAAATAAAAAAATAAAACACCATAAATAATCCGAGAAAAAAAAATTTATTTTGACAAAAGAACTAAGTACTTGCTACTCAGTGGTATTTTATCTCTACGAAAAAGAGGAAAAAAATACATAAACAAATAATCAGTGGTATTTTATCTCTACGAAAAAGAGAAAAAAAATACATTAACAAATAATCAGTGGCACTTTTATCTCTACGAAAAAGAGAAAAAAAAGGAGTACAAAAATCGAACAATTCCTTTGGAAAAATTTTGTAATATAATACAAAATAGACATTCAATAAAAAAAAGAGAACTCAAAAATTACAACAAGAAACATCAGCAGATCTAAGTATCCAACTCATCTACTTCAACTTCAACTTTAATTTCAACTTCAACTGTAACTACCTATACCTACGGAACAAGAAGATCAATAAGCAAGTTTTATTGTGATGGTGAAGATGGTGAAATATTTGTTTTTTATTACGTTTAATTATTTCTTTTTCATACATTTATATTAAAAATTTTTTTTTTGGTATTTATTTTTTTTGTGAACGTTATTTAATTTAATACACCTTAATGGTTAATGCTGCTTTGATAATTTAAATGTAAACTTATTTCCTCTATCTACATACATGTCGAGCCCACTTGAAGACCTTAATAAATTAAAAAGTCAGTTCTCGATTTAAGCTTGTCACGGGTAGTTCGATTCCTTTGTTTTAATAAAGATTCATAATTAAAAATTTTGTACCTTTTATTTTTTTTATTTTTCATGCACATTCATTCTCGTTTCTATTAATCTCGAAAAGGGGGATAAAATTCGAATTTCTTTCGATGCACAATAAAGTAGGCATCTGACCTTTATGGATGTCAGTTTTTTAGTGCTGCTGCCGTGTTTGGTACTACGAGGAAGGGCAAAAGAAAAGAAGGACCAGTTTCACTAAAATGTTTCCTTATTCTCAAACTTACAGCAACATCTGGACTTCGTACGCACGGATCTCTAGAATAAAAAACTGCACTCTCTTTTAAAGAAGGAGTATATGGAAGTGAAGTCACAATCGGGGAAGTATTCGCAGTGTGATTAATCTCGAAAAGGGGGATAAAATTCGAATTTCTGTCGATGCACAATAAAGTAGGCATCTGACCTTTATGGATGTCAGTTTTTTTTAGTGCTGCGGCCGTGTTTGGTTCTTCGAGGAAGGGCAAAAGAAAAGAAGGACCAGTTTCACTAAAATGTTTCCTTATTCTCAAACTTACAGCAACATCTGGACTTCGTGCGCATGGATCTCTAGAATAAAAAACTGCACTCTCTTTTAAAGAAGGAGTATACGGAAGTGAAGTCACAATCGGGGAAGTATTCGCAGTGTGATTAATCTCGAAAAGGGGGATAAAATTCGAATTTATGTCGATGCACAATAAAGTAGGCATCTGACCTTTATGGAAGTCAGTTATTTTAGTGCTGCTGCCCTGTATGCATCAAAGCATCGATACATTTTTATAAGGAACTTCGTGATAGTTTTGCGAAGTTAGTTTAGTCTTAAGTAAACCCACAAATAATAAATATTCAATATTTTAACAAAAATCTTGATTTTATTCAATATTTCTTCACGCTTAGCATTAGAAAAAAAGTAGACTAGAGACTCTATCCAAATCTTCGCTGTCTTAACCTCCTATCATATCAGTACCCTTAAGTTAAGACTAGGGACTCTATCTCAACTTTCGCTGTCTTAACCTCCTACCAATTTTAGTAAATTCAAAATCAGTGTTTCTTTAATACTATTATAATTGTGCCAATAGGGGCACAGTGCACAATGCACTACGTCATTATTTATGGATCATAGTTTATATTACGTTTATGTAAACAAATTCAATCAAGATCCATTAAAAAACTTATTTGGGAAAATAAAAGCACGAAATATAAATAAAAGTAATGAAAATGCTTCAGAATTTGGCTGCCTGCAAGCCGAAGTTATATCGATGAAATTTGTATTCAAATCCAAATGTTTCAATTGTGAGGAAGAGGATTCAGAATATCTAAAGGTATGGATTGAAGTGCCATCTTAGAGAGTGAAACGGATGAACAAATATCGATCATACATTAGCAACCCAAAAGTGAAGAAGTTGTATAGGCTTCCTTCTACAGTTATAGAAATAAAATCCCTTCTAGATGTGGCAACACTAGAGGAAGAAAATGTAAAAAAACAAATAATGCACTAACACTAATCTATAACGAACCCAGTCCTGGTACACGAAAGAAAAGAGATACTTCCGGTTTAGGTGGGGATATAGTAAGATGAATAGAAACAAAAAAGGCGGACTCGAGTGTTCGTTGTGTATCATTCAAACCTGACAGATGTGTTATCAATCAGAAAGTCGCAGACAGACATCTGTAGTATTTACTTTACTTGATGGCATTGGTAATCACGTTCAGGTATGCAGAAATATTTTTGAAACAGTATTTGCAATATCCCATAGAAGAGTTCTGACTTTGTTAGAGACAAATAAGAGTGCAGAAAATATTTATAAAGACAACCGTGGTTCAGGACTTAAGTGAAAGGAAGAATGTGGGTGCCTTCGTTATCATCCAGTAAAAAAAAGAAACATGTGAGGAGCAACCCACGGTTCAAGGTCGGGCACATTCAAGAAAGCAACGAGAGTATTTGTATAAGTATTTAGTCAGGAACTCATGAAGGTACTCATGAACATAATCCGTCAATTCAATCCAATCAGCTCCCACATATGCTACCTCCCAGTCTTCGGAAGTATTCCGATCAGCAATGCCAACTGTCTTGGATACAAGACCTGTAATAGGAATTTTCAAGTCGTTGAGACTTATGAAAAATAAATTCGATCTACAGTTAGCGATGTCAGGTTGGATTTTTTTGTTTAACTAATAAAATAAATAAAAGTACTAGACGAATCTAAAGTTAGTACTGTAAGAGTAAATTTATTCTCAGAAGAAACTTCACACATTGATTATTTCGAGCTTTCAATTTAGGAATATGAGCAGGCAAACTTCTTTCTGCTCATTGTAGTGCTAGTGTTAGTGTAGGTTCTGCTTGTGTAGTTCGATGAGTGTGGCACATAAATTGAGTGAATATTAATATCGCATTCCATATCTGACTATCGATGGGCGCTCATCGAGTTTGCGCCGCGCTGCAGTTCAGATTGTTAAATAGGTAAGTTATAGATATAATTTTTAGTTCAACTTAAGTTAATAATTGAAAATTCCGATAAAGGAAATCTTTTGCATTTAAACATTCAGGAAAAGGAAGAAGTTAATAATATTTTAAAAAAGTATCAAAGTTTGATTTTGAAAAGGTGAATAGTAATCGCATTGGTTTGGGGAAGCTTTTTGTTTTTTTAATTTTTACTTGTGCAAAATGAGGGAAAACGCTTTCTCCAAAAACAAAGAATACAAATATTCATCAAGCGAATCAAACGCTAATGTGATTTAATTCCAAGTTTTTTGTTGTATAATTAAGTAATTTCAAATACAAGAAACTGGTAGCTCCATTTGAAACCAAAACAAATGAAAACACTGTCGCGGTAAATTTTACCACAATAAGTTTCACCTACTCATTCCTTTACACTTTCCCTTTTTCTTGTTGCGGCTCAAAAATGCTAGCAGAGTTCAGTGCGAACCTGGTCCATCAGCCAGAGGCCTGCTCCTAAATAATCTTGGAAAAACAACTTCAACAGGTACTTAAAGAATAATCGTGTGACAGGTGGTAAACGAAAATCAATAAAATACATAGTGAGACAGAAGGTCCACTTTTCCCCAAGGCATGTGACAGATGGTCATGCCCAACTGTATATGTGTGACAGGCGGTCCACACCAACGATGACATGCAACAGATGGTCCATTGTCCAACGACATGTGTGACAGACAGTCACACATCCAACCTTAAATTGACTGACATGTCAATACTGGCAACGCCAGCCACCAACCCAAGAATGGCCGAGGGTCCAACGTAGCGTGTCGTTGCAAGAAAAAGAAAGATGATCTTGTTAGGTGATTTCTCATTTCCCCAAATCTGCACGAAGGTCTACGGTGAAATTTTCACTTCGCTTTGAAACCGAATTCTTCCACACCATTTAAGATTGGTAAATGGTGGAAGTGCATTTGTCAAGAATATTTTTCTCGATCTTAGTCGGGGTCGGTTTGGGATGGGGACTTGATCGTTTAAATTTGATTTTTCTTTTTACTTTTTGTGTGGCATAATATGACGGAGGTGGACTGAATGCGTTCACTGAGCTACTCCCCATTGTGAATGATCCCTTTCACTAGGGATACTTGAATTGAGAGAGAGTGGAGTGGGTTCAACAGCGGGGCAGGCTTCCAGCCAATAGGCGAGACCTTGCACTAAACTCGTGACCGAATACCGCCACTACTGAGTGGGTGTGAAAGAGAGGTCGACAATCGGAGAGGGCGAAAGTGAGCGCAGAAGGCCGCCATTATGGCACTTTTTGGTTAGATTTTGCACCAGGCAGATCGTTTAAGAAACGTTTTAAAAGATAAATCAAATAATTGAAAATCCGAATTATATTTAATGAAAATTTTGTGAGAAGCAATAAGGAATTTCCAGTGAGGGAAATTCGAAATAGTGTTCTGGTGAGGAGCTAAATATTCTTGAACGCAGCAATTTCAGGAGTCAGGGCCAGGTGGGCCAGACTACTCAGGACCAATTCGTTTTCTTTTTGAAACAAAGCTAAGTATTTTTGTGTGTTTTTTTTTTTAATTCTTAAATTCGTTGTTTTTTTGCTTGCCAGATTGGGTAAAGTATAATTCCGATAGGCCTTCGTTTTGTTCGAATTGTTTCCTGAAAATACGGGACTTCGAAAAACCCCATTTTCTTTTTTCAGGAATCTATCCCAAGACCATCTTTCTTCGGTTTCACGTTTGTGACACAAGAATTGCTTTCATTTTTAAATTCCAAATTGTATTTTAATCTTCTGGCCTTTTGCCAATATTAACTTTTGTTAAATTTTTATTTGAAAAATATACTCATAAAGGTTTCCCTAATAAATAATTTAAATTCCTATTGGAAATTAAATCTCGTGTTCTGTCTTAATTTAGAAGAAGAATTTAATTTGTTTCAGGTTTATGTAAGCTTTCGCCATCAAAAAAACTTCCTGGCGCCCATTGAAGTACGCCCCTGTACTTCCTTATCGTTTAATTGATATCTCTTTACTTTATTAATTCAGTGCAGATTAGGAGCTCGATTAACAAAACATTCCTTTTACGAACCCACCCTTCGCTGAGCAAAACCGGTGGTAGCACCTTTAATTGCTGCCCAGTTGCAATTTTTTTTTTATTGAACGCGATCCATTCTGACAGATTGTCATTTCTATTCTTCTCTTTACACACCGGTCTTTGTGCATTTTTATAATCTCGTTTTGTTTAATAAATAATTGTTGGATAAGAATATCCAGAGTCGCGGTTTTTAAGTTCCGATATCTCATAAATAGTTTTATTAATTAATTTCGCGGCTTAGTAAATAAAATTGCAACAACATTATATGTTTTGTTTATGTGCCATTGCAAGCGACGAAAACAAACTGTAAATTACAAATTTTTTTTTAATAAATTGTGCAAAACACTATTTTTAATAAAAACATCGTCGTGTCGTCAACAACGAACCATGCTGACACAGCTGATTCTATAAACGAAGCAGACTGGTGTCAAGAACCGACGACGATAAATATGAAATGTGATATCTTGCACAAGGTGCAAGATATGCAATGCATTGTGGGTTTGCAGAGTTTTAGTTATTAAATTAGTGATAAGTATTTTGAGTCTTTAACAAGTCTCAATAAAGTAATAATAATAATACTGAATTTTAATGAATTTCATTACTTATATGTGGGATGAAAGTAGATGAGCAACGACGTACAACCGACACATGACCATTTTACTAACAACCGCAACGAAACAAACACAAATACAAACAAGACCCTAGACAGCGAGAAACGAAAACGAGACAAAAGAGAATTGCGTTCCTTCAAAACAAATACCAATTTCAATTCTGTATTCCATGGTAAAAGTATTATTTTGCGCTGGCCGGTCGTTTCGCGAGGAAATACATTTTAAAACCGTTCATTGTACTTTAATCGTATAATATGTCTATTAAATAAACCAACTATCTGTGTTATTTAAATCCTACATATATACATGTATAAATATGTACAATCTTAAAATTGTACATATCATTTTTACTTGTGTGCCTTCCCTCCCAGACTCAGCCAACAACATGAGTACCTGATGCTCGAAAAAAATTGAAACGTTTGCAAAGGACATACAAGCAACAGGGTGATAACAAGAAGGCAACGGGGGAGGGTTCAAATAAAGAACCCTACGAAGACCTAATGGAGGAGATATTTGGAAAGAGATGCGAATCAAGTTCAGGCTTTGCCCGACGACATAGAACTAGCGCCAATAGCAACAGCCCCACCAACGACAGCACACCTCCAAGCGCAGCATTATGTCCAGCGTTGTTATTTTGTTTAAGAATTTAGTTAAGTATTTTTACAGTTCCCACGCCATATTTTCTTACATAGCAAACCCAATTCTCAACGGATACACCCCCTTGTACCGCTGCATACAAACAGATGCGCGGAAACCCTAAACCCTATTGAAATCGTGGGAAAGTTCAATCAAAACAATTTCCGCTAAATAAGCACAATTAATTTCTTATGTACATGACATGGCAAGAATACTTGCATGTTCGAATATTGTCCAGTAGAATTTATGTTATTTTATGTGTATGTACATGTACATATAGGTTAAAGTTCTTAGTGTATAAGAAATTGATTTTGTATAAATAGGCGACGTTTTCATTAATAAAGATCACTATTAATCCGAAGAACGAGCCGTGCACTTGGCTGTTCTTATTTTGATCTAGTGTTCCTGTTTAAGGTCAGCTCTCTAGCCATCATCCATATTCGGCTTGGGGAAGCTTCTATCCCCCCAGCTTGTTAGAGGAGGTAGGGTCATTATTACCAACGACCATTACATGGCGATCTTGCCAGGAGACTAGGAATAACATTTCTTAAAAAAAAAAAGAAATAGGGTTGTTCCTCGGAATTTCCATATGGTTTCACTGACCGAGATCCCGAAAGAAAAAATTACATAACAAGAGGATCTGGACGAACTCTTCGAGAGTTTAAATACCCTCTATCATCCAGGCTAGCCGGAAAAAGAGGAAACGCGCTGGACGAAAAGTGAAAACCACACAAGAAATCGGCAACCTATACAGGTTGGCCAGCGGTGACCAAAAAAGAAGGTTCCTCGAGCAAGCAAAAAACTTGCAGCGACAGGCAAACATAAAATATTAAAAAAAATAATACTGCTCTATGAAACAAAAAAAAAATGGTTCATTAAATAAAAAAAAAGCAAAAAAAAAAATAGGTAAAATATAAAAAAAAAATTACTATTGTTATATTAAAAAAAAAAAAACAAATCAACAAGCTATTGAGTAGTGCAGCCTAGCTTAGGATAGCGGCTACTCTTTAGCATGTAATAATATTAGAAAAAATACAAAAAGTTAAGGATTATGTGATTGTGAGTAAGAACAGTTGATCGTAAAAATCTGGAAACAATGCAAATGAACAATGTTCTCAAATTTCAATTATGAAGAAGTAATAAAATGTTAAACATGAATAAATGACTAATTGAAAAGAGCTCTTTGTTCTTGTTAAGTATAAATAGCACCCCAATAAGTAAGATCATGTTATGTTAGATTTGGAATCGAAAGCGATCAGTTGCTACTCACTTGATGTGAGTAAGAATTTAATTTAATATATGTAAATATTAACAATACATACATAATTTAATACAAAAAAAGAACTAAAAATAGGATTACATTTTTTGTATAACGGACCACGAATTAATGACGAACCTCGCGTACGTGACGCGAGTATCGAGAAATTGGAAGGTGTAGAAGAGCAGCTGTGCTCTTTTTAGACCGGTTAACAGCCATCAAATTTCCTTAAGTCCACAGATCATACTGTACTGAGTGGAGGGCTTATTGAAGACGAATATTTAAAGAATGAGTTAACAAAAGTATCGGAATATGAAGATCTAACGATGTCGATGGCAGTTCGAAAGCACAATTCACACAATTGCACCTCAGTGCCTTAAGATTCCTGCTAGAGATGAATGAAATGCTAATCCCTAATCAACAAATCATTGAGGGTATTTTTGTAACGGGAACAATATTGTTTCAAAAAGAAGTCCATTCGTTAATATCGTTAATACAACATCAAAAAAAGTCCACTCGACTATAAAATATTTTGTTTACAAAAATCTCAACTCGAAGAGATATAGTTAGAGAATTTAAAAAATGTTTCCTGAATTCGTAAAAGACGTTATGACGAAAATTTGTGAAGAACTCTCAGAAACGCTGGAGGTTAGTAATCGGTTTCCGACGGCTAAACAAATTTCCAGGAATTGATAAAATTTCTGATCAGCTTGTTGGGGGCAAATATTTCTCGTGCTTAGACTCATTCTTCAGATTCCACCAAATGGAACTAGATTTAAGCACTAGGAATTTAACAAGTTTGATTTTAACAACTATGTTAATAATTAGGTATTCGTAATGATTTTTTCTTCACACTGACGAATTTCATTGAACAAAACTTGACTTCGAAAATAAATGCATATTTCACCGTTTTCCTACAATGTTTACGTTTTTTACATTTTTACTAGTTATTTCACATTTTTTACACAAAAATATTAAAACTATTTTTTATACTGGATATCACCCATCAGTATATCATAACTGGAAACAGACTCTTAAAATATTCTTAGTTACAAATATTAAAATGGTATGGATCTAATATTTGTCGTGTCAAAACCAATATTGTATAAAGTTACTTCTTGCTCATTTTGAGAAAAGTTCACAAATTAAACTACATACATAGTTGGCTTTAAATTTGAGGTCTTCCTATAATAAACTTAAAACTTTCAGGTCCATTTACTTAAACCAAACTAAAATATTTAAGTTCAACATAACATAATACAAACTGTCAAATAATATTTGAGCGTTTTTGTTAATTTTAAATACTTATAAGTTTCATTTCAGCGAACAGACCTTAATCACTTTTAAAAGTAAACTTAATTTTCTAAAACATACTTTTGATGAGGAGCACATAGTAGACATTTGCGAAGAGATGTTTTTTTATTGAATGCTGGTGTTGTTGAATTAGGAAGTAGGTAAGCAGCCATTGATGTCAATATGTTGCATTGAAAGTTTTTATATTATCCATGAGCTGCTACAATGATGAGTTATTTGTTTCGTTACGTTGGGGTGGATAATGTTTGTCAATATGTTGCATTGAATATTTTAATATTATATTCAAGCTGCTTCACTGGTCTTTTACGCTGTGATGGATAATGTTTGTCAAATTAAACTATTAGTTTTATCTAAAAAAAAAAAATAATAAATAAAATAGATATTTATTTAAAATTGCATTTAATTTATTTTTTAGCTTACCTCCTTGCCGACAAATCGATGGTGAATACATTGTTCTGCTGTTAGTTATTCTTAACATTGATCATGCGACTAATGGAATATACGAAGTTTTTTGGCCAGAGAAGAAAATATCTAAAAATAAATAGAATATTACAAAATATTAAGAAATAGCATATATAAATAATTCATAATTAGTTTTTAGAGATCTGGATATTCATAATCTGAATGGAGGCTTAAAGTTGAATTTAAATGTTTATTGATATTAAATGTAAATTCTCAACTAAAAACAACAATAAAAATACCTTGAAGAAGTTGAAAAAACCCAGCGAAACATCAGCCAAAGGATTACAAAAAATCAATGGTAATATGAAAATATTGGTAGGTAAAAAACATTTTTAGCAAAAAGAAAAACAGATTAAAGCCTAGCTTATACTTCAAAGCGAAGTGAAACATCAATAATAATTAATGAAACAAAATGTTTTCAAAAAAATAGTTTTCGTCATAATATTTGGTTCCTCCTTGTCGCCAAAATAATTGCATTTAGTTTTTGACAGTTTTTCACGCCTAGGATAAAAAATTATTTGTTCCTATGAAAACTACAAATGGATGTATTAACCAGGCTTAACGTACAAAAAGTACACTCAATTTAATATCAAATGAAGATTTTGATTTATACCATCTGGAAGCTGGTGAGCACTTGTGCGTAATTGGACAGACAAGAGCTTGGGAACAAATTCGTTCAACTCAGATTTCCATACTCACTTATAAAAATTATTTACAATTTCTTTCATTTCAATTGGTTCCTTGTACATAAGAAAAACTGTCAATAAACTATGAGAACATTAAGGCTGAAGTTGTACAAGGATCTGAACTAGATGTAATGTTTTTTTAACACATATACATCAGACGGGACATAGCTAGAACACCGACTCTTCTTGTTGCCGATGACTCCGTCTGATACTCCTATAGTTAGGTAATCAGCCTAGTTGTAAGTTTCACCCAAAAATGATGTGTTCCCGTGGAATTCTAAAAGCTATCATGAGTTCTTGGTCTAAAATAAACAAAAAACTTGCGCAAAGGCCACCAGTACTCTCTGTTTTTCTTTCGTTCACCGTCAAAAAATAAATGACAATTTAAGCTCTTTATTATGATACACTTCGCCCGAAATTAGTAGGTACTTACAAAAAAGGAAAATTTTAATTTTTTGGCTGAAACTAACAATGGGCGAAAAGTGAGCTGTGAATTTTCCAGGTCGAATGTTGTCCACGTAAGACTCACAATAAGTTTCAGTATAAAAAAAACCTGGGGGAATGGTGATGTTTTTGCATGGAGAACAGTTAGCTAGAGAGCAGTTAGCTAATATGGCAGTATTCAGTTTGAGTTCCAAACCTCGAAAATGATAGCAATAAGTTATAAGAAAAAACTCGGAAATAAATTTTCTTGAAAAATTTTAAACTCACATACGGGAAATTTCAGCCGGTGAGCCCCGCAACCACACGGCGGCGTGCAGGGGAAAAACAAATGTTGGCTTCTGGAACATGAAAAAAATAGTGCCAGGCGAGTTTCACGGTTAAATGTCCTTGCAAGACGAGATCAACATATTCGGTTCTATAAGTTTTTTGTTCGTCTGTTTTTATTTGGAATTGAAAACTGGGGCTGAAGTTTGTTGAATTTTTTTGGAAATTGATATGTCAGTAAAACCTTATTATAACCGTATACATATGTATGAAAATTTAAAACTGAAAACGAAAACGAACCGAGTACAGCCCAAACCGATTGAAACCGAATATGTGTGAAACAAGCCTTAAGCTTTAAAAACTTAAAATCTACATATGTAGTTTGAGTTTGAGCGACTGTTTCTCTGTCGATTTTTATCCGTTTATCGTTTTTTGAATAATTAATTTTAAAGGAAACTTAATTTTCTTCCTTATATAAGGAGCAATTCCTATACCTATCTGGTTAAAAAGTTATAGGCAAATAAGTTAAAAAAATGTGATTTTTCAAATTTTTTGCAATAATTTTTTTTTATTTCACTAACTTAAATTTCTTTTTGAAAAATCCATTTCGATCGTCAAGTTCATTTTCTACAAAAAAGATTTTGAGCATTATCTCGAAATTTTGCTTCTTTTTCGAGTTATATGCAAGAAAACAAAAAGGATGCTTTTGCACCCCCCCTCCCAAAATGCACCCTCAAATTTAATAGCACTGCGCGCTTCCTAATCTTCAATGACCCATGAACGTCTTAGTTCCTCATTGCCCTGTTTTTTTATGACATAATCAATAGCCTAACAAGTACCTTTACAAATGTTTGTGTCTTGCCTGATTCACAATGCGACAAGGAAACGAGACGTTGACGTGATGCGATCTATTTGTAGTATGAAGTTTTCTCTCTTTAAAATTAATTGAAAATAAGTAAAAATGCACAATAAAGCAATCTCGTACCTACTCTCGTTTGGAAAAATTGAAAAAATACGCAACGTGACGAGACGACGAGGAATTTTTTACTATGCATTATTTCCTTATTTTAAATTCGTTTTTAAGATACAACCACTGCAACCAAAAAGAGATTTCGCCTCGTCGAAGTCTCGTTTCTTCATAGCATTGTGAATCAGACTTCTATTTGGAATTTGATTGAAGTGATGACGTGATGTGTTATGTGTAGTATATATGCCTAATTATTCTTAATATCTACCTAACCTACCCCTTGTCTGACCATCATGACCGAAAACTCATTTTCTCATCAAAACTATATATGTACATAGTTACCTGTGGATATATAGGTACATAATGCAGGTATGTATTTATTATTTTTCTAATGCCACAAAATAAAACCATATAAATATAGGTACATACATAGGTATACCTACAGCTTTTCTTAAAATGCCTCTAGGAGGTTATTTATTTAAGTTTGCTTAAATATTTACATTGCCTTTAAATTACGTTAGATACTTAAATTCACATCTATAATAAATTTTTTATTGCTACTTAGCTAAACAATTGAAATGTAACGTAACGTGAAAGAGCTCACGGATACATATACATTTCAGCTGTTTTTTGACAGCTTGCAAATAAAATGGAAACAAGAAAGGAGCGCATACTTAAAAGATAGAAAGAGAAGCAACTGGGTGTAGCTTCTAGGCATAGTCCAAAGCAAACGAAATGAAACATGACTCCATTTTGGTTTGTGATGCTTTATTTTTGTGCCCAGAAATTCTTTTATTTAATTTATAAAATCACACTTTGGTCTTTTGATAGAAAAACATGTTGATAAATCAATTAACAAATTTATTTTAAAACTGACTTTATTAAAGGAAATCACAACTCTCAAAACCATCATTAGGTACGACAAAAATATGAAAACTCTACCTACATACATTACATAAATATAGGCATACCTCTATTTTTGTAATAAAAATTAAAGAAAAACAATTCTTCTCGAATGTCAAAATGTATTTAAGATGGCTTTCAGAAACCTTTTAACGCGGTGGATGGCGTTCAAGTTGAGATGCAATTAAGTAACGTTGCTTAAAAGTAAAAATTGATTATAGATACCAATTTCGCATTAAAGCGCAATTCAAAGGTATTTAAAAGTTACGAAGCCCTTAAATTTTCTTAATTAATACGGCTGATAATTTTTAAAACATGTCGTAGAACCAGTATGTATATACAGTCCCTTTGCACATTTACTTCATACATACATATACATTATACATTATGCATTCAATTTATTTTTCCAAACCTAACCATGTACTCTCACCTTTTGTCACGCATTTTTTAAAAAGAAAGAACTCCCAAAATATTTGAATTGCCTTAACTTAGACTACATAGACCTCTATCACACGATGATTCTTTGCGTCTGACTCTTTTCGAATTTTCATGAGTGCGAAGGAGAAAAAGCATCGGACTTCACCTTCGCACTCATTGAATTTTGACAAGAGTCAGACGCAAAGAATCATCGTGTAATAGGGGACATACATACATACATATATGTACTCGTATACATGCATTATATTTTACCTCTGATTTTTGTTTTCAACAGATGCATCCGGTTTTCAGATAAAAGTGGAAAATCTTCATGATTTTGTCTTTTTGCATTTTTGCAATAATTATTTTTCAGATAGCTTAGCATTAATCGTTAATGCTCTGCCACTTTTTATAAATCATAAATATTCTGAGCCCGGTAGTTAACAGAAATATATATTTTTGAACATAATTTTCACTATAGATACATACATATATGTATCTTCAATTATATATGTAGGTACATTAAATAATTTTTTATTTCGATTTTTTTTGTCAAAAACTTCACAATCACTATTTATCTCCATAAATGTTCGAAAATCTATATCATGTATCTTTTTTGTTCGAATGTGTTTCACATTATATTTAGAATGTAGATAAATTAAAAAATTCTTATTGCACCTAGTGTTTATGTACATTTCTTATTTTAAACGGGCCAAACACAACAGAGAACAAAAAGATACTTGTATCCGACGTGAAGTTGAAATTCAAACTAAAATTCAACTCTTCTTCTCCATTAAATTTTTCATTATTTCTCTCTTGAGTTCTATATTCCGTTCCAATCCGACCCGATTCCGTTCCGTTTGGCCTGCTTTAATATGGGAAAAGAGAATGGGAACATGTTGGGTTGACTGAGAAACACTCATAAAACAACAAACTAAAATTCGACTCAAATACAAGTTGGAGGAATTACGTCGTACAAATAGATGGAAATATGTATGTATTTCTTTTGGTTTCGTTGTTGTTTTTAAGAAATGTTCAGGTATTGAAATAATAAATGCTTTCTTTCCAGAAGGGCAAACAGTCTTGGACCGAGAATAGGAAGAAAAAAATGGAAACATTGGAGATGATAATGTACCTACAACTTTGTTTAGCATTTTTTTCTTGGGATTTTCCAGCAGAGTGAAACTGGTTGAGCGCAAAGTGTGCAGTATTTTACGGATATAAGACAAAAACTTTTATATAAGAAACACGTATAAAACACAGCTGGGGGTCGATTCTATATCTGTGAAGCCTGATTCAAGTGTCAAGCCTGATACACAATGCGACCGACGCACGACGGGGAAACGAGATGTCGACGTGATGAGATCTCTTTGCAGTTGTTCTCATTTAAGCCTAGTACGATGCTGATGCGAAACGAAGAATACCATACAAAAATGACACGACGAAATCATAAACTAAAAATTTTGTTCTACTTTTCGTTCTGCAGTACGCTGTTCGATGAACGAAACTGAAATTGTTGCATACTTTTTGGAGAAGTCTACACACTTTTTCGCATACAATTCATTACTGGTGTAAAGCCTAGTACGCAGCTGATGCGAAACGAAATATTTAGTTGGTCTCCAACAAGACAACGAAATGCTTACGAAAACGCAGCGAAAAAATATTCATTGACAGTTACACCAATTCAAAAATTCAAAACAAATGCAACTGAAAAAAAAGAGCACAGAGAGCCACGCTGTAATGAAAGAAACAACAAAAATACACACGAAAAAACACAAATGTCATTTTTCCGCACACAATAAATGGCCTGGGTAATTAATTGTGTGCGAAAAAGAGTGTAGACTTCTCCAAAAAATATGCAACGATTTTCAATTTCGTTCATCGAACAGCGTACTGCAGAACGAAAAGTGAAACTAAATTTTTCGTTTATGATTTCGTTGTGTCATTTTTGTATGGGATTTTTCGTTTCGCATCAGCAGCGTACTAGGCTTAACTGTCAATGAATATTTCTTCGCTGCGTTTTCGTAAGCATTTCGTTGTGTTGTTGGAGACCAACTAAAAATTTCGTTTCGCATCAGCAGCGTACTAGACTTAATGAAAGAAACAACAAAAATACACACCAATGTCTTTTTTTCGCACACAATAAATGGCCTGGGTAATTAATTGTGTGCGAAAAAAGAGTGTAGACTTCTCCAAAAAGAATGCACCAATTTTCAGTTTCGTTCATCGAACAGCGTACTGCAGAACGAAAAGTAGAACTAAATTTTAAATTTTTAGTTTATAATTTCGTTGTGTCATTTTTGTATGGGATTTTTCGTTTTGCATCAGCAGCGTACTAGGCTTTATTCATTTATTGTGTGCGGAAAAATGACATTTGTGTTTTTTCGTGTTTTTTTTTTGTTGTTTCTTTCATTACAGCGTGGCTGTCTGTGTTCTTGTTACTTGCGATTATAGGAACTATAAGGCAAGTTTTGGATTCGTGCAAAAAAAAAAAAATTTAGATAACAATCAACCATGATATTACGATGATAGAGGACACGAAAAAAGTGGGTGGCACAATTCTGTCTGTCTGTCTGTCTGTCTGTTCGACTACAGCCTAAACAGCTTGATCGATTTTCTTCAAACTTGGTACATAGTGGTTTTTGGTGATTCTGCCGACACGTTTTTTTTCATTTTTTTTTTAGAACCAAAAATAACGGTACCTGCCATACAATTTTTTTTATCAATTTTACATAATCGTTTTTTTCTCAAAAACGGCTCGACAACTTTTCTTAAAAAAAAATTCAATAAATTTATTTTAGTAAAAGCTTCCTTTGGGTGAAAAACCATTTTCCAAAAATGGTTATTAATGGTACCTCCCAAGGAACCTTTTTTTTAATTTTTGATTTTCTTCAAAATGGTACGACCTATTTCAATTATTTTTTTTATACAGAAGCTTCCAAAAAATCTAAATAGTTTTGTGTACCAAAATTTTTGAAAAAATATTTGTTGGATTTTTAAAAAATGTTTCAAAATTTTTTTTGGAAAATCATTTTAGTACTTTCTTAAATATTTTTAGTAAAAATTTTACATTTATGAAAAAATAACGGTACCTGCCATACAAAAGTAAAAAAACCGCAAAGGAAAATATTTTTTTTTTCAAAAACGACTCCTACGATTTTGATTAAACTTTTTTCTTTGTTGTTGATGTACCTCTGATGTTCAGCTATGCGACACTCAACAGCACGCTTAGTCTGGCCGATGTACTTGCTGCCACAGGTAGGACAAGTGATTTGGTAGATTCCGCTTTTCTTGTTCATAGGTTTGACATCTTTGGAAGAACCAAGAGAAGAGCTTAATTTGTTTTTGTTCGAGTTTACGATAGTCAAATTGGCTTTACTAAATGAGTGTTTAAGTTGATTGCAGATTTTAGGTACAAATGAAAGTGCGACACGACGTTCATCGTTGTTGTGCTGTGCATTTTGAGAGAAAAGAGTAGAACAATTCCTTTTCTTTATTCTTTGCGTGTGTTTCTTAATCAAGCGATCGATGAGGGAATTTATATAACCGTTGACTTGAGCTAAGTGAAGAATTTGTTCATATTCTCTTTTGTAATCAGAAACGGAAAGAGGTAACCGACACATGCGATAAATCATCGAATTGAATGATGCTATTTTGTTTTGAAAAGAGCAATATGAATCGTGTGTAATGTATCTATCGGTGGTTGTTGATTTTCTGTACACGTCAAATTGAATTTTCTGACCAAAGCGTTTTATTTTCAATGCAAGTTATTTAACACTTTGCAACTATTTAGGCCTATTCGGCGTGATCTTTTATTCTGCTATTCTGTTATTCTGCTATGAATTTCCATACAAAAGTTTAAGCTGTCAAAATATCTTTTATGAATTATAATTTTGGTATTCGGCATGCTAAATCTGTTATTAAATCTGCTAAGAAATCTGTTATGAACTGCCAAACTTTCGAACTCATAACAGAATCTTTTATTCAGCATGTCAAAATCTGTTATCAAATCTGCTATAAATCATAAAAGAATAAAAGACAAACTTCTTTGACTTTTATCATAAAAGATTTCAATGAGAACACAGTTGTATCAAGTAAAAATGGATATTTCGTCAACGAAATGTTCTTAAAAGGAGACAAATGTAAGAAAATATATTAAAAAATAGTTTTATAAACAAATTAGCAAATTAAAATAAACCTATCTTTGTAGAAGAAAGCGCAGGACACAGGAAACCTCGCTGCATTAGATCAACAAGTTCCATCGGCTAAGAGGAGTCTGTTGAATGCCCCTAACAGCCCTAGTGTGTTTAGCTATTACACGAAAACGCCGTTCAAATCACCTTACAGAAAGAATAGAGTGCTTGCGACTGTTCGCAGAAGATCAGCATAACAAAGTGGAAGCGCCAAGAAAAGACGATCGTCATCACGACAGCCCTAAGCCACACTCAAATACAACTTAATTAAATATATTTCTATTTTATTTATTTAAGCTACAACAAAGCACTGAATAAAACACTATACAACACAGAATTATTCTTGTAAGATCACTTCTGGCCTTCTGGGAGTTGTATTCCATTAACGAACATCAACACCATCATCCAACCTTATCTCCTGGCCTGTTAGTGGTTTCTCCTAATCTTGAGATTTCTACGGTGTTAAGGATAAGACTCTTTTTAGCTGCAACACAGAAAAAATAAATGAAAATACAATTTGCCCATTTTCTTTTTCAACGAAATTCATAACAGAACAGCTGATTATGACAACAGATTTTAGGTCTGTTCGTTAACTGATTTCGTTTTCGAAGTTTCATAACAGAGTTTTATAACAGTTCGAACACCTGAATAGGAATCATAAAAGATCTTTTATGCGGAAAATCTTTTATGATTCATAACAGAAAATTCATAGCAGAATAACAGATGTGGCAGAATAGGCCTAATTAATAGTACCTGTCATAGAACGTATTTTTTTATTTTGAGTTTTCTCGTTATGTGCTTAACGGTTTTAGATGATTTTTTTTATATACAAATTTCAGATAAGATTTAATAATATTGCATATCAAAATTTTCAAAAAAAAAGTTTTTGGATTTTTAAAAAAAGTTTCAAATTTTTTTTTTGAAAATTCGATATCTCGAAAACGGGTTGACAATTTTTTTTCAAATTTTGTTTTTATATACACATAAATATATACTTTAGATTTGCATACCAAAATTTGTTCTTAAAAATGTTGTAAGAATTTTATATATAAAAAATTAAATATTTAAAAAACCGCTCCAACGATTTTAAATTTTTTTCCCATACAATCATATTCAATCACGAATTAAGATGGCATTCTTTTTTTTCACATCAAACTCTCAAAAGAGCTGGTTTAGCTAATTTAAATGTCGTATTTTATGCTTCTCTATACATTTTTCTCTCATAATTTCAATGTTTTTATATACAATTTTCTTAAATCCGCAGTGTCTGTAACATAAGAGCAAGTACGTGCGACCCAGTCGTGCATTTTATTTTTTTAGTTGCATTTGTTTTGATTTTTTGAATTGGTGTAACTGTCAATGAATATTTTTTCGCTGCGTTTTCCTAAAGCCTAGTACGCTGCTGATGCGAAACGAAATTTTTAGTTGGTCTCCAACAAGACAACAAATGCTTACAAAATGGGACTTTTCGTTTCGCATCAGCAGCGTACTAGGCTTTAAGAGAGAACAACTGCATAGAGATCGCGTCGCGTGTCAACGTCTCGTTTTCTCGTCGCATTGCGAATCAGGCGTTATTCTGTGAAAACCATTGAAAAGAGAAAGATGGAAGCAAAACACAAACAACTAGCGAGAGGAACGGAAACACGGAAAATATTTTTGGTTGAAATTTTGGAAGATATGTGCATACATCAGGAACGTGCCGTGGTGATTTCAGTAAGGTGTGCGCTTACTTATTTTGCAATGAAAACATATTTTTTTAAGCTTTGCGCACAGTACCAGCGTTCCAAAACGAGTCTGGTTTTCGGACACTTAGTCGTTGCAAAAAACCAGCAGATACATCAAACAACAAATCTAAGCAGTTTCAAAACTTTTTCACTATTAGTAAACAAATATTTTAGTTCGATAGACCTTCAAGTTCTCCCCGTCTGCAACTCTTCAAAAGCATCTACACAAAAAGCCAATGCGGGGATTTTGGGGGGCTTTGGATATTTATAGAGATTGCAATTCTGCGTCGATCCCAATTTTAAAATTTCATGAATTAATTTTTCAAGGTTCCTCCAGATCCTCAGAAACGCCGTACAGTGCGCACCGAAGACGCTATTGTTGCTGTAGAGCAGAGTAGGTATAGAAGAATACCCGAATGAGTTCATCCGCCATCGAGTCGAAAATTGGGCCTCTTGCCGCTATGCGACTTTAGTCGCATTTTGACCCCTTTTATTGCCTCATGTGACCATGAGACGACTTTGTAAAAAACAAGCTCTTTTTACCCTTTTTCATAAATCTTGAGACTTTTCTAACCCCATCTCTAGAAAATTGCATGAACAAGGTTAAATTCTCGGTTTTTTTCTTAGAAAAAAAACTTTCCAATTTTCCATTTATATGGAGAAAACATAATATGACCTGATATGAAATCGGCTTGGTTTATCAGGGGAATTGAGTCAATTCTTGCTACCTATACCTTGAAAATCCAGTTCGATTTTATATTTTCTGCATAAAAAAGTATAGTGACTGTGCACTAATTATGTTTTGAAATATTCCCCACATTTTTTTATATTAAGTCTATACGGCACGAATGGGCAGACAAAATTATTGAGGTATCTAATAATCAAATATTTCATTACGATGATAGAGAATCCCAAAAAAGTGTATGGCAGAATTCTGTCTATCTATTTCTAACTCGACCTGCCCGTTTTTCTCAAAATCTGGTGCTCCTACGAAAAAAAACTGTCACAATCTTTTTTGTGTAGAATTTTATGAGCAACCTACCGAGTTGGTTAATAGCTCATTTTTTAGATAATTTTACTGACTAGATGCTATTCTCTCATGAAATTCTATCAAGTTGTTGAATGAAAACACAATCATTTTCCTTTTCAATATGGCGGCCTTCCTCTTACCCCGGCCACCCCAAACATTTGATTTTATAATGAAGAGATGTAGCCAAACACAAATTGTAAGAGAAATTTTGCCCATAGATTTAAGAAAATTTTTTTTGACAAAATTTGCTCAACCATGAAGTTTTTGAATTGATTTTCTCTGAATCTTTTGATGGTATGAAAAAAGTATGGTAATTTTTTGTATGTAGAACTACATAAGCTACAATTTGTACCTTCACCTTTTTCCAAAAAAACTGATAGTTTTCGAGATATTAAGAAAAAACTGAATTTTACCGCCTTTTACCCCCCATAAAAAAAATGTTGCCCCAGCCCAAATTTAAGGAACTTTTTAGGAAATGCTTATGACGTCAAAACAAAGCTCTCCACCAAAATTCAGCTTTGTCGGAATTTTTACGAAGTGATAGTCTAATTTTCATGGGCTATAGATACGGTGACCATCCGTTCATTATAATAATGAACTGTTCTGTATTTGAAGATGTTGTTCATTATTAATTATTTTGTACACGAAAACTTATAAATGTTCTGTATTTTATTAGTTGTTCATTATTTGTTCTGCATTTCTTTAATTTTGTTCAAAAAAACAGTTAGTGAACGAAGAAATAATAAATCTAGTACACATTTATTTTTCCTTGCCGCCCTCTACCTCTATCGATTTTGTTGGCGTCATCTGTCATGTCATGTCATGTCAATTATTTATAAAAAAGCAATTCAATATTGAAAATAATTTTAGCTTACCCTGATGCCGCTCAGGAGGAAGTGTGTATTTAATCCTGAGGCCACACGAGCGAGTAATCGCTAGCGAGTTACTAATACATACATCGAAACTTTTCCTACTCGCTAGCCAACTGGCTCGCCTTTTTCGAAGGCAGTTGAGAAGCGAGTATAGTGGCGAGTGATTTGACAATTATTTGTGTATGTACCCAACTCGCTAGCGAGTACTCGCTCGTGTGGCCTCCGGGTAATACAGAATTGAAAAACCAGTACAAATTCTTGACTTAAGTTTTTAAGTTTTTTTATTTCTAAGTTTGTATGTAAAGCCTAATACGATGCTTATGCGAAACGAAATTTTTAGTTGTTCTCCAACAAGACAACGAAATGCTTACGAATACGAAGCGGAAAAATATTCATTGACTTTGCACAAATTCAAAAAATTAAAACAAATGATGCCAATGCAAACAAATTTACAAGCAGCCATGCTGTAATGAAAGAAACAACTCAAATAAATACGAAAAAACACATTTCATTTTATCGCACATAATTATGGTCTGGGTAATTGATTGTGTGCGAAAAAAGAGTGTAGACGCTCATAGAACAGCGTACTGCAGAACGAAAAGTAGAACTCAATTTATAGTTTATGATTTCGTTGTCATTTTTGTATGGGATTATTCGTTCCGCATCAACAGCGTACTAGGCTTAATGCAAAGACTGAATTGATTAGAGCTTTAATATGTTCTTGTTTATTCTATTTTAAGCTGAGCCATTTTTCCTCAGAGGATATATATATATATATTATTAAATGGAATAAATGATTGAAGATTCAGTTGAATTTAGTTTCTTTTTTCTTTTGTTCATTATTCAGCTTTCTAAAATATCGTCGCCGTAGCTATAGAGGTTTCGGTTCAAAATAACGGTTCTTGCCATACAACTCTTAAAGAAAAACTTGTATATCCCCAAAACAGTTCTAACGGAGGGTTACCAAACGTCCCCCTTTTTGAGCGTTTGTACCAATTTTGTATCTCAAAAATGATTTCGTCCCCCAAAACTGAAAATGTGGAAGGGGGAAACAAAAAATTTCTTTGATTTTTTATTAACGGCTCCAACGATTCTAAACAATTTTGTTTTTAAAGAACTTTTAAGAAGTTAATAATATTGCATATCAAAATTTTGAAAAAAAGAAATTTTGGATTTGTTAAAAATTATTACTTTTTGGAATATTCAATATTTCAATGCTTTTTTCTCTATAGTATTTTCTGTAATTACTTTGCCATTTTCCAAAGTTCTTCAGCTTGAACATAAGTGGAAATACGTGCGATCCAGTCGTACGTTTTTCTTCTGTGGTATTTGGTACAAATGTGATAAGGATAACTCATGTCCATTTTACATCAAGCTAGAGGCTAAACGAGTTAACCGATTTTCTTCAAAATTAAAATATTTATGAACATGTTCTCAAAAAAATTTGCATAAGGCTTGAAGAAAACTGGTTAACGGTTTTAAGGGACAAACAACAGAGAGTTTGACAACAATTGTTCAAAATTGAAAGCTAAATATTTCATCCATGCACACTTTTTCCCTCCGACCAATAGGCATTGAAATAAATCGATGTAAAAAATGTACGTCGAATTTTACACCTGTTCGTCACATGTTTATGCAGGCAGACAGATGGCTAATGGTTCAACACCTTAAATGCTATTACTGATATGACTTACCAGTTTACGCAAATGACTTGACTTTTTATGTCGTTGGCTCTCAGTCTGTATGGTCAATTGTTTAAGAAAGAAAACTACAAAAAAAAAATTGTTTACTTTCATTGCGATTTATTCTGATTGTTTAGTTTTGTATCGAAAAAGCTAAATTCTTGGCCATCACATTAAATTATATGCGTTTTATCTCTTCTTGAAAACCACACGTCTAAAAAAACACCCTTTATGTACAACTCGCTTGCCAGCTTACTCGCTCGTGTGGCCTTAGGGTTTGAAAGTGAATTTGAAATATACCTATCAACAAGGAACTATAACGTGCAAGGATTTTATTATTGAATATGTTTGTTTGGCCTATATAAGCATGCTTAAAACAGAAAATACTACTTAATCGACCCATGCATTTCTGAGAGAATGGTCACACTGGCTATTTTTAATATTATTGGTTTAACTCGGAAACTAATTTTACACTTAAAGCTTTTTATTTAAAATTAAATTTTCCATTCAAGTTGATGGTTTAAAATTGTATACAAAAATTAAAGCAGAAAAGGTAGATAAAAGCAAGCATAAATAAAATCGAAAAATTTTAAATTTTTAAATAATTTTCTAGGTTGGGCATAACTTTTTTTCGGAGAAAGGGCATACCCTAATAGTCCGATCACAAAACCGAATCCCTTTCCTTTTTTTGGCAGGGACCTTTCAAATGTTTGGAATTTGTTTTTAAGACGATAAGGATGAAATTTAGCCCTTAAGTCATTTTTGTAATCCTGTCGCTTAGCCACCTTTTTGAAAAATGGCGCAACCTGTACTCTGATCAGGAAACCCAAATTCTTGCAGTTTTTGTGGGGGGGATATTATTTTACAATTAAAATTAATTTTTGACATGCTAAGGATGAAATTTAGCCTGAGAATCAGTTTTTAATCATGTCGTTTGGACGCCATTTTGAAAATTAGCGCCCAAGCTGGCCAAATGATAAAATAAAGACAAACTCGTTAATTACTCGGAAAATTATCATGGCTAAAATAACGGTTAATGTCTTAAAAAGGCGCATCCTCGGGTTTAATATTAGTATTGCCACTTTTCGGGAACATATATTTTGTTATGTCAACAGGTGGAAACTCCAATTTTTTCATCATTTTTATCATGAACAAAGTTTGGAAACGAATCCAGATGCCAAACGCATGTTTGGAATTAAAAATTAATATTTTGAAATATAGGTGTGGAGTAAACGCACTTTCTGTTAAAATTTCAATGTTTCCACTTTTCAGGTACATACTTTTTTTTTAATGTCAAAATGGGGAACTTCTCCTTTTTTTGGTTGCTTTTGAAGTGAAAAAAGTTGGCGAAACACCTCTGGACGTCAAACGTGTCTTGGAAAAATAACGGTTGGTGTCTTAAAAGATAAGCGTTAAGTAGACGCACCTATGAGTAAAATGTCAGTGTTGCCACTTTTAGGGAACGTACTTTTTGTAGGTTAATAATATTAAAAAAAAAAACATTAAAAGTGTAAATTCCACCCTTAAACATCAAAAAAATGTGTTCTCTAAGAGCGGTAAGACTGAATTATTAACTGAAGGTGCTTTTACTCAACACCTATCCACCTAAGAAGTCAACTGTTGTTTTCCCAATACACGACTGGCATCGGGAGGTGTGTCTACAACTCTTTACATGTTCAAAATATTAAAAAACTACCAAAAAATTAGAAGTCCCTACTTTTGACATAAAAAAGTATGTTTCCAAAAATTGGCAACACTTACATTTTACCCGAGGGTTGGTCACCTATCTTTTGAGACATATCTTATTATTTTTCCTTTACGCGTTTGGTATTTGGACACGTTTTTGTATGTTGAAAACATTAAAAACTATACCAAAATTATCGAGATTCCACCCATTTGACATACAAACAAATTGTTCCCGAAAAGTGGCAACACTTAGATTTTACCCGAAGTTGAGAATACTCAATACGTATCTCTTAAGGCATGTCTCCAATGACATAGTGCCAATTTTCAAAATGGCGTCCAAACGACAGGACTAAAAAAATGATTCACCGGCTAAATTTCATAAAAAATTGTTCCCTTATTCCCATCATTTTCCAGTCTGTTCAATAGGTTAAATTACTGGATTCATATTATAAATAAAACAATTAATATGTCTGTTCGTGTACTTCCGGAAACTACAAATTTTATTTTTTTATATGTGGTTTGACAGAACTTTGGGCTAAATTCGTAGCAATTCGTAGTTTTGTGAGGTACGCGAACAGACATATTATTTGTTTGTTTTTTAATTTTCTTACAAGTTACTATCACTTTGGAAAAACTAACTAAAGTACCTAACGATTAATCAAAAGAAACGAATTTTTACATCACTTTGTCCAGGGCATACTGACTTTATAACTACTCTCAACATCTTGTATGCGTGTTGTCGGCAGGAACCTATAGTATTTTGTTGAGTTCAAAGGCTAAGAAGAGAAGTATTTTTTTTCATGATAAGAGACACTAAGAAGGTTTTTACTTCTTTGCAAAAGGGTAGTGAAATGAGCTCAATTAAGGCCACAGAGGCATTTTTGGTGTTGTATTTAAGGACGGTGGCATGCTTGTCTCGGCTCAGCTAAGCTCGTCAGACGGGGGAGTTCTTGTCCTTATCAAGACACCTAAGGCTCAATCTCATAATACATGCCAGTAAACTAAAAAAAAATAAGAAGAAGGAAGCTACTTTATTATGTCGGACGGACACGGACCGGACGGTTGTAAGGAAAAAAAGAAGAATGAAAAGACACACACTTACCTATGCCATTACCCTGGTGAAAGAACGGAAAAAGTACAGTGAACAGTCTTTGAATTTAGATAAAAAAAACTAATCTATTAATTTATCCCTATTCCTATATCTAACCTACTATAAAATTAAAAATTAACCCCCCTCTAATACTAATACTATATTTAAGACCTAAAATATATTCTGCTTTATCTTTCTCTTCAATAGACTATTCACCTTCATTCCATCATCTCACCAAGATAATGGTTCGCTAGGAGCAATCAGGTTGGCCTGTTGTTGTTGGCAAAGCTTGGCCATCCCTCCCATGTCAAAGACATATCATTTGCTATCTTCCTTGGCATACGATTGCGGAAGATAGCCCCTAAATTGCTTTCCAGTTATGGAGTCCTATAATTAGTTCACGTCATTTGTTAGTTTAAGTATTTGCCTTTTAGACGGCCTGACAAGGACCCCCACACACCGAACGCTTTATATTCAGTAGGACATTATTATATTATTGGTCATGATGTTACCTTATCCAGCTTCTGATTAATATATATAGATTTGGTTCAACGTTTTCATAAGAATACATTTTTAATTCTTGTGATTTAAAAGATTATAAAATTTATAAATGAAATCAAAATTAAGTTTAAGAAAAAAAACCAAAATCAAAATAAAAATATGTAGTAAATAGCAAAAAAAAAAAAAAAAAAATATCTGCTCTTAAAAGTATCTCTTTTAGATTTTTGTCTGGGGTATGCTTTCCCTTCCCAGTGTAATTTTTATATGTATATATATAAGGTTTTGCTACTCACGTTTTTATACGTCCCTCGACGTCCTGCCGGCAGCACAGATCAGGAACGTTATATGTGTTTTCTCTAAAATATTAGTTCACGCAAAAGTAAAAGCAAATATACTATCAAGCACAGAGTCGATTTGTACACTTTTCTTCTCTACGTTAAATTAAGTTTAAAATTACGTTAATAAAAAAAAAATTTAAAAGGAATTCAAATTAAAATAATAAAAAAATTAAAATTAAATTATTTTTACTTTACTTCACTAGTATTAAAAAGTAAAAGAAATTATTTTATTCATATCAAGTCTTTTAATTTCTTGTTCTTAGTTTTTTGCTCTTTTTTCTTTTTCTTTTCTCCTTCTTTATTCTCTTTGTTCACTTCTTAAATTCTTCACAGTTAACACTTTTTCTTTGTTCTTGTATTCTGCTTTCTGGAACTTTCAGAAGTCCGTTCTCCTCCTATATATCTAGATCTAGATCCCCTTATATCTTTGATACCAAGTCCTTAGCTACAGATTTCCCTGCTATCTTCGTACAATCTCCTGTACCAAATGGTAAAGACAGGGCTTCTGAATCCTTAACGGGGGCAGAGGCACTTACTGTGTCTACTTTGATACTTGAAGTTTATAGGATCACAAATAAGTACCTAAACGAATAGAGATAGAATTTCCCAAATTAGGTCATCATCGTCTATTCCTGTTAAAAGCTACATACCTCTGCGTTTTTTAATATAACTATTTGATTATACTTTTTATATTTAATGGGGCTTCTCGTCACTCCCAATAAATGGACACTTCACTTTTGGGTTCCCTTTCGTGGAACTCTTCAGTTTTCAGTTTAGTTTGTTTTTTTTTTCTGGATTTTTGTTTTTGAAACTTTGAAATTTAACTTTAATAAATTTTATTATCACGTTTGTAATTTATACTTTCAGTTAAAATATAAGTTTCTTTTAATCACTTGAATTTATAACTTTTTCAGAGAGATTCACTTGAAGTGTCTGACATTCACAGGTCATATGACACCTTTTTCCTATGACGACTATTACAAAGACCCCTATTACATAGCTTGAATTCTTTGTTTTCAAAGTATATAAATCCATAACTGCTAGATAGTTGGATCCTACCTACCTACCTTTTACATACCTGTCCTCTTCACTCCGGAGTGATGCTGAGTAGTGATATAACTAACGACGTTTAACTAACATTGTACTATACATTATACAATTTATTGCTACCTTACATCTAATATCACAGTATCTATATTGCACAATTTTATCCTAAGCGTATGACTAATTTATTAACATAATTATTGCAACTACCTTTTTTTATTATTAACTTCAAAAATATAACTGACATTAAATTTCTTACTTCCTGCGAATTTTATGTTCTCCTTTAAAAAAATCTATTACAAAGAATATCAATAGTACGCCAATACCTATTCTTTAATAATTTAAATTCGCCGCAAAAGAAAATATGGCCGTCGCGGAGAAGTCTTATCTCTTCTTACTCTTCCCTCTCGTTAAAGAGTGAGATAAGTCTATTAATTTTCTTATGTCAAAATTAAATGCAATACAAATGTGTATAAGAAATCAAACGTGGCGGACATTGGACAACTTTTGGTAAGTACTTAATTTTTTTGTTTGTTAATAAATATTTTAATGAATATTAAACCTCTTTTTCTTTATATTTACAGGTGATAATGTCCAGTAAACAAAAGGAAGAATGAAAAAGGTAGGTAGAAATTGTGGGTGTATCGTTTCAATGATGTAAACATTGGCAAATGACATCTTTGCCTCTACCGAAATGGTTGAGGCTGAAGTGGGTGTTTACGTTGTTGCATCTCAGATACTTTTAAATGAATTAACCTTTAATTCTAATTTTCATTGTACTTTTCAGATTTCTATTTGAGGTGATGAAGCTGAACAAAAATAACAAAAATAGAAATGAAAATTAATGCCCTCAAAAATGCACCATTATGTATAATGTTTACATGTACCCGGGGATAAAAATTTTGTTTGAACCTGAGCCGGACATTCATGGGATTTTGTATGCCTTAGATGCCCCGCTTGCACAGGTAGAGGAGGTGTTTAATGACCTCTTCCCTGTGGGGTTTATGATGGTAGTATGTTTAGTTGTAGATGGTTATGAGTAGTTTAGCTTTTTTTTTTTTTTTTTTTAGTTAGTTATGCATATGTAGCTAGTTAGTATTTAGTTATTAGTATTCAAGGTATTATGCCTAGTTATGACGTATTATTACTATTAGGAATTTTATCATGGATACGCAACCGGGGCACGTTACAGTAGTTAGAGTTACCCTGAAAAAAAACATATTTTTTATTTTTAGGTGTCTAAAGTCTAAGTCTAGAACTACGAATTAATTTTCAGATCGCGTCCGGTTCTTGCGTTGCAGTGCCCCACTGGTTAGTCCAATTTTCCGAATTCGGGGGAAACTAGTACGTACATAGGTACTAAATATTAATAAAATTATATGTTGTACGCACATAGTTTTTGTATAATCTTATTTTAAATGCTTTTTTAAATCAAACGGATGCTTTCTTAGAGGTATAGAACTTTAAGTTGACAACACTATTTTAACTGGCGGCCATTTTGTCAGCTGTCAAGTGATTTATTTTAAGTTTGCTTTGGCATTTCAACATGAATAGACTAACGCCTGAATGAGGCTTCCAAATTGTGCAAATTTATTTTGAAAATCATGGTTCTGATTCCCAATTTTCATAAGCGAAGCGAGCCAACGCACAATCGTTCTAGGAAACCATTGACTTAACTTACCTTAAAAGATCTGTTTAAGCTAGTTTTTCAAATAAGAGCATAACGAGATGAAATTATAACCATAAGCGAGTAAACCTCGTGTAAGTGTATCTAAATGCATACGGCGAGAAGATATGAACAACTTGTAAACGGCCATAGCGAGGCGTATGCCATGAGACACCAAAATACAAAACTACGTTTAAACGCAATCGGCAAGATGACGCCAAGAAATCGTCACTATCACCATCGTGCAATCTTCGTTGTCGTTATTGTGTCCGTCATCGTCAGTGACGTTGTATTTCGACTTGCGCGATTTTAAGGTGCGAGATTTTGACCACCTCAAAGACGCGTGTCAGCTCAAATACCAAAAAGAATCAATTACGATCAGCACTTCCACTAAACTTTTATTGAAGAATATTAAACAATGAATTACCAAACAATTCTTTGAAAATCCAAAATCGGAGCTTTTAAATCAACAAAACAAAATAAAAATCTCCAAATGAGATTTATTTTTTTCTCTCAGCGATAAGTTAACCGAAACCTAAGAAAATCTAAATTAAAGTTTCTCACTGAGAGAAACCGAAAAAAGTTCTTTTTAAGTTAAATGGTTATTAAGTGACCATTTTTAAAAATCTCGGCAGGCAAACGAAATTTTAAAGACTTTTCAAAAGGTTGGGTTTTATTTTCGACCACATAAGGCTTGTCCGACCAGTAGTTTTGTAAATGTTTGGACTAAAGCTATTGGTTGGCATCCTCTTTTGGCGTGGCCACGATGAGATAGGTAATCTTACGTTCGGCTCCCACACTATTAGGTACCTACTGAAAAAAATTTCCAAGTAATAAAATACGAAATTATTTCGACCAAAAATGCGAACTGATCATATTATGACTCCATTAAAACAATATTTTTTTTTCTTTAATGAATTTTTTATTTCATAAAATAATAACTGCTAACAGCTTAAAAATAATACAAAATTTCGGATCAGCGATTAAAATTTTATACATTTCAAAAATATTGTGAAAGAAATTTAATCTAAAAATGTTGAATTCATACATTATTTCAAGAAATTTAACATTTGCAAGTTCTTATATCTAGATGTGTATTTAACTTTTCAAAAAATATTTTTTTATTATTTTACTATAAGCTATTTGCATATTCGTGTTTTTTATAATTATTATTCTTTTTGTTGAAATACATTAAAATTTTATTTAAAAAAATAAAGGTACAAAAAAATTACAGGTTAGAGTTATAAGATTTTAAATAATATGTATTAAGTGTTATAGATAAAGTTCAAATAAAAACAATAACAATGACAATCACAGGCAATATTTTGTTTTATTTAATTAATTAACTAGTGACAGAGCTTTTTTTTTCTTTATTCAAATCTTAACGATATAAAATCAATAAATTTTGCTTAGTTCTATAATAATATTTTTAAATATCTAAATCTCAAAAATTTATATAGAATTTTGTAATAAAATTAACAAGGAAGTTTTAAATTGATTTCTTGATACAAAAAGATTGAAATCATTATAATGCAAATTTGTGCTTATAATCAAAATAACATTATGCTTAGGTACAACATTACGCTTAGGTACATTTATTGTATATGGAATATGTTATACACATACATATATACATAATAAAATAATTATGTCAAAAATTGTCTTTGTACAATGTACATATAGTTCAAAAGCTTAATAAAAAATTAAATAATTGGTGAGACACGACAAATTGCTAAAATCTTTTACTAAATTAAAACTAAAAAAGTAATATTCAATATTAGGATACTCAGGTAGTTGGTGATAGCTAACCCCGCTTGCCTTCGGAAGGCTAAGTAGAAGTTATACTTAAAAATAAGTAAACAACGAATTTATTTTCAAAATTTATTTAACTACCCGCTTAATTGAAACCCCCTTAAAAAAAACCCGCTTATATGAAAGAATTTTTTCATCCCCGAGTATTTCTCGACCAATAAACTTTTAAACACTCCGCTTAAGCGAAACTCGCTTAAGTGAAAAACCCGGATACATAAAACATAATTAACAGTTAAATTTCATATTTTTCATTGAAAAAGAACTCTCTTAAGTGCAAAAAAAATTGAATCGAACAGAACAAAAAATTAGATGAACGCTTTCATTTCTTCTTTATTTTTCACCTTCACCTCATTGTCACCACGAAGTTTGAAAACATTAAGGTGTTATCAATTTATGTTTATTGTTTACGGTTTTCAAGTATGTTCAATTAAAGTTTATTAATAGTGTATAGTATACCTGAATGCAGTCATTGGTAATATCTTAATTACTGATCTTTACTCACGTAGAAATAGAATTGTAGTCGATTTTATCCATAAAATGTGGGAAAACAAAGGCAACTTCTATGGATATGGAAATTTTAGAACGTTTTGAAATACGATAAAAAAGTGTTCTGTTATGACTGTGCAGTAGATCTACAAAAATATTGCTTGAGCGGTAGATAAGTTTTCTGGATTCCTCAAAATAGCTTCCCACATATATGATGCTGTTGTTAAAAACCTAAGAGATCTTCAAATACCCCAAGAAAACCTTATTGGATTTGCAACTGATAACACTTTTGTTATCTATGTGAGGAAGCAAAGGAGGCGTCAATTTCAGTTTGCAAAATGAAAATAAAAATTTATTTCACACTCATCATTCGTTACGCCTGAGTTCTTATTCCTATGCAGCTTCAAGAGAATTATGTACCACTAGAACATGAAAAATTGTTAAGAAATGTGTTTCTATTTTTCGCACATAAATTTTCCAATATTTTTTAGTGTTAAGCAGCACCACATTTTAAGCTTAAGGCCGTGTGCCAATTGCGTTAAAATTCTGGTTAAATTTGATCCCAGTTAAATGTTATCCCTTTTTATAGGGGTGAGTAAAATTTAAGGTTTTTGCTGTGTCAATTGGATTAAATGGGATTTTTTTTTTTACATTCACTTCCCATTAGTTTTGTTGTTGCATTTTTCTCAGTGATGATAGTTCGCAAACATATCAGTTTGCAAAATGAATGAATCATCTGAAAAAGTATTTTCAATAAATTTTATTGATTCTTTTACATTATCAAGGATTTATCTCAAGTTATTCAAACTTCTTCTTGAGTGCATACTTAAATTTATTATAAGGTCTTTGTCTATATTTCTTAATCCTTTCATTTAATTTTAGTTTTTTTTGTCCATTTTTCATCTTTCCCGATAGGATTCATGACTTCTTGATAGCAAAATAAAATATTTATCTACATTCATCTCCCTCAGCAGTTTTTTTTAAGGGTTTACAACAACACAAACAAATCCGGATCGCTTAAGATACGCAGCCGAACGCGCCCATAGACATGACAAAAATTAACCACCGACTAAAATTTTAACGAGCTCCTGAGCAGGTTAAATTTTGAAGTCTATATTCACCTCTGTAATGTCAAAATTTAGCCATGGGATCAAATTTAACCAGGATTTTAACGCAATTGGCACACGGCCTAAGTAAAACTAGCCCTTGAAGCTGCATTAAAACAGTTTGGTCGAAAAATGGGAGCCATTAAGGCACATTTTTTTATTTTTGACATACCTACTGCAAGGGATGAATTCAACTTATTTGAGCAAATAATATTTTTATCATTTGTTCATGCAGATGTTAAAAAAATAAATTCAATTTTTCAGTCCAAAATAACTGTAATTAATTTATTATTCTCTCATATAACGCATTTATTCAATTTTTTTTCTTCAAAATATTACATAAGCAGAGTCTATTGATTTAAACATACACTATAAAGGCACAAGTTTCCATTTACCCTGTCTTGAATCCTGATATGTTTTTTGGTTTGAAATTCGATCACTGCATTCAAAACTTCTGCACTGAATAGAGTCAACAAAACATAGAACAAAAGTTACTATAAAATTGTTTTTCTTTCATCTTATCAAATATATTAAACTAATGAATTGAACTGTCTTTGTCAGCTTGCTTAAAAATTGTGATACACAAAACATGATTCAAAATTTAACAGTAAAAACCTGTTTTTTGTTTTTTTTTTTATTGTTTAAAGGTACCTACATATATTTCGATGAACAAAATGATTTTCTTGCACTAAAGTAGATTTCTAAAACAATATTTTTTCGTATTTAATTTTAAGGAATCAAAATCTACCACTTAAAATCTGGATCTACCACCATTTTTTAGTTTGATCTACCACTTTTTAAAATATTGGAAGTGATAACACTGAACAGGGCCAATGCTTATGGATAAAGCAAAGAGTTTTTCCTTAATGCTGGACGCGTCGATTTTGAGCCAACAAATGGATGGTTAGATCGGTGGAAAAAACGTGAAAATATTAATTTTAAGAAGCTTTGTGATGAAAAGAATTCTGCTGACGCAGTTGCTGCTAACGATTAGCTGGAAAATGTTTGGCCAAACATTCGTCAAAACTACAACCCAGATGACGTGTATAATGCTGATGAATCCGGGTTAATGTTTAAGGCTCTACCGACGGGTTCATTGGTAAATAAATAGGTCTGAAAAAACCTTCAGGAATGAAGATACCAAAGGACCGTATAACGGTCCTTTTCGTTTCCAATTCAACTGGAACAGACAAAATGTTTTTTGTATTGGTATGTAGTCTAAGATTGAATACACTTTTTGTTTGTTTGCTAATAATTTTTCTTCTAAATACATAGGTAAATCTCATAACGCGAGATGCTTTAAAAAAATCACAATTCCTTTTAAATATTATGACAATACCAAAGCTTGGATGACAAGAAAAATTTGGACAATGATCATGGAAGATTTGGACAAAACATTTAAAGCAAATGAAAAAAGGTTTTGCTAATTGTGGACAATGCATCCTGCCACAAACTTGATTGTGATGCAATTAATTTTTTACCCCCGAATGCCACCTCTGTCATGCAACCTATGGATCAGGGAATTATACACTGCTTTAAGGCCCATTACAGAAGATGTATTACAAAGAAGCAACTTCTTCATTTGGATAATGGAGAATCCTTATCGGATTTTTCAAAAAAAAAAAAAAAAATTACTGATTGCGTTAAAAATGATAAAAAGGGACTGGTGGATGGTTAGCCTACTGACCATAAAGAACTGTTTCCGGAAAGCTGGTTTGACTTTTAATACTGACGAAGACTTAGAAGAAGTTCAACCAGACGACGAAGAAGAAGAAACTGATTTTCCGACAGCAATAAGATAATAAATAAATCGATTATCTTGTAAATATAGATCAAGATCATTAATTATGAAGCAGCACTACAATTCGAAGAGCTTGATGCTAACAGATCTGTATCTGACAATGATTTTGATGTGGAAATTTTGGGAATTCAGAAACCAACAATCAAGGAAGTTTTTAAATCTCTCAATGTTCTTAAGCAGTTTTCTGATGGGAATAATGAACTAGATCTAATCTTAGATGAAATTGAACATAAAATGATGAATTGGCATTTTCAGACTTTGTCACAAACGAAAATTGATGACTTTTTTAAAAAAAAAGTAAGATTATTTTTCTCTTCATAAAACGTACCTAATTGTTTTCAAAAATATGAATATATGTACATATTTGAAACCTGAAGCCAAACTTGGAAATGGACTCTTTTTGTTATGCACAATGTGCCAACTAATTAACGTACAAAAACTCAAATGTGATTTAATTTAATTTATATAATATGTACTCGTATGTACCTACTACTACCTATGAATTCCTTTGTATGTACATACATAACATATGTTATTTTTGTTATTCAATAAATTATTTTTTTGATATTTAATCGTTGTTAGTTATTCAAACTATTTTATTTAAATTTTTTCTGGGGAACTCCAAAGATAAATACAATTATTTATGTGTATATATAACATTAAATCTCCGCTTAATGGAACTTTTAAGTCCATTTAAGTGCAATTTTTTTTCACTTAAGTGAAAGAAAGACTGTGACAATTCGCCTTTTCTCTGAAGCGGGTTTTACTGTAAATAAAATACGCAGTCGAGATACACATACAACCCTTAAATCTTTGGGTGTATCAATAAGTCGATAGTTAAAACACAAGAACGAAGAGAGTTTTCTTTGAACAATTGAAGTGTGAAAAAAGGGAATACCTATGTATTTGGTTGCCATCACTTAATTAAAAGATTGATCAACTAAGGCGAAGAAGCGAAAATTAATCGAATGTGAATGCAAAAATTAAGAAAAATCCCATATCACTCGTCGCTGTAATACTGAAAAAATATATTCCTTTTTAATATAAGAAATATTAAATAACCAAAAAAAAAAATTTAAGTTGACGAAAGTTTCAAAAACCCGATTCTGGGAAATAATTTAAAAAATAATACGTTTCCAAATCAAAATATTGAAGAAAGTTTTAAAAGCCTGATTCCAGAGGATAATTTAAGAAACAATACTCTCGCAAATCAAAATATAAGTTATAATTCCCCTCCAAACCGTACTAATTCGGTACATGGTCAAATGAGTTTAGTAAACTCATTACACCATTTGATAGCGATCCTAACAAGATCTATCACTTTCTTAATAATTTCGATGGTGCAATGTCTCAAGCTAATTAAAAGTAAAATAACAGGGAATGCGGAAACCCTTCTGATGAATAAAAAGCTAGATACTTGGGTGGAATTAAAAATAGAGTTAAAAAAGATGTTTAAAGAGATCTACTCTCCTATGCAATTGCATATGGAGATTACGCGTCTTCAGCAGGCCAGAACGGAAACTGTCTTGCAATATATACTCAAAAAGTTGAGACTTTACAAAGACGCAGAATTCAAGACATATACTTGAATAATCGATGTGATAGGTTGTTCGAAGGACAACTCTATATGATTGAGAAGGACATTCTGAATGCTTTCATTAACGGTCTAAAGGAAGAAATTGGCACCTTCGTAAATAGCCAAGGACCATCCACTTTAGCGGAAGCATCTTCTTTAGCCATTCAGGAAGAGACAAGGTTGATAGGGAAAAGAGCCTCTCAGACATGTATATAAAGTTAGCAGGACACTTTTGGAAATTCTTGTTAAAAACTATCCTATCATTAGTTGCTAATTAATTGCGAATTAGTTACGCAAAAAAAAAATTAATTGCTTTTTTGGTTTGCGAGAAAATGGGTGTCCTGCCAACTTCATATGAACTTAGCAGGACAACTTTCTCAAAAATGTGTATAAACGATTAAAAAAAAAATGATTTTGAGAACTAATTAATTGCGAATTAGTTACGCAAAAAAAAAATTTATAGCATTTTTGGTGTGCGAAAAAATGGGTGTCCTGCTAACTTCATATGAACTTAGCAGGACAACTTTCTCAAAAATAAAGATAATTGAGCTGAAAAAATTTGATTATTGAGAGCTAATTAATTGCGAATTAGTTACGCAAAAAAAAATTAATTTTTTGTTCGTTTGTGAAAAATAGGCGTATTGCGAACTTCATGTGAACTTAGCAGGACAACTTTCCCAAAAATGAAGATTAATGATTTGAAGAAAGTTGGTTTTTGAGAACTAATTAATTGCGAATTAGTTACGCAAAAAAAAATTTTATTGCATTCTTGGTTTGCGAGAAAATGGGTGTCCTGCTAACTTCATATGAACTTAGCAGGACAACTTTATCAAAAATAAAGATAATCGAGCTGAAAAAAGTTTATTATTGAGAACTAATTAATTGCGAATTAGTTACGCAAAAAAAAATTTTATAGCATTTTTGGTTTGCGAAAAAATGGGTGTCCTGCTAACTTCATATGAACTTAGCAGGACAACTTTCTCAAAAATAAAGATAATCGAGCCAAAAAAAAGTTTATTATTGAGAACTAATTAATTGCGAATTAGTTACGCAAAAAAAAATTTTATTGCATTTTTGGTTTGCGAAAAAATGGGTGTCCTGCTAACTTCATATGAACTTAGCAGGACAACTTTCTCAAAAATAAAGATAATCGAGCCAAAAAAAAGTTTATTATTGAGAACTAATTAATTGCGAATTAGTTACGCAAAAAAAAATTTTATTGCATTTTTGGTTTGCGAAAAAATGGGTGTCCTGCTAACTTCATATGAACTTAGCAGGACAACTTTCTCAAAAATAAAGATAATCGAGCTAAAAAAATTAGATTATTGAGAGCTAATTAATTGCGAATTAGTTACGCAAAAAAAATTTTTTTTTTTCAGCTCAATTATCTTTATTTTTGAGAAAGTTGTCCTGCTAAGTTCATATGAAGTTAGCAGGACACCCATTTTTTCGCAAACCAAAAATGCAATAAATTTTTTTTTTGCGTAACTAATTCGCAATTAATTAGCTCTCAATAATCAAATTTTTTCAGCTCGATTATCTTTATTTTTGAGAAAGTTGTCCTGCTAAGTTCATATGAAGTTAGCAGGACACCCATTTTTTCGCAAACCAAAAATGCAATAAAAATTTTGTTTGCGTAACTAATTCGCAATTAATTAGTTCTCAATGATAAACTTTTTTTTGGCTCGATTATCTTTATTTTTGGGAAAGTTGTCCTGCTAAGTTCATATGAAGTTAGCAGGACACCCATTTTTTCGCAAACCAAAAATGCTATAAAATTTTTGTTTGCGTAACTAATTCGCAATTAATTAGTTCTCAATAATAAACTTTTTTCACCTCGATTATCTCTATTTTTGAGAAAGTTGTCCTGCTAAGTTCATATGAAGTTAGCAGGACACCCATTTTTTCCTAAACCAAAAAAGCAATTAATTTTTTTTTTGCGTAACTAATTCGCAATTAATTAGCAACTAATGATAGGATAGTTTTTAACATGAATTTCCAAAAGTGTCCTGCTAACTTTATATACATCTCTCAGACCTTCAATAACAAGGACTATATGTCCAAAAATGCAATTAAAATTAATCGTAACGTGATTAAAAGCTTTAATTGCAACAAATTAGGACATATGAGTAAAGATTGAAGGTTTCCTAAACAACAATCAAATACGTACATATAACCGAACTAACTATGAAAACTAGCCCTGACGGATGAAGAGCTGCAACAAATGACAGGCATGTAGAGGAGACTGGGGATGAGGAGGACGATAACGATATTTTTATATAAGTTAACACTTTTTTGTGAGATTGGTTCTTATGAACTAAACGTACAAATCTTTCAACATAACAGAATATTCTTAAGAGGGACATCGGACACTCTTACGATAGTAATAAACGAAACACATAAATCTGTCTACGAAGCGGAATAATTCTTAAGAGGTACCATCTTAAGATAAGATAAACACCACGCCACGCACTTGAGTGACAAAACTATGGAAGTTATCTGAGACGCTATCGAGGTTGGTGGGATACGCTTAGGTTATCTTTAAGAAACTATTCTTGTGTTAAGTCAGTAAAAAATCAACTCCGAAATAAAGAGGTTCATCTTCCACAATCTTTTTTTAAAAACCTAAAAATTATTTAAAAGCTTAATTTATATTCGAAGATGATGTGAATTTTCATGATAGAATTAACTTCGTGGGAATAAGCAAATCAAATAGAAGTAGTTTAGGTAGTGCAAATATCACCGTACAATATGACGATGAAAATCATGATACATTTTTGTTTAATGTTTCTTTTCACGTTGTAACGGATGATGTTATTAAGGCCCCGACCCATAGAATCCGTTGCGTCCGTTGTGGCGACGCATTCTACTGACAGCTCAATAAAATACATGTTTTCTTGTGGGAACTGGCCCAATTCCAGCGCAAGCGTCGGACGCAACGGACAGAGTAGCCGAACTTTTAACTTTTTCTCTCCGGCAGATGCGTTGACAGGAACTTTTTTTGTGTGTGTTTGAATTTTAGGTGGTTGTTATGTGTAGGTATGTGTTTGAATTTCAAGTGGTTATTATGGGAACAGGTCAAAATTCTGGTTTCAAAATTCTTCTTTTCAAAATTCTGTTTTTTTCCAAAAAATTCTGCTTTTCAAAATTCTGTTTTTTTTTTTATTCTGTCCGAAGAAATTCTGTTTTTCAAAATTCTGTGTTTCAAAATTCTGCCAATTTGCTTTACGAAGAAGAAAATTCTGCTAATTCTGTTTTTCCTTAAATATAATCATTTATTATCAATTTTTTATTTTTCGTGGGAAGAGCGTATCGACAACGGATTACTGAATTATTTGGCTAGTGGAAAGAGCAGTTTTTTTGCAAGTTTTTTCACTAAATTGCTAGAAACTTGCACACATTTTTCTATTGCACGTGGTTCGTGGTTGTGTTGACCTGACTTTTTTACGATGGCATGGACATCTCCATTCAATTAAGTCACCAATCTTCCATTGCACTTATATTTTATTCGATAAAAACATGCCCAATTATAGTTTTTACATTCCGATACCAGTTGACCAACGATTAAGCAATATTATCCTTGAATTTTTATTGAATTATTAAAAAAAAAAAGAGATCTCAGAATGTAAAAAAAATATATTCTTTGCTCTCAGCCACATACTTTGAACAATATTGCCATCAAATCAACAAATATACGCCAACAAATTATTTCCATGAACAAAAAAATGTTGTACACAAATTAAGTTCTGTTTTTTCGTAATTCTGTTTTACAAAATTCTGCAAATAATAAAAAAGCGCGCGCTTTTTAACATTTTCCACACGACTTTTTTATTATTTGCAGAATTTTGTAAAACAGAATTATGAAAAACAGAATTTTGAAAAGCAGAATTTTGAAAAGCAGAATTTTGAAAAAACAGAATTTTGAAAGCAGAATTTTGAAAAGCAGAATTTTTAAAGCAGAATTTTGAAAACAGAATTTTCACATAGGCAGAATTTTGACCCCAACCCGGTTATTATGTGAACGTCAACGCATTCATTGGGCTACCTCAATCCGTCGTCTCCGGCAACATCAATGGCTCCATCGCCGCAACGGACGCAACGGATTCTATGGGCTGGGCCCTAGTCGTTAGGACGGACGGAATACTGGACATTGATTTCTTAAGGGAATCTGAGTTCTGTATTAATTTGAAATGTAAAATTATGTATAATGACCAAATAATAATCAAATCATTATTAAATGAGGATACTAATAGTTTTGAACTTTCAAACTGTGAAGGACAACGGACTGAAGGAAAATCAACTTCAAGCGCCCTTAAAAATCAATGAACTCTAACTACTTAGTTAAAACAAACGAAGGTAACAAAGGTGTTAATAATTCATTAAATGAGGGAATAAATAAATTAGGAGTTTTACACTGTAGGGGGGAAATGATTATATTAGAATATATTATGTTGGTGATCTTTTGGGTCAGTGTTAGAACACAATTTGTATGCTTATCAAAATTCTGTGGTCACCTCTTTCTACAAACCCAATGGGTAGCGTATAGAATAATTTTGCTTATCAACTATTGAAATAAATTGTATCGAAATATATGCATGTAAAAAATAAAAAAAATGCAGGCAGCCAGCAGTGTAAAATGTTGGTTGATAGAGACTTTTCTTGACATGATTTAACATGATTTTAAGCTTATCAAAATTTCGTGGTCACCTCTTTCTACAAACCCTTTGGGTGGGGTATAGAATAATTTTACCTATCATTTTTGTTTGTATCCTCTATAAAATTCTAATGGGAGACTTTGACATTTTTGTGGTTTCCTATTAATTTTCATATCAACAACAATTTTTAAAAACAAGAAAAGGGAAATATATACACATAGAAGATATGTTTCGTGTTTGGAGAAAACCGTATAAAAGCACGAAGTAGTTCTTTAATTTTAGTTAGTGTCGTGCTAAAGTTATCAAAAAAAGATGTTCTTAAATAAATAAATAATTATTGTTTGGAGAGACCACTGGTCCCCTTAAAGGACTTAAAGGCTGATCCTTTGCGGATGGAAAATTATTATTAATTTGGCTTGAGACTGCCACGGTGAGGATCCTTCGTATTGATACGAGTATTTGCATAGGGGACTAGAGAAATAGTTTAATAGTGTAGGTAAATTGGGAACAATATGAGGAGTTTCGCTTAATATTCCTGTCAAAAAGGATGTGGGAAATGAGAAATTTGAGAATTTGAGTAGCCCTTACCCATCCAGGGCAACCAACACTAGAAGCCCACGTTTACAGTCCTACACAAAAAAATGCTGGTCCTTGGCCATCAGAGAGTAACAAGAAGAGGCGGAAACTTTGTCAACAAGGCCTAGGAACATCAGACCCACAGAAAAAAGGGAGCAAGAGCTGGACGCAAAGTCAGAATACGCCAGAAAATCGAGAACCTCTATTATAGACTTACCAAACTGGCCTAAAGAGAACAGAAAATGGATTTTCTTGCAAAAGCCAGAAACCTGCAGAACCAACAATTCATGGAAAGAGAATATAAAAATATTAAACACAAATAAGATTGAAAAAAAAATATAAATATTAAATAATATGAGGAAAAATCTCCAAATATGAAGGCATCGTGACTACAACTTACAAATAACTCGAAAGTGAAAGATGCGATTCAGCCGACCTGAGGCAGTTCACCGCGAGTGAAACTTATAAGGGGGCTTATGAGAGACATTACCTCAGTATCACAAAGCAAACAGGATTCAAATAACATCCAATATTTAAAATAAATTACCATTCCAATTTTTACAAAGGCATAGAACAGAGAATTGATGTGCAACTCTCCGAGAATCTTAGTGAGCTCGACTAAGAACCTGATGTGGTACGAAACGAACACTTATATAATTCTCCGGGAACTAACCCTGGTGGGTGAATACAGCTCAGTGCCAAAATGCGTTGAGAGAATTCTAAGTATTTCTCACCAACCTTTAATCCTACCAAAATACTTTGGTATCCTTGACTCCATAAAAAAACAAAATTGGAAACAATGCCGATGTGCATTTTTAATGCCTAACCACCCATTTTACTGGCACACTCTTAAACAGAGTTTAAGTAACGTGGAACAATACTATCAAACTATATTCTACACATTTGACTCTACATATTTTGGGTTCAACTGTACCAACATATCTGAATTGGTATGGTCACACAACGTGGTTGGCTGCCACGTCACAAATACCCGCAGTACCAGTGGAGCCCCATTTACTAGCAGTACCGATAAAAAGCCTTCTTGAGTATGTATCCAAAAGTGGAAATTTATCTGACATTTCATTTCACTCGCTCACTCACTTTTACTAGCTGAATCGATTTTCGACGAAAAGTGACTCATCTGACTCACTCCCTGCGGTTACGAATTAGCTGAAACTGAATGAAAATTTAATCTTATCTAGGTATATATAACTTTTAGTTTTTAATTTACCTAGGAAATAAAACATACATATTTATGTATTCTAAAAATTGAACACGTGCTTTATTTAAAGAATTCTGAACCTTTAACAGACACTATACAGGGGCATATTCATAGATATTGGCTAAGCTGTTGCTAGGAAAAACAGGAGTTTATCCTATGAGAATTTCATTAGAAAAACTTCAGTTTTAGCTACCAACAGCTTAGACAACATCAATGAATATGCCCTATAGTGACCATGCTAAATACAAGACTTAGACACACAGAAGGTGACGTGCAAATCAGAGAACGTATGATAGATAGGGGAATATTAGGGAAGGACTCAATACTTTTATCAAAGGTCTTCGCGACCCCATGAGAACAATTTTACTAATTGAAGACCCCGAAAGATTAGAAGAGGCATATGGAATTGCGTTGTGATTTACAAGACAATATGCCTTCAGTGTTCCACAATCCATTTGATTACCTATTATAAAATTATTCCTTACAGTAAGATATCCGAAATCTCAGAGCCAAAATAATTATTGAAGCAGTAGGTAATTTTACTCAAAATTATCAGAACTTAGATCATTATAAAAGTAATCATTGTAATCAAAGGTATCCACAATCTCAGAGTTGTAGGAAACCTTCCGCTCATCAAAAGTTCTCCGGTGTGAAGCCACCCTTAACCACACAAAAATCAAGCAAACTTATAATTCATTTCCTGGTGTTCCACTCACTTGGAATACGTTCACACGTAGCCCTTTTTAATCTCAAAAGAAGGTATTGGCAAAATTCAACTTGCAAGACTTAATTGTTAAAACTCGAAACATAAATTAGACTCGGTATTACGAGCATTGTATTAGAATTAAAAAAAATTAAATTAAAAAAAAATTATACCATGCGGATTGCTCGAGCGTATATTACTTGAGTTAAAAAAAAAAATGGCAATTAGAAATAAAAAAATGTATGTATGGCTGTAACTTTTAAACAAGAGTGTTTAGCGAAAAAAGTTATTTAACATATTTTGTACAAAATTCAATTCTCTACAAGTTTGTGGCATTATTGTTTCAAAAAATCAAAAATGCGCGAATTATAAGCAAAAACCAAATGACTCTAGGTGCAGTTGTGAATGTAGTTTTAGACTCGTGAACCAATACCCGATCGAATAGTGAAGTCAAATCTGACCTCAGATCTAGTTCCCAGCGCTCCATATAATGAAACTTAACTTGACCGTTACTATCTCCAAAATAACAAGGTCATTTTTGTCATCCCTTAAGTGCGTCGCATCGTCGCACACTGGACGATTATACAACAATAGCTGGACAAAAATGAAAAAAAAATATTTTGATATTATAATTGAAATACCCGTTAGGTAAGAGATAATTACCCAACTACCAACTTACAACAACAAAAATCCAAATGGCCTCAAGCTAACAGCTGACAACGTGGTTAAGATTAACTCAATCTCGATTTGAACTATCGCGGGAATACAAGTGTTTTTAAAGTGATTTTGAGAGTTGAAAGTGGTATATTTAGTAAACTCAAAGTATGTCAGACAATACCTTTGGTTAGTATTGTTAACTACAATGTGTGTTGGCTTTTAAAAGAATACGATTATTTCACAAATACAGGCATTTCAAAGTGCATTTTTATGATAGAATCATATTGACTTTTTGTCTTTCTTGGAGAGTAAAAAAAATGTGCCACAAAGTGATATCGTGAAAGTACTTTTATTTAAAAAAAATAACTTTATTAACTAGTAATATTTTGAATATCTGTTACATTTTAGCCTATTCTAATTAAAATAAATGATGTTATAAGAAATTTTCGATATGATCCCCACTATTTAGAAAGCAAAGCTTGTATCTTCTTCTTATGGCTGCAGATAAATTTAAGTCCGCCAAATTCTTCTGCAACTTGACTCCAGCAACTTCAATGCATTGTTTAAGTTGCTCCAAAGAAGAAATTTCAACTTCATATACATACATAGTTCTTCATGAATCCTCAAGCGTAAAAATCCAAAGGAGTTAAATCAGGTGATCTTGGTGGCCATTCAGTGGGACCCCCCCTTCCTATCCATCTGTAGCTGAAATGATTATTCAGCCAGTTTCTCACAGCCAGGCTAAAGTGTGCTGGAGCTCCATCCTGTTGGTATATTAAATTGTCTATTATAGCCAACGGGACATTTTCAAATAAATCTGGAAAAAGAGTTGTTAGGAATTGCAGATAGGATTCGCCATTTAAAACCGTATTCAAAAAACGTGGCTCGTCCCACAATGCCAAGCCACACATTGCAGCTAAAGCGGTGCTGCAACTTATTTTGTTTTTTAACATGTGGATTGTTGTGACTCCAGTAATGCAAGTTGTGGAAATTGGTAACTCCATCTCTGGTAAACTGCGCTTCATCTGTCAAAGCTATCCTTTTAAAGTAGTTGTGTTCTGTTTCTTCCCTCAGTAATAGCGTTCTTCAGAATTCAGTCCTCAAAATTTTATCATTTGATGTCAACTCTTGCACTGGGGTAAAGTGATATGGGTGAAGGTCATCGGTATGAATCACTGCCCAAACCCTGCTTTGGGGCAATCCAAGCATAGTTGCAATTCTTCTGGTGCTAAGGGTGGGATTACGTCATCGATGAGGTCATCGGGTACCTATCGAGTGCACGTGTTTTTTCATTCCTGTCCCAGCTAAATAAGCAAAATCAAAAAAAGAAAAAGAGTCCTTTGTTCATCTTCAAGAAAGAACCCAAAAAAGATTTAAATTATTATAAAAATCAGTGAATAAAAAAAAAATAAACAGGCAGCAATCCATTCGTAAAAAAAAGGAATCATAGAATATAGTTCGGTTGTAACGAAATTAACGTTTTGTTTTGTTATTGAAAATTAAAAAAAAAAAAAACAGATAAAAAGAATACAAATGAAGCTAAGGAGTAGAAACTAAAGAATAAAAGCTAAAGAGTAAAGAATAAAGATGTAACAAGTTTTATATTATATTATATATTACAAGAGCAGAAGAGCTAGAAAGTCAAATAAAAATAATAAGAAAGAGGATAGCCTTATGCTTCCCTCCTTTTGTATCTTTGTATCCCTCGGTGTTTGTATAATGTGAAATCTTGACCCATAAAAGTGATGAACCAGTAAAAAAAAAAACATGAAACAAATTTAACCGTTAAAAAGAAGACTCCAAAGTTAAAGTTTCCGAAATTAAATTAGATCACCTAGTGGCGTAGATAGGGGGGAGATCAGGGGGATATATCCCCCCCCCTCATTGGGATCGATAATTGTTCAACATAACCAGTCATGAACCAAATAAGTTACAGAAACTCACTCTGAGATTTTGTTTTGTACGTCTCTCACCAATTGATAATAGGTAAACGTGCAAGAAAAAGAGCTTTCATCCATCCATATATGAGAATCGTACTTCTTAAAGTTTAATTCGGGATTCGAAGTCCTTTAGGTAAATAAAATAGTTTGCCGGTAAATTGACATTACAAAACGGTATTATAGGACAATAAATAAAAAAAAAAAAATATATTCAGTGAAAAACATAGTAAACCAAGATCCTTAAAAATGATAATTTTACAAAAATCTCGTAGAGAGAGTGTTTGACTAATTAAATCGAACATTTAAATGCAACCAGAAGAAATAAATCTTCAAAAGGGAGCAGAGGCCCCGCAAGTAAACGAACTACCAAGACAATTGAACTCACAATGTTGGATAGATGACGAAGAAACAGCAGACTTCCAAGAACATCTAAAATCAATCCAGCAAAAGTTAAGGTGAAAACAACTTCAACTAAAAAGAAAACAAAAATCGATACAGTGAATACAAATTTTAATAATAATAAAAGAACACAAGTAAATTAAAAAACAAAAATAATACTAAACATCAAAAGAAGGAAGTACAGTGGTATGATCTAAGGCCCAAACGTGATCAAAAAATTGAAGGAAGAACCACTTTACGAGGCAGTTATTATCAGAATCGGAGACGAAATTACTCATCCACACAAACACAAATGTTCGCATAGCAGCGGTGTAGTTAAGGCGAATCCTAACAGTAACGATAACTCACACTCATTTATTTTGACCAGAAAGCAAAATGCGCTATTACCCATTACATAAAGAATGCCTTACACAAGCGGCAGATTGACTGTCATTCGTCGTTATTTTGTGAGTTAAGTCAAACCAATTTTATCATACGAGAGGATTTTTTAAAATTTGTTCCAACAGCTTCCACGACAGGTATGAATAAAATCTTTCTCTTAAAATCTCTAATACAGCAGTTTACCAAACCCTACTGTATTAACAATCCAGGTGATGCTCTTGCAAAGCTTGTAGTGGAAAATCTTCGAAATTGTGATTTGGACATTTCAATTATTATTCAATTATTCGCCAAAAATTTGCTCCGCATGCTCTGTACGTCCACTGTGCAGCACATTCCTTGAACCTTGCTATATCTCTTTCCAGCAAAATACCAGCCATTAGAGACTGCCTAACCACAATTGAATCAGTTTACAATTATTTCAATACACAGAAAAGACAAGATATGCTGCAAGAAACAATAAGCGAAAGCGAAGACACAATATAAGACACAAAATCTTCCATGAGACAGTGTTGCCAGATGAAAAACTGTCCCCCAGAAAAATTTAGAAACCCCCCAGATTTCCAAATTTTGACATAAAAAGCCCCTAGGTTTTTTCCCAACTTCCGACATAAAAAGCCCCTAGGTTTTTTCCCAACTTCCAAAATTATTTTTTCTGTCAATACACATGAGTTCATTACATATTTCAGATTGAATTAAAAAAATATAATAAATATGAAAATATATGTACATCTAGCTACATAAAAGTAATTTATTTTAAAAAAATCAAAAATAGTATCTACGCTCGTCATTTTTTTGTATGCAGTCGTTTTCACTAGCGACATTTTTCAGCGTTTCCTATCTCATGGCGTAAAATTCTGCGATCCGAAATGTAAGGAATATCTCAATCACAAATGAGGCCATGAGTGGAAAAGTGGTGTAACCCACTTTTTCTAGAATATTTTTTATTTTGAATCGATCATAGTAATTGATGTAATACTCAAGAAGGATAAGTCACATTTTTGCAAAGCTTAGATATTTAAGAATTTAGTGTTTTCGCTTTGATGACTTTTGATGCTTAAATGTGGGACTGCGAGACAAAATTATCAATTTTTCCAAAATATGGGTTTCACCACTTTTGCACACATGGCCTCAAATATTATCAGCATAACAAAAATCTATATATCAGCTGTTTCGATTCCTATACAACGCTATTTTTAAAATGAAGAAAATTAAGCAGTCATATAATTTTTTAATTTTTAACTTAAGAAATAGTACCCCCAGATTTCCCCCCAGACACTTCATCACTCCAGATTTCCCACCAACGATGAAAAAAACCCCTAAATCTGGGGGGAAAAGCCCCAAAATGGCAACCCTGCCATGAGATGTTATCTATGCAATGCTACATGTTAAGAGTTCAACAACGTAGACAAAATGATTCAATTGCCTCTATCGGAACAATATTTGTCATTTGGTCTTTCTGTTTTACATGCATGGATTCGATTTTTCGAATGCCTTCTGCATGTTGCATATAAGCTTCCAGTCCAGGAGTGGAGAGCAAGCAAAACAACAGAAGTTGTTGTCAGTGAAAATAAAAAGCGAATTCAAAGAGAATTTAAGGAAAAACTTGGCTTAATTGTTGATCATCCTAAGCCGGGATACGGAAATACAAACACAGGTAATGTTGCGAGGCGATTTTTTGAAAAAAGTAACTTTTCCGCCACCATCACTGGAATTGATGAACGTTTAATTGAAAAATTTTATATAATTTTACAATGCCTTTCAAGTGGTTTCAAGCTCAACTGCGAAAAATTCAAAAGCTATTGTGAAGACACCGCCCGATATTTCGTTACACTGTATCCGTGGTACTATATGAGTACAACAGTGCACAAAATTTTAATTCATGGCCATTTAATTGCTTCTACTTGCCTCTTACCGATTGGTCAGTTAAGCGAAGAAGCTTTAGAATCACGAAACAAAGATTTTAAAATTTTTCAGGGAGCAATTCAGCCGAAAAACATCAAGAGAAGACAATTTAACAGATATTTTTAATAGAATGATGATTTCATCAGATCCTCTGTTATCAAGTCTCAGAAGTCAGAACCTTTTTGTTTGTAAAAAAGATTTTCATTCAGATGCTATTAACATGTTTGATGTGGAGAATATTTCTTTTGAAAATGAATAAACAAAATTTTATTAATTATTAAATGTATTGTTTAATGTAAATTATGCTATTCATTAAAAAACATTGTTAATATAAATTTTTAGTTTAACAATTAAAGATTGTACTAATAGTTTTCATATTTATTATTTATTTCTCTTTAAAAAAATTACATTATCCATGATAATAAACACCAAAATGAAAACAATGATTTTTGTCGGTGTAAACTCGCAAGTTTATCCTTAAACAACCTTAAAATTTCTGTTTTCTTAATAAAAACTTAATTTGAACTCATGTTTACTTTTATATAAGGCTTCAAAACATAAAAAGTCACTTTAAACTTTTAAAAATAATTAATCGCAGAAAATCACTACTTTTGCCCCACTGTGGCGTGATGTTTATAACAATTATAATAATTATAAAGTGAGTTAAGTTTTGTTATTATTATAGTTAGTTATTGATACCTAATATACGAAAAAAAAAAGTTTTAAGTGTTGTACGATATAAATAAAAGTTATGTTAAAAACACTAAAAAAAAAAAAAAAAAAAATGCCTGAAACAAATGAACAGGTAGACGAAACCACAAGAGTAGGTACAAACCCTACTGTGGACATTAATACATTATTAAAATTAATTCCGAAATTCAATAGTGATTCCTCTGAATTATACGCTTTCCTTAACGGATGCGATGACGCGATGAGCCTAGCTATTACACGTGCCTCCGAAAAAAGCATAATTTGAAAGGTTCGTCGCACTTTGCACCGAACTTCATTTCTAATATACCTACTTTGCATTTTTCCACGGAATCAGTTAACGTATTTTGTCCAATTTTAAATGCCATTTCACAGAATTATGTTGTTTTATTTGTGCAATTCTGCAGCACAATTATTTTTCCATAGAATGTCATTTTTGCAATCGTGCATATTTCATATACCATTGCTAGGTTTAATGCTTGATGAAAACATTATGTTACTTAAGTCTTAAGAAAGATTCCAATCAATAAAGTAATTTTTTTATTCGAAGTAAACTTTATTCATTTTAAATTGGCGCAGTCGGTAGGATCGCGGTATATTGCTATTAAAAGATAAATACAGTATTGCATATCAACGTTTTAATTGCGAACCGAAAACTTACATTTAGTGGTCAAGTTATTAAGACACGGGCGTACTTATAATAAATTTGGTGTGTGCGACACCCAATAAAATAATTGGGAGCGGGTCGAAATGCTGTGTTTTAAAATCCTGTATGGTCAAAATTCTGTATGATTCTGTATGATACTGTATGGTCATAATACTGTATGGTTAATATTCTGTTTTTCAAAATACTGTATTTCAAAATACTGTATGTACAAAATACTGTATGATCAAAATACTGTATCTCATAATACTGTATCTCAAAATTATTCATCTCAAAATGCTGTATGAGCAAAAAACACTGTATCTGAAAATTCTGTATCTAACAAAAAAATTAGTTTTGCATAATTCAGTTCTTAAACTTCCTTTATAAAAAAAATAAACAAAAAGCAGAACTCGATTTATAAATATGTATATCATTTCTTGAAAATCCAAACAAATGTAAAACCAGAATACATACATTAATAAGTCATAAATAAGTAAATAGATAATAGGCAATATTATTTAAGTAACTATATATATATTGTATGCAGAAATGCATTAACAAAAACAAAGTAACGAAAAATTACAACAAAACAAATCAAAATCACAAAATTCCTTGTACATTAATGATAACCAAAGGAATTAACTTATTATAATTAAGCAACATTTGTATATAAACCTAGATTTTTTGCTTTTCTTTTAAAGTAACCAATATGGTTTAAATCACTATCTAATCTTTCTCATTACATGTGCAATTTTTTTATTTTTAAGAACAGTTTTATTCTTTTTACGAATATGTTCACAATTTATAACTCTTTCCCATCGCGCTTTTGCAATTATTTATGGAATTGCTGATTATGATCAAAACAATTCATGTAAAAATGTGAGAGAGATACAAACAATTAAGAAGAAGAAAATGAGAGAGAGAAAATAAGAACAAGATAGCATTTATTTTTTTTTTTTTAACAAATGTTAGTCAAAATTTTATGCTTACGAAAAATTCTTACTATATAGGTATATTCTTAAAAAAAAAGTATTCTGTTTTTAAAATTCTGTATTTGAAAATGCTGTAAATAGGCTGAAAAATAAAAATCGTTTTGATAATGTAAAACGTAAAAAATGCACTTTTTTACATTATGAAAACGATTTTTATTTTTCAGCCTATTTACAGCATTTTCAAATACAGAATTTTGAGATACAGAATTTTGAAATGCAGGATTTTGACCAACAAGAATTTTGAAATACAGAATTTTGACTTACAGTATTTTGATCATACAGTATTTTGAACATACAGTATTTTGAAATACAGTATTTTGAGAAACAGTATTTTAAATACAGTATTATGACCCATACAGTATTTTGACCCCAACCCAAAATAATTAGAAATAAATAACTAGAATAATTAAATCCGAACAAAAAGAAAGCAAGGAAAGTGATAACCTACTATACTTAACCTACTATACTTCAACCAACTTCACCATCTCTTCGTTCTTCTCCTTCACTCTCTAAGCATTGTTCTCGTAATGATCTCTTAGGTTATTACCAAAACGTTGGAGGCATGCGCACAAAATTACAAACATTGTTTTTATCTTCATCTTCCAAACAATTTGATTTCATTGCGCTCACCGAGACTTGGTTGACAAGCAATCACCACAATGCCGAAATATTTAATAACAATGTTTATTCAGTATTTCGAAAAGATCGCTGCTCCATAACAACTGGATTAGAAAGAGGGGGAGGTGTAATGCTTGCAGTTCGCTCCAATTTCTCATGTGTTGAAATGATTTTGCCTTCTTCTGCCTATTCCCATTCGTATGACATCGATCAATTAATAGTCAAAGTCATCATTGCAAACCGATGTGTTTTATATATTATCGTAAGTTATATTCCACCTAGAAGCTCACTAGATCTTTATAAAATTCATGTAAGCAACTGCCAATTTTATTTATCGAAGCTTAAAGAAAATGAACACATTATTATACTTGGTGATTTTAATTTAACAAATATCGACTGGGTTTATGATCCCGAAGAGTCTCAACATTTATCTTTCAATGTAAATAACGATTATGAAATCGAACTTATTGATTCTTTTGCTAGTTATGATTTAGTTCAATTTAATTGTTGTAAGAATGATTTCAATCGTGTACTCGATCTTGTTTTTGCAAACAGAGAATTAAATATGTCAGTCGATAAATCATTGTATCCAATTTTTCCTAACTCTGTTCATCATAATGCTTTATCTGTGCAATTTTTGTTTTATGATTATTTTAAATCAGTTAACCATAATAATTTTAAATTTAACTACGCAAAGGCTAATTTTGAAGGAATAGCGAGTTATATGTCGGAGATTCCGTGGTATTTAAATTTTCATTCGTTAAATTTGTTACAATTTTATAATTTGTTTATGGATAATCTGAAAGAGGCAATTAATATATATGTACCTAAAGTCAAAATTAACAATAACTCAAAGCCTCCGTGGTTTAGTAAAAGACTTTGTAATTTAAGTAATAAAAAGGTCAAGGCTTACAAATTAATTCGTAGTTCTCCAAATAATACTGCATTTAAGATTGATTATATCAGGTTGGCGCGTGAATTCGATGTTCTTAACAAATTTCTTTACAAAAATTACATCTTGTCAATTGAATCGAATTTAAAAAGGAATAGTAAATCTTTTTGGTCTTTCATCAATAGTAAAAAGAAATCAAATGGTATTCCCAACTCTATGCAATACATGGGTTCTACATATTCTGATCTACCGTCAATATGCAATTTATATGGCGAATACTTTAAATCCAACTATTCAACTTCAAATGAAATAGATCCCCGAAGTACTGAATATTGTACTTACAATATGGTTGACATTGGTCAGTTAGAGGTTAATATTTCTGAAATCGAAGATGGTCTTCTAAATTTGGATTGTGATAACAATCCAGGTCCTGATGGAGTCCCTCCAATCGTTTTGAAGAAATGCGCAGCTGCTCTTTCTGTACCCCTTTTTCATATTTTTAATAGCTCTCTTGCGAGCGGTGAATTTCTCTCGGAGTGGAAAAAATCTTTTATCATTCCTATTCACAAAAGTGGTCCTAAACAAGAAATATCAAATTATCGTCCAATCTGTAAACTGTCAACTATTCCTAAACTTTTTGAAAAAATTGTTTACGTTAAACTAGCTTTTTTATTGAAAGAATATATTTCACCATTTCAGCATGGCTTTGTTGCAGGCAGATCAACAACCACCAATCTTTCAATTTTTTCCAATTTTATTTTGAATAAACTCGAAGAAGGATACCAAATCGATGTAATTTACACCGATTTTGCATATTCTCTACGTTAAAACAAACAAATAAAACATAAATATAAAATCAAAAAGAAAGAAAAAATAAATCAAACAAGAAAAACTTCTTAACAATAAAAAAAAGAGGAATAAACCAGAACGAATTTCAACGAGGGTCACTTCAACAAGAGCAACAGTTTGACAAAGACAATCACCTCAACAACTTTTAATCAACAACAGCAGCAAGCAACTAAGGTCTGAGTATATATATGTATATGTGTTGTTTTGACGCCCTATGCCCCAGCCGGGGTTACAGGACACGATGATGATGTTGTAACCAAGAATAACGATACAAGTATTTTTTAAGATAACTTCATATTGTAATCCAAACGAAAAGCTAAACACTTTTGCTTACTTTCCGTATCACATTTGACAAAGGCATATCCGCTCAAATGCAATAATGATATACTCCGATAAACAAATATTAGACTAAAAAACTATAACAAAGAAAAAGCCACGTAGGCAATAATCATATACTCCAAACACTGGTCGTCTGCGACGTTCCAGTTAGTTCTTAAGTTGTGCGCAAACAATAAAGTCCTCCTAATTCAAAGCTCGTCTCTGAAGAGTTTTTTAAAAATTCGTTTAATAAATTTACGAATAAAATTGGCGCAGTCAGTAGGATGCTTCACATATATAAAAGAAGTATCCGTAAATAACAACCTACAAAAAATATTTTAAATTTCGGGAACCTACGAAAAAGGAAAAGCTAGTATCGGAAGTAAAATCACTTTTTATCGCTCGTTTTTCCGATTAAATAGTGAAATTATACTCGCTTTGAAAACTCTACACAAAAGAGCATCGCGAAATAATAACTAAAAATAACGGTACACATTTTAGAAAGTGAACGACACAATTATGTACAATTCAGTGACTCTCAAAGCAAGATTCAGTGAATTTACAAGTTATAAGAACACTATATAAATCTAAAACAAATCAATTAGTTAGTGACTCAAACCAACGCATATGGTAATGCCACAAAATCCACAGAGGAGACTTACTGTCTTACAACAACAAATCAAACAGATGAGTTTTATTAGCAGAAAATTATCCAAGAAGAAGCAAAATCCTTATCCAAGGAACGCAGGCGAATCCTCAGAAGAAGAAACACAGGAACAAAAAAGCAACGAAAATAATAACGATAGTAAGAATAATTTTAAGCTTAAATTAAGTAAATCCAGTGATACTTTAGGAACAGATTTATCATATATTAAACTAGACACAGAACTCACTACATTTGAGAAAATAAATAAGAATAATATCAAAATGTCTCTCACACTAACACTCGACCCCCTCAAATACATAGAAAAATTAAATACATTCGACGGACGACACGTGAGTATCTGTACACATTCATTACGAATGTGGATGGAATTACTCCAACACTGAACAAGTACGACAAATAAAGTCAGACAATGTGTATCAACATATTAAAAAGTAAATTAATTGGGAAAGCAAAAAGATGCATTGAAATACATGATGCACACTTAAGTACTTGGGCTGAAATAAAAGAATTGTTAATTACAAATTTTGGAGGATTCAAATCCTCTTTCCAATTAAACGATGAATTAAGACAACTAATGTACAAAGGAAATGTTATAATCTTTTAAAACGATATCCAAAAAAGCCTCTGCGAATTAAATCAGAAAACAGTTCAAGAAGGTATAAGTTCTGAAATAGAACATAATAACAAAACAGCTCACAATATATTTAAAGAAAAATTACCAGTGCATATGCGAACAGTACTCTTCGCACTTAAACTTCCTAATCTTCAAGCAGCTTTACACGAGCTAACACAAGCAGGTTTTGTAGATGAAAAAAATGAAGTAACACCTACAAAATTGGTCGAAACACCAAAAATTAATAATAAAAACTTCATCCCCAATCAAAAATATTATCCCAATCATAACAACTTTGTACCTAAAAATCCCGTATATATTAAACCCCCTTTTAATCATAATAACCCAAATCCATACTACAAAGGTAACAACTATAATCCGAATTATAAACCACCTAGCAAACAAATTAAACCCATGGATATAGATCCTACATCAAGCCAGTTAAAGAAAATACAAGCAAATTATAATGAAAATAATACGGATTTTCAAACGCAAGCTTCGGAAATCTATCAACAAATGGAAATAATAAACTCCCCTTTATTAAATTAACTAAAAATGAACAAGTAATTAGACTACTAATAGATACCGGTGCAACAAACAGTCTAATTAATAAAGAAAAAGCACCAATTCAATTAACTAAAAAACGTACCACCCCCCCTAGAAATAAAAACTGTAGATACCCCTATTTTTATAAGTGAGGAATTAACTGTTCCTAAAGAAAAATTTATTTTTAAAACCCAAGAAGATTGTATATTTCAAGTGTACAATTTTAATAATCAATTCGACGGGTTGATTGGAAATAATATCTTATTCCCAAACAATGCCGAGATTGATTTCAAAAATAAAACTCTAAAATTAAATAGAGAAACAATTCCTCTGTTCTTCTCTGCGGAGGACGAACAAGAATATGAAAAAGAGATCAATCATCTAACAAAAATGTCTCCAGAAGATTCAATACTTAACGAGCTAGAAGCCAAAAGATTGGATCATCTAAACAAAGAAGAACATGTGAACCTGATGAAGATCTTAGGAAAATACAGAAAAGTCTTTTTCCATAAAGGTGATTACTTGAGTTTTACAAGTCATATAAAGCATAAAATACCAACAACAAGTGAAGAACCTAAATTCACACGAATCTACAGATATCCAGAAGTTCACAAGAAAGAAGTCGACAATCAGATACGAGATTTGTTAAATCAAGGCATCATAAAACCTTCAACTTCTCCATACAACGCCCCTATTTGGGTCGATCCCAAAAAAGAAGATAAATTAGGAAATAAAGAATGGCGCATAGAGATTGATTATAGAAAACTAAACAATGCCACTAAGGAAGATAAATTTCCGATTCCACTAATACATAGATGACATACTAGATAAAATGGGTCGAGCAAACTACTTCACAACACTCGACATAACTAAAGGTTTTCACCAGATAGACGTAGATCCAAAAGACCGTGAAAAAACTGCTTTTAGTACATTATCTGGACACTATGAATGGATGCGAATGCCATTTGGCTTAAAAAACGCGCCCGCCACATTTCAAAGAATGATGAACGAAGTTCTAAAAGACTTCTTCGGGAAAATTTGTTATGTCTGCCTTGATGACATAATCATCTTCTCCACAACTCTCGAAGAACATATAACTTCTCTAGGGAAAATATTCGAGAAATTTCAAAACGTAAATTTGAAAATATCTTTGAACAATTGCGACTTCATGAAAAAAGAAAGCAAATTCTTAGGTCATATAATTACCCCAGACGGAATAAAACCTAATCCCAACAAAATAAACACGATAAAAACTTTCCTATACCAAAAACGATTAAGGAAATTCAATCCTTCCTAGGCCTAACCGGATACTACAGAAAGTTCATCCATGATTACGCCAAGATCATAAAACCACTAACTATGTGCTTGAAAAAAGATAAACAAATAAATATAGATAACACAGAATATAAAGAATCATTCGAGACAGACACCCTGATTTTAATAAAGAATTTACACTAACCACAGATGCATCCAATTTCGCAATTGGAGCAGTCTTAAGTCAATCACATGGACCACTATGCTTTGCGTCCAGAACTTTAAATAAACACGAATGTAATTATTCAGCTAAAGAAAAAGAACTCTTAGCAATCGTTTGGGCAAGCAAACAATTCCGCCATTACCTATACGGTAGACATTTCAGAATACAAACGGATCATCGACCATCATGCACAATCTCAAAGAACCTAACTCTAAACTCCAGAGATGGAAGATAAAATTGGAGGAATACGATTTTCAAATCGAACATATCGCAGGAAAAGAAAATAAGGTAGCCGACACGCTATCAAGAATAAGAATAGATGAAACCAATTCACATGACAACACAAAAATTGACACAAACTACGAAAATGTATTAAACATTTTAGAACTCGTTTCTTCACAACACTCAAATGAATCAGGTAGTTCAAACCTAATTCCCATCACCGAACAAAGTTTAAACATATTTATTCGACAGATTATTATAAAAATAGGAGAACAAAATGACGAAATCATAACCTTCCCTTTTAACAAAAGAAGAATACAAATAATTAGAAGAAATTTCAAAGAACCAGACTTCGAAAAAATCGGGTCTACCACGATATCTAGAAAAACATAATCGAGAAAGCAAAAATTTCTAAACTAAAAATCTCGAAAAATAAAATCTAGAACTAATAAAATCTCGAAAACAAAAATCTAGAAAGCATAATCTCGAATTACAAAAATCTAGAAAAAAAAATCTCAAATGCAAAAAGTCTCAAAAATTAATATTAATTCAAGACTTAGAATGTCTATCTCTAAAAGAAGTTACAATTTTGAGCCTTCCAAACAGCTGCAAATTTAAGAATGACATTTATATTTATACCAACTTAAGTTTTTGTTTTTTAAATAAGTTTATTGATTCTGTTTTTTTTATATTTTTTAAGACTTTATTTTTGTTGAGGCTGTGACTCGGTGACTGGTCTAAGAGTAGGACTGACTGGAACAAAAGTACCTTGAGCAGCCTGGTTCTCGGGTTCAAAGGTTTTTAATTCTCTTCTTGGGTCCTTTGTTCCGCCCAGGAAACCCCGCACCGTTTAGGTTGTGTTCCATCGCCAGGTAGGCACCTAGGGGAACAATTTTCTTGGACAGCTGTATACTTTTGCACTGTCACACTCAAAAATTGATATAGATCATAAAAACGTTTTATATTGTAACAACGATAAACTATTTTTAGAATTCCAAACTTATTGGAAAACACATCACAACAACCAAACTTTAATCAGAACTCATACATTCTTAGAAGATGTGTATGATATAACTAAACTAGAAGAAATCATACACAAAAAACATAATGAATTAAATCACGTAGGAATAGAAAAATTATATTTAGATCTAAAAAGAAAGTATTATTACCCAAATCATAAAACACAAATAATAAAAATAATAAATAATTGCGATATCTGCAACCTGAAAACAGAAAGAAACCCTATTAAACTACCATATGAAAAAACAGAAACACCCTTAGAACCACACATTCACTACCATATGGACATATGGATCCTACCCAACAATAACAAATACTTAAGTTGTATTGACAAATTCAGCAAGTATGCTTCAGTAGAAAAACTTAAAACAAAAAACCAAAAAGACATTTTAAATGCTATGGAAAAACTATTCTCATACATGTCTGAACCCAAGAAATTAACTCTAGACAATGACCCCACTTTCAAAACTTATTCCATAGAAAATTATCTAAAAGAAAAGAATATACTAACACATTTTACCACCCCTTATAGACACACCGGAAATTCGGATTTGGAACGCCTTCACAGCACCCTAAATGAACATATTAGATTACTAGAGAAAACTGAAAAACTTATCGATGTAGTAACAAAAGCGGTAAATACGTATAACAAAACAATACATCTCACTACAAAAGAGAGACCCTTAGAGATACATCTAGGTAAAATAGATAATACAAAAATATATGATAGAATAGAAACAAATAAGAACAAAACTCTAGACAAAATAAATAAAAATCGATTAGACGTAGAAGTCAATCCAAATTTTACAAAAATAAACAATCCAGAACCAGTGGCGTAGCTAGATGGGCGAGGGCCCTGGGACAGAAAATAAAATGGGGCCCCTTTACAGAAATTGGTTTCGTTTTTAATTAACAAGAAAAAAATGAGAAAGATTAAGATAGGTATGTAATGTTATAGGAATTTTGTTTACAAAAACTGTCAGCATAATATTATTTCCGTAAGGCATATAATTTTTAAAGCTTTATTTTCGAGTCATTCCATATGAAAACGTCTTTTAAAAAAAGCCAGCACATCTCAGATTTTGCTCAAACTTTGTGATGTGCCCCTGCCCCCTTTGAAACATTTAAAATTCGTTTTTTAAGCTCCATCGTTCTAAGCTATACAAATGCTTCTATTAATTGTCAACACGTTTGAGATGGGATTTTAAAGCTGAAGTATAGTAGTTTTTGAGAAAAATAATTAAATTCACACAAAGATACTAAAAACGGTGCTGGAAATACGTGTTATACTGATTTTTTGTGACCTTCAACTGACTCCAGTGTCTCGGCTCTTGATATTTCTCAGATATTGTGCGTATAGAAGAAATACAATTTAAAAATACCGGTTCAGCACACTATTTAAAAAGCTCTACTTTTTTGAGAAATTGCATTGTTTGACTGAAGATAAAAACGTGAAGCTTTCAGGATATAGTACTAACCTTGAACTTCAAATCCTGGAAATTTGGTTTTGTTATTTTTATGTGTTGTGCGTGCATAGGTGGCTTAAGGAAGCAAAAATATATGTCAATTACAGTTTTTAAACTGTTATTTTTATGAAAAATTACTGGATTTTGGATTTTGTTGTTCCTAAAAGTCAGGTAGGGTATCCCCTCTCCTATGACTTTTCCCATTTTTGTCCCTATTTTTACAAAACATCGGTTTTTTATTCCTTTTGATTGCAGTGACAAATACACACACTTTTGCTCTTTATCAATAATTGGAATCTAATAAAATCGACGTTTGGTTTGGTGGTATTTGTGTGAATTTAAGTCAAAAATGGCATTGTTCGTTTATGATCCCATGTGCCAGTTTTTATGGATTTTTTTTGTTTTGCATCGATCACGTTAAAAGATCTGTAAAAACTGCCGGTTTCGAAAACTTCAAATCAAAGTCAATTTGATCGTCAAATGATCGTCATTTTTTTATGTAGATTGCAATCGTCACATGCAATCGTCCTGTGTTGCACAAAATCGATTTTATGAACGTTATTTAATTAACACGCAAACGCATTTTATATTAACGAGCACGCTCTCTGGTTTCTCAATTTTTTGTATCGTCAACTCGATTTTCATCGCAATTGCAATTTTGTATGTGGCATTTTGTTCTTTTGCTTTTTTTCATTTGGCATTTTGCTGTTTTGCTTCTTTTTATTTGGCATTTTGTTGTTTAGCTTTTTTTAGTTCGGCACTCAATTGTTTTGCGATTTTTTGGCTTCCATTAAGTTACATGCCTTAAAATTTCAACAATTTAAAAAAAACTTAAACTTCAAAAAAAGCTAAACAACAAAAAACTATTTCTAGTTCTATTTTTATCGGCAAAGGTTTTCGCAGAATTCGTGAGATCAGACATTGCATCTGCCACGCGTTTTCTAACCGCATTTGGTTCGTGGTCATGTTCCCCTTTTCAAAATACTATTGAATGAGTTTCATTACTATTTTTAACTGTATTTACTCGTGCTATTTTTTCGAAGCTCACAAAACCAAACAAGATAATTATTTTTATTTTGTGTTTCAAAATCGAAAGAATATCCGTCAATACTCAGTTTATCTTTCCCTCTATTGGACTTAAATGTCCCAAAGGTTTTGCCAAAATTTTCCATTATCAAAACTAAACAAAAAACAAAGTGAACTTAACAACCCGACTTAGTGATTACATCAAAAATCGACAAACAACTTAAGTAAAACACCTTAACTAGCAGAATGAATTAAACAACTGTACAGAGAAAAAAACGGTAAATCTAAAAAAAATACGATGCTAATGAATGGTCAAACGATCAAAACAACTAAACGGCGAAGCGATCTATCAGCGAAATAATAGGACGGCAAAGCGATATTTTGCGAAATAATAAAACGGCGAAACGTCAATTGACGAAAAAAAACACTTCGCTAAATAGCAAACAATCTATCAAACAAAAGTGAAACGACAAATTGCCAAATGAATTTTGCAAAATGGTTGAAAATAATTTCAAATAGAAGCGAAAGGTAAAAACGCCAAATATGGATTGCAAAATGATCTAAAAACATTATGAATAAAAAAGAAAACGTAAATTGCCAATTAAAAATTGCGAATTAAAAGAAATATTTAACGACTAAGGCGAAAAAATAAAATGCCAAATGAATTTTGCCAAACAATGGTGGCCCGGCCAGTAGTATTGTAAGGCTAAATGGATCATCTTAATTTGTAAATCATTTTTGCATAGGTGCAACAAAATTATTTTCTATTATTAATACAAGTGTGTGACCAGTTGAAAACTTTGTAGTTCACGCTTCTCGTGTTCCACTTTTGATATTTGCCATTCATCTGTTCTCACAACAACCAAATATTATTTTCTGTTATTAATTCAAGTGTGTGACCAGTTGAAAACTTTGTAGTTCACGCTTCTCGTGTTCCACTTTTGATATTTGCCATTCATCTGTTCTCACGCTTGGATTTTTTTATTGCATAGTTGCACTTTTCATAATTCATCATTTTCAAGAAATGTAAATTTTATTAAACAATAAAGTCAGTTTTGTGAAAACCTTCAAACTAGTGCGTCGTCTTCTCCTTGAGTTATTTTTCGTCTATTTTATTTTTTTGATTATTTGTTTACTTCGTTAAGAAATTAACAATGGCGACCGTGACAGGACACATTAAAAAGAGTTTTAGTGGCCTGCAATAATTTTTATAAAATAATAAAATCAGTAAAAAGAGTTTTGGTGGCTTGCAGTGATTTATTGTGAAATAATCGTTTTAGTGCAAGTGCGAATAATAAAATCAAAACTAATTACAATGGCTCACAGGAATGATGACCAAACTATTGAAGACATCGCCGGTCAGCAAGAACAAGTAGGCGAAGCAATTTGTACCATCGTTCGGAATTATAACAAAGATAGTACCACTAGGAAGACTCTAGATTACCTTAACAAGAAAAAAGGGCAATTAGAGCCTTTGTGGGAAGAATTTGACAAGAATGATTCTATTTTGCGAGAGAGATTCTCGGACCAGATGGACCATCCCTACTTTCAAAAGGATTATTTTGAACTGGTACGAAAGGCAGCAGAACTCATGACCACCAATATACATCGATGAATTGCAGAATTAACGCAACCACAGGATCAAAACCCAGATGATCTTCAAGAAGCAAGTAAAAGTGCAGGCAAAGCTAATACTTTCAAGGAAAAGCCTGCAGAGGATATCCATGGGCTTGGTATTCAAACAGGCAATCAACAAGGAGCAATTCCCAAAACCAAGAAGGGATTTTTTACCAATACACATTCAAATAATACAGAAAGGGAATTAACCATACCACAAGCGCAAATGAATAACAAGGCAAGATATAATTTGTTGATAAATATATTAAAGAGATCATTAAGCAAGGTCCTTGAACAATCATTTTTAAATAAAAGTGAACAATTCTCCCAAATTAAAGCAAGAAGTTTGGAGCAGAATTGGGATGAGATAACGTGTTTATATCGTAAGTTGGACCAGGATCTGAGTGCAGAGGAAGTAGAAGAGTACTTCAATTTACAAGAAAGGGTAGAGGAGACCTTCTTGAAGTTATTTGCGGACATTTCGACAACTCAAGGAAAGGGAAGTGAACCAAAACCTCTAAGTGTAATGATGAAGCTTCCGAAAATCGAGCTTCCTAAATTCGATGGTGAATACTTGAACTAGTTACAATTCCATGACCTGTTCAAGCAAATGATTCATGATCAGCCAATACCACCGGCTCAAAAATTATATTTCTTGAGAGCGAATGTAACTGGAAAGGCCCAGGAATTGATTCAAAATTTCAAACCTACAGACAGCAACTACGAGGTAGCTTGGGGTGTACTTGTTGAACGCTTCAACAATAAAAGATTGCTGTTGACTGCTCAATTAAACAAGTTATTAACGCAGTCAGTCACCACAGCAACAAGTTCCAGCTTAAGAAGACTCCATGATAATACGAAGGAGTGTTTGCAAGTAATCACCAACCTGAACATTGACATCGCAAGCTGGGATCCAATAGTAGTACATCTTCTATTGCAAAAATTGGACAGAGAGAGCAGGGAAAAATTTGAATTTGCGATAAAAGATCCGAGAAGCAGCCCCACCATTGAAGAGTTCCTGAAGTTCGTTGAGTCAAGATTCCAGACTCTAGAAGCCATCAATACCCGAGATGACAGGAAGAAGTTCCAGAGCCTGGAAGCCACTTGCAGCTATGATATTGGAAAGAAGTCAACCGTGGCCATAGCTCCCAAGATTGATCAGGATATAGCACTCATTTGCCATTTTTGCAACTCAAGTAAGCATGGTATTTACAACTGTAATAAATTTTTGTCTCTTTCAGGTTCAGAACGAGGAAAAGCTGTTTACAGGCTGATGTTGTGCAGGAATTGTTTGAAGAAAGGCCATTTCACCCAATCATGCTCATCCCGAAAATGCCAAAAATGCAACATGCCCCATAATACACTACTTCACCAGCAGAAGCGGCAACAAAAATTACATCAGCCACAAGAAAACGGCATCAACTCACCAACTACACATCAGTGGGGTGAGAAAGGTACTATAAACAAGGTTCCACAGCCAGTACATCAAGCAGTTAATACAGCATCAGAAACGCAATTCAAGAAGCGTCATGTTTACCTTGCAACGGCAGTGGTCAATGTGATTTCATCTCATGGTGTGCGAATCCCGTGCAGAGCTCTTCTTGACTCTGGCTCTCAGTTAAATTTTATCACAACATCGTTCCTACAGCAGTTAGGAATCAAGAAGTATCGCAAGGATACTTCAATCAGTGGAATAGGTGCGCAAGAGTGCAGGTCTGAGTTTGTGGCCTCAGTAACTTTTGAATCCAGAACATCGACTTATAAAGCCACAATTGAAGCGAACCTCATGTCTCGTATAAGTGACTACCAGTGCTGTCAAGAAATCGACGTTTCCCTGTGGAAGATTCCTACTCACATCGAGCTGGCAGATCCTTCATTCTGCAAAGCTAATCAAATCGACATGCTGTTGGGAGCTGAACTTTTCTTTGACCTGTTTTTACCAGGAGAATACAGGATTTCAAACGAACTACCAACATTACGTAAATCAGAGTTAGGTTGGATCGTAGCCGGAAGCGCTCCAGCTTCAAATTCGAATGCTCATTGCCATATAGTCACAAAGCCATCGATGACATCGTTGGACAAACTCGTTCGTTCCTTCTGGGAAACAGAAAGCCATGACACTCCCATTAACACTCAGAGCGAAGAAGAACATCATTGTGAAGAACATTTCAAGAAGAATACAACTCGGAATTCTGAAGGTAAATTTGTTGTTAAATTACCATTTAAGGAGGATCCTTCCATATTTTTAGGTGACTCCCTTCAAGTAGCAAGAAAAAGGTTTCTTTCATTAGAAAGCAAATTGAACAAGGATGAAGAGCTAAAAAAATCCTACACCAGCTTCATGGAAGAGTATAAAACATTGGGTCACATGACACCAATTAACAAGGATAATATTCCAGAGAGACACTACATCATACCTCATCATTGCGTCATGAAACCCGCAAGTTCATCAACAAAGCTTAGAGTAGTTTTTGACGCTTCAGCCAAGACGACCTCTGGTCACTCACTAAATGATATACTCATGGTGGGTCCAATAGTTCAACCAGATCTATTTTCCATAGTTCTGAAATTCAGGATGCACAGATACGTCTTTACAGCAGACATAACAAAGATGTATCGCCAGGTGTTATTACAAGAGGAAGATCGAGCCTTTCAACTTATTTTTTGGAGACCAAGAACTGATGAGCCATTGCAGCTGTATAAATTAAGCACTGTTACCTATGGGACAGCATCGGCTTCTTACCTTGCAACCAGATGTCTTGTTAAATTAGCAGAAGACAATCAAGATACATTTTATAGAGCTTCACAAGTCGTTAAGAACAATGTGTACGTGGATGATTGCTTGGCCGGTGCAGAGACCATTGATGACGCTCATGAGCTGCTTAATGAGATAGTTTGTCTGCTCAAAGCAGGTAATTTTGAATTGAAAAAATTTTGTTCCAATCATCCTATGATTTTAGAAGGAATTCCTGAAGATGATAAAGAGAAACTAGTAACATTTCATCAATCTGAGGTAGTCAAAACCTTAGGACTAATATGGGATCCTTCACTAGATGTCTTCAAATTCAGCTTCAATGACGAAAATGTAAATAAAATAACTACTCAGATAACAAAGCGAACAGTTTTAGCTGATCTTGCAAGACTTTTCGATCCTCTTGGCTTACTTGGGCCTATAATCGTCATTGGCAAGCTATTTTTACAAGAATTGTGGAAATCAAAACTGTCTTGGGATGAGAATCTTCCAACTGATCCTCATTTTGGAGGCTGCAGTCAAATCTGCAAAGACACTCCTCGTTCGCCACCTAGGTGAAGCATCACTTACGTACATATGAGGAGTTGCTTACTGTGGTCATACAAATGGAAGCAATATTGAATTCTCGACCGTTGATACCGTTATCATCTGATCCAAATGATTTCGAAGCTCTCACACCCGGACACTTCTTAATCGGAAGTCCTCTTACGGCAATGGCAGAACCTGATGTTACAACCTGCAAAATGAGCAGCCTGAATAAATTCCGGCAAATTCAACATATTCAACAACATTTTTGGAAAAGGTGGTCAGATGAGTATGTACATCTCTTGCAGCAAAGATTCAAGTGGAAGACTGAATCTAACAATCTGAAGCCTGACACCTTGGTGCTTATTAAAGAAGAAAATATTCCTCCGATGCGCTGGAAATTAGGACGTGTGATTGAAACTTTTAAGGGAAGTGATGATAAAGTACGCGTGGCTAATGTTAAAACCCAAACTGGAACATATCAAAGAGCAATACATAATCTGTGCCCACTTCCAACAGATGAACAAGAGAATAAAGAAAAAAATCCAGATTGCTCCAGTCTCGAACCCAAGAGAAGCACGAGAAGTTTAAGACCAAGAAAAACACAAAAGTTGACACTGCTTTCGATCTTACTTTTGGCACTTATCATAATACTTACATCCTTATGTCAGACGGTAACACAGGAGCAAGTAAATATCAAGGACCTCGAGGATGGTGTTGGTATATATTTTGAAGATGCTGGCAGAATTCGTACGGTGAACACGTACTGGAAAATTTTTGTATTTTATAATTTGACAACATACTGGCAAGAATTCAATGAGCTTAAAGCATATGTCAACAGAATGCAAGATATATGTACAAAAGAAATTGCTAGTCAAATGTATTATGAGCCAATAATAGGCACACTGCGAAGCAGGATCGCAGCTATCGAACATAACAATGAGTTGCTTCACAATTATCATGCGCCAAAATATGAACGAACCAGGATAGCAAGATCACCATTCGACATTGTGGGAGCTCTTGCACATAGTTTGTTTGGCCAAGAGAGTGCAGACAAAATTCAAGGTCAAATCAACAATGCCTATAAGAACGAAAATCATTTGATTGAACTTTTGAGAAATCGAATATTTTAAAACGTGATCACATTCAAGTTCAAGATCAGTTTAAGGCTTTAAACGATCATCTTGAAAAGACCATTGCGATCTTCAAGGAGAAACAAAAGGTTAACGGGGTAAAACAGAATCTCGGATCATTGACTTCATATCTGATTCTTGTTCTCACGAATTTCGAGCACATACAAGAAATGCTTTTAGATGTTCTTTTGGATTTAGATCACGGAAACATAAATCCACAGCTTATAACACCCAAGCAATTAAGTGAGCAGCTGAAGCTTGTTAAAAGTAACTTGCCTTCCTATTTATCATTGCCAGAAGATTCAGTTCTTGATATGTATAAAATGTCATCAGTGAAAGGTCGGTGCTTGAATGATTCAATTGTGTTTAAAATGTTACTACCCCTGACGGATGCTGACGAATTTTAACTTTTTAATCTTTTAACTATTCCTATAATTCACAGAAACAAGACGTTTATAGTAGAAACATCTGCTGAATATTTAGCTGTATCATTACCCAGAGATAGATATTTCTTATTGAGTGGCCTCGAGCTGGGAGCATGCAAACGATTACTGTCAACCAACTACATGTGCAACCAAGTACACCCAACTATAATCCAGCAAGGAACTTCAGAGATTTGTGAAATGGCTTTACTAAATCATGAAGAGGAGAGCTTCAGCAAATGCACCTTAAAGGAGACATATTCACAAAATGTTTGGAAAGGACTTAAATCTTCGAACAGCTGGATTTTCTCTATTCCATCAAAAATGTCTGGCCATCTGATTTGCGGCGATAAAAGCACAGCCATTAGCTTATCTGGAAATGGTGTTCTGGAGTTTATGAAACTTTGTGCTCTTCAACTGCCCAACATCGTCATTTAAGGTAAAATTAATTGTGAGAGCAAAATAACCTCACCCTTTATTCCTAGCGCGAATGCAAGTTTCTGGAACATAACTGAAGAGACAACATCAAAGACAAAAGACACACCTATTGAAACGAGTCATATTGACCCATCTGAGTTTGAGGATCTAAAGTCTAAAATCAAAGATGTAATGGACAAATCCAAGGAATTGCCTGCCCCCACTGATATCAACCCACATGATTACCATCACTATGGAAGCAGTCTGTTGTTATTGGCATGCATGATTGGGATTATCTTCACTCTTTTTCGTCGAAAAGGAAGACCAACCCCTATGCCGAGAACTTTCGAGGTCAACGTTTAAAATTAAGTTAAAGAATTCAATAAGTAAAATTTAGAGAGTTAAGAACCCTCAAAAGGGGGGAGTATGTTCAAATTTCATTTAAACTTTTTTTCTTTTTACCTTAAACCATGCGGGCAGTAGTATTGTTAGGCTAAATGGATCATCTTAATTTGTAAATCATTTTTGCAAAGGTCCAACAAAATATTATTTTCTATTATTAATACAAGTATGTGACCAGTTGAAAACTTTGTAGTTCACGCTTCTCGTGTTCCACTTTTGATATTTGCCATTCATCTGTTCTCACAACAACCAAATATTATTTTCTGTTATTAATTCAAGTGTGTGACCAGTTGAAAACTTTGTAGTTCACGCTTCTCGTGTTCCACTTTTGATATTTGCCATTCATCTGTTCTCACGCTTGGAATTTTTTATTGCATAGTTGCACTTTTCATAATTCATCATTTTCAAGAAATGTAAATTTTATTAAACAATAAAGACAGTTTTGTGAAAACCTTCAAACTAGTGCGTCGCCTTCTCCTTGAGTTATTTTTCGTCTATTTTATTTTTTTGATTATTTGTTTACTTCGTTAAGAAATTAACATGACCCTTAATATCCAAAATATACTGAGCCAAAACTTTCTTAAAGATAAGATGAAATTTTATTTTCGCTTCGCTTTCGTTTCTCCCAGACTCTGGGGCCCCAAACCTTTGGGGCCCTGGGGCACCGCCCCAGTTTGCCCCTAGGTAGCTACGCCGCTGAATACCTAGCAATGAATTTATAGAACTTAGTAAAACTTTGTATTATATAAACTAAGAAATAAAAAATCTAATAAAGATTGAAGACAATTGTATTGAAAACATATTTAAAGATAATTCTAAACTAAACTGTAATATTAAAGATTACAAAGATGAAAATATTATAATCAATAAAGAATAATATTTAATAATAAAAAACATAAAGAATGAAAAGTTAGAACGAGATTGTAATAACTTAGATTATATTTTACAAGGAAACTATATTTTAGAATTCGAAAATTGTAAAATAAAGATAAAAAATGTAACATACAATAGAAAATTATATCAAAATAACTATAGAATAATATCATTAATAAACTATAACTTTTCAGACAATTACTTGAAGGAATTACATTTCCAACCAATAAATAATATTGAAATATTAGAATCAAAAATACATACAAAACATGTAACATATAATGTAATAACTATCGTAATAAAAATATCAATAATACTTTTTGCAATCATATATTTAAAAATGAAATTAAAGAATAAAAAATTATTACAAATATAAGCCTTCCAACGGTCGCTTTCCAACCGTTAGAACACTCGAAAGAGGGAGGTGTTATAACCAAGAATAACTATACAAGTACTTTTTAAGATAACTTCATATTGTAATCCAAACGAAAAGCTAAACACTTTTGCTTACTTTCTGTAGCACATTTGACGAATGCATATCCGCTTAAATGCAATAATGAAATACTCCGATAAACAAATATTAGACTAAACAAACTATAACAAAGAAAAAGCCACGTAGGCAATAATGATATACTTTAAACACTGGTCGTCTGCGACGTTCCAGTTAGTACTTAAGTTGCACGCAAACAATAAAGTACTACTAATAACAAAAAGGGAAGGATGACTTATCCTAAAATAAAAAAAAAAACTTAAAAATAAAAAGCCCCACAAATCTTTTTTCCGAAAATAAACATTAAAAAAAATATATCTATTAATACTAATTCTCTTATCTTTTTCAAGCATTCAAATTATTTCTACGAAATTATTCCTTTGTTATAAGTGTAGGAATTAATTCTCTATATTATATAATATTACTAGCAAAACCTAGTTCGTAAGCCTACAATTATATAAATTTAAACAATTATTATCTCTTTTTTACATAAATAAGATTAACCATTATGCTAGCAACAACTGCTGAGGGACTAAATATCTTCAACTACAAAGAGCCGCTAATTTCACTGAAAGAAGGCAGAGGATGAATAATTGATGGCAATTTCAAGATGGTGCACGTGATTAACCTTGGATACTTCGAGGAAATGCTTGGGAAACTGGACGAAATGATTGCCAATAATCTTAAAGAACAGGATCGTAAGCATTTAATCCAGTATCACCTTAATCAAACTAGGGATCGCATAGATCTCTTGAAGGGTAAATCGCTTCGCAAAACAAGATCTATTAACTGGAAAGGAAGTGCCTGGAAGTGGATAGCGGGTAACCCCGACGCAGCAGATTGGGACCAAATCCTTCAGACTGAAGAAAAAATTACACTCAACAATAATCAGCAATATAAAATAAACAACAAGATCTTCGGCATCACTGCAGAGATAACGGGAAAAATCAATCTTCTTATAAGCAGGGTCAACAATGGTATAAGGGATGCTATTTCTGGCAGAATTGAACAATACATTCTGAACGAAATACGAAACGAAATAGGAGAAATAAATGAGATCTTACTTGCCAGATTGCTAAAAAAGGCCTGATTAAAACCAATCTTTTGGATAAGGAGGAAATGGGTAGGCTTGTCAATGAAATTGAAACTCTACCTTATGCCAACGAGATCGAGGCAATAGAGTATGGGACACCAGCTGTTTTTACTAACGAAACGATGTTGCTCTACGTATTATCCATGCCGAAGGTAAGAAAGGATGAATTCAACCTCCTACATACAAGAACATCGATCATAGGGAACAGGCAGATTGATCTTAATTTCAACAAAATGCTAGTCAACCACAAAGAGACGTATGGCATTATAGATGATTGCCTCACGATAAGCAACACAACGGTTTGTGGTGAAACTGCACTGGAAAAAGTTCATGAAGACGATTGCGTTGCAAGAATTTTAAAAGGAGATTTGGCAACTTGTTCATACCATACAAACGCAAAAGAGATTGTTGAGCCCATACATTCGGATATTATCTTCCTGACTAATTTTAAAGGTGGAGTCAGATCCAACAACTTCCAAAGAATTCTTGAAGGTACCTTTATCATTCAAATCCAAATCGAAACGGTACACCTGAACAACAGAACCTTTAGAAGCCACACCATAATGGTCCTACAACCCCTTGCGCCTGCACTAGCAAATATAACCAAGCAGAATAACAAGCTGGATCTGGGTTACGTGCACAACATTGGCCTTAAAAACATCGAACGCCTTAGTAGCCTCGATAAAAGGTTTAAGATCTCCCTGATAACAGAAGCTGCGACAATCCTAGTGATCGTCATAACAATACATTACCTTTGGCGAAAGATGCACCCTAAAATCAGCTTCCCATCAATTCAGGTAACAGCAAGTCCTTTTCCAATTCAAGGACACCATCCTACCCCACAGAAACGGCTAAACCAGTCATCAATTTCTGACGTCATAGCTGATCGGACGTAGACCTTTAAAGGGGTAGGAGTTAACACGTCGCGTTCGCATGCGCTCCGTTATAATTTGCTGAGCCAGCAAATCATGTTTAAGTAAATTATGATTTCCCACGATTGGTGGATATCATATAACGGCGCATCACAATGCATTGGGGTAAATGGACCGGGAACCTTCAAGGTCGCTCAGCGAATCATCGTGCGACAGCATAGCATATGGTTAAGCTTAGGCATAGGGAATTAGTTTTAAGTAGAGTTAGTTCAGTTTGGACAGCGAACCAATAAAGACGTTTATATTTGAAATTAATCGATTCCGCTTTTGTATTTGTAAGTCGAACAGTTGGGCCAGCCCCTAGGCTGGCGTTCGCATTTTTTGATTGTAACGGACCTTACATCCGTTTATTAATCCTAACTTACAGTATAATAACAAACGAAATAGAAATATTGCATGAACGTAGAATTATATAAGTTAACACTTCGGTCCACTTGAAGATAATCCTAGAGGAACGACAGCAACAAATAGTGCGTACATCAAACCAACGAAACAATCTGTACGTCATATATATCATGTTTTATGACCAAGCGGTATCCACGTGAGCAAAGAAACCACCTGAGCATCGCAATGCCATTAAAACATGTGCATTGGTTCCAATTTCAACCCCCATCCATAACACAGACACAGAATAACGAGGAGACATACTCCGATCAGCATCACACCAAAATCAATCCATATCCAGTTGTCGAACGCATCAATTGTTTCTATTTTATATTTTACACGAAAATTGTATTCAAATTTTTAGATTTTAAAATAAAGTTTTTTTTTTATAAAAATATCTTTTCAAAAACTTAATTTATATTTGATTATTTTTAAGTAAAATATCACATGCAAGTTAAGGCATCACTTCAAATACACAACACAAAGTTAACGCACCACTACATGATCTCAACTCACAGCCATAGACCCAAACCCATAAAACCGTAATAAAATATCTGGAACAAAGGCTCAATAGTTCTATCCAAGTAACGTGACATCACGTACGCAGCAGTATCCACTCTGGATCTAAAAATAGAACCATCATCGATTTGTGCACATCACACAACACCGCATCACGCTGGATATAAACCATGGCTCGAGATGATTAGAAGATGATTATATAAGGGGTAAAGAATGCAGCGTTAAAATCACATTCTTAGTTTATCCATTTAACTCGACATTTGTCATCGGTCGTAGTTTAAGATTTTCATTGTGTATCATTGTCAAGTATATTTTTAAATAAAGTTTGTTTTTAATCATTAAAATTTAGAAATATTATTTGGGGGCTCAACCGGGATGCCCAAGTGTTAAGGTAATTGAAAAAAAATAAGTAAACTCTGCACTCAGTGGTTCCTGCCAAAAATATATGCCAAAGTAAATAGCAAAGACTATTAAAAGAGCAACAAAAAGGATCATCGTTACAGCAGTGAAAGTACCAGTCAACAAGCTGAGAAACCCGTTCAAGAAGATCCATCCAAAAAGTATCCTGCCATTCAAGGAAAAAATATATTTGTAAGAATTTAATATAATAAATTAACTAAATATGTATTAAGAAGTGAATTAAAAAAATACAGTGTTTAAAAACTGTATGTGGAAAAACGTAGAGGTAACATAAATCAATCGGATTCAGACGAACAAAATTTCGCTCATGTTATAGAACAAAAACTTAGCGTTCTCCGAGAAGTAAGTACTTCTTTGTTAGACTTCTATAACGCCATTCATAGGAAACTTACGTTACTGACCAACAAAACCATAATGACTCATGGTACTCACTCTGACGTTACCAAAGAACTTAGACGGGGAAACAATTACGCCAATATTATTCTAATAATAACAACAATGGCGCCCATGTTGGCAAAAACCCAACTATAACACATATAACAACAATACAAGACCACTGTTTAAGAGAGAAAGAGAACCCAGTGCACAGCAATCTATTCAACCTCCTCCACAGAAGAACGAACGCAAGAAAATCTACTTCGATGAAGCAAATGTAGACATGCTTATTAATAATATCCATGAACAACATGCACTCGTAGAATCAATGATGAAGAAAATTAAAAGTATTTATTCCAACATTGACACTAACTTGCCCTTTAGAGCAGATGTTGTAGCGGAAATCCGCACAGTTCATGATAAACTAGTATGGAGTAGGCAATACCCATATACACTGTCTAAAAATGGATTCGTTAATCAAGAAGTTACGAAAATGTTAAAAGAAGGCATAATAAAACCTTCAAAGTCCTGTATGGGTAGTACCAAAAAAAAGGTCTTAATGAAGATGGTAGTCCAAAACACAGAATGGTTATTGACTGCAAGAAGTTAAACGAAAGTACAATATCTGACAAGAACCCTATACTGGATACTAATGTTATACTTTCAAATTTAGGAAAAGCAAAATGCTTTTCAACTATTGACTTAGAGTCAGGCTTCCACAAGATTAAAATGTTACCCTCAGATATAGAAAAAACAAGTTTTTCTGTAAATAATGCTAAATACGAATACGTACGTTTGCCATTTGGATTGAAGAATCCAGCTTCAATTTTCCATAGAGCAATGGATAATATTCTCAGACCACATATCGGGAAAATATGTCATGTTTATATTGATGATATCAGACTCGTCAAACAAAATTGGTTTTTGTTATTTTTATTTTTTCGGCAATCAATATTTAATCGAAATGAGTTCCTCGCTTTATCAGATTGATAAGTTAGACGATTCTAACTACGACGCGTGGAAAATTTTTATGAAATCTTATTCATTGTGGCTTGTGGGACTACGTTTCCGGAGTAAACATTGCTCCTGAGGATGCCGTTCAATTACAAGCATGGAAATCGAAAGACTAAAAAGCGCTCGCGAAGTTGGTTTTGTGTGTCAAGTCATCCCAATTGCTCCATATAAAAAATGCAACAACGTGCAAAGATGCATGGACAAGATTGCATGAGATGCATTCTCCAAGTGGACCAGCGCGAAAGATCACTGTTTTTGAATCTTTAGTGAATTTGAAGCTGAGCGCGGGGTCATCGATAAGTGAACATTTAAATAAATTTTTCGATTCGTTCGAAAAGCTGGCTGAGCTTGGAATTAAATTGCCTGCCATAATTATGTTGTGCAGCTTACCTAAAACATACGACAATTTTGCTATTGCCATTGCCATAGAATCAAGAGATAAACTACCGAATACGGTTACTTTAAACATTAAATTGTTAGAAGAGGAAAAGGGAAGGGAGAACAAAGACAAAACCCATGATGATGCACATGAAACTACGTTTTTTGCTAACAAGCAAAAATATCACCCACAGCAACAGCAAAAGAAACCGGTGAAGCAGAGAGTTACAATTGTCATAAGAGGGGACACTATGCTTCTTCTTGTTCAGTAAATAATGCAAGCAAACAAAATATAAATTGTGCTATGCTTAACCTCTCCCACACATACACAGAGATAGACCGTTGAGTTTGGGTTCTCGATAGTGGGTCAGCGAGCCATTTATGCAGCTGCAAATCAATGTTCACCAACATAAAAATACACAAAGAAACAACCGAATTGGCAGGTGAAAAATAAAAATTCTCTGAGGGTGTTGGTGTTATGTATTTAAAGACAGAGAATGCAAACATTTATTTACATAATGTTCTTTATGTTCCGCACTTAAAAAACGAATTTCTTGTCGGTGAGCAAATTAACGGGACCGTGTAAAGTAAATTTTGATGAAGATTTTGCCAAACGATCCGGTGATTTATTCAAATATATTCCACAGCAAAATATGTTGTGCGTTGCGAATAGTACGAATGTTATTGAGTGGCACCGTAAATATGGACATTTAAATTCCAAAAGTTTGGAATTATTGGCTAAAAACGAAATGGTGCGGTTTAAACTTTAAAAATTTGCCAAAATTTGAGAGTGATACATGCCTTAAGGGCAAGATAAGTGCGTTGCCTTTCCCAAAATACTCGGAAAAATCAAGTGAATCAATTCTAGAGATTGTTCATAGCGATGTGTGTGGTCCGATGCCCACTTCATCCCTTAGCGGTGCAAAATATATGGTGTCGTTCGTTGATGACTTCAGCCGAAGAATTTTCATTTATTTTATCAAAAATAAAAGTGATGTTTTTGAAACTTTTAAATCATTTAAAGCTAGTGTTGAGCTTGAAACAGGCAAACAAATTAAAGTTCTTCACTCGGATAATGGTGGTGAATACGTTAATCGTGACTTTGATATTTTTTTTTTAAAAAGGGAGGGTATTCGTAGGCGGCTTACGGTAGCATACACACCGCAACAAAACGGTATCGCTGAGCGCCTAAATCGCACCTTAGTTGAAATGAGCCGATGTATGTTGTTGGATTCTAAGTTGCCAGAATTCTTGTGGGCCGAAGCCATAAATACCACCGCATACTTGCGTAACCGTTCGCGACCAAGTTGCTCTTAGGTATCACCCCACATGAAGCATGGAGCTGTAAGCAGACAAACGTGTCTCACTTCGAAGTATTTGGAAGAAGAGGAATTTTGCCTGACGCAGCAAAATTACAAAATTTTAAGCGATAAAATAATAACAAGACTTCTCTTTTCAAGCTCAATCAATTTTATGATAATAAATAATTTGATAACGATTATGATAACGATACATATCTCTGATGTTACTTAATTTCTATTATTTTATATAAAGTAAATCATTTATTTAAAGTATTGCTACAACTCGGCTCTCCTGAATTGTAATCGTCCCGATTACCATTAGTTTTTGAGTTAAGCCACGGTTTTATGTTTGCTACTTCCCATATACCCTCATATGGAATTTGACTTATTTGAAATCCTTCAACATCCTTAACTAAATATCTATCATTACCCAAAATCTTATAAATTTTGTAAGGGCCTTTGAATTTGGGTGCCAATTTTTTGGAAATACCAGTTGAAGTAATAAAATTTTTAACCATTACATAGTCACCTATCGCATATTTTTTGGCTGCTCTTCTGTTGCGATCAACCAGATTTTTATTATAATCTTGAGATTTTTTTTGTTTTTCTATCGCCTCTGACCTTAATTTATCTCTTGAGAGCATATTTTCATCTGTTTTGTTTAAATATTCACTTAAGAAGTCTATCACTGTACCTCTCTGTCTAATCCCAAATAGAAGTTCACTTGGAGTTGAGCCCGTACTGCGGTGTATCGTGTTATTGAAAGAAAACTCTATATCTGGCAATACGCTATCTAAACTAGCTCTGGAGTTTCCACTTGTTAGCTTTGCTATCATTTGGGCCAAATTTCTATTCAGTCTTTCCACTTGCCCATTTGCTTGTGGAGACCCAGTCGCAATTTTGATGTGTTGAACATTGTTGGCCACTATAAATTGTTCAAAATCGTTCGACGTAAAACTACTACCACGGTCAGAGATCAAGATTCGGGGTCTACTATACGTTTGAAAATATATTTTCAAATTTTTAATAACCTCTCGAGTTCCAGTAGAGCATGTTGAAAAGAGTTTTACATATTTCGTAAACGCATCAGCTACTAAAAGAACGTATTTCTTTTTTGACTGTTGTAGTTTTACTGGGCCAAAATGGTCAATGTGAATAGTGTTGAATGGTAGTCCACCTTTTGGTATGTTATTTAACAATCCCTCCCTCTTTCCGAATTTAGGAGAAAATGTTATACATTTAAGACAATTATCTATATACACTCCAGAATCCATCTGACGAATTACAAGCCAAATATTCATATTTTCCTTATGCTCTGGGGATGAATCTCACAAATAAGAGCCCATATTCCGCCAACAATAATCCGAATATACATCTTTTGATTGATGGGGTCGGTTCACTATTTCATGCACCCCGTTCTTTGAATGCTAGGAACCTAAACGATGCCAACGCGTCAGCCGTTGCGGTAAACATAGCCATCGTGTATATTGCAAAAAGAGGATTTGCTAATATGTCTGCTATTTACTTAACTGAAAGTAGAGCTGAAAAATACAACAGGATCTTATAATTATCTTACATTAACTTTCCAAAGTTTATTATTATCTTAACAATATGGTGAAAGGAGGAAGAGTCTACAATACTGTTGATAAATCAACCATCACAATCCCAGATTTGGCAATAGAAAACCCTGTAGAATATCCGCTCACTTGGTTTGATAAAAACTCCAGTAAGCCCAAGGTAAATGTGAATGTAAATTAAAAATGGAACTCTGGAAATCTCTAGGAACGCGATGTTCCACTTAATAAGAGGAACCCTAATTACTCCTAGAGAGGTAGTAGAGTACTTATGGCGCGTATTCCCCACTATAAAAGAGAAACTGGATGCAGATTGGACATCATACAAACAAGTAATAAAGGCAGGAGATGTAACACCATTAAGTCTTTTAGATGTAAAGGAAACTAATGTGGAGATTAAAGCATCGGATCTAAGTGTACAATCTGCAAATGGTGAAACAGATGATATGTACGTCTTAATCATGATAGGAGGGTTATATCGTTTCGCACTGTGCCCTGAACAACAAAAAGAGGCTATTTCCAGCAAAATAGAATCAATTGCCCTTGCATATCGACCAAATGAAAACTGTCCAATAGCTTTAACAACATCCCATGCAAACGCCAGTCTAATCAGAGACAACACTGAGATCAAGATTCGGGGTCTACTATACGTTTGAAAATATATTTTCAAATTTTTAATAACCTCTCGAGTTCCAGTAGAGCATGTTGAAAAGAGTTTTACATATTTCGTAAACGCATCAACTACTAAAAGAACGTATTTCTTTTTTGACTGTTCTAGTTTTACTGGGCCAAAATGGTCAATGTGAATAGTGTTGAATGGTAGTCCACCTTTTGGTATGTTATTTAACAATCCCTCCCTCTTTCCGAATTTAGGAGAAAATGTTATACATTTAAGACAATTATCTATATACACTCCAGAATCCATCTGACGAATTACAAGCCAAATATTCATATTTTCCTTATGCTCTGGGGATGAATCTCACAAATAAGAGCCCATATTCCGCCAACAATAATCCGAATATACATCTTTTGATTCATGGGGTTGGTTCACTATTTCATGCACCCCGTTCTTTGAATGCTAGGAACCTAAACGATGCCAACGCGTCAGCCGTTGCGGTAAACATAGCCATCGTGTATATTGCAAAAAGAGGATTTGCTAATATGTCTGCTATTTACTTAACTGAAAGTAGAGCTGAAAAATACAACAGGATCTTATAATTATCTTACATTAACTTTCCAAAGTTTATTATTATCTTAACAATATGGTGAAAGGAGGAAGAGTCTACAATACTGTTGATAAATCAACCATCACAATCCCAGATTTGGCAATAGAAAACCCTGTAGAATATCCGCTCACTTGGTTTGATAAAAACTCCAGTAAGCCCAAGGTAAATGTGAATGTAAATAAAAATGGAACTCTGGAAATCTCTAGGAACGCGATGTTCCACTTAATAAGAGGAACCCTAATTACTCCTAGAGAGGTAGTAGAGTACTTATGGCGCGTATTCCCCACTATAAAAGAGAAACTGGATGCAGATTGGACATCATACAAACAAGTAATAAAGGCAGGAGATGTAACACCATTAAGTCTTTTAGATGTAAAGGAAACTAATGTGGAGATTAAAGCATCGGATCTAAGTGTACAATCTGCAAATGGTGAAACAGATGATATGTACGTCTTAATCATGATAGGAGGGTTATATCGTTTCGCACTGTGCCCTGAACAACAAAAAGAGGCTATTTCCAGCAAAATAGAATCAATTGCCCTTGCATATCGACCAAATGAAAACTGTCCAATAGCTTTAAGAACATCCCATGCAAACGCCAGTCTAATCAGAGACAACACTGAGATCAAGATTCGGGGTCTACTATACGTTTGAAAATATATTTTCAAATTTTTAATAACCTCTCGAGTTCCAGTAGAGCATGTTGAAAAGAGTTTTACATATTTCGTAAACGCATCAACTACTAAAAGAACGTATTTCTTTTTTGACTGTTGTAGTTTTACTGGGCCAAAATGGTCAATGTGAATAGTGTTGAATGGTAGTCCACCTTTTGGTATGTTATTTAACAATCCCTCCCTCTTTCCGAATTTAGGAGAAAATGTTATACATTTAAGACAATTATCTATATACACTCCAGAATCCATCTGACGAATTACAAGCCAAATATTCATATTTTCCTTATGCTCTGGGGATGAATCTCACAAATAAGAGCCCATATTCCGCCAACAATAATCCGAATATACATCTTTTGATTCATGGGGTCGGTTCACTATTTCATGCACCCCGTTCTTTGAATGCTAGGAACCTAAACGATGCCAACGCGTCAGCCGTTGCGGTAAACATAGCCATCGTGTATATTGCAAAAAGAGGATTTGCTAATATGTCTGCTATTTACTTAACTGAAAGTAGAGCTGAAAAATACAACAGGATCTTATAATTATCTTACATTAACTTTCCAAAGTTTATTATTATCTTAACAATATGGTGAAAGGAGGAAGAGTCTACAATACTGTTGATAAATCAACCATCACAATCCCAGATTTGGCAATAGAAAACCCTGTAGAATATCCGCTCACTTGGTTTGATAAAAACTCCAGTAAGCCCAAGGTAAATGTGAATGTAAATAAAAATGGAACTCTGGAAATCTCTAGGAACGCGATGTTCCACTTAATAAGAGGAACCCTAATTACTCCTAGAGAGGTAGTAGAGTACTTATGGCGCGTATTCCCCACTATAAAAGAGAAACTGGATGCAGATTGGACATCATACAAACAAGTAATAAAGGCAGGAGATGTAACACCATTAAGTCTTTTAGATGTAAAGGAAACTAATGTGGAGATTAAAGCATCGGATCTAAGTGTACAATCTGCAAATGGTGAAACAGATGATATGTACGTCTTAATCATGATAGGAGGGTTATATCGTTTCGCACTGTGCCCTGAACAACAAAAAGAGGCTATTTCCAGCAAAATAGAATCAATTGCCCTTGCATATCGACCAAATGAAAACTGTCCAATAGCTTTAACAACATCCCATGCAAACGCCAGTCTAATCAGAGACAACACTGAGATCAAGATTCGGGGTCTACTATACGTTTGAAAATATATTTTCAAATTTTTAATAACCTCTCGAGTTCCAGTAGAGCATGTTGAAAAGAGTTTTACATATTTCGTAAACGCATCAACTACTAAAAGAACGTATTTCTTTTTTGACTGTTGTAGTTTTACTGGGCCAAAATGGTCAATGTGAATAGTGTTGAATGGTAGTCCACCTTTTGGTATGTTATTTAACAATCCCTCCCTCTTTCCGAATTTAGGAGAAAATGTTATACATTTAAGACAATTATCTATATACACTCCAGAATCCATCTGACGAATTACAAGCCAAATATTCATATTTTCCTTATGCTCTGGGGATGAATCTCACAAATAAGAGCCCATATTCCGCCAACAATAATCCGAATATACATCTTTTGATTCATGGGGTCGGTTCACTATTTCATGCACCCCGTTCTTTGAATGCTAGGAACCTAAACGATGCCAACGCGTCAGCCGTTGCGGTAAACATAGCCATCGTGTATATTGCAAAAAGAGGATTTGCTAATATGTCTGCTATTTACTTAACTGAAAGTAGAGCTGAAAAATACAACAGGATCTTATAATTATCTTACATTAACTTTCCAAAGTTTATTATTATCTTAACAATATGGTGAAAGGAGGAAGAGTCTACAATACTGTTGATAAATCAACCATCACAATCCCAGATTTGGCAATAGAAAACCCTGTAGAATATCCGCTCACTTGGTTTGATAAAAACTCCAGTAAGCCCAAGGTAAATGTGAATGTAAATAAAAATGGAACTCTGGAAATCTCTAGGAACGCGATGTTCCACTTAATAAGAGGAACCCTAATTACTCCTAGAGAGGTAGTAGAGTACTTATGGCGCGTATTCCCCACTATAAAAGAGAAACTGGATGCAGATTGGACATCATACAAACAAGTAATAAAGGCAGGAGATGTAACACCATTAAGTCTTTTAGATGTAAAGGAAACTAATGTGGAGATTAAAGCATCGGATCTAAGTGTACAATCTGCAAATGGTGAAACAGATGATATGTACGTCTTAATCATGATAGGAGGGTTATATCGTTTCGCACTGTGCCCTGAACAACAAAAAGAGGCTATTTCCAGCAAAATAGAATCAATTGCCCTTGCATATCGACCAAATGAAAACTGTCCAATAGCTTTAACAACATCCCATGCAAACGCCAGTCTAATCAGAGACAACACTAAGATCAAGATTCGGGGTCTACTATACGTTTGAAAATATATTTTCAAATTTTTAATAACCTCTCGAGTTCCAGTAGAGCATGTTGAAAAGAGTTTTACATATTTCGTAAACGCATCAACTACTAAAAGAACGTATTTCTTTTTTGACTGTTGTAGTTTTACTGGGCCAAAATGGTCAATGTGAATAGTGTTGAATGGTAGTCCACCTTTTGGTATGTTATTTAACAATCCCTCCCTCTTTCCGAATTTAGGAGAAAATGTTATACATTTAAGACAATTATCTATATACACTCCAGAATCCATCTGACGAATTACAAGCCAAATATTCATATTTTCCTTATGCTCTGGGGATGAATCTCACAAATAAGAGCCCATATTCCGCCAACAATAATCCGAATATACATCTTTTGATTCATGGGGTTGGTTCACTATTTCATGCACCCCGTTCTTTGAATGCTAGGAACCTAAACGATGCCAACGCGTCAGCCGTTGCGGTAAACATAGCCATCGTGTATATTGCAAAAAGAGGATTTGCTAATATGTCTGCTATTTACTTAACTGAAAGTAGAGCTGAAAAATACAACAGGATCTTATAATTATCTTACATTAACTTTCCAAAGTTTATTATTATCTTAACAATATGGTGAAAGGAGGAAGAGTCTACAATACTGTTGATAAATCAACCATCACAATCCCAGATTTGGCAATAGAAAACCCTGTAGAATATCCGCTCACTTGGTTTGATAAAAACTCCAGTAAGCCCAAGGTAAATGTGAATGTAAATAAAAATGGAACTCTGGAAATCTCTAGGAACGCGATGTTCCACTTAATAAGAGGAACCCTAATTACTCCTAGAGAGGTAGTAGAGTACTTATGGCGCGTATTCCCCACTATAAAAGAGAAACTGGATGCAGATTGGACATCATACAAACAAGTAATAAAGGCAGGAGATGTAACACCATTAAGTCTTTTAGATGTAAAGGAAACTAATGTGGAGATTAAAGCATCGGATCTAAGTGTACAATCTGCAAATGGTGAAACAGATGATATGTACGTCTTAATCATGATAGGAGGGTTATATCGTTTCGCACTGTGCCCTGAACAACAAAAAGAGGCTATTTCCAGCAAAGTAGAATCAATTGCCCTTGCATATCGACCAAATGAAAACTGTCCAATAGCTTTAACAACATCCCATGCAAACGCCAGTCTAATCAGAGACAACACTGAGATCAAGATTCGGGGTCTACTATACGTTTGAAAATATATTTTCAAATTTTTAATAACCTCTCGAGTTCCAGTAGAGCATGTTGAAAAGAGTTTTACATATTTCGTAAACGCATCAACTACTAAAAGAACGTATTTCTTTTTTGACTGTTGTAGTTTTACTGGGCCAAAATGGTCAATGTGAATAGTGTTGAATGGTAGTCCACCTTTTGGTATGTTATTTAACAATCCCTCCCTCTTTCCGAATTTAGGAGAAAATGTTATACATTTAAGACAATTATCTATATACACTCCAGAATCCATCTGACGAATTACAAGCCAAATATTCATATTTTCCTTATGCTCTGGGGATGAATCTCACAAATAAGAGCCCATATTCCGCCAACAATAATCCGAATATACATCTTTTGATTCATGGGGTCGGTTCACTATTTCATGCACCCCGTTCTTTGAATGCTAGGAACCTAAACGATGCCAACGCGTCAGCCGTTGCGGTAAACATAGCCATCGTGTATATTGCAAAAAGAGGATTTGCTAATATGTCTGCTATTTACTTAACTGAAAGTAGAGCTGAAAAATACAACAGGATCTTATAATTATCTTACATTAACTTTCCAAAGTTTATTATTATCTTAACAATATGGTAAAAGGAGGAAGAGTCTACAATACTGTTGATAAATCAACCATCACAATCCCAGATTTGGCAATAGAAAACCCTGTAGAATATCCGCTCACTTGGTTTGATAAAAACTCCAGTAAGCCCAAGGTAAATGTGAATGTAAATAAAAATGGAACTCTGGAAATCTCTAGGAACGCGATGTTCCACTTAATAAGAGGAACCCTAATTACTCCTAGAGAGGTAGTAGAGTACTTATGGCGCGTATTCCCCACTATAAAAGAGAAACTGGATGCAGATTGGACATCATACAAACAAGTAATAAAGGCAGGAGATGTAACACCATTAAGTCTTTTAGATGTAAAGGAAACTAATGTGGAGATTAAAGCATCGGATCTAAGTGTACAATCTGCAAATGGTGAAACAGATGATATGTACGTCTTAATCATGATAGGAGGGTTATATCGTTTCGCACTGTGCCCTGAACAACAAAAAGAGGCTATTTCCAGCAAAATAGAATCAATTGCCCTTGCATATCGACCAAATGAAAACTGTCCAATAGCTTTAACAACATCCCATGCAAACGCCAGTCTAATCAGAGACAACACTGAGATCAAGATTCGGGGTCTACTATACGTTTGAAAATATATTTTCAAATTTTTAATAACCTCTCGAGTTCCAGTAGAGCATGTTGAAAAGAGTTTTACATATTTCGTAAACGCATCAACTACTAAAAGAACGTATTTCTTTTTTGACTGTTGTAGTTTTACTGGGCCAAAATGGTCAATGTGAATAGTGTTGAATGGTAGTCCACCTTTTGGTATGTTATTTAACAATCCCTCCCTCTTTCCGAATTTAGGAGAAAATGTTATACATTTAAGACAATTATCTATATACACTCCAGAATCCATCTGACGAATTACAAGCCAAATATTCATATTTTCCTTATGCTCTGGGGATGAATCTCACAAATAAGAGCCCATATTCCGCCAACAATAATCCGAATATACATCTTTTGATTCATGGGGTCGGTTCACTATTTCATGCACCCCGTTCTTTGAATGCTAGGAACCTAAACGATGCCAACGCGTCAGCCGTTGCGGTAAACATAGCCATCGTGTATATTGCAAAAAGAGGATTTGCTAATATGTCTGCTATTTACTTAACTGAAAGTAGAGCTGAAAAATACAACAGGATCTTATAATTATCTTACATTAACTTTCCAAAGTTTATTATTATCTTAACAATATGGTGAAAGGAGGAAGAGTCTACAATACTGTTGATAAATCAACCATCACAATCCCAGATTTGGCAATAGAAAACCCTGTAGAATATCCGCTCACTTGGTTTGATAAAAACTCCAGTAAGCCCAAGGTAAATGTGAATGTAAATAAAAATGGAACTCTGGAAATCTCTAGGAACGCGATGTTCCACTTAATAAGAGGAACCCTAATTACTCCTAGAGAGGTAGTAGAGTACTTATGGCGCGTATTCCCCACTATAAAAGAGAAACTGGATGCAGATTGGACATCATACAAACAAGTAATAAAGGCAGGAGATGTAACACCATTAAGTCTTTTAGATGTAAAGGAAACTAATGTGGAGATTAAAGCATCGGATCTAAGTGTACAATCTGCAAATGGTGAAACAGATGATATGTACGTCTTAATCATGATAGGAGGGTTATATCGTTTCGCACTGTGCCCTGAACAACAAAAAGAGGCTATTTCCAGCAAAATAGAATCAATTGCCCTTGCATATCGACCAAATGAAAACTGTCCAATAGCTTTAAGAACATCCCATGCAAACGCCAGTCTAATCAGAGACAACACTGAGATCAAGATTCGGGGTCTACTATACGTTTGAAAATATATTTTCAAATTTTTAATAACCTCTCGAGTTCCAGTAGAGCATGTTGAAAAGAGTTTTACATATTTCGTAAACGCATCAACTACTAAAAGAACGTATTTCTTTTTTGACTGTTGTAGTTTTACTGGGCCAAAATGGTCAATGTGAATAGTGTTGAATGGTAGTCCACCTTTTGGTATGTTATTTAACAATCCCTCCCTCTTTCCGAATTTAGGAGAAAATGTTATACATTTAAGACAATTATCTATATACACTCCAGAATCCATCTGACGAATTACAAGCCAAATATTCATATTTTCCTTATGCTCTGGGGATGAATCTCACAAATAAGAGCCCATATTCCGCCAACAATAATCCGAATATACATCTTTTGATTCATGGGGTTGGTTCACTATTTCATGCACCCCGTTCTTTGAATGCTAGGAACCTAAACGATGCCAACGCGTCAGCCGTTGCGGTAAACATAGCCATCGTGTATATTGCAAAAAGAGGATTTGCTAATATGTCTGCTATTTACTTAACTGAAAGTAGAGCTGAAAAATACAACAGGATCTTATAATTATCTTACATTAACTTTCCAAAGTTTATTATTATCTTAACAATATGGTGAAAGGAGGAAGAGTCTACAATACTGTTGATAAATCAACCATCACAATCCCAGATTTGGCAATAGAAAACCCTGTAGAATATCCGCTCACTTGGTTTGATAAAAACTCCAGTAAGCCCAAGGTAAATGTGAATGTAAATAAAAATGGAACTCTGGAAATCTCTAGGAACGCGATGTTCCACTTAATAAGAGGAACCCTAATTACTCCTAGAGAGGTAGTAGAGTACTTATGGCGCGTATTCCCCACTATAAAAGAGAAACTGGATGCAGATTGGACATCATACAAACAAGTAATAAAGGCAGGAGATGTAACACCATTAAGTCTTTTAGATGTAAAGGAAACTAATGTGGAGATTAAAGCATCGGATCTAAGTGTACAATCTGCAAATGGTGAAACAGATGATATGTACGTCTTAATCATGATAGGAGGGTTATATCGTTTCGCACTGTGCCCTGAACAACAAAAAGAGGCTATTTCCAGCAAAATAGAATCAATTGCCCTTGCATATCGACCAAATGAAAACTGTCCAATAGTTTTAACAACATCCCATGCAAACGCCAGTCTAATCAGAGACAACACTGAGATCAAGATTCGGGGTCTACTATACGTTTGAAAATATATTTTCAAATTTTTAATAACCTCTCGAGTTCCAGTAGAGCATGTTGAAAAGAGTTTTACATATTTCGTAAACGCATCAACTACTAAAAGAACGTATTTCTTTTTTGACTGTTGTAGTTTTACTGGGCCAAAATGGTCAATGTGAATAGTGTTGAATGGTAGTCCACCTTTTGGTATGTTATTTAACAATCCCTCCCTCTTTCCGAATTTAGGAGAAAATGTTATACATTTAAGACAATTATCTATATACACTCCAGAATCCATCTGACGAATTACAAGCCAAATATTCATATTTTCCTTATGCTCTGGGGATGAATCTCACAAATAAGAGCCCATATTCCGCCAACAATAATCCGAATATACATCTTTTGATTCATGGGGTCGGTTCACTATTTCATGCACCCCGTTCTTTGAATGCTAGGAACCTAAACGATGCCAACGCGTCAGCCGTTGCGGTAAACATAGCCATCGTGTATATTGCAAAAAGAGGATTTGCTAATATGTCTGCTATTTACTTAACTGAAAGTAGAGCTGAAAAATACAACAGGATCTTATAATTATCTTACATTAACTTTCCAAAGTTTATTATTATCTTAACAAATGGTGAAAGGAGGAAGAGTCTACAATACTGTTGATAAATCAACCATCACAATCCCAGATTTGGCAATAGAAAACCCTGTAGAATATCCGCTCACTTGGTTTGATAAAAACTCCAGTAAGCCCAAGGTAAATGTGAATGTAAATAAAAATGGAACTCTGGAAATCTCTAGGAACGCGATGTTCCACTTAATAAGAGGAACCCTAATTACTCCTAGAGAGGTAGTAGAGTACTTATGGCGCGTATTCCCCACTATAAAAGAGAAACTGGATGCAGATTGGACATCATACAAACAAGTAATAAAGGCAGGAGATGTAACACCATTAAGTCTTTTAGATGTAAAGGAAACTAATGTGGAGATTAAAGCATCGGATCTAAGTGTACAATCTGCAAATGGTGAAACAGATGATATGTACGTCTTAATCATGATAGGAGGGTTATATCGTTTCGCACTGTGCCCTGAACAACAAAAAGAGGCTATTTCCAGCAAAATAGAATCAATTGCCCTTGCATATCGACCAAATGAAAACTGTCCAATAGCTTTAACAACATCCCATGCAAACGCCAGTCTAATCAGAGACAACACTAAGATCAAGATTCGGGGTCTACTATACGTTTGAAAATATATTTTCAAATTTTTAATAACCTCTCGAGTTCCAGTAGAGCATGTTGAAAAGAGTTTTACATATTTCGTAAACGCATCAACTACTAAAAGAACGTATTTCTTTTTTGACTGTTGTAGTTTTACTGGGCCAAAATGGTCAATGTGAATAGTGTTGAATGGTAGTCCACCTTTTGGTATGTTATTTAACAATCCCTCCCTCTTTCCGAATTTAGGAGAAAATGTTATACATTTAAGACAATTATCTATATACACTCCAGAATCCATCTGACGAATTACAAGCCAAATATTCATATTTTCCTTATGCTCTGGGGATGAATCTCACAAATAAGAGCCCATATTCCGCCAACAATAATCCGAATATACATCTTTTGATTGATGGGGTCGGTTCACTATTTCATGCACCCCGTTCTTTGAATGCTAGGAACCTAAACGATGCCAACGCGTCAGCCGTTGCGGTAAACATAGCCATCGTGTATATTGCAAAAAGAGGATTTGCTAATATGTCTGCTATTTACTTAACTGAAAGTAGAGCTGAAAAATACAACAGGATCTTATAATTATCTTACATTAACTTTCCAAAGTTTATTATTATCTTAACAATATGGTGAAAGGAGGAAGAGTCTACAATACTGTTGATAAATCAACCATCACAATCCCAGATTTGGCAATAGAAAACCCTGTAGAATATCCGCTCACTTGGTTTGATAAAAACTCCAGTAAGCCCAAGGTAAATGTGAATGTAAATTAAAAATGGAACTCTGGAAATCTCTAGGAACGCGATGTTCCACTTAATAAGAGGAACCCTAATTACTCCTAGAGAGGTAGTAGAGTACTTATGGCGCGTATTCCCCACTATAAAAGAGAAACTGGATGCAGATTGGACATCATACAAACAAGTAATAAAGGCAGGAGATGTAACACCATTAAGTCTTTTAGATGTAAAGGAAACTAATGTGGAGATTAAAGCATCGGATCTAAGTGTACAATCTGCAAATGGTGAAACAGATGATATGTACGTCTTAATCATGATAGGAGGGTTATATCGTTTCGCACTGTGCCCTGAACAACAAAAAGAGGCTATTTCCAGCAAAATAGAATCAATTGCCCTTGCATATCGACCAAATGAAAACTGTCCAATAGCTTTAACAACATCCCATGCAAACGCCAGTCTAATCAGAGACAACACTGAGATCAAGATTCGGGGTCTACTATACGTTTGAAAATATATTTTCAAATTTTTAATAACCTCTCGAGTTCCAGTAGAGCATGTTGAAAAGAGTTTTACATATTTCGTAAACGCATCAACTACTAAAAGAACGTATTTCTTTTTTGACTGTTGTAGTTTTACTGGGCCAAAATGGTCAATGTGAATAGTGTTGAATGGTAGTCCACCTTTTGGTATGTTATTTAACAATCCCTCCCTCTTTCCGAATTTAGGAGAAAATGTTATACATTTAAGACAATTATCTATATACACTCCAGAATCCATCTGACGAATTACAAGCCAAATATTCATATTTTCCTTATGCTCTGGGGATGAATCTCACAAATAAGAGCCCATATTCCGCCAACAATAATCCGAATATACATCTTTTGATTCATGGGGTCGGTTCACTATTTCATGCACCCCGTTCTTTGAATGCTAGGAACCTAAACGATGCCAACGCGTCAGCCGTTGCGGTAAACATAGCCATCGTGTATATTGCAAAAAGAGGATTTGCTAATATGTCTGCTATTTACTTAACTGAAAGTAGAGCTGAAAAATACAACAGGATCTTATAATTATCTTACATTAACTTTCCAAAGTTTATTATTATCTTAACAATATGGTGAAAGGAGGAAGAGTCTACAATACTGTTGATAAATCAACCATCACAATCCCAGATTTGGCAATAGAAAACCCTGTAGAATATCCGCTCACTTGGTTTGATAAAAACTCCAGTAAGCCCAAGGTAAATGTGAATGTAAATAAAAATGGAACTCTGGAAATCTCTAGGAACGCGATGTTCCACTTAATAAGAGGAACCCTAATTACTCCTAGAGAGGTAGTAGAGTACTTATGGCGCGTATTCCCCACTATAAAAGAGAAACTGGACGCAGATTGGACATCATACAAACAAGTAATAAAGGCAGGAGATGTAACACCATTAAGTCTTTTAGATGTAAAGGAAACTAATGTGGAGATTAAAGCATCGGATCTAAGTGTACAATCTGCAAATGGTGAAACAGATGATATGTACGTCTTAATCATGATAGGAGGGTTATATCGTTTCGCACTGTGCCCTGAACAACAAAAAGAGGCTATTTCCAGCAAAATAGAATCAATTGCCCTTGCATATCGACCAAATGAAAACTGTCCAATAGCTTTAACAACATCCCATGCAAACGCCAGTCTAATCAGAGACAACACTGAGATCAAGATTCGGGGTCTACTATACGTTTGAAAATATATTTTCAAATTTTTAATAACCTCTCGAGTTCCAGTAGAGCATGTTGAAAAGAGTTTTACATATTTCGTAAACGCATCAACTACTAAAAGAACGTATTTCTTTTTTGACTGTTGTAGTTTTACTGGGCCAAAATGGTCAATGTGAATAGTGTTGAATGGTAGTCCACCTTTTGGTATGTTATTTAACAATCCCTCCCTCTTTCCGAATTTAGGAGAAAATGTTATACATTTAAGACAATTATCTATATACACTCCAGAATCCATCTGACGAATTACAAGCCAAATATTCATATTTTCCTTATGCTCTGGGGATGAATCTCACAAATAAGAGCCCATATTCCGCCAACAATAATCCGAATATACATCTTTTGATTCATGGGGTCGGTTCACTATTTCATGCACCCCGTTCTTTGAATGCTAGGAACCTAAACGATGCCAACGCGTCAGCCGTTGCGGTAAACATAGCCATCGTGTATATTGCAAAAAGAGGATTTGCTAATATGTCTGCTATTTACTTAACTGAAAGTAGAGCTGAAAAATACAACAGGATCTTATAATTATCTTACATTAACTTTCCAAAGTTTATTATTATCTTAACAATATGGTGAAAGGAGGAAGAGTCTACAATACTGTTGATAAATCAACCATCACAATCCCAGATTTGGCAATAGAAAACCCTGTAGAATATCCGCTCACTTGGTTTGATAAAAACTCCAGTAAGCCCAAGGTAAATGTGAATGTAAATAAAAATGGAACTCTGGAAATCTCTAGGAACGCGATGTTCCACTTAATAAGAGGAACCCTAATTACTCCTAGAGAGGTAGTAGAGTACTTATGGCGCGTATTCCCCACTATAAAAGAGAAACTGGATGCAGATTGGACATCATACAAACAAGTAATAAAGGCAGGAGATGTAACACCATTAAGTCTTTTAGATGTAAAGGAAACTAATGTGGAGATTAAAGCATCGGATCTAAGTGTACAATCTGCAAATGGTGAAACAGATGATATGTACGTCTTAATCATGATAGGAGGGTTATATCGTTTCGCACTGTGCCCTGAACAACAAAAAGAGGCTATTTCCAGCAAAATAGAATCAATTGCCCTTGCATATCGACCAAATGAAAACTGTCCAATAGCTTTAACAACATCCCATGCAAACGCCAGTCTAATCAGAGACAACACTGAGATCAAGATTCGGGGTCTACTATACGTTTGAAAATATATTTTCAAATTTTTAATAACCTCTCGAGTTCCAGTAGAGCATGTTGAAAAGAGTTTTACATATTTCGTAAACGCATCAACTACTAAAAGAACGTATTTCTTTTTTGACTGTTGTAGTTTTACTGGGCCAAAATGGTCAATGTGAATAGTGTTGAATGGTAGTCCACCTTTTGGTATGTTATTTAACAATCCCTCCCTCTTTCCGAATTTAGGAGAAAATGTTATACATTTAAGACAATTATCTATATACACTCCAGAATCCATCTGACGAATTACAAGCCAAATATTAATATTTTCCTTATGCTCTGGGGATGAATCTCACAAATAAGAGCCCATATTCCGCCAACAATAATCCGAATATACATCTTTTGATTGATGGGGTCGGTTCACTATTTCATGCACCCCGTTCTTTGAATGCTAGGAACCTAAACGATGCCAACGCGTCAGCCGTTGCGGTAAACATAGCCATCGTGTATATTGCAAAAAGAGGATTTGCTAATATGTCTTCTATTTACTTAACTGAAAGTAGAGCTGAAAAATACAACAGGATCTTATAATTATCTTACATTAACTTTCCAAAGTTTATTATTATCTTAACAATATGGTGAAAGGAGGAAGAGTCTACAATACTGTTGATAAATCAACCATCACAATCCCAGATTTGGCAATAGAAAACCCTGTAGAATATCCGCTCACTTGGTTTGATAAAAACTCCAGTAAGCCCAAGGTAAATGTGAATGTAAATAAAAATGGAACTCTGGAAATCTCTAGGAACGCGATGTTCCACTTAATAAGAGGAACCCTAATTACTCCTAGAGAGGTAGTAGAGTACTTATGGCGCGTATTCCCCACTATAAAAGAGAAACTGGATGCAGATTGGACATCATACAAACAAGTAATAAAGGCAGGAGATGTAACACCATTAAGTCTTTTAGATGTAAAGGAAACTAATGTGGAGATTAAAGCATCGGATCTAAGTGTACAATCTGCAAATGGTGAAACAGATGATATGTACGTCTTAATCATGATAGGAGGGTTATATCGTTTCGCACTGTGCCCTGAACAACAAAAAGAGGCTATTTCCAGCAAAATAGAATCAATTGCCCTTGCATATCGACCAAATGAAAACTGTCCAATAGCTTTAACAACATCCCATGCAAACGCCAGTCTAATCAGAGACAACACTGAGATCAAGATTCGGGGTCTACTATACGTTTGAAAATATATTTTCAAATTTTTAATAACCTCTCGAGTTCCAGTAGAGCATGTTGAAAAGAGTTTTACATATTTCGTAAACGCATCAACTACTAAAAGAACGTATTTCTTTTTTGACTGTTGTAGTTTTACTGGGCCAAAATGGTCAATGTGAATAGTGTTGAATGGTAGTCCACCTTTTGGTATGTTATTTAACAATCCCTCCCTCTTTCCGAATTTAGGAGAAAATGTTATACATTTAAGACAATTATCTATATACACTCCAGAATCCATCTGACGAATTACAAGCCAAATATTCATATTTTCCTTATGCTCTGGGGATGAATCTCACAAATAAGAGCCCATATTCCGCCAACAATAATCCGAATATACATCTTTTGATTGATGGGGTCGGTTCACTATTTCATGCACCCCGTTCTTTGAATGCTAGGAACCTAAACGATGCCAACGCGTCAGCCGTTGCGGTAAACATAGCCATCGTGTATATTGCAAAAAGAGGATTTGCTAATATGTCTTCTATTTACTTAACTGAAAGTAGAGCTGAAAAATACAACAGGATCTTATAATTATCTTACATTAACTTTCCAAAGTTTATTATTATCTTAACAATATGGTGAAAGGAGGAAGAGTCTACAATACTGTTGATAAATCAACCATCACAATCCCAGATTTGGCAATAGAAAACCCTGTAGAATATCCGCTCACTTGGTTTGATAAAAACTCCAGTAAGCCCAAGGTAAATGTGAATGTAAATAAAAATGGAACTCTGGAAATCTCTAGGAACGCGATGTTCCACTTAATAAGAGGAACCCTAATTACTCCTAGAGAGGTAGTAGAGTACTTATGGCGCGTATTCCCCACTATAAAAGAGAAACTGGATGCAGATTGGACATCATACAAACAAGTAATAAAGGCAGGAGATGTAACACCATTAAGTCTTTTAGATGTAAAGGAAACTAATGTGGAGATTAAAGCATCGGATCTAAGTGTACAATCTGCAAATGGTGAAACAGATGATATGTACGTCTTAATCATGATAGGAGGGTTATATCGTTTCGCACTGTGCCCTGAACAACAAAAAGAGGCTATTTCCAGCAAAATAGAATCAATTGCCCTTGCATATCGACCAAATGAAAACTGTCCAATAGCTTTAACAACATCCCATGCAAACGCCAGTCTAATCAGAGACAACACTGAGATCAAGATTCGGGGTCTACTATACGTTTGAAAATATATTTTCAAATTTTTAATAACCTCTCGAGTTCCAGTAGAGCATGTTGAAAAGAGTTTTACATATTTCGTAAACGCATCAACTACTAAAAGAACGTATTTCTTTTTTGACTGTTGTAGTTTTACTGGGCCAAAATGGTCAATGTGAATAGTGTTGAATGGTAGTCCACCTTTTGGTATGTTATTTAACAATCCCTCCCTCTTTCCGAATTTAGGAGAAAATGTTATACATTTAAGACAATTATCTATATACACTCCAGAATCCATCTGACGAATTACAAGCCAAATATTCATATTTTCCTTATGCTCTGGGGATGAATCTCACAAATAAGAGCCCATATTCCGCCAACAATAATCCGAATATACATCTTTTGATTGATGGGGTCGGTTCACTATTTCATGCACCCCGTTCTTTGAATGCTAGGAACCTAAACGATGCCAACGCGTCAGCCGTTGCGGTAAACATAGCCATCGTGTATATTGCAAAAAGAGGATTTGCTAATATGTCTTCTATTTACTTAACTGAAAGTAGAGCTGAAAAATACAACAGGATCTTATAATTATCTTACATTAACTTTCCAAAGTTTATTATTATCTTAACAATATGGTGAAAGGAGGAAGAGTCTACAATACTGTTGATAAATCAACCATCACAATCCCAGATTTGGCAATAGAAAACCCTGTAGAATATCCGCTCACTTGGTTTGATAAAAACTCCAGTAAGCCCAAGGTAAATGTGAATGTAAATAAAAATGGAACTCTGGAAATCTCTAGGAACGCGATGTTCCACTTAATAAGAGGAACCCTAATTACTCCTAGAGAGGTAGTAGAGTACTTATGGCGCGTATTCCCCACTATAAAAGAGAAACTGGATGCAGATTGGACATCATACAAACAAGTAATAAAGGCAGGAGATGTAACACCATTAAGTCTTTTAGATGTAAAGGAAACTAATGTGGAGATTAAAGCATCGGATCTAAGTGTACAATCTGCAAATGGTGAAACAGATGATATGTACGTCTTAATCATGATAGGAGGGTTATATCGTTTCGCACTGTGCCCTGAACAACAAAAAGAGGCTATTTCCAGCAAAATAGAATCAATTGCCCTTGCATATCGACCAAATGAAAACTGTCCAATAGCTTTAACAACATCCCATGCAAACGCCAGTCTAATCAGAGACAACACTGAGATCAAGATTCGGGGTCTACTATACGTTTGAAAATATATTTTCAAATTTTTAATAACCTCTCGAGTTCCAGTAGAGCATGTTGAAAAGAGTTTTACATATTTCGTAAACGCATCAACTACTAAAAGAACGTATTTCTTTTTTGACTGTTGTAGTTTTACTGGGCCAAAATGGTCAATGTGAATAGTGTTGAATGGTAGTCCACCTTTTGGTATGTTATTTAACAATCCCTCCCTCTTTCCGAATTTAGGAGAAAATGTTATACATTTAAGACAATTATCTATATACACTCCAGAATCCATCTGACGAATTACAAGCCAAATATTCATATTTTCCTTATGCTCTGGGGATGAATCTCACAAATAAGAGCCCATATTCCGCCAACAATAATCCGAATATACATCTTTTGATTCATGGGGTCGGTTCACTATTTCATGCACCCCGTTCTTTGAATGCTAGGAACCTAAACGATGCCAACGCGTCAGCCGTTGCGGTAAACATAGCCATCGTGTATATTGCAAAAAGAGGATTTGCTAATATGTCTGCTATTTACTTAACTGAAAGTAGAGCTGAAAAATACAACAGGATCTTATAATTATCTTACATTAACTTTCCAAAGTTTATTATTATCTTAACAATATGGTGAAAGGAGGAAGAGTCTACAATACTGTTGATAAATCAACCATCACAATCCCAGATTTGGCAATAGAAAACCCTGTAGAATATCCGCTCACTTGGTTTGATAAAAACTCCAGTAAGCCCAAGGTAAATGTGAATGTAAATAAAAATGGAACTCTGGAAATCTCTAGGAACGCGATGTTCCACTTAATAAGAGGAACCCTAATTACTCCTAGAGAGGTAGTAGAGTACTTATGGCGCGTATTCCCCACTATAAAAGAGAAACTGGATGCAGATTGGACATCATACAAACAAGTAATAAAGGCAGGAGATGTAACACCATTAAGTCTTTTAGATGTAAAGGAAACTAATGTGGAGATTAAAGCATCGGATCTAAGTGTACAATCTGCAAATGGTGAAACAGATGATATGTACGTCTTAATCATGATAGGAGGGTTATATCGTTTCGCACTGTGCCCTGAACAACAAAAAGAGGCTATTTCCAGCAAAATAGAATCAATTGCCCTTGCATATCGACCAAATGAAAACTGTCCAATAGCTTTAACAACATCCCATGCAAACGCCAGTCTAATCAGAGACAACACTGAGATCAAGATTCGGGGTCTACTATACGTTTGAAAATATATTTTCAAATTTTTAATAACCTCTCGAGTTCCAGTAGAGCATGTTGAAAAGAGTTTTACATATTTCGTAAACGCATCAACTACTAAAAGAACGTATTTCTTTTTTGACTGTTCTAGTTTTACTGGGCCAAAATGGTCAATGTGAATAGTGTTGAATGGTAGTCCACCTTTTGGTATGTTATTTAACAATCCCTCCCTCTTTCCGAATTTAGGAGAAAATGTTATACATTTAAGACAATTATCTATATACACTCCAGAATCCATCTGACGAATTACAAGCCAAATATTCATATTTTCCTTATGCTCTGGGGATGAATCTCACAAATAAGAGCCCATATTCCGCCAACAATAATCCGAATATACATCTTTTGATTCATGGGGTCGGTTCACTATTTCATGCACCCCGTTCTTTGAATGCTAGGAACCTAAACGATGCCAACGCGTCAGCCGTTGCGGTAAACATAGCCATCGTGTATATTGCAAAAAGAGGATTTGCTAATATGTCTGCTATTTACTTAACTGAAAGTAGAGCTGAAAAATACAACAGGATCTTATAATTATCTTACATTAACTTTCCAAAGTTTATTATTATCTTAACAATATGGTGAAAGGAGGAAGAGTCTACAATACTGTTGATAAATCAACCATCACAATCCCAGATTTGGCAATAGAAAACCCTGTAGAATATCCGCTCACTTGGTTTGATAAAAACTCCAGTAAGCCCAAGGTAAATGTGAATGTAAATAAAAATGGAACTCTGGAAATCTCTAGGAACGCGATGTTCCACTTAATAAGAGGAACCCTAATTACTCCTAGAGAGGTAGTAGAGTACTTATGGCGCGTATTCCCCACTATAAAAGAGAAACTGGATGCAGATTGGACATCATACAAACAAGTAATAAAGGCAGGAGATGTAACACCATTAAGTCTTTTAGATGTAAAGGAAACTAATGTGGAGATTAAAGCATCGGATCTAAGTGTACAATCTGCAAATGGTGAAACAGATGATATGTACGTCTTAATCATGATAGGAGGGTTATATCGTTTCGCACTGTGCCCTGAACAACAAAAAGAGGCTATTTCCAGCAAAATAGAATCAATTGCCCTTGCATATCGACCAAATGAAAACTGTCCAATAGCTTTAACAACATCCCATGCAAACGCCAGTCTAATCAGAGACAACACTGAGATCAAGATTCGGGGTCTACTATACGTTTGAAAATATATTTTCAAATTTTTAATAACCTCTCGAGTTCCAGTAGAGCATGTTGAAAAGAGTTTTACATATTTCGTAAACGCATCAACTACTAAAAGAACGTATTTCTTTTTTGACTGTTGTAGTTTTACTGGGCCAAAATGGTCAATGTGAATAGTGTTGAATGGTAGTCCACCTTTTGGTATGTTATTTAACAATCCCTCCCTCTTTCCGAATTTAGGAGAAAATGTTATACATTTAAGACAATTATCTATATACACTCCGATTTTTTGTTTCATTTTCGGGAACCAATATGTATTAAGAATAGCTGCATGTACTTTATCACTACCTATATGTCCTAGTTCATTGTGATATTTGTGAAGGACTTGATTTTCCATATCAGTCGGGACGTAAAAAACTACACCATGTTTAGTTTTCTTGTAAACTAGTCCATTATGCATTTCATAAGATTGACTTTCTGAGTTTTCCAGCTGTCGACGTATGCGTTGAATAATATTATCTCTGTTCTGACATATTGATAAATTTTGTTCAAAAGTGTTCTCATCTAAAACTAAAATATTCGTCGTACGACTTAACGCGGCAACATGTTGCATCTTAATTCCATTTCGATGTTCTAAGGTATAGTCATAATTTTGTAACTGAAGAACCCAACGAGCGATTCGGGGATTAATTTCTTTCTTATTGATAGTCAACGTTAAGGAGTTACAATCTGTAACTATTTAAATTTTATTCCTTGCAAATAAATCCTGAATCGTTCCAGAGCATATATTATAGCTAGAGTTTCTAGTTCAAAGCTGTGAAATTTTGCTTCACGCTCGGTCGTCCTTTTGGAGAAGTAGAAAATTGGATGGAACTTTCCGTCTTTTTTCTTTTGCATAAGAATAGCACCAAACCCTATTGCACTAGCATCGCAATGTAGTTCAGTTTCATCTCGAGGATCGTAAATAGATAAGATAGGAGCTTCAACTAATTTTTGCTTAAGGAGTTCAAAGCAAGCCAGCTCTTCCTTACCGAAAAGAAACTTCACCGATTTTCTTATGAGTTTGTATAATGGTTGGGCTATAACTGAAAAGTCCTTAACAAATTTCCTAAAATATGAACACAATCCCAGGAAGCTGTGAACAGCTTTAACATTATTTGGAATTGGGTAATCGATCACTGATTGTATTCCCTTCTCATCGGGGCGAATTCCTTCTTTAGAGACTGTGTAGCCCAAATATTTAATTTCAGGATTTTACATTTGTCTAGTCTCAACTCCAATTTATTTTTGACAAGTATTGTGAACACTTCTTTTAAAACACATAAGTGCTCTTCTACGCTACGAGTGGAAATAAGAATGTCATCCATGTAAATGGTTATTTTCCCTGCATTGATGAGATCACTAAAAATTGTACATACATATCTTTGAAACACAGCCGGTGCATTTTTTAAGCCGAAAGGCATTCTAAGAAACTCGTATTGGCCGTTTGGTGTGACAAAAGATGTGTATTTAACTGAATCCTTATCCATAAATACATGATAGAATGCCTTCAATGAGGGGAAGTGGAAAGTTATTCCTCAAAGTAACTTTATTTAACATCCGATAGTCTATACAAAGCCGTAATTCCCCTGTCTTCTTTTTGGCAAAAACGATTGGAGAAGCGTATTCAGAATCACTAGGCCTAATGACATTTTTATATAACAAATCAGATATAGTTTCTTCTAATTTACCCTTTTCAAAATATGATAACCTTCTGGGGGTACAGTGGAATGGCTTGGTACTAGTTAACGATATTTTCATTTCAGATTTCACCTCTGGGACATCGGGACGTTTACAATTTACATAGTATTTTTTAAATATAATTTTTACTTTTTCAATGATTCCGAAATCTAATTTGTCGTTAATATTAAGGTCAAAACTATCTTTTTCAATTTCAATCAAGTTAAATTTAGATATTTCGGTTTGTAAGGCATCAATATTCTGGATTTTATTATTTTTATCGAAGTCAGTATTACTTAAACTTTCAAAATTATTTAAAACTGGTGAAATTTTAATTTTTTGCAAACTTAATTGAGATTTAAAAAGAAAATCCATTCCTAATACCATGGGAAATTCCATAGTTTCATCCGATACAACAAATATATTTAAGTTCACGAGTTCATCTTCAAATAAAATACAAATTTTAGTGTTTCCAAATATGTTTAATTTAGCATTGTTAATTCCAAAGAAACTATTTTTTATTTTTGTTGTTAATTCAATATCATTTGGTATGAATTTAGTTCGGATGAAACTTATTGGGCTTCCCGTATCTATGAGGCATTCTAGTGAAATAAAATTTCGAAAATTGTCAAAATCAAAGCTTATTTTAAGATTTCTTACAAATTCATTCCTGCTTCCGTCTTCCAGATGGTGAACTAAACTTGTATTAGCCTTTTGTAAACATTGGTGCGAATAGTGTCCAAACTGTCCGCATGACTGGCAAATAGGAGTTTCTTTTTTCGGTAGTCTGCACTCTGCTGCAACATGACCCAGTAAGCTACAGTTGTAACACCGCAGTGTTCTTTTATTTTCAGGTTTCCTGACGATGATCGACTGTGGGACAGTTTCTGCTTCTTTCTGTAGTGATATATCCGAGAATGCCTGCAACAGCTGATTTTTGTTATTGAAGCGATGCATTTTTGCTTGGGTTCGTAGAAAAGGGTCTGGTATTCCCTCTATGATGTATTCGACTAACTCTTCATCGTCAAATTGAATTTTATTCGCCAAAATAAGCTTTTCACAAAAATAATTTTTAAAATTTTCGTTTTTAAGCCACTTCCTTTCTTCAAATTGGCGACGAATAGCCAATCTACTTCTTCCACCATCGAATAAGGCTCTCATATCAAACAAAATTGTTGTAAAGGAGACTTCTGCAGCATCTTTTCTTGAATAAAGCCAATTAAGGGCCCTTCCCTTAAGTTTCGAGGTAATTAGGTTTCGAACGCTGTTGTCATCCAATTCAAAAATGTTTCTTGCATAAAGAACTTGAGATTCCCAGATCTGGAAGTTATCTTCTTCGCCTGAATAATCTGAGACTAGTTCTTTAGCACTAGACATTTTATTCAGACAATTTCTGCTTGACCATTCGTTTCCATTTCCGGCTTGAGTTTTGTAAAATTCTTTTTCTTTCTTCAAAATTTCAATTTCTCTTCCTTGCAGTTCCATTTCTTTCAATATTAAAGACATTTCTTTTTGAATTTGTTTTATATAGTTGGTGTTTCTTTCAGGATTTAAAGATTCTCTTGTATTGTCGTTTTCACTGTTATCATTGCCTTGGTCTTCTTGAATTTCATAAATAGTTGCTTCAGATTCTTGGATATCTTTTTCATGATCAGTTTGTAATCCTTGTGGTTGAGTTTCATTTTCATTTGGGCATTTTCCCCTTTCATCTGGAGGAATACTGCCCAATCGCATTATGAGTTCAGCTTTATTTCCGCTAGTTTTCTTTTTTAAGATCTCAAGCCAACTCTTCAACTGAACCACGGTTAATTGGTTTAAATTTTCCATGTCGGATGGCATGTTCATAAGTTTAGAATTGAATCCCACTTCCGAAGTTTTAAGCGATAAAATAATAACAAGACTTCTCTTTTCAAGCTCAATCAATTTTATTATAATAAATAATTTGATAACGATTATGATAACGATACATATCTCTGATGTTACTTAATTTCTATTATTTTATATAAAGTAAATCATTTATTTAAAGTATTGCTACAAAATTAACAATTCCTAGAAATAAAGTCAAAATATTGAAGGGTATAGTAGGTATGTATGCTATGTAATTCAGATTTGAATTGAGTCTGTTTTTATTCAAGAAAGTTGTCGCATCATCGACTGAGAAAAAATATTTTTTGTATTGTTTTGACATTCCAAAATATAACTTATACCCACCACTTGCGGTGTCTCGTATATATGTACATATAGAAGTTAAGACAAGGAAATCAATCTCTACCCATCACAGTATTCGCACAAAATAAAAAAATCATGAAATCAATCTCCACTTATTACAAAGTAAATAAGTCAGATGCAGACACTTCAAAAACCACAAGCAACATTATGGTATAAACCATATTGTCATCAAGAACAACACACCCACACAACACTTCTTTTCCAGACACCCCAAAAGTGATGATCAGCATTATCATCGTCACCAAGAATACCACAGCCGAGCCGTCAGGAATCTAATCAATAAATACAACTGCATAAACGTTTGGTCACCAGTTCTTCATCAGAGTACTCTTTGCAAGTACTTGCCATTATATTCAATTATTGTTATTACCTACATATTGTGTTAAGTATTTTAAGAAATAAATAAATTATTTTCTTAATAAAATAAGAAAGAATAATTTTAATTGGAGGCCCCGGTGAGATAGGCCAAGTTTTAAATAAAATTTGAAAATAACAAAGTAAAATTGTAAAAATCAGTGTCTTCGCCAAAAAATACAGCCAAATATTCAACAAAGATTGGAGAAAGCGCAAAAATATATTATACGTAAGAACCTATATTAAGATTAAAATGAATTAATGTCAGAAATATTTCAAAAATTTATGAGTCATTACAAGAAACAAAAAACAGTGAAATTACAAAGTGTAAACAAAAATTTAGAGTAAAATTAAAGTGAAGTAATTGATAACAGAATGTCGACCGTACAAGAAGTAGAAGCTTTGATCACCAAAGCATTAGCAAATAACACAACCCTGCTACAAGCACAATTTTCCAAAGAAATTAGGGATTTTAACTAAAAAATAACAGATTTGGGAACATCAAATGAAGTTAGGAATTATGAAAAGCAAACTATAGATGTCAATATAACATTCGGAGTCAGTGGCCTCAACGTTAATTCAGCTCATTTCTGGCTGAATGGCTTCGTCAATAAACAAAATATGCGGTATTGGTCAGGCAGCAATCCACACGTACTCCATGAGTCATCATTGCATCCCGAAAAAATTACGGTTTGGTGTGGTTTATGGGCCGGCGGCGTCATTGGGCCGTACTTCTTCCGTGATGTTCAAGACCAGCACGTTACTGTGAATGGGGATCGCTACCGTTCAATTATAACCGAATATTTTTGGCCCCAATTGGATGATATGGACTTGGAGGACATGTGGTTCCAACAGGACGGTGCCACAAGCCACACAGCGAATGTCACAATCAATTTATTGGAAACCAAGTTTGGAGAACGTGTTATCTCACGAAATGGTCCAGTCGCTTGGCCGCCTCGGTCGTGCGATTTGACGCCGTTAGTCTATTTCCTGTGGGGCTACGTCAAGTCTATGGTCTATGCCAACAAGCCAGCGACGATTGATGAACTTCGTACGAATATCGAACGTGAAATTGCAGCAGTATCGGCCGATTTATGCTTGAAAGCCGTCGAAAATTGGGTTCAGCGTCTGGACTTCTGCAAGCTCGCCCGTGGTGGCCATGCAAAAGAAATCGAGTTTCATGCATAATGGCATCGAACTTACTTTCACAAGAATAAAGAATTTCATTGATATCCAAAACCGTTTTTGTTTTATTTAAAAAAAAACTTTTGTAGCGCTCTTATTGAAAAACTCGTTACAAGACAACGAAGGGTTAAATATTATTAAGTCATTACCTGAATTTTCTGGTAATGCAAGTTCAAACGTAAATTGGAGAGAAGCAGCTTACAACTCAATTAGTTTATATACGAAAGGCTGTAGATGGTTTTTTGCAGCAATTACTATTTTAAGAAATAAAATTCTGGATAATGCAAACAATATTTTAACCAATCATGGTACTACATTAAACTTCGAAGCAATTATTGGCAGGCTAGATTTTGCTTACGCCGATAAAAAGCCACTACACATGTTAGAAAAGGAGCTAAGTGTGCTAAGACAAGGGTCAATAGATATATTAGAATATAATAATAAAGTAAACGAAAAACTTACATCAATAACTAATAAAACCATGATGACCCACGGAAATGATTCACATCTTTCATATGAATTATGTAGAATTCATAGACAAAACGCCTTAAGAACCTTCATATCCGGAAATCTTTCAGATATTTTATTCTCAATTTGCACCCAAGATTTACCGGGCGCTCTAGCAAAAGCTCAAGAGCTGGAATATAACAAATGACGCGCTCACTTTGCACAAAGGTACAGTTCTCCAAATGATACTAGGAAACTACCAAACAACAATTTAAGATTTCCTCCACGGAACATGCAAACAACACACGATTTCCTTCGTTATTCTAATAACGATTATAGACAGTTGTCCCAACGATTTGAACCAATGGTTCTTGGGTCATCAATTAATCGGCCTATGAATAAAAGTGACGTAAATCACTATAAACAAATACAAGTTAACACCAGATTATGTGTGTAGAATTATCTTCGACAATTCCCACACTTTCTGCAAATATTTCGCTGACGCTATGTCTAGCAAGAAACAACAGCTAGAACAAACCCGCATTCTATCACGTAGAAGCGGATGTAAATTAAAACCACCTGTGGGAACATCGCGACGACAGCAGCGACGGATGCACTGGAGTTAGGTCTCTATTCAATTTGTATCTTGTAGATTTAGTTAGTTCATTTTTATCAACCGAATAAAGAGGTTCTCACCTCAAACAAACTTTTTTAAAAAGTAAAATAAACAAAGGAAGTTTTAATTGGCGCCCGAGCAGGGACCGCGGGTGAGTGCAAGAATCCAGTAAAATAAAGCCCTCAAGAAGTGCAATAATAAAATCCCAAGTGTCGATAAAGGGATTCGCGAACAAAAGTAAAGCCCTCAAGAAGTGCAATAATAATTCCCAAGTGTCAAAAAAGGGGATACGCGAACAAAAAATAAAGCCCTCAAGAAGTGCAATAATAAAATCCCAAGTGTCGACAAAAGGGATTCGCGAACAAAAGTAAAGCCCTCAAGAAGTGCAATAATAAATTCCCAAGTGTCAACAAAGGGGATACGCGAACAAAAAGAAACTGGAAATATACTCCCCGCGGCCGCGATCGCGAGTTGGTGAAACGACATTATTAAACACAGTCAAGGGCCCCGCAGTAGCCCTATATAACGTATAGGAGACGAACCGGAAGCTCGATAAGAGCTAGCCGCACCACCCGGTCATAGTATGCAGAGAATGATACTATTAATTTTATATTCAATTGCAACATGTACTGCAGAAGTACAGATCCTGGACTATTCCAACGCACAATCGATAGCAATAGACACGGGAATGGCAAAGGTTCAAACAGGAACTTTTAAGATTATACACTCCATCGACCTCAAACAATACCAAAAGATAATAGACGAACTGGAGACTTTGCTAGCGGAAAACATCAATCAAAACAATCCCATCCTTCCCTTTTTAAGAAACGAAATCTTTCAAATAAAAACCCACCTTAATAGGCTTATGCCTACAGCAAAAACTAAACGCCCACTGGACTTTCTAGGCAGTGCCTGGAAATTTATTGCAGGAAGTCCTGACGGACATGATTTTGAAATTATAAAGGAAAAAATAAACAATGTCTTAAGTAACAATAACAATCAAATTGTAATAAATAAAATATTGATTAAAAAAATCGATGAAATCGTCAATATGACAAATAATATCAATGAAAAATTAGAAAATAGCGAAAAATTCAAAGACGAATTAGTTTTAAACATAGAACTTAAGTTAGGAATAATTAAAGAAGAAATTGTTAATTTAGATTATGCAATACACTGGGCCAAGGCCAATATTGTAAACACTTACATTCTTTCCAATATAGAAATTAATACAATCAGAGAAATTTTGAATAAAGAAGAAATGCCATATGTAAATGTCTTAGAAGCATTAGAATTTGCTCAAATAAAGATTGCTTCAAATAATTCTTTAATTCTTTATATGATAAGCTTACCAACTACCACTGTAGAATCATGTAGAGCAACCTTAATTAAGGCCGTGAAAAAAGGCAAAACTATTATTAAGATTCCTTACGAAAATGTCTTAGAATGTAAGAACAAAATTTATGGAATTATATCCCCATGTTTATCATTTCATAAACTAGCTGTATGTCCTAGAAATAATATTATAGATATAACCAATTCCACGTGCATTCCACATCTACTGAATAGCAGAGCTTCAAACTGTACTGAAATAAATAATCAACACATACCATCGTTTGCAGAAGTTACACCAGGTATTCTGTTTTTAAACCAATATACTGGACCTATAGAAGTAAATGAAGAGATAGTGCCACTAGACGGAACCTACATCATACATTTCCACAACACATCAATTAGAATCCAGAATGAAGTTTATAAGTCAACCGAAATATCTGCTTACAAACCACTGCCAGCTGTCCTACAACCTATTTCTATACAAAAAAATACAGAAGAATTATTATCACTTCAAATGATAAAAGAATTAAATGCCAAAAATTCAGAGTACATTAATCTCCTAGAAACTAGAAATAAATACAACACCATAGCCGTCCTTACCATCTCAATTCTCTTGGTTGCATTAAGCATATTTTATCTTTTAAAGCTGAAAAACAAACTTAAATCAACAACAACAAATGCAACAGCAATGATTGACCTTCCGAATGCAGAAGAATTGGCACAGGGAAACCCTATCCCAACACCAAGAACTACTATAGGGATAGAAGACATTCCTCAACACATTAGAGCTACAGCATCGAACGTGGGCGTTCGATTTTAAAGGGCGGAGGAGTTAACACCAGATTATGTGTGTAGAATTATCTTCGACAATTCCCACACTTTCTGCAATATTTCGCTGACGCTATGTCTAGCAAGAAACAACAGCTAGAACAAACCCGCATTCTATCACGTAGAAGCGGATGTAAATTAAAACCACCTGTGGGAACATCGCGACGACAGCAGCGACGGATGCACTGGAGTTAGGTCTCTATTCAATTTGTATCTTGTAGATTTAGTTAGTTCATTTTTATCAACCGAATAAAGAGGTTCTCACCTCAAACAAACTTTTTTAAAAAGTAAAATAAACAAAGGAAGTTTTAATTTACACGCTAGTACAACACATAATCCATACAATGTACTACCAGGTCCAAGTAACTATAGAACAAACCCTGAACAATACAATAAAGATCCAAACTGGCAGTGGAAAAAACCTGAACAAAGCTTGTACAATAATCCCCAAAGACCTCTATTCAAGAAAGAAATAGACAACTATAGCAGTCAATCGAACAGACCACCACCAAACAAAACTGAAAGAATTAACAATTTAAACGAAGATTCGGATCATTTTTAAGACATGAGACGGGATTGTCCCAGATACAAAGAAGTCTAGGAGATAAAAACAATAGTAACTATTGTAAACCGAACATTTTTCAAGAAGAAATTAGCCTCCCTATATTTAAAAGAGCCCTCACTCCAAATGGAGAAATAATAATAACAAAAATATCACGAAGTATTAACATTTAACACAATCACGAGATTTTACGTGATAAGCAATTTAGAATTCGATGCGCTTATAGGCATCAACCTTCTTAATAATATAAACGCAAAAATTGATTAAGAAAATAAAATTTTTAAATATAATGAAAAATGTGAAAAAATATTTTTCACCGAAAACGAACAAGGTCAATAATATAAAAGATATTGACATAGAAAGATTGGTTGAATCAATGATTAAAAGGATTACGGATATCAATTCAAACATTGATATGACTCTGCCATTTAGGACTGATGTTATCGCTGAGATCCGTACAGATACAGAAAAGCCTATATGGACGAAGCAATATCCTTACCCCTTAAGTGCTAACAAATTTGTGAATAGCGAGATTCACGATTTAGTAAACAAAAATATAATAAGGCCTTCCAAAAGTCCTTATAACAGTCCCGTTTGGGTCGTTCCTAAAAAAAAAGTAACAAATGAAGACGGAACACAAAAAAAACGCCTTATAATTGATCCAATACCCGATACAAGTGTAATACTCTCTAATCTAGGGAAAGCAAAATATTTTTCAACTTTGGATTTGGAATCTGGAATCCATCAGATAATGATGAAACCAGAAGACATAGAAAAAACAAGTTTTTCTATTAATAACGGAAAGTACATACGATTACCGTTTGGTTTAAAAAATGTCCCCTCTATATTTCAGAGGGCAATGGACGATATACTGCGTCCATACATAGGTAAAATTTGCCATGTATACATTGATGATATCATTGTATATTCAGATACGATAGAAAATCACACGAAACACTTAAACGAAATAATTCATACACTAAAAAAGGCGAATATGAAAATTTCTATAGACAAATCAAAGTTATATAAAGATCAAGTAGAGTTTTTAGGTTATATCGTTGCACAAAACGTAATACGAACCAACCCAGAAAAATTTAGAACTATAAAAGAATATCCACAACCAAATACACTGAGACAACTTCGCAGTTTCCTCAGAATGATTGGCTATTAAAGAAAGTTTATAAGAAACTTTGCCGATATAGCAAAACCCCTAAAAATTATTTGAAAAGTGAAAATGTACAAATTTCTATACATGTAGCAAAAAAAAACCGAAATAATATTAGATGAAAATGCGGTCAAAGCATTTAATACATTAAAAGAATATTTAATGCACGAAGTCGAGCTTACACAGCTTGTCCGACCAGCAGTTTTGTAAATGTTTGGACTAAAGCTATCGGTTGGCATCCAATTTTTGCGTGGCCGCGATGAGATAGGATATCTTATGGTCGGCTCCCGGACTATTAGCTAGCTTTAGGTTTGGAATTCAAAATAAAGCCAGTCTGTATCAGGATCTAAAATTTACAACAAGTTGTTTTATTACTTGAACAAAACTGGTGACGAGGAAGGGATTTCTTTGTTAATTAAGAAACTCCCAAATAATTAAGTAGGCACAGTGTGTATCTGTATCCAAAACTGAAATATAAAGTGCAGTTAAAGCATACAAAATGTAAAGACCACAAAACTGTGTTTGAGAAACTAAAATAAGTGAAAAAAGGCTTTATCATTATCTGAATGCCTACAAGATGCGAGGCGAATCCCAAACTTTAATGGGGAAGATAACTATTCTCTACAGAATTATCTGAGGGATGTCTCAGCGATATTATCATTGTCACCTCAGGAGCATCAACCAACAAATTATACTAGCCAACAAATTACAGGGAAAGGCGCTTCGGTCAGACGATGGTCTACATGAACCAACGTGGGGCAATATCATACAAATACAAAAGCTGAGGCGAGAATTTGGAGTTCAAAAAACGTACTTTCATCTGAGTGAGGAGGCGTTAAATATCAAAGTAAGTAGCATAGAAGATTAACACTCTAAATTAGAGACAAGGTATATTTAGCCAAATGAATACCAAGTATAATCTTGAGCTAGTTAAAGATGTAAATTACACACCACTTAATAATTCTCGAATTATATTCGGCATTTATACTAACTTTATCCCTACATATATTAAGGCTCTTCTCTTGCAAAACAACATAGATACAATCTCTGGTGCTTATACTTATTACGTCGAGAATAATTTATTAAAAGATATTTATTTGAAACATAATAGAACAATAATAATAAAAAAAAAATGAACAGCGGGATTATTCTGGCAGATTTCCTCCTGTCCAAAATAATTCAAATCGAAATCCAAATCCAAATGCGAATCCGTTTCGATATAATCACCCATATTCTGCAACTCGTATTTATGACTCGTATTCGACTACAGTCGTATGTTGTTATTCTAATGGCCAATTTCACGAAAGGCTTTTAATTATTTAAAAAGGCATTTAGCCCTAAAATGATGTTTTTTGGTTTCACTAAATGCTTTTATATTTAAGAAGATTTTAAATGCCCTTGTAAACTAAAAGCTCGTTTTTGTCTCATTAAATTTTAAAAGTCTTTTTTGTTAAGCCATTCCAGTCAACAACAGCTGATATTTTGCTGTCAGAATAATTGTCCCTCATCCATAATGCTTTTTCGCTTTTTCTCATACACTTCGAATGTGCGAGGGAAACAACCTCTTTGTTTGTATCCAGGGATGTGAGGCAAACTCAGTCAAATTAAAATATCCCTAAAATATCCCTTTTCTACATTGGTGAAACCGAAAAATTTTAAATGTCTGATAAAATTTAGAAGGAGTTTAGATAAAAGCAATTTTAGTGTTTGTTTATGAAATTGGCCATAAGTGTCGTAGATTCGACTTCAGTCGTGTTAGTATTGAGAAACGCACAACATCGCATACGATGTATATATCGCATACGACTTTTCATATTTTATCATTATTCCGAATCTCGTATTTATTTGAATGTAAGTCGTATTTGTGTCGTTTATCCCTCGTGTAAAATTTTTTGAGCGAGATAAATTTTTGTTGGATAAAATTGGACAACAAATAAATTTTTTTTATTTGTTCCATATAACTAATTCACTTTTGAATGTCATGGCATGATCCAGCGTATCACGCATCAACCATAATTGCACTTAAGCGACTGCTTGAAGTAAAAGACATTTAAAAGTTGTCAAAAGACCGCAGTATTTTAACTGCAACCATAAGACTTCACGAATGCATTCTTTTTAAAGAAATTTAAAAGACTTCAATGCATTCACGCTGCCGTCTTAAGTAGTGTATTCCTTTAACTCTTGACGGCCTTAGCTCTTAGAGCCGCAGCATCTGACCAGGTTGATGCACAGATACAAAGTATTAGTGCGTCTGTTGTACATACTGGGTCCTCTTCTTTGCGCAAACGGTCTTCTTCTTCTTTCCTGCTTCTCTACTTTGGTAGTCTGTCCCTTGACCGGCACGAGCTAAAGAACCATGCACTTCAACTCCGAGAAGTGGTACATGGACATCCAATCATTCTCCAAAGCGTTTGGTTTACATTTACACAATTGTGGCTCTGTGATGCTCTTCAATTGGGTCAGTAGATCCTTGATGGAGGCAATGGTATACTTTCGGGAAACCTCTAGGGTCTCAGCGATGTCCAAACTAAGTACAAAAAGCTGAATGTTGGCTACTTTTTAGGCAAATTTATGAGAAAAGGGGAGTAACAGCACAATTGATTTTATTTATGTGATGACAATTTCAATTATTTGACAATTTTCTGTAAGCAACGATAGACGTTGTTTTTTTAAGCTTCTCGTATCCAACGTATACGACTTGAAGAATAACGATTTTGATACGAGACGAGTTCGAGTTCGACTACTAGTACGAGACAAAATACGACTTTCAGAATATGGGTGAATAATTGGAATAGAAATTTCAATGAGCGTAACAAACAGTTAAGAAATAACTCCTTTAATAATAATCAGCATTTTGAAAATAACAATAATTCTTTTAGGAAACAGAATGTCTTTAGGAACAATAGAAGCTATATATAACGACTCAAAAGACCCCCCAGAGTCCAATATAAATATAAACAATGAAGCATCCTCAGTGGAGCTTCCATGGCTTATAAGATGAATAAAAATGACAACGAAACATTTTTTCGCCCACACAAGATCCTTTATGGATCTCAGTGGATTAAATAAACAATGATAGTTGCCGTTGACCAACGATCATTGCAATCATTGTTAGCTAGCTTTAAGTTTGGAATACAAAATAAAGTCTGTCTGTATCTGGAACTCAAATTTACAACAAGTTGTTTTATAACTTGAACAAAACTCTTGGTACGGACACATCAGCATCATCAATATAGCCATCAACCAGCACCATCATCTGAATCTTCATCATTTGCAACACGAAATATCGCAGAACGTAGTCATCAACCACCACCATCATCTGTATCGTCATCATTTGCAATACGAGAAGTCATAGTTCGTATAACCAGTCGAGTTAACGACACACTCGTTCCCACGAGTCCACAGACGCAATTATCGATACACTTTCCCACAAGGAACCAAAAGTAAACAACCACTCAGGATTATATAATCACTCGAGGCCATAAATAAAACTATTTAATGCTTCGCACTTCAGTATGGAATTCAATAAAGTAAACAATGCATTTGTCATCCCAACAAATGACCATCGAAGCCAACAAGATTGGACACGCACAAAGCATCTAACATACCTACAATATACAACACATCCAATAGGAAACGATCTTCAACCCTTCAATACAATAGCAACAGAGTCTGGAAGATATTTTGGGATTCAATCAGAAGACAGATCATCCACTGCAACCAAAGACACCAGTTGAGTTTTAGGCACTTATATTATATATTCTTAAGATTTTTGTATTTTTAAATAAAGTTTTTTTTTAAATCCAACCGTGTAACGATCTCGTTATTTAGTCGTCATCAGTCATCACCCTACCACATTCATCAGCATCATCAAACACCACTCAGGCCAGACCAGATAGCAGCAACAGATTCATTCATTCAGGTAATCTTAAATGCAGTGTCCGCATTAAGATACTAATTATACTGACATTTATATATCTTTAAAGAAATTAAATGCTGAAAACCTATATTCATATAATATATAATCAAGCACATTAGACTCAATTTTGTTTGCTCAGCAAATACTGTCCCTTCATTGAAATTTAAGATTTCTCTAAGTTTGAACTATATTGTAAAGTTTTTGTTTACGAGGTTAACTCAAATGAGGGTTGCCATATTAAATTTCTTTTTAATTTCTTTTCAAGTTTGTTATGCATAACCATGGTCAGTACTTCTTGTCTGTTTATTTCAAATCATAAATTCTTTTCCCACACTCGGACCTTGTTTATAGTAACTCAACACTCTTCAAGTGTGGTGCACGATTTGTTTATCTTTCGAATGAAGATCATAAAGTCTAATCTTATAATGCTGAATAAAGTGTCATGAAATGTTTATGCATTCCACTCCACCAATCGGGATATGTCTCCCATAATTTGTCAAGATATGCATTTATTTTATCTTAAACGATAATCGTACGTATTTATGTATCATAGCATCGATGCATTTTTGTAAGAAACTTCGTGATAGTTTTGCGAAGTATAGTTAGTCTTAAGTAAATTGTAGCGTGTCACCTCAACCTAATCGCCGTTTACACGTGAATAGGTCGAACATCCATAATTCCATTTGTCCGATTTAAAATCTATATTTGGCAGTACTCGGTCGTTCTTTCGTTCACTGAACGAAACCCCGCAAAATTACTGAACGAAACTCAGCAGATCATGTTCTAGAACATCTTCAAGCGTTCTTTTCGATTTCCATCTTCGTCGCTGCCACACCCAACAAAAAAAATACCCAAAACTATCTTAAACCACCGAAACCATCATCATATTTTCTCGTGTTCGCGGACATACAATTTTATAATCGTGTCCTACGAAAGTAAAATAAACCGAAAAAAAGTATCGAGGTTTGATATTTTCGCAAATAAGTTTACTGGCAACGCGATCAGCACAACCGGATAGAAAAAAAAGCAACCCCAAAGGCAGAATATTCTGCAAAGCAGGTATGATGAGTTAAAATATAAGTTACTCCCTTCTGGGAAAAAAAACAGAGAACTTTAGGCGCTAATAAAACCTTTTACAGGATTTTTTCCGAGATTAATTTCTCACACTGGGTGCAATAGGACGAGGTCTGATTATCTTGTGCCTCCAATCTTTTGGGATAACCACCAGAGGCAGCCGACGGCCCTCCTTTGCACCCACACACAATTCTTACCGCATCAAAGACCCACACACAAAGATCCCGCACAAATTGCGAACAGCATCGAAGATCCCACCCCCACGTGACTTCGAGTGGCTAATCCCGTCGAGGATCCTTAGCCCAAACAACAAGTTGCAAACAGCCGCGCAAACCCCACACCCACGTGACCAGAACCTCGTATTTCGAAACATCGACCCACATCCTGAAGGAAATTAAAAAAATAAAACCTAGAAACTATGCCTAAGCAAGAAAAAAAAAGTTAAACATAAGATAATTTTACAACCTAGAAAAAAAAATCAAATCAAATCATAAAAGTGTCAAAAGTTACCTACCTAAGAAAACGTTAACGTTAGAAACCCCTTAAATCTAAATCTAAGTTTGTTTAAGTAAATTTCAAATATCAGTACTTATCTTTTTTTTGCTAAGTCGTGAAATCCGATAAACTTATCTAATTGTTTCTTTTGTCAAACAAAATAAATATACATATCTTTAAAATATTTACAATATAAATACCCATATTATATCGATATACCTACCTCAAGTACGCCCGTATCATATATCGTATCGAATTGTTTTCCTACTTACCTTTTTTTCGGATTTTCCATTGATTTACCTTAGACTTACCTTTTTTTATCGGATTTACCATTGATTTACCTTAGACTTACCTTTTTTTATCGGATTTTCCATTGATTTACTTTTAATTGTTAATGTTCCTTTTAATGAATTTCGAATATAAAACTTCTATAAGCACACTTCTTTTTAAGAAAACCCATTGTCCTTCCTTAATCTAATTGAGAATAAACCAGGTCGTTAGAATACAAGAAACCTTTTTTAGAATTTATTTTGATGTTATAAGAACATTATGATTTGGTGAGCTATTTATTAAGGGCGACGTAGATAAAAAGGGGTAAAAAGGAACTAAGGCATCATGATCGGGGCCGTCTTCAAATTTCCGGCGTATGACAGCCATGGAGTTCTGGGTTACCAACAACCAACCCAGACAGTTATCGTGTTTGTGTTTCCTATTTCCTTTCCCTAGTATAGAACGGCTTAGCTGTTTTTCTTATCTTCCGTCAAGGTAGGCTTTCGGCAGAACATCGACCACTGTTATATTTTTATTGAAAATTCAAATCTCTTAATTTTTTAAAATACCCCTCCTCCTCCTTTCCTTTTCCCAAATGACTCGGCATGGTTTTTTTTTTTTATTTTGTGGGCTACATGACAGCGGAAAAGAACCTCCCCTCCGACGAGCCATAGCCGCGCTTAACGCCAGCATGCCGAACTATCCGCTCGGTTCTAAATTTTGGAATTTTCTTCAACCTGAACTTTAGTCTATGCCACAAAATTTGTATAAATTTATTCTGTTCTCTGAAAAAAAAAATTAAAAAGTGATGAAATAAAAGAACATTAGACATTTTGATACTACAAAAAAAAAGGTGCAAACAGCAAACAAAAGACAACAACCAGCCAAAGACAAGGAAAAAACAAAATCCAACGACCAGCACAGAAGAAGAAGAAGACTCAACAAATATGAAAATTTTAATGTAAGTTTAATAATGTCTGCACAAGAAAATAATATTTTAACAAAAGAACAAAAATCTGAAGAAAATCAGAACATTATAAAAAAAGAAAAAAACCTTTGCCTTAGGATCATAAATACTTAGTTAATAAGGCCATTAAGATTAAAGTAGCTTTAAAACAGGCACACAATGAATTATATGATGAATTATTTAAAAATAAAGGAATAAACAAAATATATAACAGTATTAATATACATATATATATTTAAACATATTTGATAAATCAGAACCCGTTATAATTAATTAATTTTGTATAAAATATAAATAAAATTAAAATAGCAAAAGTGACGTTCTTCGAGCACTGCGCCGAAAACGGCGTATGGATGAAAACGGTGATGAATTCGGGGAAGAAGAACCCGATGCGGAATGCCCTTCGAAACTTCATCAAAATGGGTCAAACTTAATTAAAAACTAAAAATATGATATATGTATACGGATCGTAACAACTATAAAGTGTTCTTCGAAATATGGAGAGAAGATTCGGGTAGAATCCGATGTAATCAAATTCTTCCTCCCAATTGAATTCAATACGCTCAGTGACGAAGACATCGCAAAACTTTCAGGAGGTACTTTGACGGTTTGACAGTAGAACAGCCGCCTCCGAGGCCGTACGGTGCGTTTAAAGTGACGTTCTGCGAGCACCGCACTGAAAACGACGTATAGATGAAGACGGCGATGAATCCGGGGGAGAAGTACCCGATGCGGGTGGGCCCTACACCAGAAACAGCGGCAGGGTATAAAATCATAGAAGTTCCAAAAAATGTCATCTATTTACCGGTGAATGTCAAACGAATAAGTACTATCACATTATGTAAAATTTGTAGATCAGGACGGACAATTAATAAACTTTAGAGGAGAAAATTAACCATGCGGTTGCATTTAACCCTAAAATCGGAATAATGTTAATCTGTAATAATTATTTAACATGTATCAAAAGTACTCATTCGATTAGCTCTACTCGAACATCAAAACTGGTAACACCTAAGTTATCACCCAAAAATAAAGTCTATCTTCTTACATCAGGATTCAAACTAAAATAAAATACAATATGAATGATATATAGGAAATTACTCATGGACCAGGCTATGATAATAGCATATCTAAGATAGAATACCATACTTACGCTCCATTTCTTCAATCCAAGTAATGAAATACGTATCCCCATACAACAACAGGATTTATGTATATTACCCTATGATATCTGCATCGATATAGAAGGAAGTCTAACTAAAGCAGATAAAACTGTTTCAGCAGGAAAATTAACTAATAATACAATGGCTTTTCTTTTTGAAGAAATACATATAGAGTCCAGAATCCCAACACACACGCAAAAACACACATACACAGAGAATACCTAACGAACCGCTCTGAAAAGATACGACGAAAATGGCTAGCGAACGACGACGACGGCGACAATGAGTTAGATTTGAGATCGAAAGCACTCGGCCACCTTTTCCGTTTTATCGACCCATGATTAAATTCAGAAATAAATGTACATTGTAATTCGTTTTAATCAATAAATAATAATTAAATAAAGTGTTACCTACTAATTGATAAGATATTCGGTGTACTGTGATTTATTTCAAAATAACAATTCTGTGGAGCACTTATTTGGGGGCTCAACCGGGATGTGAACACAAAAAGAAGAAAATAAGAAGAAAGTACAAAGACGACGCGACGTGCTTAAAATAAAACCCCTAAAAAAAGTATTTTTATAATCAAAATATTGAGTGTGACGTGCGAGTGCGTGAATTAATTGCATAAAAAAGGCTGAGTGTGAAACTTGCAACAAGTAACAAAAAATATTAAATTGTTCAGCCAGACACTCTCAGTTGGGTAGGCATGGTCATTGTCGGAACATTGTCCTATAGAATAAAAGACGCTCTGATGCATGATGAATACCTGAAGGTGATAGTGGAGGTCTTAAAGCAAAAACCCTACGAAGACTACTTTTTGAAGAATGGCGTTATTTGCAAAGATGTAGCTTTGGAGTTGGTCGCAATCCCAGCATCCATGGAAGATGAGATAATCCGCATGATTCATAAATAAGGTCACTTTGCAGCTAAGAAAACTCAAGAGATAATAGAACTATGCAAATTTATCAACGTGTTTCTATTATCCTATCATTTACATATCAATTGAATCAAATTACATAGTGACAAAATTCATGTGAAATTAGTTGTTGCACTATATTTCGGTCATATAAAAAAATTTTACAATCAAAAATGCAGTGTTATTCTTATAAAATTGAAATAGCAGAAACCTATGCTCAAATTCTGTTAAAGAATTGCTTGGCCACACAGCTAAGAGAATTATCAATATAAAAGAGGCTAATGAAATTATAGCACATAACAGCTTTAATCTTACACTTGTGACTAAATGGGGTTGTGATGGGTCTTAGGGCCAGAGTGAGTTCAAGAAAAAATTCCAGATGAAGAATTAGATTTATCCGATTCCAATTTATTTATGACATCAATTGTACCATTACAAATTAACAGTACAGTTTCAAAAAACCAAATTTGGACAAATCCTTGACCTTCTTCGACACGCTATTGTAGACCATTAAAATTTAAATAAAAAAAAGAAAGCCTTGATCTAATATGAGAAGAAAAATAAGCGAGTAGAAAACGAGTTTGAAAATTAACATGAAACCATCATAAATATTGAATCTCATGTTATTAAGGTTAAACATCAATTACATTTCACTATGATAGATGGCCCAAGCAGTGACGAACACATCTTCGTCAAACAATTGTGTTATTTGTGGTGCGAAGCCGACAGAAATGAACAATTTGACTAAACTACGAGCAAAGCCATGAAATCAAGAATCCCTTCAATTAGGAATGTCTCCATTTCATGCTCGCATTCGATTCATGGATTATATATTACATTTGAGATACAATTTATGCTTTAAATGTTCGAGAACAAACAAATCTACTCTTAATATACCTAAAACAAGAAACCAAAAGAAGCATTCAAAGGGAATTTCTTGAAAAAGTAGGCATAAAGGTGGATATAGTTAAGCAAGGTGTGGGTACAACCAATGACGGCAACACCTCACGACGATTTTTTGGAAATCCAACTTTAACGGCAGATATATAACAAAAATTGATTTAAATCTCATAAAAAAACTGAGTGTGATTTTGGAAGCTATTTGCAGCACTTTTCCTATTGACCCAGATAAGTTTGGAGCTTATACACAGGAAACAGCTATTTTGGCCCTTGATTTGTACCCTTGGTATTATATGCCTGCTACTGTTCACTAAATTTTATTCCACGGAGCTGAAATAATAAAATCAGCTGCATTACCTGTAGGATCGCTTTCTGAGGAAGCACAAGAAAGCAGAAATATAGACATTAGACACTACAGAACTTACAACATGAGGAAGTGTTCCAGTTTGGCAACTAATGAGGATATTATTCATATGATGCTTTTATCATCGGATCCTAAAATAACAAATCTGCGGCCTGAACCAAGAACAAAAGATTCCGATTCCGGGAAACGAATTTTAGAATCAAAAACAAAGAAAACAGATCGGAAGTCCGCGAATAAGCTTGAAAAAAAGAAAATACGAATAAAGTAAAATAAGTCAAAAATCAGAAACAAAAATAGTTATTGAAATACATCAGTATTAAAGTTTAAAGAAAATGAAATAAAAAGTAGATAAAATAAAAGATAGAAAGTAAATAAAAAGGAGGTATCTAGAATTTACATAAGTGAAGTCTTTTGGTTTACTCAGCCGGAGAAAGATTTTTTTACTATTAATTGTTTAAAGAAAAGTGTAAATTTTTATTTCAGTAGTATATAGAATTTGTATTATAAAACCTTCTTATATAAAAATAGTTTCTGTTTCGAAGGTTTAATGGATAAAATTTTTTATTATTTAAAGTACAGATACAGAGATAATAATTTATAAAACAAAAAAAAAACTGTAATCAGCCATCAGTGCAGATAAAAATGAAGTCAACCCTCAAAATTATTTAAATGTAAGTTAAAAGTACATATATTTCAAATCCTAATCCAAATACCATGAACCCATGCAAGCAAACAAAAGCAACTAGATCTAGAAAAACTCCTTAGATATAACTTAGAAAATCTGTGGTGTTTGGTAGAAACATGATAACTCCATTTTTAAATTTGCGTCCTTACGGCCACTTTACATTGAGCTACAGCCTAAACGGGTGAACCGATTTTCTTCAAATTTGGAACATAATTTTTCAAAGGTTATGTCCATAACTTTTCCAAATATGAAGAAATTCGGTAAACTGGTTTAGGCTCTAGCTCAATGTAAAGTGGGCGTAAAGACGCACATTTTAAAATGGAGTTATCATGTTTCTACCAAACACCACAGAAATATAAGCGAGAGTTCGGATCAAGAACCAGATAATAACGTTAATAATAGCATAGAATTAAGTGATATATTAACAAAACAATCAAATATACTCACAACAAGAAAATAGTAATACATTAAGCAGTCTTAGTAATCTCTTGAATAACTTAACATTAACTGACCCTTTTAATAATCCTTCAAGTAATATAGTTACACCAGAAAAAAGATTAGAAATGTCGGTCAACAGTTATAAAAATGACCAACCAAATGAACCTACTGATGTTTTTAAAGCACTCAGAGTGCCTGATGCCATAAAGGATTTACGTAAATTTGATCCCAGACTTCTTTTTGAATTCATTCAGAATGTAGAATGGGAAATGTATGAGTATCCAACAATGCCAACCAACACTGATCACAAGTGGATAGTAAAAACTTCAAGTCAGCTTGCGAAGCCAAGATTAAGATATATTACTATCACTCTACAACTTATAATTGTGAGTCCCTATAAAAATTGATCAGTAGAAAAAGCAAACTTGCTGAGAACAAACTTTAACATCAATATCAATTTTTTAGACTTTCAAGGCTTTAGAGGAATAAATAACGAGTTCATTTCACCAACACTTCATTCTTAAGCCGCCATCTAACTCTAACCTACTTCTGTAAGGGAATTTACAATATTTACAAACTCACGGGTATAAATAACATACATCTAGTTAAATATAGATGAAATATCCAATAGCCATGGACATCCAAGTGTTGCTCACTCAACGTACTTCATACGTTGCAGTAATTAATTATTAAAGGGTAATATCATATTACCATGACTTGGACTTCCTATGCTTATTTACACAGCATAATCTCATACAGAAGATTCAATGCAAGGTATAAACATTCATTCAAACAAAGAGATCGATGAGATAAGCGAATGAATATTTATATCTGAGCATAATGCTTAATTGCACTTTTGGAATCAAGTGCGCTATTCGATTTAAAGACTTAGTTTTAAGTTCTTTAGTTTTTAGTGGATATTGGACATGAAAGGTTGTCTAAGAATAAAAATTCTTTTTTAAAAAATAAAAATCAAATATTTTTATTTAACTGGCGCCCGAGCAGGGACATCGAGTGTTTGAATAAATTAAAGGGACTTAGCAAAATTTTTATTTTTGTTTTAATAAAAAACGAGCAATTTTGAAACGCGAATGGTAATACCAAAAAATAAGGGGAACCAACGTGTGAAAATTGAGAATCCCTCGTTCCCGAAAAAGTTTATTCCCGTGTGAAAGGAAGAAACCGAGCCGTTAGTAGCGTGACGCGAAGTTCAAAACGTTATCGCAAAAAGGAACAACTCGGCCTTTCCCGAAAACACTGATAGCTCCCCCGTGTGAAATATTTTGTGTTAAACAACCGCACGTTAAAAATCCCATTTAGGTACAACTGGTTAAATAGGGATTTCTCCTTGCGCAACCCCGCTAAATTTAGGAAAAAACCAGAATGAGGAAAATTATTTTAGTGTAAGTGTCAAACATTAAATAATATGTTAAAAATTTTGAATTAGATAATTAAAAAAAATAATAGGAAAAATCGAATACCTACAAAATTTTGAAAATTAAATCAAAAAAATAAAAAAGAAAAAATGAAGTGAAAACTAAAAAAAGTTTTAAAGAAATTGAATGAATAAAAAATAATAAGAATAAATTTGAATAAAAATTAAAAGAAAACTAAACAGAAACAAAAGTGAAATAAAAGAAATAAAGAAGAGAGAAAAAATGTAGGTGAAAACTAAAAACTCTATGATTTATTCAAGTTACAAGAAGAACAACAAGAATCTTTCAACAAAAGCAAATCAAAGACATCTACAACGAACAAGACCAAGAAAATTTAATCATCGAAACACATAACAGAGCTCATAGGAATCCACAAGAAAACCGTTTACAAATTTTGGAAAATTACTATTTTCCTGGTATGGCAGGCAAAATAAAAAGAATTATAAAAATCTGTTCAGTATGTAAAAACAAAACAAATATGAAAGACATCCGAATAATCCTAAGTTAAACAAAACTCCTATACCAAACTTTCCTGGACACACAGTCCATATAGATATAATGGAACTAGATGGACAATTGTTCCTCACATCAATAGGCAAATTTTCAAAGTTCACTAAAATATTTCCCATAGAAAATAAGTCTGCAATTTACTTGAAAGATAAAATATTAGAACTTTTATTTTATTATACAACACCAAAACTACTAGTATAATGGACAGAGAAATTTTTGCGAAACTTCAAAAAGCCAACCTTAAAGTCCAACTAGATAAAAGTGAGTTTCTGAAAAAAGAAACGGAATTTTTAGGACATATCGTAACCACACAAGGTATCAAAACAAATCCCAATAAAATACAAGCAATCCAAGATTATAAACTACCAAAAACCGTCAAACAAATAAGGTAATTTTTAGGTATTACCGGAAATTTATTAAGGATTACGGTAAGGTAGCAAATCCAATGACTTTATTCTTGAAAAAAAAACGCAAAAATCAATATCAAGGATCCAGATTACATAGAAAGCTTTGAAACTCTCAAAAAATTAATTACTTCAGATCCTATCCTTCGATACCCCGATTTTAGTAAGAAATTCGTCTTGACAACTGACGCCTCAAATTATGCGTTAGGCGCTGATTTGTCACAAGACAATCATCCGTTGTGCTACGCAAGCCGTACACTCAACGATCATGAAGTAAAATATTCAACCATAGAGAAGGAACTACTGGCTATCGTTTGCGCCACAAAATACTTTAGGCCCTACCTCTATGGAAGAGAGTTTACTGTACAGACCGACCATCGACCACTTGTTTGGTTGAGTTTTCTAAAAGAACCCAACATAAAGCTACAAAGGTGGAAGGAGGAGGAGTATTATTTCGATATTGAGTATGTAGAGGGAAAAGTTAACCAGGTTGCAGACGGACTATATAGAATGGAAATATATTACATCGAAAATGTAACCAATCCTTTTGATGATATTACCGAAGATGCACAATCAATTGTAGCTACGATCCAAAGCGCTAGAGAAGATAGCAGCGACTATATTCTGTTATGCCCCAACCTCTATCATCTGTCACAACTCCACAATATACCTACCATCCCTTCACGTCTCTTACATACATCTACAACAATCATATATCCACTTCAACGAGATACTCTATGTAACTTAACTTGGAGTATCGTATAACAACAAAGTCAATTTATGCTGTGTCCCTTAAAATAATACTCAAAACTAAATCCTTTGTTTATATGAACAAACATAAGTTCAATATCTAAAGATATTGAAACTCATAAATAATTCAAATTCCGTTCTCATTAATTCTTAGGCACTTAAAATATGCTTATCCTAAATTCAACGGAAAGAATTATAATCTAAACAAATAAACAAGCGTCATGTGCGATCATGAGCACAAAAAGATACTTCGCGAAATCGACCCAAATCGATCGACACTTCTTGTTTACAGTACCATTCCCAAATCCCATTCCCATCAATATATATACATACCTATGTACATTTTAAAAGATACATACGTGCATCTCTGGATGATGTGATAACTGTAGGCAATAATGAATAATTTGGTTTAGTTTTAAGTCAGTCAAAATCCATCTCTTCAACAACAAGAACTTAGCTCGTGAAATAATTCAATAATAAAATACAATTTCTAAATCTTTAAAAATATAGTTTTTTTAATAAGTGGCAGAACAAAGTTGGTGGCAGCGGTGGGATAGCTATTCGTTTTAGCTAGTCTCAAACAAAATATTCAATTGAAAAATCAAAAACAAAACAACAAGACGAAATTAAGATCCAGATACAGAAGAAAATCAATAACAAAACAGCAGACCAACAAATAAAAATCAGGGAAGTCCCAATTTTAAGCTACATACGAGTATAATTATTTTATGTAGGTATATTTATTTTCTACATGTAATATTTTTTTTGTGCCGTGTTTTGTGATATTGTTTTCTTGTAAAAAAATCTTATATAGTGTTCTTTTTCTCTGTGTATGGCTTTATTCATAAAATTGCGAAATAGAATAGTTGAAGTTAATCCAAAAACAAGTGAGGTAGAAGTTCTCGAGAAACATTCCGAAAATTCTCCAAAGACGATAAAAAAAGGCTGATTTCAATTTTGATAGGGCACTTAAATTAATTCCTGAATTTTCCGGGAATCCCGAAAACCTAAAACGATTTTTAGAAATCGTTACAGTCCAAGCGAGGAAAGCCGCAAGTGAAGATGAAGACGAAGATCAGACGATCGAATTGCTCGATCTATTGAAATCCAAAATTTCTGGACACGCCTATAACGTGACCTTTAAAATAAAAGAATTCAAAAATTGGAATGAATTGTCTAGTTGTCTAAAACAAAATTTTCAAAGGCTTAGGCCTTTACAAACTATCCAAGGGGAATTATTTTCCACTGTACAACTGCCAAACGAGTCACTTATTGATTATTCTAACAAATTTAAATTATTGGAGGAACTGAGTGCTACTACCTCCCCGGATATCAAGTCCGAAAGTGATGAACTAAAAAAATGGAATGAGTTGACCGCGATTAATAATTTTAAGAGGGGCCTACGAAGTCCTCTACAATTAATTGCTAAAACTCAGCATCACGAGACTCTTCGGGAAGCGATAAATTTTGCACTTTCTGAAGAATCACTCTCCTTAGCCGAAAATAAGCCAAATTCTAACAGTAATTTCCGACCGCAAAATAATTACAATAATTTCCGCCCACAAAATAATTACAATAATTCCAGGCCACAAAATAATTTTAGGCCACAAAGTAATCACAGACCTCAAAATAATTCTGGGCCAAATATTCAAAGAAATCCATTTAGTAATAATTTAAGCAATAATTATGAGCAAAAAATATGCTCTTACTGCAAGAAAACAGGACATCTCATAAATGAATGCCGAAAGAGGGCATATAATAATGCGAATAATAATAATTTTAATAATAGGCCCCAAGTAAATCATACTTGTCAGGGAAACTCCCTAAATACAGGGTTGGACGATTCCCCAACTCAGTTGAGCGAAATTTAAAAGGAATTTCACATATTTATCCCAAATCAAATCAAGCCCTGAATGAAAATATAAATCTAAATCAAAAACAAAATCATTTTCAAACTCTCAAACAAAATCGAATTCTAGATTCAAAACCAAATCAAAATCTAAATCAAAAACAAAATCTTTTTCCAAATCTCAACCAAAATCGAATTCTAGGTTCAAAACAAAAACAAACTCTATCTCAAAATACAATTCCATATCAAAGTGTCAATTTGAATCAAAATCCAAACTTCGTTTCTCATCACAGTTGTGTACTCAACATAAACTCGAATCAAATCTCGAGAAGCAAAATAGATTTTTCAATTGCCGAAGGCAAACAAAAAACAAATTCATTCCTTATTGACACCGGAGCTTCAATTAGTCTAATTAAAAGAGGATGTTTAAAAAATAATACCTTAGTGTATAACCACAGGGATTATCTTATGATTAAAGGAATTTCTCCAGAAGAAATCTCGACGATAGGAGTCGCGATTCTGAAAATACAAATTTCCGAAAACGAATTCGTAAATCAAGAAGTTCATATTGTTAACGACCATTTTCCTATTGATTATGATGGTATAATAAGGGAAGATTTTTTAAACAAAACGAATGCCTCAATAAATTACAAATCCAAAAACATAGCAATAGAAAAAGATGGAAGGTTGTATAGAATTCCATACTCTGACGACAAACAACTAATAAAAATTCCTCCCAGAATGGAGCAATATATAAAGTACGGTCCATTATCAGAAAACAATGAAGTCATTGTTATTCCAAAAGAAATCCTACCAAAAGTCTATATAGCAAGTTCCATTGCAAAAGTTGAAAATGGGTTTATTAACATTTCAATTCTTAATACATCAGAGGAAGAAATAATTATTCCCAAGAATCTTAAAGTGAGTTATGAAAAATCTGAAGACTTTCATGTGTATCACATTAAAAAATATAGTAACTACAATTAAATAAACAATAGATTACAAAAACTTGGAGAAGTCTTGGAAACAGATCATCTAAACAAAGAGGAAAGAGACTCTATAGTTGAAACTTGTAGAAATTTTAATGATATCTTCCTTTTAGAAGGTGACAAGCTCACCTACACCAGCGGGGTAAAACATAATATTCCCGTAGATAAAAATCAGAGGCCCATTAATACACGTCTCTATAGGTTACCAGAAATACACAAATCTGAAATCCAGAAACAAGTCCAAGATATGTTGGATGATGATATCGTAAGGGAAAGTACTAGCCCTTGGAACTACCCACTGTTGGTGGTTCCGAAAAAAGAAGATATGGAAACAAACAATGGCGTGTAGTCGTCGATTTTAGAAAACTAAATGAAGTCACTCTAGCTGATTCGTTTCCTTTACCGAATATTGAAGATATCCTAGATCAATTGGGAGACTATATTGGATATTTTTCGATTTTAGACCTCGCTTGTGGTTTCCACCAAATTCAAGTTAAAGAAGAGGATAGACATTAAACTGCATTCAGTACTGCTTTTGGGCATTACGAATTTAACAGAATGCCTTTTGGGTTGCGAAATGCACCACCCACCTTTCAACGTTTAATGAACGTAGTTCTTGCAGGCCTCCAGGGCATACGATGTTTTGTTTACTTAGATGACATTGTCGTATACGGTAAGAATCTTAATGATCATTATAAGAAATTAATTGACATATTTAGTGTCTTCGAAAATTTAATTTGAAAGTGCAAAAATGTAAATTCCTCCGTAAGGAAGTCTCTTACCTGGAGCACATAATAACAATAAATGGTATTAAACCTAATCACGACAAAATCATTGCAATAACTGATATACAAATTCCTAAAACTGTGAAACAGTTGAAATCGTTTCTTGGATTTATCGGGTATTATAGGAAATTTATCGCAAACTTTTCTAAAATTGCAACAATTGCCGAAGTTTTCGTACGAAAAGTTATATGCATTTTCGGCGTCCCACAAACTCTTTTGACAGATCAAGGCTCCAACTTCTTAAGCAATCCTTTCAAGCGTACTTGTCAGTTATTAAAAATAAAGAAAATTCAGAAAACACCCTATCATCCACAGTCAAACGGATCTTTAGAAAGAAGTCATCGAGTGTTAGGAGATTACCTTAGGAGTAACTCTAACAAAGATCCTACCAATTGGGATTCATGGGTTGATTATGCGGTGTTTTGCTATAATACCACACCACATTCAGCTACTCAATTCACTCCATATGAAGTGCTATTTGGTTTAAAACCTCAAATGCCTTGTTCGTTAACAAATTTAATCGACCAGTCTATAACTATGATGATTATGTTTTTGAAATGAAAGCCAAACTTCAAAATGGATATCAAATAGTGAAAGATAATCTTATTAAAGCTAAGATAAAATCAAAAAATTATTATGATAAAAATAGCCAGAAAATTCAATACAACATAGGAGATAAAGTTTTATTGCAAAGTAAAACTAGAATGAACAAAAAACTAACCTCGGTATATTTAGGTCCCTACGAGGTCATAGGAGCCAACTCTCCAGAAACTGTTACCATCAGAATAGAAAGGAAGAATAAAACGGTACACAAAAACTTAGTAAAAGCATTTAATTCCTGAACATATATTAACTTACTAAAACCTGTTCATTTGTGGAATCGCAACATGCTGACAACTTTTGTAACATTCCTTCGCATAAGCACCTCTTTAACCTAAGACAGCCACGAGTTAGAAGAAATCAACAATGCTACGGCCATACACTTCGAAAGTGAAGGCAATCTTTTCTTTTCCAAAAACGAGCGGAATTTTATTGTTCATTTAAATTTGTCATCTTACAATGATCAAGTATATTTTTTAAACACATTATGTGACAGAATCATACAAAATGATAACCCAAATAACTTATGTGCTCAAGTTGTCAAAACAATAAATCGTCTTGCCTTAGAAGTCGATAACAACACCAATGTTGGAATTTATAATGAATTAATTAAAAGTCAAGATATAGAATTTGCCTTCACAGAAATGGAAAACCTTGTAATGAATGAAATATCTGAAATCAAAGAGAAAGAGATAGAAATTTTCGATATTATCATAAAGGCACAAAAAAATAAAATGAGCAAGCACATTTTATTCTCAGAAACTTTTGTAAAAGCTTTGAAAGAAATCGAAACTAAATGCATAGAAAATACAAGATTACCATTGGAACCTTCAGTTCAAAATATGCCAGAATTAATAAAATTTGCTAAAATTGATCCTTTATATGTAATAAAAACTCTTACATTTCATGTTAAGATCCCTCTGATCTCCAAAGAATTTAAATTATATAAAATAATTCCAATACCGGCTCATTATCAAAACAATACTTACTTCTTTGTACAAACTGAGTCAACTCTTATTGCTTCAAATAGTAAGTAATAATGAATTTATAAAACTTAATCAAATAGATCTTTTTGACTGTATTAAATCAAAATTGATAACTGTTTGTAAATCAATGTTTCCAATTTTTAACAATATAAATAAAGACTGTGTAATGAATTTGCATCTTGGAGTTTTCAATAAAAACGAATGCGTAATAAGAATGTTTAAATTAAATAATGAAATCTGGAAAATGATAACTTATAAAACTTGGTACTACGCTGTCACAGAGGACACTAGTCTAATGACAACATGTAGAGATAACTTAAAATATTTTGTAAAAATTCATAACAGTGGAATTTTAAAATTAAATCCCAATTGTAATGCTCAGACAAAAAATGTTAAAATTATATTATTTTTCCGAAATGGCATTGGACTCAAATTTTAAAATCGCAATGTCACTCGAAACTAAGAATTCCAAACTCAATTTTCATTTTGATGAAATTGAAAAAATAAGTGAAACTGTAAAAAAAATCAATCAAGAAAATATTATAACTGAACATGATTCATACTATTACATATTAATTGTTCTTATAACTCTTTTAACTATTTCATTATTCATAACTGTACTATATTTAGTCTATAAGAAATTTATTAAATGCTAAATTATTCACCTTGAAAATAAGGAAGTAAACAATGTTGAAGAAGAAGAAAACTTATAATTTTTATTATTAAGAAATCAAAAAAAAAAAAATTAAAAAAAAAGATAAAATCAAAAAATTATTATGATAAAAATAGCCAGCAAATTCAATACAACATAGGAGATAAAGTTTTATTGCAAAGTAAAACTAGAATGAACAAAAAACTAACCTCGGTATATTTAGGTCCCTACGAGGTCATAGCAGCCAACTCTCCAGAAACTGTTACCATCAGAATAGAAAGGAAGAATAAAACGGTACACAAAAACTTAGTAAAAGCATTTAATTCCTGAACATATATTAACTTACTAAAACCTGTTCATTTGTGGAATCGCAACATGCTGACAACTTTTGTAACATTCCTTCGCATAAGCACCTCTTTAACCTAAGACAGCCACGAGTTAGAAGAAATCAACAATGCTACGGCCATACACTTCGAAAGTGAAGGCAATCTTTTCTTTTCCAAAAACGAGCGGAATTTTATTGTTCATTTAAATTTGTCATCTTACAATGATCAAGTATATTTTTTAAACACATTATGTGACAGAATCATACAAAATGATAACCCAAATAACTTATGTGCTCAAGTTGTCAAAACAATAAATCGTCTTGCCTTAGAAGTCGATAACAACACCAATGTTGGAATTTATAATGAATTAATTAAAAGTCAAGATATAGAATTTGCCTTCACAGAAATGGAAAACCTTGTAATGAATGAAATATCTGAAATCAAAGAGAAAGAGATAGAAATTTTCGATATTATCATAAAGGCACAAAAAAATAAAATGAGCAAGCACATTTTATTCTCAGAAACTTTTGTAAATGCTTTGAAAGAAATCGAAACTAAATGCATAGAAAATACAAGATTACCATTGGAACCTTCAGTTCAAAATATGCCAGAATTAATAAAATTTGCTAAAATTGATCCTTTATATGTAATAAAAACTCTTACATTTCATGTTAAGATCCCTCTGATCTCCAAAGAATTTAAATTATATAAAATAATTCCAATACCAGCTCATTATAAAAACAATACTTACTTCTTTGTACAAACTGAGTCAACTCTTATTGCTTCAAATAGTAAGTAATAATGAATTTATAAAACTTAATCAAATAGATCTTTTCGACTGTATTAAATCAAAATTGATAACTGTTTGTAAATCAATGTTTCCAATTTTTAACAATATAAATAAAGACTGTGTAATGAATTTGCATCTTGGAATTTTCAATAAAAACGAATGCGTAATAAGAATGTTTAAATTAAATAATGAAATCTGGAAAATGATAAATTATAAAACTTGGTACTACGCTGTCCCAGAGGACACTAGTCTAATGACAACATGTAGAGACAACTTAAAATATTTTGTAAAAATTCATAACAGTGGAATTTTAAAATTAAATCCCAATTGTAATGCTCAGACAAAAAATGTTAAAATTATATTATTTTTCCGAAATGGCATTGGACTCAAATTTTAAAATCGCAATGTCACTCGAAACTAAGAATTCCAAACTCAATTTTCATTTTGATGAAATTGAAAAAATAAGTGAAACTGTAAAAAATATCAATCAAGAAAATATTATAACTAAACATGATTCATACTATTACATATTAATTGTTCTTATAACTCTTTTAACTATTTCATTATTCATAACTGTACTATATTTAGTCTATAAGAAATTTATTAAATGCAAAATTATTCACCTTGAAAATAAGGAAGTAAACAATGTTGAAGAAGAAGAAAACTTATAATTTTTATTATTAAGAAATCAAAAAAAAAAAAATTAATTATTATTGTTCTGAATTCCAATTAATTCATTAATGCATTACATCAAACATTGAAAAAAAAAAAATTCCTAAGCAAATTATTTTTTTCTATAAGGGGGGGGAGGAATGTTATGCCCCAATCTCTATCATCTCTCACAACTCCACAATATACCAACCATCCCTTCACATCTCTTACATACATCTACAACTGTCTACGACAAGCAACCCTACCCACACCCAAGAGCACATATATGAGCAAAAGCATAAGACCACGACAGGTCCATATCATCAACAAAGAGCAGGAGCATGAGACCAGTGCAGGCCCATTCAAAAACATAAAAACTGTGCATAAGAGCACAACAGCAAAAACAACCAACCCCAAGTGCAGCGCGAGTTACATATGATATAACTTCTACAAATATACCATCAACACATTTGGGTCAACAATCTACAACTGAACCAAATGCAAGAAATACAACATCAGCACATTTGGGTCAACAACCTACAAATGAACCAAATGCAAGAACTACAACATCAACACATTTCAGTAAACCTATAAATGCAATGTCAACAACAAACCAATATAAAACCAAAGACATTGAGACGCAGAAGTGCCCAATAATACGAATACTACCCTGATGGTTGCAGCGACGCTTGGACGGCGGACTGTCTTGGTGGTTTTTTAATTTAAATTTTATTTGTAATAATCGAAGTGAAAACTGTGATTATAATAAAGTGACTTTTAAGAATCTAATAATCGCATCCAAAAACAAAATCGAAAATGGCTCAGCCAACAATGGAACAATGTTTGTTAACATTAACTGAAATTCTAAACAATCAGAATACAGTGCAAAACATAAGAGTTACGATAGAAAAACGGTTAAAATACATAGAAACTTTTACGGGAAAACAAGGTAGGTACATTACCTTCGTTCATCGCGACGGTAGACCAAATCTTAGAAGTTGGAGCGGTAAATCATAACGAAGTGTTTGCTGTAGTATACAACGAAAAAATTGGAGGAATTGCGAAAAACTTTTTGGCGATTGAAGCACCAGCATCGTGGGAGCAGTGCAAGCAAAAACTTAAAATACATTTCCGGCCGACAAAAGACGAAGCAACCATATTGAAAAACATCAATAGTATAAAGGTATATAGTATAAGTCAATTACTAGATAAAGTCCAAAATATTATTAACTACACAACAGAATGTGCAACGTTCAATCAAAATGGTTTAGAAATAGCTAACTGTCTAAATAGTGCATTAATTCTTAAAATAAAAGATGTAACAGCAGGAGCATTAGCTGCAGAAATTCACAATGAATACAATTTATCAAGAATTAGACAAATTTTGTTTAAATATATAGGTCAAGATGTACCTATACAATTTACGATTAGAAAAAACACATACCTTTGAACCTAGAAATCATTATCAAAATACAGCTTCTCAAAATTTTCAAAATAACAGACACAATTACACTAATCAACATTTTAACAAAAACAACAATTACACTAACCAAAATCCTTTTAGAAACAATAATTACACTAATCAAAACCCTTTCAATAGAAACAATAACGCTTATCAAAATCAACCTAATGGGAATAGCCCGACAGGACAAATAAGAAATAATAATGCATCAGGCCAAGCTAGAAATAATTGGTATAATAGCAGCCCCCAAAACTTTCAAAACTCAGGTCAACATAGATCAAGACAGAATAGAATAGAACCTATGGAAGTAGACTCTTTAAGTAATAGAGAAGAGACTAACCAAATAGAAAATCACGAGTTTTTTATCAACTAGCCTCGGATACACGAAAAATTTGTATACAGTTAACTTTTGAAAAAACAGATTATATAGCATTGATTGATACAGGATCAACCATAAGCCTTCTTAACTCAACTAGAGTCCCCTCAAATCTTTACGAATACATAAACGATATACCAATTCAAATAAACACTATTCATGGTACTGTTAACGAAACGGCACAAGTAAAAACAAAATGTCCAATTCAATTTGATCAACCTTGCAATGCAAGAATCAAATGGACGAAAGTAGCATTAAATAAACCTTACGATTTCCTTATAGGAATGGATTGGATAAAGAACAATGCAAAAATTATAGATTTAAAAAATAAAGAAATTATTTTAATGAATGATAGGCATCTTCCATTCTTAACCATATTACTTGAAGAAGTTAATGTGTTGGAAATAAGCGAAGTTTGCAACATTCAAACAAATCACCTCAATGAATTAGAAAAAGAATCGATAGAAAAACTTTTAAATAGATATAAAAAATTGATTTTCAAAGAAGGAGATCAATTAACAAACACAAGTACAGTAGTTCATGAAATAAAAACCACTACAAACCAACAAATTAACTCTAAATTATATAGGTACCCCCCAAAGCACGAAGATGAAGTACGTAAGCAAATGGAAGAAATGGAGAAACAAGGAATCATTAGAAAGAGTAATAGTCGTTATAGTTCACCAATAATAGTTATTCCGAAAAAACTTGACAGCTCAGGAATACAAAAATACAGGATAGTAGTAGATTATAAGAAATTAAACCAAGTAACCATAGATGATAAATACCCAATTCCTAATATCAATAGCATATTAGATAAATTAGGGAAATCTCAGTATTTCAGCACTTTAGGCGAAAGGTTATCATCAAATCTTAGTAGCTGAACAGGACATCGAAAAAACTGCTTTTGTGACTCCATCAGGTCTATATGAATACGTCAGGATGCCATTCGGTTTAAAGAATGCACCTGCAACGTTTCAGAGACTGATGAATGATGTTTTACGTGATTATATAAATAGAATATGCATAGTCTGTTTGGATGATATACTAATATTCTCCACAACCTTAGAAGAACATATGCAGTCACTAGAAAAAATATTTAGAAAATTACAAGATCATAACCTTAAAATACAAGCAGATAAATGTAGCTTCATGAAACGAGATACTGAATTTCTTGGTCACATCTTGACTAAGGAAGGGATTAAACCAAATCCAAACAAAGTAAAAGAAATTGATAATTTAAAGATACCAAAAACGGAGAAACAACTTAAAGGTTTCTTAGGGATGACAGGCTATTATAGAAAGTTCGTCAGGGATTATGCTAAGATTGCGTATCCGATGATAAGGTATTTAAAGAAAGGCGAAACAATTAATATTAAAGACCCTCAATATATTTCAGCATTTGAAAACCTTAAAGATTTAATAATTTCACATCCAATTTTAAAATATCCTGAATATGACAAACCATTTGTAGTTACAACAGACGCGAGCAATTATGCAATTGGCGCTGTTCTTTCTCAAAATGGGCACCCGATATGCTTCGTATCCAGAACTCTTCATAAACACGAACAAAAATATAGTGTAACTGATAAAGAGTTCCTTGCAATTGTTTATTAAGTTAATTATTTTCGACCATATTTATATGGAAATCATTTTAAAATTGTAACTGATCACATTCCAATAAAGTATCTATTTAAATACCAAATACAAAGGAAAGGAATTCTCTCAGAGAAATCAAAGATGGCTTTTGAAACTTCAAGAGTATAATTTTGAAATCGAATATTTGCAAGGGAAAGAGAACAAAGTTGCGGATTTCCTAAGTAGGTTAGAGAATACACCTAAGATTAATGAGGATAATGATTCAGAATCTAATATGGAGCTTACAGGAACAATTCACTCAGTCGAGGAACAACATTTAGATCATATAGGAATAAAAGAAGAAATTGTTAACAAGTATAAAACGCAATTAATCCTAACTTACAGTAAAATAACAAACGAAATAGAAATATTGCATGAACGAAGAATTATATATCTTAATCCTCTTGAAGGAGTTGATAAAATAAAAGATGTTCTAATTAGAGTAACTAAGAAAGGAACAACAGGTATATATTCTGAGGTAGAAGATCATGACTATAATAAAGTTCAACAAGTAATAATTCAATTATTCTCCATGAACGACAAAATAAAATTCATAAAATGTACTAATAGGGCAGCCGAGATCAAAACCGAGGAGGAGATTCATAAACAGATTTCTCTGTACCACACAAAAGAATCTATGCATAGTGGAATAAACGAAACATACTACACACTGAAAGATAAAATTTGTTTCCCCAAACTTCAGGAACAAATACAATTAGTAATTAACAATTGCAAGAAGTGTCAGGAAATAAAATACGATAGGAATCCCATTAAACCAAAGTATAACTTAACAGAAACCCCGAAACATAAAAATGAAATAATACATTTAGATATATTTCATATTGAGAAAAAAGCATTCCTAACTATAATTGACAAACTTACGAAATTTGCAGTAGGGTATGTAATAACTGATAGAAATTGGAGAAGTAAAAAAGCAATTATAATAGAACATTTCTCGAAATTCGGTAAACCAAAAAAAATAATATCAGATAACGAATTTAAATCAGAACATATTCTAGATTTTCTTAATAGAAGTGAGGTCGAAATACATTTCACGAAACCCAATAGCCACACAGGGAACGCAGACATTGAAAGATTGCATTCAACTATTTTGGAAAAAATAACAGGCATTGAAGAAAAAGATTTATCAATAGAAATGAAATTGCAATTAGTTCTAGATAATTATAACAACAGATATCATTCCACAATAAAAACCACACCTAAGATAGCTAAAGAAGAAACCAATGAATTAATACTTAGAGAAAGAATCGAACAAATGAAGCTTAAAAAAATTAACAAACTTAATGAAAAGCGCAAAACTTACTCAGAAAAAAGAGAAGCAGGACCAATAAAAAATTACAAAAATGTTCGACATAAAGAACAACCTAGATATAAAATTAAAAATCTTAATAACGTACACGTTAGCAATATTAAAAGACCTTTTAAATTTTCAGGTAATAATTTTCCTAATACTACTAATAACACAAACAACAAACGGGATACTTCAAACAACTCTAATCAATGAACAAACAGGTTTTTTAAAAATAAAAATTAAGGATTTAGAAATTACTAATCAGACAAATACTATTTTACATATGATAAACCCAGAAGAAATTCTTAACACAATCACACTCATACAAACTAACATTAAACACTTACAGATCGATGAAAGAAAAATTGTACTAAATAATAATTATCTTATTAATTTTTTTAATTGTCAAATATATTTGTTAAAAGAAATTTTTTATAATAACCAAACAATAATTCAAGAAAAATATTTTTACCCCGAAAATAATTTTAATACTTCTTTTCAAAAAACAATCACTTTTGATGATATTGTTTTAAATAATTTTGAAAATATTAAAGAAATTAAAGAGTTGAAATTTCATAAAAATATATCATATGTAATAAACGTCAGCATGATTATAATGATTATTTGTACAACAGTAAGCATAATCTAATTTTGTAATAAAATATATAGTATACAATGTAAAACAAGTATATTATAGAATTCAGGAGAATTCTTACTCAAACCGAGGAGGAGTTACATATGATATAGCTTCTACAAATATACCATCAACACATTTGGGTCAACAATCTACAACTGAACCAAATGCAAGAAATACAACAACAGCACATTTGGGTCAACAACCTACAAATTAACCAAATGCAAGAACTACAACATCAACACATTTCAGTAAACCTATAAATGCAATGGGCCTTACTAATAACCAAACACTAATGTCGACTATTAGTTAACTTTAAGATCAAAGTTAAGTGTGGAGCTTTAACAAAATGCTACCAATAATCAATTTTAACCTTTTGCTAACAAAATCCTCAGACTTTCCTTTAATCTACTACAATTTCTATCAAACTCCATCAAACATGCTCTAAAAAAAACACACACTACAAGAACTCAAGTGAAAACATAGAAGAAGAAATACACAACACACAAATGCATTGACACAGGGTCGGCGTGCAGTTACATGGCTAAATTCTGGGCCGCCCAAGGAAAGCATGAATCATTGAGATGCTTTCAGGAAAGTGTATAGAGATTTTAAATCGTTAAAATAGTAAAAAAAAAAAAATAGCTTAAATAAGTGAAATAAAAATAAATACAGTGAATACTTGCAATACTCAATCAAACAAAATATATAAGACAATTAAATAATGTAAGAACACCTATAATACAGAGTGAACAAATTTTTCATATCACAGTAAGTTTTGTCACATATTCTACATAAAGTTATGTGAAGTGGTGTTCTTAGGGCAAATACATTATAGTAGAATACTTTCAAACTGACATAAAATTTCTTGACGAAAATACAAAACTGACATGAAAGATAGGGCCAACAGTAGAAAGATCTTTGAGAATATTTTATTCAAAACGTAGAAAATAACTCTGCACTTCAGGTGCTAATAGGATTTGAGTGCCTTGCCATCACCAACAAAAATTAATCCGTCCCTGCTGGACGAGAATTTCTCATTTGACAGATGAATCTTAACTAAATCACTCGATTGAAGTATATTTTTATTTACAACGAATTAGATTTTTTAAAGCAAAATATCATGAAATATCAATTTAAAAAGTATTCTACGATAATTTAATAACCTTAAACACATCACTTCACATTACTTTATGTGGAAATATAAGAAGAAACTAACTTGTGAAATGAAACACTTGTACACTCTTTATTATAGGCGTTTTTACAGGATTTAAAGCACTACCGCGTGTTTTTTTTTTACATTTTGTGTAATAAAGTATTACAAGTGCCCATTATACTAATTATATTACACTTTTTTATTTAGTTTAATAAGCTTTTTCAATTGTTTTACCATTTTTAAATCTCAATACACTTGACAACTGCTCGGCAAAATGACAGATGAATTTCAATTTTTTTTTTTTTTTTTTTTTTTTTGTTAAAAGAGTGAAGATAAGTATTGCCGTATTCTTTTTTAACCTCTACTTTTTTAGTACTATAGTATGTAAAATGTTCAAAGGGTTTGGACGATTTTGATTTAATTTAATGAACATAGTTCAAAAACATTATACAAAAACATACATATTTTGAGTACCTAAACTTCATGGTTTTTGGCTTATGCACATATCAGTACCTACGAAATTGTTACGAAAAGAAATTATTTTCTGTCGGAATTTTTACAGTGATATTTCTCTTCCTGCCAATATGTTTTTTTTAGGGCTCAGAGTACTGTTGTTTTTATCAGACGTTTTATCCTTTTCAATTCCAATAAACTATATATGAAACGACCGCCTTTTATGAGAAACGTTTTTTTCAAACATTTATTTCTCGGACAAGTAATCCGAAGAATGACTACGTATGTTTACGTGTATAGGTGTGCTCTCCAACTCCTAAAACATAACTGCAATAAGAAAACCCATTGGAAGATTTTTGGAATACAGAAGGAGTGGAAAAGAACTAATAGGAGTGACCAAAGAAAAACGACAGGATTGACAATTATTTTGAAATTTGTCACGTTATGTTTTTGACAAGACGATTGTGGAAGTATAAATATTCAAATGTATTTAATTAACTTTTTTAATAAATAAAAATATATGAAACGAATTCTGAGAACGCAAAACTAAACAAACATTTACCTACCTAATCGCTTATAAATATACGCATACAAATATGTATGTACGTTCATAAACAAAAAAAATATTGTTATTTTTTCAACAGACAGAACTAAATGTAATGAAATCATCAATATTGACACCTGAAAAAAAATCAATCTTACATCGATTCCCGTTCAATACAAAAAATTACTTTTTAGATATACCTACTTAACAAGGAATATTATATGTAAATATATAAAACGGAATTATCAAATCAACTACATACGTATTTAACGTAAGATCCAGACGTACTAAATATTTATGAAAAATTAAATAATCTGTTCCTGTTGCAACACATAAACATATAGGTACAAACAATAATTGAACTACGTCTGTAAAACAAAAATCTGAAGATTGAAACCAACCCAAAAATACCTCTACCTATAGAAATCAACCTGATAACTTGGGAATAGATTTAAGTATTAAATACAAATTTAAATACCATAAAACAGCACTAAGGCAACACTTTCTACTTAGTGTTCGACTTTAAACATGGATTTCCATGTATTAAATTTTGACATATTGCTAACGACTAAACTGGAGATTAAACTCGTTATTGGTATGCGGATTTTCTAAAATCTGAAGATTTTCTTTTAAGCTTAACACTAAATTTGATTATTAGTAAGGCCCAATGTCAACAACAAACCAATATAAAACCAAAGACATTGAGACGCAGAAGTGCCCAATAATACGAATACTACCCTGATGGTTGATTTGGGTATCGAGAAGAAGTCAACAAGAGCCAAAGCAACGACGATGTACATCATCTTCGCCAAGCTGAGTAACGGGGGTTGCGACCGAGAAATATGAATTTTTTGTATATGAGCCAGCCCTTTGGCTAACTAGGGGGTCAATTCTGGTTCTGTGAAAAAGTGAATCGAATAAATCGTTTTCACATTCGCTGCCAACCATTGCTTTCACTTTTTCGATTCATTTGCCACAAATAAGTGATTCTGGTTCTGTGAATGAAAACTATATTATCGATGCTAGAACCACCTTACCATTTCTCCTGAAAACTGCACGATTCTCTCAATTTACTTGTGTTTTTGAAGAGAACAGAGAAATGCGTGAGATAGGAACACTTTTTTCTGTATGGATTTGACAGAGAGAGAGATATGATTGAATTTGTCATTGCTTGTTCGTATTCACGCTTTCATTTTGGATATTCGCTTCCAAATGATGGCGTGAAAGCAAATTATTCATAATGAAAGTTTTTGATGTTTGGTTGCACATTTTCACAGAACGGGAATCGGAATTAGTGTGAAAGCGTGAAAAATTGTTCGTTTCATTTTTTCGCAGAACCAGAATCGGCCCCCAGAGCATAGGACAGTGAGATCATCACCACCCGATGAACGGTGGTTGCGACCGAAATATACGAATGCCTCGTATACTTCCTATGATCCTACCACAAAGCAACAACAACAACCACATAACCGGACCCAGAGCAAGTCATCATGTGCATTGACATCGAGCATCGGGAGCAACAACAATATATCACAGGAGCCACAGAAATGAAACTTCTTCATCGCAGCTGCAATATGTCGCGCCACGATTAGCGGTAGTTGCGACCGAGAAATAGCAATTTCTCGTACACTGGAGAAGGTCAGCTTGTAGAGCTAAGATGAATCCTATCTTCATACGTCGGTCAGTATTCAACGGCCGAGCGGAGCAGTCTTTTCTTTATACAGTCCACTTAAGTTATTGTTTCTAATAAAAAGGAAATTTATAAAACTAAAACAGTGCGTTTTCAAACAACAACAATCATATATCCACTTCAACGAGATACTCTATGTAACTTAACTTAGAGTATTGTACAACAACAAAGTCAATTTATGCTGTGTCCCTTAAAATAGTTCACAAAACTAAATCCTTTGTTTATATGAACAAACATAAGTTCAATATCTAAAGATATTGAAACTCATAAATAATTCAAATTCCGTTCTCATTAATTCTTAGGCACTTAAAATATGCTTATCCTAAATTCAACGGAAAGAATTATAATCTAAACAAATAAACAAGCATCATGTGCGATCATGAGCACAAAAAGATACTACGCGACATCGACCCAAATCGATCGACACTTCTTGTTTACAGTACCATTCCCAATTCCAATTCCCATCAATATTTATACATACCTATGTACATTTTAAAAGATACATACGTGCATTTCTGGATGATGAGATGACTGTAGGCATTAACGAATAATTTGGTTTAGTTGTAAGTTAGTTTAAATCCATCTCTTCAACACCAAGAACATAGCTCGTGAAATAATTCAATAATAAAATACAATTTCTGAATCTTAAAAAATATATACATAGTTTCTTTTAATAAGTGGCAGAACAATAGGATACACTAAAATACTACATTATGTAAATCTTACTGCATGGACAGCCAACCTAAACATAAAAGAACATAACATAAACAAACTAAGTTTTAGGGACAAAAACCAATCCCATGCGGATACACCCCTTTTCCCCTCCACCTACAATATGAAATATTCGCATATCATTCTACCTAAATGAAATATGAATATTTCGAAAACAATATACATTTTGCATACGTTGCACATTCTTCGTACCGATCTGCAGCATAGATCAGACGATAAAATTATTTTTAAGTTTAGTTTAGTTTCAATCCTCCAACTAGCAAGAAGTGCAGCCATGCTAAGGTCAGCGGCTTTTTGCTAGAATAATTAATTAATTAATAATAATAAGCTCAAATATAAAAATGTAATAAAAATGTTCAAATGTATAAATTAAATTAAATAAAGTAACAAACAAACAAAATATATAAAAAAAAGAAGAAAAAAAACAATTAATATGTTTTCTTTTAACTAAACGTGAGGAACCACGACATAATTCATTAAAAAAAAAACGTTGCTTTGCAGTAGGAACAGTTTTCTAAATTTTAAGCAAGCATCTGTTAAAATTTTTACATCACCAACGCAGTATTCAGTAAGATCACGTGCCATATCAGACAGATAATTCTTATGGTCTTCATACCATTTAAGAAAGATTTTACAATCTTCTGTTTTCAGGCTGTCGGGTCCGTAATATTTTGCATTAGGCAACTTTCCTACATACTTTGCATTTTTAGATAGGTTAAAAAAATGTGGGAAGTATCCTTTGTTTAATGATGAAGACAGATCAAAAATGTTTTTTTGGCAGCTTAGATAGTGCCATCGGAAAATAATTTACTGAATCCAAGAACTTTACATTAGCAATCTGCATCAGAAAAATTTTTGTTCCACGCATTATTAGTTCGGGTTTCAAGCTTGTTTCAGTCAGAATGAAATTTAAAATAAACGGATGATCATAAGCTTGACCATTATGTGGTAGCACTATCACATTCATGAACACTTTTCGAACTTTCATAATGTATTGAAGAAATTTAAGCACGTTTCTTGTTTTAAAACATGGTGCCTTAGTTTGCACTTATTGGAAAATTGTAGCTTTTCAATTTAAATTTCAATGCATACACTACATCTTTGCTGAAAAACACATAAGTTCGGTTTGTGTATTTTTAGTGAATTTTCACCATCTTCTTCTTCTTGTCTGCTTTCAAAATCGTAGAATATGTAGAGACATTCACTAGTTTTTGGTGTTCTTAACATTGTTGTTAACATTGATGATCTTGGGGAACAAATTTTCCACACTGCTTACAAAAATACTCATTACAAAAGTGTTCTCTAACACTAATTGTTTTAAAGCAATCCTTGCAGAGTCTTATTTGTTCACAGATATTTTTTTTGCTTGAACCCGATGATTTATGATTGTCAAAACATATTTGGCCTCGGAACTTTCGAAGACAGTCTCCACAAAGAATCTCTGATGATACCTTTTCACAGCTTGGAGTTTTTTGGCATTGTGGGCATGATTTCTGACAGTTGTGTCCAGATTTTCCATTGTATGGCACATGACATACCTCACAATAGTATGAACAGCAAAATGCAGATGTAACAGAGGTAATTAAATTGAAATGCCTCTTACTATGTAAGAGATTAATTCTTTTTTCTCTTACACTGTCATTGGCAATACCCCCGTATATTACTGTCCGGCCCTTTGTTTTATATTCATAGACAGTTATTTTATAATCAGTTAAATGAGCTTGAAAAAGCTGGAGCTCTGGAATGCCACAACCTTCTACAGGAATTTCTATTTCGACTTCGCTTAATAGCCTTTTTGCCTAATCTGCTTTCCTTTGTCTTCGAAAAGGCTCCTGTAGTTAGGCGATTTGTCTGCAAGAGCTTTTCCGAGAACTAAAGCTCTAGGCAGGCAGAGATTGTCTTTGTTTTTTATTGAAATAATCCCTCGGCGTTTGCGGCACTCCTCTTCAAAAGTATCATAAAAATTGGCTGACGGTCTTTTCCCCAGTCCGGTGGGTACTTTCACGCTCGTTATTTTAATACAAAACAAGTCAGTATTAAAGCCCTCCGAGTTGCTCCTGGAACACCTTCAGAATCATCTCCAAACGTCTGCTGAGTGAAACTCACTTGCCTTTTTAAAGTTGATCCAACCACAGCCCCTTTCCTCTGAAAACCCCCTCCCACTAAAAGTCACTCCTACCTCATCTTCAGGTTCCAAATCTTTGAAGACGTATCCCACGATGTCCTCTACAGCACCCTTTATCCAGCTTGTGGGTTCTGCACTTTCAGGAATTGGTTTAATTTTAAACTCAACCTTATGGCCTCTAAGGTTGAAGCGTTTGCCATTCGTCAACTCGCTTGACATAATCTCGTAGCGCTAGAAAAAAAATCAATTTACAAACTTATTTCATTTACTTCATTAATTTTATACCAACCTCTCCGATTCCCATCTCATTCAACTTATTGATCAACTCGTTTTCTACACCGAACTGGTTGAGTTTATTTAAAATATTCACAGAGCTCATTTTTAAATGTGATCTTCTTTTAGTGTTTACTTAACTGAAAGTAACGAACTTATAAAAAAGAAGTTGCCATGTAACCTCTTATCTTTCAGTTTGCCTTGAAGTGAGTGAATTGAATAAGCATATTTTCCTATGCGATAACAAAAACAAAGAAAAAGAGCGAGTTCCACACCAATACAAAATAAATCAGAGGCAAATAGTTTTAATAAAAATTTGTATTTATTTTTTATTGTTGCTGGATGGCGGTAGAAAAACCAAAATAAATTTAGATAAATCAAATTCCAATAAAGCAAAAATAGATTTAAATCAAATTCCTTTAAAGCAAAAATAAAAGAAGCAATTATTGTTATCAAATTTTATTTTTTTTTTTACAATATTTTAAAAGTATTTGGGGGAACATAAATATGTCATTGTTCTCCTCATCTTCCCTCTGCCTCCTCTACAGTGGGGAAAGGGCGTTCTTCCGCTTCTTACTGCTGGGGTGGAGGAAGAAAAAACCAAAATAAGAAAAATAGATGGAAACCAATAAAACAAAAATCAAACCATCAATTATTATTGATAACAAATTTTTTATTTTTTTTTTTGACATTGTCGTTTTTGAAAAAGAGGGAAGGACGTTCTTCCACTTCTTGCTACTGGTGATATCTACTGCTGTTGGGAGGAGGAAGAAAAACCAAAAATAAGAAAAAATAGATGAATAGTAAAAACAAACAATTATTATTTATGTATATCAAATTTTTATTTTTATTTTGTTTACATTGTTTTAAAAGCACTGCCGCTTTTGGGAGTACATACAAATTTCGTCCTCCTCTTCCTCCCTAGTCTCCTCTACGGGGGAAAGGATGTTCTTTCGCTTCTTAGTACCCGAGGCAGTACTACTGCTGGCACTGTTGATGGGTGGAGGAAGGAACTTAATTCCCTCCCCTGTCCTAAGAATCATCATTCCGGGGATCTGCTGCAGCTCTTCATCCGTAAGAGCCTTGAATCAATCCCCGAGGAAAACATTGTATTCGTCGATCTCAATGAGTACCTTCTCTCCATATTTGGTTTTGCATCTGCGAGCTCCGATTATGGATACTGGAACCGCCCCAGATCCTTCAGGGGCAGTAGCGGCTTCTCGATCGTGAAATTGTTGAGTTTGCTAGCGAAGGCGTCCATGTTAGTATAGAATGAATGACTACAATGAAAAATTAGAAATATTTTCGTTCTTTTTATATGATTTTCTTGGCCTCAAAAATCTTAAAAACAGAGAATGTGGCCTTGTATTTCACAAGCTAATTTTCTTATCACTACGATTTTTGTTTTGCTTAAATTATCTCGAAAAAATATAGAAAGCAATGTAAATTTAATGTTATAAATAAATTTGGTTTTCTTTGTCTCAGATCACATAATATATTCACCAAGCATTTAGTAAGTAGAGTAAACCGCAAACCACAAATTTAACAGATATGCAAAGATCCGGTTTTCTTCAAAGTATTTACATGTTATCATAAAATTACCACTATGAGCAATATTAACATTAACGATAAGACCATAAGGATAGTTTGACCATTTGAAGAAATAAAAAACATTTCGACCGAACCTAAACATTCATTAACACATCCGCATATTAAGTATTTACATCTTATCATCAACATAAACGACTGGAAGTATAATTTGACCATTAAAGTATAAAAAATATTGCCTATTATTCAAAGGAACCCTAGCATTAATTACCACATCCGAACCACAAATACAAAGCAGTATAAGCTATGCAGTATTAATATATTAGCCATGAGAGCGGGAGCAGAAGCGATATTGGGAGAATTCGTACGATATGGTTTTTTTATAAGTTTATTACGTCTCATCATTCGAATTCTATTGTCTACCTGACCTCCCTTTTACCCAACCATCATCATCAGCCCTCAAACCAGACGACCCCAATCCCCGATCTCGATCCCAATCCGAATCCCAAGCCCAAGCCCAATCCCAATCCCAATCCCAATCCCAATCCCAATCCCAATCCCAATAAAACTAATAAAATTCTTAATGTAATAAAAAGATAAAACCTTTGCAAATGAATTAGTTTTAAGTTTACTTACAAAACAAAGTTAATAAAAGAAGAAATAATGAACTCAATATATGCAATTGAATTGGGTAAAGGAAATATTGTAGGTAAGCTCTAACATATTTTCAAAATCGGAAATTGATATAATTATGAATAATATAAATAAAAATAAAGTGAATGTACTATTTAAAAATATTGAAGAGGCATTAGAATTCGCCGAAGTCAAAGTTGCTATAAATGTATCAACTCTACTTTATATTATAACAAGTATCCCAAATACGGAAAATGTTATCTATGAAAAATTAGTTTTTAAACCATTAATAGAAAATAAAAATTACGTAAATAAAATCATGCAAGAAAATATTGGAATAATAAATAAATGTAAAACAATAAATGACATTTCATTATGTAAGCAATCAAATATTATAGACTTAAGCAACGATAAATGTAGCTATATTAAATCTAATAGAAGGAAAAAATGGAACATGTAAGAGAACGAACAGCCAAAATTTCCCACAAATCGAAGAAATAACACCAGGAACTAGCCACTTAAATAATTTTGATGGCAACATAGACTTCAACAACAATAGCCAACCACTTAACGGAACATATCTCATCAAATTCTCCAATGTCATATTAAAGATAAAGAATCAACAGTATTTTGCAGAAGAAATATCCTAAGTTCAAGCATTACCTCCGCTGCTACATCCACCTTCAGACGATACAGAAATAGAAGAAATCCTATCACTCCAGCTCATGACAGAACTTCACATGAACAATACAAACACATCAATAAGATTCAATCAGAAAAAGAAGTCCTCCAATGGATCAACTATTGCATCTTTGTTTTAATATTATTCACCATACTGATCGTGAAGAAAACACACCTGAAAAACAAAAGAGCCCATGAAACGCAAATAGCACCAGTAATCATACCTTCAAAATTAGATCCAGCAAGTTTGACCTGTCCCAGAATCACGGAACACCCCAGCATCTATAATCTTCCATACTTTTGAAAAAACGAGGACGTCTTTATTTAAGAGGGGAAGAGTTAACGACGACATAGCTCAAATCAACATCAACACCTAAATGCTCTGTGCTCCCACGAAGTGTTTGGGCAATGACACCAAATCAACATCGCAGCAAACAATTTCCAATTCGTGGAAATATGGAGTGACAATACGTTTTGAAATAAATTATGCTAAGTAATCGTAAAATAGGTATTTAAGTTGTAGATTTTAAGTAAATGTATTTCATTATATTTTCAGTGGCAGAATCGCTGCCAGTTTGCAAATTGAATATTTAATAAAATAATAAAATAATTAAAAAAAATATAAAATATTTTCATTTTTTATTGTTGCTGGGTGGAAATAAAAACCAATAAAACTAAATAAAACAGGAGCAATATTATCAATACTTAGTATAGTTCTTTCCATCAATCACCGCCAGCCCGAGCAGACGTAGTCGTCTGACGAAGATACAGGTAAGAATAGGGAATATTCTCAAAACTAAGATGAAATATAGTGAAAGTCCAATTTTAAACCAACAAAATATCTAGGGCAAAACTCTACGGCCAGAACTAAAAATTTCAAAGGCAAGAACGAATTTTACTTGCGGCGAGAACAAATATTTGTCAGCCAGAACGTTTATCCATCAGCCAGAACAATATTTTCCCCAGCAAGAGTGCTTATTCATCGGCACGTATATAACTTCACCAGCCCCGACTAAAATTTCTACCAGGCAGAGCATAATTTTTTCCATCGAGAAAAAAAAAAATAGGTACACCAGACAGAACAGATAATCCCCGGTCAGGACTGTATTTTTGTTAGATACATCCCATATTGTCAGCCATTTCATTTTTGTTGTAATTCCAATAAGGTAAGAATTTGTAAAATAACAAAATAAGAAAGAATGTGTAAAAAGAAGAATATGAAAATAAGAATTTATAATTCATGGAATCTTAGACCAAACGTTTTACCGACAAAAAGAGAAGATTCCAAAATCTAACCACCACATACATACAAGCAACATTGGAACGTACCACGTGAGTTATATACATAACTGACCCTCCAGAATCCAATATAAACAATATAAACAATGAAGCATCCTCAGTGGAGCTTCCATTGTTTATAAGATAAAATGTCAATGCGATATTTTTAGCCTACACAAGATCCCTTATGGATCTCAGTGGAATTCTTTTATAATCAATAAAATAAACAATGATCGTTGCCGTTGACCAACGATCATTGCATATGGTAATTATTGTGAGCTAGTCTTAAGAATTGAATATGAAATAAAAATCACCTCAAATTGACCACAAGTATTATTGTAGTTTTATTTGAACAAAGTTTTATTTGAACAAAGTTTATTTGAACAAAAAACTAAACTTTTATTTGAACAAAGTTTTATTTGAACAAAAAACTAAACTCGTGAGAAGAGAAAACGTATAAAAAAAGGATCGGCAACGATAGGAAGTTGCATAGCTGCCATCTGCCAAGATACGGAAAATCATTTTGTTTTGTGCCAACATTCTGACGAAGCCATGAAACACTCTCTTAGATACTCTTTTATCGGCCATCACGTTCCAGTTGCTTGTCTTTTTGGTTTACTTAACCTGAGAAAGATTTTTTTATTATTAGTATAGAATTAATCAAAGGAAAGTGTAAATTCTTTCGCTTCTTACGGTTTAGAGAAAATATTTAAGGAAAACGAAAAGAAGATATATGAAAATATAATTAAATAATGAATCAGTGTACAAATATACATTATGTATGGCATAATGTAAAACAATTTGAAAGTAATCAAGCAAAAAAGGAGTGTATCTAGTTGGATCAGCTTGTAAGCGGATCCTGGATCATCTACTAACTTTGGGAGTGCACTTCATCAGTTGGAGAAGTTCTGGTGAGTTTTTTTTTTTAATATTATTTGATTAATATCATTTACAAATTGAATTATATATACTGCCTGAACAGAATTCAGGGCGGAGCTGGAATAGATGTCAAAAATGCTGCAGCCGGAGCTGCAAGAGTTGAATAATTTTTAACTTTTACTGCAGCATTTTTGACATCTATTCCAGCTGCGTCTTGCATTCTGTTCAGGCAGATATTGTGCTGTTCATGTGGGATGAAAGTAGACGAGCAACGACGTACGACCGACACATGACCATTTTACTAACAACCGCAACGAAACAAATACAAATACAAACAAGACCCTAGACAGCGAGAAACGAAAAAGAGAACGAAAAGACAAAAGAGAATTGCGTTCCCTCAAAATAAATACCAATTTCAATTCTGATTTCATGGTAAAAGTATCATTTGCGCTGGCCGGTCGTGTCGCAAGCAAATACCTTTTAAAACTGTTCATTGTACTTTAATCGTATAATATGTCTGTTAAATAAACCAACTATCTGTGTTCTTTAAATATACATATCTTTTATTTAAATCCTACATACATGATAATATACTCAATTTTAATACACGGGATGTTGGAACCAGCAGGGGTTAATATGTAAAAAGAAAGTAAATTATTAGTATAATTTTTGATTTGATAAAATTAGGATATGAATGCAAAGAAATAAGATGAAGTTGGAGTTAGAAAATACTGAGGGATGGGAACAGGAGATTGGAAATTACATAATAGGAGCTGAGATAGGGGAGTTTATTTTTTTTGTATAAACTCCCATTTTGATCAAGGGGTTCTCTTGAATAAATAAGCCACTATGAGAACCATGCTAGAGATAGGTTGAAGTTAATTCGCCATATCTGAGGGTGGTCGCTAAGAGAGATTTAAACAGCTTTGTCTCTCATTAACGGGGTTTTCCAATATAGAAGAGAACATGAAAACCAAAGGTTCTTGGTGAGTCATAGACTCGACGAGCTAAGCGATCGAGCATCCAACAGACCTAGTGTGGCTATCGAGTGAAGACAAGCTGATTGCGTTGCTGCTTGGACGTGCCATTCATTTTATGAAAGGTACTTAAAGTAGCATCGTGATGAGTTAGTAGATTCTTTGAGAAAGGGGAGAGTTTGGGAAATTTTCGTCCGGCTCCTTTTATGGTAGCTGAAGCTGGTCACAAATCAGTTTCTTAACTTTACTCAAAAATGTCCATTGCTTTTCTCTCATTTCTTAAAGATATGTTAAATGTTCCCGGATACGAGTTATAGGAAAGTGATTGAATATTAATCCGTTAAATCAGGTATTCAGTTTTTATTTGTTCGAATTACGAGTCTACTATTTGCTTTTTTTGAGTATGTAAAACATCAGAACATATTCTTAATAGTGAGAAGCGGGATATGGTTAACAACTCAAGATAGTTTCCATAGTGGGACTTGATAGTTGTTGGCCGTGTTTTGTCTTCTCACTTCTGTAAGGAATCGTATTTACTGATGGCTGTGAAAGATGATTGTCAATCTGAGCTAGGTACCATATAGGGTTTGAATTGAGAATCATTTCAGAACAACCATCATTGATTGAAAGATATATGCATATTATATATATATTGTTACATATATATAGAAGTATAATATATATATATACAAAATTAATATGAAAATAACCGTTACAGGTCCTTGAGAGTCAATAGTGGCTGCTGTATTGTAAAGTTGTTTAGTTTACTCGCAAGGGCGTCCATATATATATATTTTTTTAAGTCAGTATGTTCGCAATATAACTGAATGAGTACAATTAAAAACTAGAAATATTGTTTTCTTTTATATGATTTTTCTTAGCCTCAAACATCTGAAAAACAAAGAAAGTGGTTTTGTATTTCACAGGCAAATTTTCTTATTCGTTACGAATTTTTTTTTAGTTATCTCAAAAATATAGAAGGCAATGTAAATTTTATGTTATAGCTATATTCGATTTTCTTTGTCTCAGATCACGTGATATATTCACTTTATTCATCAAGCATTTAGTAAGTAGAGCAAACCGCAAACCACAAATATAATAGATATGAAAAGTTGGTTTTCTTCAAAGTATTTGCGTCTTATTAAATTACCACTATGAGCAATATAATAACTAACGAACAGACCATAAATATATATTGACCATTTGAAGAAAACAAAAAACACTTCCTATTATTCGGTGTTTTTAATTTGAAGAAGGAAAAACTCCAAGTGGACGGGAGTTGAAAAAATGTTTTTTTTCGCAACCCTCGAAATATATGTATAGTATCACAACTACCTGACCTCCCTTTCACCCAATCCTCATCAGCCCCAAACTCGACCCCGAACCCACCCTATCAGTTCCTCGCAAGAGGCAGTACCTCGGAAAAAACATGTCTGTTTGTAGGTGGCACGGCTGGGAATCGAACCCACACCTTCGGCATGACAGTCCTACGCACTAACCATCATGTCACGAGGTACTGCGGAATTTCATTCCTTTGTCACCGGTGCGGTGGAACATAAATAGCAACCCTTCGAAAGAACATCGAAAATAGAAAAAATATTTACCCCTTCTCAAAAAACATAAATAAATTGAAAAAAATTGTATTAGTGACTTTAATAAAAATATAATCATCAAAGAACCTTTCGAAAAAACATCGAAAATATAATTAAAAAAAAAAAAACTTAAAAAAAAAATATACCTACATCAAAAGAAAAAAAAACCGAATCATCAAGTGCTAAGAAATTTTCGAGAGCACATCGAAAACACTTAAAGGAAAGCTCTGAAGTCTGAACCAACAGTTACGTCCCAGACGTCACCTTTACCCATGACACCTCCCACAATCCCCTGGCCTAACAGCATATCAAAATCATAACAGGTTCTCACGCCATTTTTGCTTATACAGCAAAACTGTTCCCCAACGGACACACCCCCTTCCCGTTTGTATTCCCCACAATATAAAAACACGCCGAAACCCGAAACCTATAAAGCAAATCGTGGGAAAGTTCAATTCTACTATTTGCAAAGTAAGCAAATAATATCATAGAGAATAAGCCTCATGTCAAATTATAAAATTATTATAAGTCAGTCTAAAAATTAGACTCAAACCACAATACGTAATTGGCGCAGTCGGTTTCCGAATAAGGAAAAAGTAACCTACCGTCCGAAAAAGGAAAAATAACCCACCTTCCGAATAAGGAAAAGGAAAAAAAGTGAATAAAAGAAAAATAACCTAATTCCGAACAAGGAAAAGTGAAAAAGTAACCTACCGTTCGAAAAAGAAAAAATAAAACACCTTCCGAACAAGGAAAAGTGAAAAAGTGAAAGTGAACTTTAAATAAAAGAACCTCAATAAAAATCAAGTGAAATTGACTATAAATAAACTACTCCAAAATTAACAAAAAAAGAAATACCCAATTTGATCTCCAAAGAAGAGACAGAATGGCGCAAATTAATCTTGAACAATGCGTGACAATGCTCACACAATTATTGGTGACCAACAGTCAACCAGTCACCATCAGAGCGAAAATTGAAAAAGAAATAGGATACCTTACACCCTATGAAGGAAAACCAGGAACTTTACCGTCATTCTCAGCATCAGTAAACAAAATATTAGAAGGCTATACAAGTGCAGAGGAGCAACAACAACTTTACGAAGTCATCTTTAACACTAAAATCACCGGAACAGCAAAAAATTACCTTCTGATCGACATACCATCAACCTGGACCGAATGCATAGACAAACTGAGGAAACACTTTCGACCGGCAAAAGATGATTTAACCATCACCAGACAAATAGGACTATTAAGGGTTCTTACAACTATTTTTCTAACACTATCAATTCTGACAAAAATAGAAGGACAAAAACTAGAAGTCCAAGATTTGAAAATCGGACAAGGGTACATACTAATAAAAGGTGAAGAAATCAAAATAATCGAAAACTATTCAAAGATCCTACATGTAATAAATTTGACATTATGGACGGACAATCTCGAACTAATACAACACAACGTAGACAAACTTGACGACAAAAACGAATTTCCAAATATTCTCCATGGACTAAACCAATTAACACGCGAAATCGAAAGTCTCACTGAAAAGAATAGAAAGAAACGAGCGTTACTTAATATAGTAGGAAAAGGTTTAAAATACTTAACAGGGACAATGGACTATGAAGACGAACAAGAAATCAAAACCAGACTCAGTTTAAACGAAGAGAACAATAAAAACGTAATAGACGGACTAAATGACCAGGTTAAGATTAACACGAAATTCTATGAAAATATTTATAACGTCACGAAACACATTAATATACAACAAACAGAAATAAAAAAGCAATTTTCGACCATTACCAATGAAATAGATAGAGAAAACTTTAAAATAACTGCAATGCAACATGCATTTCAGATACAATATGACATACAACTATTAAGTGACCAAGTTAAGAAAGTTAGGGAAAGTATTTTACTAAGTCAACTAGGTTTGTTAGGTAAAGATATTTTATCACCAAAAGAAATCGAGAAATTTAATATAACCCTTGAAAAACTTAAAGACATAAAAAGTACAACAATTTTGCATGAAAACCAAATAATATTCATTATAATGATTCCTAACTATGTTAACAATAAATTTCACCGGGTATAAATTGAACCCATCCCAAATCTAAACTAACTTGAACTATCTACTAAGTATAAATCAATAATAACCGATGGAAAAACAAACTATGTAGACAAAAATAAAATTTAAAAAAAAGATGATTTAATATTAATAAATAACGAATGTATACTTAATATCTTTAAGAAAAATACAACTTGCAATTTTGTTAAAAACGCAAATACAGAAATTAAACAATTAACAAATAATATTGTTTTATTTTTAAAAATATAAATAAGACAGAAATAGAACATAATTGTAATGATTTTAAACTTGAAATATCAGGAAACTATGCCATAAAATTTGAAAACTGTATTTTCAAAATAAACAACGTTAAATACGAAAATTTCATGTATTACGAAAATTTTATCATACCTAATTTAAGCAATGTAAAAATAAAAAATATTGAACTGAATTTTTCCACGAAAGAAATACACGCGAATCACATCAAAAACCGCAAATTAATGGATGAACTAAAATTTAGTAATAAACACATACAAGTATAAATTACAGCTTTAATGTTTTGCTTTTGAGCTTTTTGATCGCGATTTTTATAATTTTTAGAAAAAAAATAATAAATTATGAAACTAATTCAAAATTAATATTCAAAAAAATGATTCTCCGGAGCAGAATCCTAAGGGGGGAGGAGTTACGTCCCAGACGTCACCGTTACCCATGACACCTCCCACAATCCCCTGGCCTAACGGCATATCAAAATCATAACAGGTTCTCACGCCATTTTTGCTTATACAGCAAAACTGTTCCCCAACGGACACACCCCCTTCCCGTTTGTATTCCCCACAATATAAAAACACGCCGAAACCCGAAACCTATAAAGCAAATCGTGGGAAAGTTCAATTCTACTATTTGCAAAGTAAGCAAATAATATCATAGAGAATAAGCCTCATGTCAAATTATAAAATTATTATAAGTCAGTCTAAAACATACAATCTAACTGGAAAGTGCAGCCATGCTTAGGACAGCGGCTTTCCTTTTAGAATTTAATAAAATAAAATAAATATAATAAAACAATAAATATAATAAAACAAAAAAAGAAACAATTGTGTTTTTTTTAAATTAGACTCAAACCACATAAATAGCAACCCTTCGAAAGAACATCGAAAATAGAAAAAATATTTACCCCTTCTCAAAAAACATAAATAAATTGAAAAAAATTGTATTAGTGACTTTAATAAAAATATAATCATCAAAGAACCTTTCGAAAAAACATCGAAAATATATATAAACAAAAAAAAACTTAAAAAAAAAATATACCTACATCAAAAGAAAAAAAAACCCAATCATCAAGTGCTAAGAAATTTTCGAGAGCACATCGAAAACACTTAAAGGAAAGCTCTGAAGTCTGAACCAACACTGGACACCATGCTGTTTTGTGCCACGTAAGTCGAATAAATAAACTCAGCACTGAGCTGTCTATGTAAAATTAAATTGTTTTTTTTTTATCAAACGGTAGTCCCAGCTCAGTGCTGAGTTTATTATTCGACTGCCACACACATTTGAATAAATCAGTTTTAATTTGAACGTTGAAACTTATAGAACGTGTAACAAAATGATACAGTGGCACCACCAAAAAGTACAATAAATTGGCAGCCTTGTTCATCTGTCTGAGACAACAGGATGCCGACGGCACCTACGGTTAATTTTCCCTTCGTAAAGAAAGAAGAAAAAAAGAAAGACAAAAAGAAACCCAGCCAGGAATCAGTATAAATAGAGGACTTCAGCCAGAAAATATTCACTTTTGATTTGGAAGCCAGCACGAGCACAAATAATTTGTCTTGTCTTAAGCTAAAAATTAAAAAAGTACTTGTAAAATTAAATGAATAAAAATGATGTATATGTTTGTTTTAAACTTAAAGAAAGCCGACTTTTATTTAAAAGAAAACTTCATTATAAAGAAAAAACATCTTACAAACGGAGTTTTATTTAAAGATAGCGATAACTTGTTATTCGGATAGGAGATATTCAATACAAATATAACTGGCGACGAGGATAGTATACTGAGTAAAGAACAGTATTATATTGAAAGAACATAGAGAAATGTTAATCATTTATAAGTTATAACTACAGAAAAGATTAAAAGAATTTTTTAAACAAAGGAAATGAAATCACATTCATATTCCACTACCAAATATTCATACGACACCATTTCCTCTTACTGTCATTAATTTAATATTCTAAGATAATGAACAAAGAAATATTTTAAGATAACGAACAAATAAACGAAATGCTGACGAATGAAATATGAAAGACTGTCTATCCGAGTTAGCATAAGTTAGTTCTTAAGTAACATCGATACAATAAAGATCAGGAATCAAGGACTCCGCTCTTGATATTCCTTTTTAAAAAGATTTTTATTTAAAGTGCATTTATAATTGGCGCAGTGGGTAGGATTTTCAGTCAGAATGTAAACATAAATTATACAAGACATGATAATCCAGTAATACAAAGCTACAATCCGTTGTTTTATTCCAGTAATTAAAATCTAAGTAATTCGCGATTGATTAAAACAAAAATCATTCGAATAAATAAAATTTCAATACAAACCGTTGTTTTACTCTAGTAATTAAAATCTAAGTAATTCGCGATTGATTAAAACAAACATCATTCGAATAAATAAAATTTCAATGCAAACCGTTGTTTTACTCTAGTAATTAAAATCTAAGTAATTCGCGATTGATTAAAACAAAAAACATTCGAATAAATAAAATTTCAATGCAAACCATTGTTTTACTCTAGTAATTAAAACCTAAGTAATTCGCGATTTTTAAACAAAAGTACTCGAACAAATAAGATTTCAGTGCGACCAAAAGTATTGAACATTAGAATTAAAAATCATTCAGTGCTCAAACACAATTAATTTAGTAACTCATTCTCATGGAAAGAGTAATTTCACGAAACCTATAGAAGGAAAATTAACTACCCGATGAAAAGTTCGATCCTGAAAAAGTTCACCAAGAAGAACACCAAACCATATCCTTCATAGATACACGATAGACGAAGTAGAAGATCCATCAGATCCAGAACATTATAATATGATTGGTAATAATAGTGAACATTATAACTAAATTGGTAATAATAGTTAAGAATCAATAAAACTTGAAACATGACACTTAATTTGACACTTGACCCCCTCAAATATATTGAGAAATTACAACCTTTTGACGGACGAATAGAAGACCTGTGCACATTTTTAACTAACGTAGACGGAATAATTCCGACACTTAATAAATATGATGCTGCATCACAAATTATGTGCATCAATATACTAAAGTCGAAACTAATAGGTAAGGCTAAAAGGTGTATGGAAATACACTCTCACTTAGAATTATGGAGTTCTATCAATGAATTGCTTATTACAAACTTTGGAGGTTTCGAATCTTCATTACAATTATATGACAAATTACGACAAACAACATACAAAGGAAACGCAATTCAATTCTATAACCATATACAAAAAAACCTGTATGAACTTAACTAAAAGACAGTTCAAGAACAAAGACCTAACGAAATCACTAACAATAACGCAACTGCCTTAAGCATTTTTAAAGAGAAATTGCCTGTACACATGCGAACCGTGGTATTTGCTTTAAAACCAGCAAACCTACAAGAAGCCCTTTATGAGCTTACTCAAGCCGGGTTTGTTAATGAAAGTAGAACTGAGGAAACAGTTAAAAAATTCTATGAAAATCCCAAACCACAAAACAAACAAAATAATAATTTTCCCCAAAGACAAAATAATTTTATTCCCAAAAATCTAATACACATTAAACCCCCATTTAATCACAATCCCAATCCAAATTACAAAGGAAATAACTATGGGTTACGTACGAATGACCGACAAAAAAAATGTCGACTGGTTAAAATGTCGACTTTTATCGACTTTTTTGTAAGTTAAAATACCGACTTTGTTTTGACCGACTTATTAAAATGTCGACAGTTTGAAATGTCGATTTGGCAAAAAGTCGGCTGCCCTGATAGAAGTCAAGAAAAATATCGACTTGTCGGAATTTTTCCCCTACAGAAAATTCGATATAAAATATAGATCGACATTTTAACCAGTCGACATTTTGACTGGTCGATATTTTGTCTGTCGGTCATTTGAAAGTAACCCAAAGAACAACGCTCTGCCTTAAGTGTTTGCACGCGGAATAACTATAAGCTCAAGAATCATAAGCTCTTGTCTCTTGTCTTTAGATAGTTATTAATTTTATATTTCCTTTTGCTTAGCTTCAAAAAAGTTCAATAAAAGGCATTTTTGTTGCCTACCTACATTATACCTAATATTTCGAACTTTTAACTGCCTCATTTTCTGGATGTATTATATTATTGTATTAATATTAAAACACATTACAGAGCCTGAATATAAGAGGCAATTAAAACGTCGAAATATATAGGCAACACAAATTAAATTACAAAAAATGCGATTTATTGAACTATGACAATGCGATATTAGATAATAATGATCAGATCATAGTTTAGGGAATGATGTTTACAAGCGCGCGAGTTACATATCAAATTGAGCCGGATAAGTACAACGAACTCATCCGGGAAATGATTAACAAAAATATGGAAAGTATTGCATAAATTGCTGACCTAAAGTGTCTGCAATAATAAGTTATATTTAAGTAAGCCAACTGCTATTGGCAATTTTCCTAGAATTAAGCAAACTGCAATATTGTCTTTTCTTAGAATTAAGTAAAATGCAATATTGGCATTATAGTATTAAGAATAAATAAAATGTAAGACACGAAGGTGTCAGTAGGAAAAGAACATCAGAAGAATAAAGATAATAATAATAAAAAAGATTGTGGTGGTGTTTTTTTTTAAGGCTCAAGTTGGAACAAAATATTTATTTCGCGCTTGTAAACATCATTCCCTAAACTATGATCTGATCAAAATGTCGACTTTCAAAAAGTCGACTTTTAAAATGTCAACTGTTGAAATCTCGATTCATAAAATCTCGATCATTGTCGACATTTTGAGAAACGACATTTTGAAAAATCGACATTTTAAAAAGTCGGTCAAATTTATGTCTATATTTTGATCTGTCGGTCTTTTAAACAGTCGAGATTTTTTCTGTCGAGATTTTAAATGTCGATCTTATGGAGTCGATATTTTTAAAGTCGACATTGTTGAATGTTTTATGTAATTTAAAATAACAGTTTAAATAAATCATGCGATCTACCATTTATATAAGTATATAAATCATACGATAGCTTTTCTTATGTAAAACTCTAATTCTTACAGTTATTTCTAAAATTCATTTGTAATCTTCTTAAGAGAAAGTATGTACAAAGTCAGTTGCAGATTGACCTCCACCTTGAACGCATCGTCAAATAAAAAGCCTTAAAAATAAAAAGTATCGTTTTTTCATTAAACATTTTGGTCCTAATCGCGCCGAATAGGAATTGGTTGTGGGTATATGGTAATGGTATACAGTCCACGAAAAAATAATTAATAAATAATTAATTATCGGGTAATTCTAAGTAAAATAGAATTAAATCAAATCATTGATCGGGAAAACTAATCGGTATATTAGTTAAAAGACAAATCGTGAAATCGTTTGGGTATTTAATACATCTGCTCAGCAACGGGACTTTTGTGTGAGCATCGGGCGAACGGACGGAAGACAAGAACAAGAAGTGCTTTTTCAATCGTGCGGTATTTTGTAAAGTACATAAAGACAGTTTCGTTTCTGTGCTCTTAGTTAAAACAAAAGAGAAGAAAAGAAAATAACGCAATAAATAGAAGCACGCAAAGCCAAGTCATTTTGTGCGAAAAACTACACGTGTATTGTGTACAGTCTCTATTCTCTATATATTGCCGGTGAATGCGCTTGTACTGCTGCTGCTGCTGCTGTGCTGTGGTTGCTGTTTTTGGACATTGGTTGTTGGATAAATCCTGCCGTTCAGGGAAAATTGTTAAGTATTCTGTAAATCAGGTAAAAAACAATATACCTATTTTATATTTCCAATATATTATATTATATTATCATACAAATACATAACAATGTCGTTGGAAGAATTGAAACGAAAAAGGGCTACAATTAAAGGGCAACTTACACGTGCTTGCAATTTTATAAACGATGCGCCTGGGGATGACGTATGTTTTAAAGAGCTTATTGAAGAGAGGTTAGAAAAATTGTCAGATCACTTTAAAGAATTCAATGACGTTCAGTTTTGGATTGAAGGGTTAATTACTGATGACGATGAACTCAAGGCAGAAAGCGATGGTCAAAGGGTGGACATAGAGGAAAAGTATTTTCAAGCTAGGGCTAAGGGAAGGTTTTTGTTAAAGGGATTAGCTGTTCAACAAAGGACACATTTAAATGATGGTGCTCACGAAACTTCAATTGACAAAATTAACTCCGCGCTCGGGGTTCTTTTGGAGCATCAAACTGCACTTGGGGAGCTTGTTTCACGCTCCATACAACCTTCTGCTTCTCAAATTGGTACAGAGCAGCCGGCTATGGTGCAACCTGGTACGCTTCCCCTGCCACGACATGAGGGTGAACAGGTGTCAATTGAAACGCCTCCTGCGCAGAATTCTGTAGCTTCTGCAATTACATATCCCCATTCGGAAATCAAGCTTACTCCGATTAAATTGCAAACTTTCGATGGTAAATTTAAGAATTGGCCTAGTTTTCATGATATGTATGTATCACTTATTCATAATAACCCCAAGTTAAGTAATACACAGAAGTTTTATTACTTGAAGAGCTCGTTGTCTCATGATGCAGCAACGGTAATTAACAGTAGCCGTGTTTTGGTGAAAGTGATGAGCAGCGCAGCAATAAAATCTGAAAAAAACGCTTTTATGCACTTTTGTATACACTTCAGAGTTAGTATAGCCGGCTTTCGTGTAGCCTACCTTTAGGTGGTTTAGCCTACCATTTGGATAGTATAGCCTATCTTTTGGATGGAATAGCCTACCTTTGGTGTAGGAATATTAACTCACCAACCGAGTTGAGCGCCATTTTTGGTATTGCCTACTTTTAGGATAGGAATATTTACTCTACAACCGAGTTGAGCGCCCTCATTCATTTCACGATTACAACATTTATATTCACTATTATGTGCACTCGATTACTGACCAAAATTATATCCACTCTTCATTGTGTTGTTGTTTGTGTGTAAAAATTTGCTGAGCTGCCTATACACTCTTTCAAAAAACACGCCTAGTTTTGATATTACGGAAGTAAATTACATACCAGCATATGAACAGTTAGTAGCAACATATAGTAAGGAAAATCTTATTGTTGAGGAACACTTGAAAACAATAATGGATCAACCGGCATTAAATAATGTGACAGAGGATGGACTTAGGGTTTTAAAGTCATCTGTTAGTGACTCTATAGGGGCTTTGAAGGCCATGAAAATTCCAACAGATTATTGGGACTGTTGGCTGGTGTTTGTGGTCTCATCAAAGTTAGACAAATCTTCTCAACAACTATGGAGGCGTGAAAGTGCTCAAAAGAAGAGGCCAACGTTCAAAGAACTTCTTGAATTTATTGATAGGAGAATTTATGAAGTATGTACGATTGTACCACGTGCTCAAAAACCTTCATTACAAAAGTTTACTCCATTTAACAAAGCAAGATGTGCAGCAGTTTCTTCTTCTTCTGCTTGCGTTTTTTGTCAAGAAAATCATCAGATAGAGAAGTGCCCAGGGTTTGAAAAACTAACCATGAAAGCTAAAAGGGATTTTGTACGAGATAAAAATTTATGTTTCAACTGTTTGAAACTGGGTCACTTAAGCAAAGTTTGTCAGTCGTATTGTTGCCAAGTATGTAATAGGAAGCATCACACACTGCTCCATGAGGGTTCAGTTGGTGCGAATCCAGGGATTTCAGCCTATCCAACCGCAAAAATATCTGATAGTCAAGGGTTAGTTTCATCAAACACTGAGGGTGTGAATTCGCTTTCAACAACACATAAATTTTCATCGTTTGCTTCTATATTACCAACTGCACTAGTTTTTGTTATGGATTCTTCTGGCTGCTGGCAATTGTGTCGAGTGTTATTGGACTCAGGGTCTCAAGTTTCTTTGATTAGTGAGGCATGTGCTCAGAGGTTGAATCTGCCTCGATCAAACGCACGTATTGCAATCAATGGAGTGGGTGCAGGAGTTTCAAACTTTACCAAGGGAGCTGTGAATCTACAAATTAAATCGCGTCTACACAATGAACAGCTACTGGTACCAGCTTATGTTCTTAGTGAAATCACTTCAAGCTTGTCCTCGATTGAAATTGAAGATGATTGTAGGCATATGATTCAAGGTCTTGCATTAGCTGATCCTTCATTTGAGGCACCGGGGCGGATCGACATATTGCTTGGTTGTGACGTTTTCTTTAGAATCATGGGCAAGCAAAAAATGGAATCAAGAGGTAAATCATCCATTGCACTGGAAACCATCTTTGGCTGGGTTATTTCGGGTAAAGCACAATACAATCAAGGGAATCAAACTAAAGAACCAAACATTACTTTGACAACTTGCTTAGACGTTGATAAGACTCTCAGGCAATTTTGGGAAGTTGAAAGCATAAGGGATAGGAATCTGTATTCAGAGGAGGAACAGAGTTGTGAGAATCATTTTGTTGCAACTCACACCCGTCTACCAAATGGTCGTTACATGGTTAGATTGCCGTTTAAGAAATCAACTGGGATGTTAGGGAATTCTAAAAATATGGCAGGTCACAGATTTGATATGTTGGAAAGGCGATTCAAAAACAACAGCACGTTGAAGGCAGAGTATTCGAAATTTATGGATGAGTATTTATCGTTAGGCCATATGGTAGAAGCAAGTGAGAGGGACAAGGAAACAACACAGGAAAAATCATTTTACATGCCACATCACGCTGTATTTAAGTTAGATAGCTCAACTACCAAACTCAGAGTGGTATTTGATGCCTCTGCTGTAAGCACATCTGGACAGTCTCTCAATAGTCTTCTTCTAAATGGACCCAAGATACAATCAGACCTTATTGATATTCTGGGTCGGTTTCGAATGCATCGATTCGCCTACACTGCAGACATTGCAAAAATGTATCGCCAGGTGGTAGTACATCCTGAAGATGCACATTTCCAAAGGATTCTGTGGAGACAAAATGAGAGTGAGCCGGTAAAAGAATACAATCTGCAAACAGTAACATATGGAACTACTTGCGCTCCATTCTTAGCCGTAAGGACTTTGAAACAATTAGCCATAGATGAACAGGGAAGGCATCCAGTTGGGGCAGCAAATCTTTTGAACAATTTTTATGTAGACGATTTCATGGGAGGTAGTGATACGCTCGAGGAGGCATTAGGTGTAAAAACTGATTTATGCAACTTATTAGCAAGGGGAGGATTCGATTTAAGAAAGTGGGCATCAAACTGTTCTGACTTTTTACAGCATATTCCAGAAGATAGTTTAGAAATGTCAGCCTTAAGCCTTTCTGAAGATATAGCAGTTAAAACTCTTGGTCTATATTGGAATCCGTCTGCAGACTTTTTCTTCTTTAGAGTCACATTAGAAGAACAGAAAATTGCTACTAAAAGGGTTGTTCTCTCTGAGATTTCAAGGATTTTTGATCCATTTGGATGGGTGAGTCCTTCGATAATTATGGCGAAAGTTTTAATTCAAGATTTGTGGATAGCTGGGGTTTCTTGGGATGATCAGCTTCCACCTTCACTGATGCAGAAATGGTTAACTATACGAACAAATCTAGGATGCCTGGAAAACATTTCTATTCCTCGATGGATACGAACTGAAAGGGAAGGGTGTCGAATGCAGTTACATGGCTTCTCAGATGCGTCAGAGCGTGCATATGCGGCATGCGTTTATGTGTCTGTCCACTCAAAGGGTAGATGTTTTGTATCCTTACTAGGATCAAAAACCAAGGTCGCACCGGTTAATCGTATTAGTATACCCAAATTAGAGCTTTGCGGGGCGCACCTCTTGGCCAAGCTGATTGCATCTGTGAAGAAAGGTATGGGTTTGGACGATGTGGAATGCTATGCGTGGACTGATTCACAAGTGGTTTTGGCGTGGCTTTCTCAACATCCTTGTAAGTGGACAACTTTTGTGGGAAATAGGACATCGGAGATTTTGGAATTGGTTCCTAAAAGTCAATGGAGGCATGTCTCTTCTAAGCTCAACCCTGCGGATTGTGCATCGAGAGGACTTCAGCCAAATCGATTGCCCTCATTTGACTTGTGGTGGCAAGGACCTGCATTTTTACGGGACATGGATGCTATTCAAAACAAATTCATTTTGAAAAATCCAGAAACTGATCTTGAGAAAAGGAACATCACACTTTCTTTAGCAACTACAGAAGCATCGGTTGAGAATGAAATTCTTCTTCGTTTTTCTTCACTAACAAGGCTAAAACGGATAATGGCATGGTGCCGAAGATTTATTCACAATGCAAAACTAAAGGGAGATGATAAAGGGAAAAGGGAATTTGGACCACTTTCAACAAATGAGCTGGAAGCCGAGTTATGTTTTTGGATAAGGGAAACCCAAAATGCAGCGTTTTCAATGGAATTGAATCGACTTAAACTATCAAAAACAATACGTAGGGATAGCCATCTGAAATCTTTGGATCCATTTATTGGAAATGATGGTTTACTTAGGGTTGGAGGTCGAATTCAGAAGGGAGAGTTTGGGTTTCAACAAAAACATCCACCAATTTTACCTAAGGAATCTCATTTAACAACTCTTATTCTTGCTTATTATCATCATAAGTATTTACACGGTGGAGCCCATCTCATGCTAGGAGTCATAAGGCAAAATTATTGGATCTTACATCTAAAGGGAAAAGTTAGCAAATACATACGAGGGTGTGTTAAGTGTCAGCGGTATGCGGCACGGCCGTTGGAACAACAAATGGGTAATTTGCCAAAAGTTCGACTAGAAATGTGTAAGCCGTTTACGAACACAGGGGTGGATTATGCGGGACCTTTAACCATACAAACATGGAAAGGTCGTGGAGCAAAGCATCAAAAATGTTATGTGGCTCTTTTCATCTGCTTGTCAACGCGAGCAATCCATTTGGAACTCGTCTCGGATCTTACATCGGATGCTGCGATTGCTGCTTTAAAAAGGTTTTTATCAAGACGAGGAGCTGTCAAACGAATTTTGAGTGACAATGGGTCAAATTTTGTTGGTGCATCTCGGGAACTTAAGACGATTTACAAATTATTTAACTCCAATGAAAATGTCCATAAATATGTTGCTGAAGAGGAAATTTCTTGGGAGTTTATACCTCCACATGCGCCTCATTTTGGAGGTATCTGGGAGGCTGGCGTTAAGTCGACTAAGTTTCACCTGCGTCGAGTTATGGGGCAGACATCGCTAACATTTGAAGAACTTAGCACTCTTCTTTGTCAAATTCTCGTCCATTAACTGCTTTTATAGACGACAAATATAGTTTAGAACCATTAACTCCAAATTTTCTTCTTACAGGTGGTCCAACAATGACATTACCTGAGCAGAATCTGTGCGATGCGAAGATAAATACACTTTCTCGTTGGCAGTATACACAACGTCTTCAACAAGAATTTTGGCGAAGGTGGCAACGTGAATATCTTCACCAACTCCAACAAAGAACGAAATGGACCTTGAAGAAACGTAACATGGAGCTCAATGATCTTGTCTTAGTTCTGGACAACAATCTTCCACCAAGCAAATGGCTAATGGGTCGAGTCATAAATCTTTTTCCTGGTGTAGATGGCCTTATTCGAGTTGTTGAGATACGAACAAAATCTGGTGTTATGAGACGTGACATCACTAAACTGGCATTACTTCTACCTAACGACGATTAACATGATCCCGATCACAAGAATTTATGTATTGGTTTGTTTTAATACAAAGTATAAATGTTAATCGAAAAGTAAAATTATGTTATACCTATATTCCTTATATATATACTAATGTTGAATTGAATTCTTAATTAATCATTTATTTTTGATAAATAATTCTATTAAATTACATTTCCTGAAGATCTCATTATTTTTATGTATTTAAAAAAGAGTTTTTTAAGGTGGGCGGAGTGTTGAATGTTTTATGTAATTTAAAATAACAGTTTAAATAAATCATGCGATCTACCATTTATATAAGTATATAAATCATACGATAGCTTTTCTTATGTAAAACTCTAATTCTTACAGTTATTTCTAAAATTCATTTGTAATCTTCTTAAGAGAAAGTATGTACAAAGTCAGTTGCAGATTGACCTCCACCTTGAACGCATCGTCAAATAAAAAGCCTTAAAAATAAAAAGTATCGTTTTTTCATTAAACAGACATATCGTACCCAATCCAATAACTATATCCCAAATTATAAACCCCCATCAAGGCAACACAAACCCATGGATATAGATCCAACGTCTAGTCAATTCAAGAAAGTAGCCGTAAATTATAATGAAAAATATAAAAATAATCAGGATTTTTCCGTAACACCTCGGAAACCTATCTATCAGAGGAGACAACAAACTCTCCTTTGTTAAGTTAGAAAAAAACAACCAAATACTTAGACTTTTAATAGACACAGGTACAACTAATAGTCTAATTAACAAAGAGAAAGCACCAACTCAGTTTATAAAAACCAGAAGTTCCCCATTAGAAATAAAAATAGTAGACAAGACAAAGAATAAATAATTCCAAAGGAAAAATTTATTTTCCACACAAAGGAAGACTGCATCTTCCAAATACATAATTTCAATGATCACTTTGACGGTCTAATAGGAAATAACATACTATTTCCAAATAATGCAGAAATAAATTTCAAAAGTAAAATTTTGAAGTTAAACAACCAAGAGATTCCACTCTTCTTTTCCAAAGAAGAAGAATTGGAATACCAAAACGAAATTAGTCATTTAGAAAAAAATGATCCCAGATTCAACGCTGTCTGAAAATTTGGAACAACAGAGATTCGATCATCTAAATGATGAAGAACGTAAAATTTTAATAAAACTTCTAAAAGAAAACAAAAATGTGTTCCACCACCACCACAAAGGAGACGATCTCAGTTTCACGAGTCATGTTAAACATAAGATCTCCACCACAAACGAGGAACCGATATTTACCCGAATATATCGTTACCCCGAAACTCACAAGCAAGAAGTGGACAAGCAAATAAAAGATCTGTTAGACCAAAAAATAATAAAAATAAGTACTTCACCATATAACGCTCCTATATGGGTTGTACCGAAGAAACAGGATAAAGAAGGCAATAAAGAGTGGCGAATAGTCATTGACTATCGAAAGCTCAATAACGTCACAAAAGATGATAAGTTCCCAATACCTCTAATAGATGATATCCTGGATAAACTTGGAAAGGCAAATTATTTCACAACACTAGATCTTACGAAACGGTTCCATCAGAAAGAAGTGGAACCAGAAGATCAAGAAAAAACAGCGTTTAGCACGCTGTCCGGACACTACGAATGGCAACGAATGCCTTTCGGTTTAAAAAATGCTCCGGCAACGTTCCAGAGAATGGTGAACAAAGTCCTAAAAGACTTCGTTGGGAAAATATGTAACGTCTATTTAGACGATATAATTATTTTCTCTACATCACTCGAGGAACATATTTACTCGCTAAAAATGATATTCAAACAATTACAAAAAGTAAATTTGAAAGTTTCACTTAACAAAAGTGACTTCCTCAAAAAAGAATCTGAATTTTTAGGTCACGTTTTGACGCAAGACGGAATCAAACCTAATCCGAACAAAATTCAAGCAATAAAGAATTTTCCAATTCCAAAAACAGTCAAAGAAATCCAGTCATTCCTTGGACTGTACTGGATTCTATAGAAAGTTCATCCAGGACTATGCAAAGATCATTAAACCCATGACTCTGTGCTTAAAAAAGGATTCAAAAATAAACACCGAAGACTTAGAATATAAAGAAACCTTCGAAAAACTGAAGTTGGTAATGACTGATAACCTATTGAATCGACACCCAGACTTCAATAAAGAATTTACCCTGACAACGGACGCATCGAACTACGCGATCGGCGCGGTCCTAAGCCAATCACATGGACTTCTCTGCTTTGCACCAAGAACCCTAAATAAACATGAACAAAACTATAGTACCATTGAAAAAGAACTTCTCGCAATTGTCTGGGCAACCAAACAATTCCGTCATTACCTTTACGGTAGGAAATTTAAAATCCTCACTGACCATAGGCCTTTAGCCTGGTTACAGAATTTACGAGAGCCTAATTCCAAGCTCCAAAGTTGCAAAATCAAACTCGAAGAGTACGATTTTCAAATTGAGTATCTTGCCGGAAAAGAGAACAAAGTGGCAGACGCCCTTTCCAGAATCAAGCTAAATGAAGTAAACGCTATAGAGTTAGCTTCAACTCAACACTCAAACGAGTCAGATAGCTCCAATTTAATCCCAATTACAGAAAAACCACTAAATACTTTCATGAGACAAATAATTATAGAACTTAGTGAAAAAGACAACAATGAAATAACATTCCCATTTCATAAGAGAAGAATTAAATTAACAAAAACAAAATTCAATAATAAAGACTTCGAATAGATAATCTCTGAAGTTGATGTAGACCGACAAAACGCAATACATTTCAATAATGAACAGATGTTCTTAGAATTTCTTGAAAAGATATTTAGTTATACCAAACATCCAAGTAAAATAACATTAGACAATGACCCATCCTTTCAAACGTATTCAATCATAAATTATTTCAAACAAAAGGAAATAATAATACACTATTCCACCCCATATAGGCATAGGTACTGGAAATTCTGACATAGAACGTCTCCACAGTACTCTTAATGAACACATTAGATTGTTGGAAAGGACAGAAAAAATCTTCGACCTGGTAACCCAGTCATTAAACATATACAACAAAACAATACACCTAACAACAAAGGAAAGACCAATAGACATTCACCTAGGGAAAATAGACGACAAAATAATATTCGAAAGAATAGAAAACACAAAAATTAAAATTTTTGAAAAAATCAATAAAAATAAAAAAGATCAAGAGATAAACCCAAATTTCACAAAAATAAGCAATCCTGAAAAATTTAACAAACTAAAAACCAAACATAAGAAAGTAAAAGTATTAAAAATCAAAGATAAAAAACTAATCATTAGACCTAATATTAAAAAACAAAAATTACATAAAGACCAATTTAGGAAACAAAAGAAATACACAAGAATTCAAAATGAAGATACACCAAGTGATAACGACAGTTCCCTTATTAATAACACTAGTGCTCAGTCAGAACATTAGAATTACAGAAATAGATAACGAATTCGCAGTAATACAAGAAGAATCCGTACACTTGATAGAAGAATATGATATTCTTTTACACTTAATTAATCTAACGCAATGTAAAATACTAATCGACCAACTTAAAACTCAATACCTTTTACTATCCAACCCAGATAGCACTCAGAAAGAAGAATAAAATACCTTAGAAGTTAAAATAGAAACAATTATACCACATCATATTATTCACAAACGCGGTTTGATAAATACTACAGGTAAATGTTTAAAAATAGTTTATGGCACAATGGATGACGATGACAGAACAGACATCGAAGAAAGACTAAAAGCCCTAGAAGAAAGTAATTTAGAATTAATACAAAACAATAACAAACAAATAACTATGAAAACTCAATTCAATGAACAATTTAAACAGATACAAGGAATATTCAAACAAAGTATAAAGACATTAAACAAATACAGATCCATAGAGAACGAAATTAACACACTTCGTATAGAATTAGAATTCGACAAAAACTTAGAACGAGTTCAAAGAATAATCGAAAAAATAGATGACGTAATCAAGACCAGTAGGTCAGGAATGTTTACTCAAGACATACTGACTATACAAGAAATTTATGAATACAATATAAATATAGAAAAATTAAAAGAAATCAAATTAACTCTTGCCACATATAATGAAAACTTGTTAGTTATATTAAATATTCCAAAATTCAGTCAGAAATTATATAACAAAATTAATGTACAAAACATTTCCAATAAAAAATAAAATCATATCAATACCCAATGAAAATGTTTTAGAATATAATAAAAATGTTTTTGAAATAACTAAAGAAGAAATAAATTTAAAGGAAATACAAGATGAATGCATCAAAAATCTATTTAAAGAAAATAAATTATTAAATCGTGAAACAAAATCTTTTTATCAAAAGAATGTAATAATAAACAAAGGTCAATACATTATATTAAAGAACCTTGAGAAACAAAGAATAAATCAAACTTGCAATAATCTAGAATATACATTAGAAGGTAGTTATATATTATAAATAAAAGATTACACTATTGAAATAAGTAATAAAATATATAACAGAAAAATATATCAAGATGACCTCACCTCAAACTAATACCAATATTAAATTAAAGCTATTCTCAAGAATATGAACAAGAACTAAAATTCAAATCAATTGTGAATCTTGATGTACTAGAAGTAAAAATACCCAAAAAACATGTTAGGTACATATGGAATAACTACAATTATCATTGTAATAATAGTTGCAATAATATTCATATTCTATTTAAAAAAAAAAATCAAAAAATACCATAACCATTGTAAATCTTCCAAAAGTCGAATTTTAACCATTAGAAGATTCTAAGGAGGGAGGAGTTATAACTACAGAAAAGATTAAAAGAATTTTTTAAACAAAGGAAATGAAATGACATTCATATTCCACTACCAAATATTCATGTGATACCATTTCCTCTTACTGTCATTAATTTAATATTCTAAGATAATGAACAAAGAAATATTTTAAGATAACGAACAAAGAAACGAAATGCTGACGAAGTCACTTGTGCAAAGAATGAAATATGAAAAACACTGTCTATCCGAGTTAGCATAAGTTAGTTCTTAAGTAACATCGATACAATAAAGATCAGGAATCAAGAGCTCCGCTCTTGATATTCCTTTTTAAAAAGATTTTTATTTAAAGTGCATTTATAATTTATATACAAAATTAATATGAAAATAACCGTTACAGGTCCTTGAGAGTCAATAGTGGCTGCTCTATTGTAAAGTTGTTTAGTTAACTCGCAATGGCGTCCATATATATATTTTTTTTTTTAAATTTGGATGTTCACAGTAGAACTGAATGACTACAATAAAAAACTAGAAATATTGTTTTTCTTTTATATGATTTTTCTTAGCCTAAAACATCTGAAATCCATAGGAAGTGGTTTTGTATTTCATAAGCTAATTTTCTTATCATCGCGAATTTTTTTTAGCTATCTCAAAAATATTGAAGGTAATGTAAATTTTATGTTATAGCTAAATTTGGTTTTCTTTGTCTCAGATCACATGATATATTCACTTCATTCATCAAGCATTTAGTAAGTAGAGCAAACCGCAATCCACAAATATAACAGATATGAAACAATTTTACAAAAAATAATCGAGGTAATTTGTATTGTATTGTATTTTTATTCATTCATTTAAACTTAAAACTATATAACAATTCATTAATAAGAAAGGTGAATAAAAGTGTTCATTCTTTAACTAGAAGTTAGTGGTGAATGACACATCAATTGAAAATCCATTGGTATCTGATGTGGGGTGACAATCAGTGTAAATTAAAATACAAGAAAAACGAAAATTGAAATATAAGAAAATGAAAAAGCTTGCTTGCAACTGACGTAGACTCCAGTGCAGATATGATATCAAACTTGATTCTTTACGGAATGAGGAATTTTATCACTCACAGGATAAAATCTATCAAACTGAAAGAGAACTCATGGTTTGATTTGAGCTTTAAAGAGGCTATCAGGGAAAGAGAAGTAAGTTTCCGAAGATATAAAGCCAACCCTTCTGAGGAAAACCGGAATAAGTTCAAACAAGCTAGAAAGACTTGTAACGTTCATATTCGTCGAACCAAATTTTTGCATGACCAAAAATTACGGCAAAAAATACTACAATGTCCCAGAGGTAGTAAAAATTTTTGGTCATTTGTAAAAAATATTCGAAACTCCACTTCGTCTTCGGTTCCAACGCTCGTCTCCAATAACACTCCCTTTGTCAGCTCACTAGAGAAAGCCAATTTGCTTGCAGCACAGTTTGCTGTTAATTCGACGTTGCCAGAGAGTGCTATGACTCCTCCTGTACTTGAGAGCGTTAATGATTTCATGGGACAAATTTTCTTTCGCACTCGTTCAGTTGCAAGAGTCTTGAAAGATCTTGATATACATAAATCCGCTGGCCCGGATAGTATCCCACCCATTGTTCTGAAGAGGTGTTCTTCAACGCTGGCAAAGCCACTGCGTAAGCTTTTCCATCTGTCCTACTCTACTGGTCTCTTTCCGAGTGGATGGAAAACTGCATTTGTGCAGCCTGTCCCTAAAAAAAGCGCATCTTCTTCTCCCTCTAACTATCGTCCAATTGAACTTACGTCCCTTCTTTCCAAGGTCATGGAAACGCTGATAAATTATCAGCTCAAGAAATATCTTGAAGAACGAAAGCTTCTTAATGACCGGCAGTATGGCTTTCGAAGCAATAGGTCCACTGGTGATCTGATGGTATATCTCACCGAACAGTGGAACAAATCTTTACATCGTTTTGGAGAAAGTAAGATTGTTGCACTTGATATTTCAAAAGCATTTGATAGAGTTTGGCACCAAGCTCTCTTATCGAAAATGCGTGCATTTGGTTTCGATCAATCTTTTTTTCGTTGGATTAGAAATTACCTCTCTGGCCGTTCAGTACAAGTTGTATTGGACGGTTTTAAGTCTGATATTCATAAAATAAATGCTGGTGTGCCCAAGGGCTCCGTTTTGTCTCCGACTCTCTTCCTCATTTTCATTAATGATCTTATTTCTAAAACTTCTAATCCACTAAATTGTTTTGCAGATGACAGCACCCTCAGCTTTTCATATTCGTTTCAAGATTCACTTCCCAATTCTTCGGATGTGGAACTTGAACGGCAGCGTATGATAAGCTCATTAAATTCTGATCTAGACAGCATTGTCCAGTGGGGAAATAAAAATCGCGTAGAATTTAATGCTTCAAAAACCCAATGCTGTCTGCTGTCACTAAAGCAAAACCCACCCCCAATGCCGCTATCCATGAGCGGAACTTGCATCGAAGAAAATGAACAACTTTCAGTTCTGGGTATGTGCATCACAGATCACCTTTTATGGAATGATCACATATTCGAAGTTGCCAAAGACGCTGCAAAGTGTTTAGGCTTTCTTCGACGATGTAAGAAATTTTTCTCCCCCTCTGAACTGGCTGTTATTTATAAAGCCTTCATCCGACCAAAGCTTGAGTATAACTCTCACATCTGGGCAGGTGCCCCTACAACTCACTTGAATTTGTTAGATAGAATACAAAATAGAGCCTTAAAAATGATAGGTGACAGAACTGTTACGCTATCAATTACATCTTTGAAACACCGCCACAGTGTTTCTTGTCTCACATTATTTTATCGCTATTTTTATAAACAGTGTTCTAGTGAAATAGCCAGTTGCATTCCTCCCCTTAAAAACTTCAACCGCAATACTCGTGCTTTTAGGAATGCTCATCAGTTTACCCTTGAGCCCAACTTCGGACGTACTGTCAAGTATAGAGATTCTTTCCTTAGCCGCACAACACGAATGTGGAATGCTTTACCAAGCTCTATTTTCCCCTCCCATTTTGATATTCAAAACTTCAAAACCAATGTGCATCGGTATCTCCTTTCTTACCCTTTCCTATTTTCCTAATCGCTCGCACTGTGTTCATCATCTTAAGGGTAGTCAAAACCCCTTTAGTGCGCGCTCATTATAAAAAAAAAAAAAAATAGAAAAATATTATAAGATACTTAACAATTCATTAATAATATACATCTTATAGCTATTTTATTTTACGTTCATTTTATTGGAGCTTATAAAAAGTACTAAGTTAGTGATCCAATACAATTAAAATTTGAAGTGAGTAACCAGTCTTTAACTTTTTTACTAAAACATGAAAAACGAAAGGTTTCTCTTATGTATGCTGTATATGTATAAAAATGAGAAAAATGTGTTCTATAAGCAAATGGTACATTAACTAAGCTCATATTGTTCACACGAAGGTTGTACATTTGATAAATCCTACTAGGAATATTTCCGCTTTGTTTGAAAAACTCTCTCAAAACTTTAAAAACATATAAATGCCTCATTGCTAGAATTAGCAATTCCTTAAATAAAGGCCAACTTTTAGCCAACCGATTTTTATTTAAAATAATTCGTATTAAATGCTTCTGTGCAATCAATAGAGGTCGAAAAGTATTAACATAGGAGCCACCCCAGCTTGTTATGCCGTATTGCAGCTTTGAGTTTGCAAGCCCATAATATATAATTTTTAAAACTTTTTGGGAGCAAAAAGACTTAATTAAATACATTTTTCGTGTGACCAATAACATGTATGTTTTGATCATATGAATATGATTCTTCCAATTTAGAGTGCTATCAATTACTACTCCTAGGTACTTAAACTGTTGAACTGTTTCAATTTTAAAGCAATTATCTGTGCAATGTAAATTGATTGTAAAATTACTTTTACCACACTTATGAAGAGGTAAAGAAAATTGTTTACAATCGTTAGCGTGAAACCGTAAATTAAAATCAGTAAGACTATTTCCAGTTACATTAAAACACATCACTTTAGTTTTTTCGCTGATAACCAATTTATGATAAGTAAACCACAACCTTAATACTTCCAGATCTTCTTCAATGTTCACAATACTTTCAAAGCTAGTCCCAGATTAATATGTAAAAACAATGTCGTCAGCGAAAGCAGTTGAAGTACCATTTAATTTCAGTTTGAAAATGGAATTAATATAAATCAAGAAAAACAAAGGGCCAAGAGCAGATCCTTGTGGAACACCGTTCTTTAACACTCTTGATTCACTTAAGATTCTGTTATTATTAACTTTTTGTTTTCTATTTTTTAAATAAGAATTCAGCAGATTGAAAAAACTACCGCGAAAGCCTGCATTATAAAGTTTAGTTAGCAAAAGATCGTGGTTCACCATATCGAAAGCTTTAGTCATATCAATTAACAGACCCATTGTTGATTTATTGCTATTTAAACTTCCATAAAGCTGACTACATACCCTTAAGATAGCATCTTCTGTTGACAAACCTGCTCTAAAACCAAACTGATTATTACAAAAGAAATTAAACTTTTCCAAGAAGGAAACAATTCGAACCTTAAGTAACTTCTCAAAAATTTTTTGAAAAGGTTGAAAGGAGCGATATAGGCCTATAATTCGAAATAATTTTCCTATTTCCTTTTTTGAAAAGTGGTATAACTTCTGCACATTTAAGATGGTCAGGGAAACAACCAATTTCAACACTTTTGTTAAAAACGAAGGTCAGTATGTCAACAACATACCAAGCAACATTTTTCAACAAATTACTTGATACACCATCACTAGTGCACGCATGTTTATTTTTTAGAGACATAATAACTTTGAAAACTTCTCTTGATGTTATTCTATCAAAAACAAAACTATTTGGTTGTGTATTATCCAAAAACAAATTTGATTATTTTTATTTTTGTAATTATTTGCCAAATAGACAAAATAACAACCCATACTGGATCAGTAATCAGAGTAAATATATTCATAATAGCCATAACAACAACTTTAATAGGAATTATAATCAAGGTAATAATTTTCATAATAGTAGACAAAATAACAATTTTAATAGATATCAGCAAAATCCGATTCCAATGCAAGTAGATACTGTTGAAGTTAAACATTTTCAACAACGGCATCAGGTGGTCGACTTCCCATAGTGGTATTAACAATTAATGAAACTCCGATAAATGTTTAATTGACACTGGAGCAGTTATTACATTTGGAGATTACAAAGTTTTTGGTAGCTTAAAAAGCCGACAAAATAAAGATAAACCCCTTATATTAAAGACATTAAGAGGTTCAACTACGATTATTGAAGACGTAATTGTTAATTTACCGAAAGAATTCAAGTGTTCTGATAAAACTATATCTGTTAAGGAAACAGATTTTACAAATAAACCTTTTGATTGCATAATTGGTAGCAATATCTTAATTCCTCTAGGTGCAAAAAAAGGATTTTTGTCTTAATACAAACGTTGAAACTAACAGAACGGAGTTTTATTTAAAGATAACGATAACTTGAAATTCGGATAGAAGATATTCAGTAAAAATATAACTAGCAGATGCCTCAACTGAAAAACACCATTCGCTTTTATCAACTATCTTATAATACACAGCACCAATATCAGCGCGAGTAACAAACCCAAATATGCAAGCTTGGCATATTCCCACAGTAATATAAATCTTTAAATGTGCACATGTCATATAGCTTTTCTTGTTGTGTATCTTCTATGCACATTCCATCATAAAAGTAATACGAAACCTTGCTTTGCACCTTCTGTGCAATTGTTTGGCTATATAAGTGCATTAAATAAAATTAATTGTATCAAAAGTAAGTTCTTAAGTTGCAGTCAATGAATAAAGTCGAAAAAATAATATTCCAAAGGAATATAAAAATTATTTTTTTTTAATATAAAGTTTTGAATCAAAAGTTAAGTCGCGCGAGTTATGTATATGACACATCACACATTCTTCCCCATCACTTTTAGATATCCGGTTAGCGGATACCTTTAATTCTTAACATAGGAGTATTCTTTAATATTCCTATGTTCCCATAGATTCTGTTGCACTCTGCACATTTCTTCACGGAGCAGACAGTGTAACATGAATACTTTTAAATATTGCAGGTAATAATGCTGACCGGCATTTTTGACAAAGACCATGATGGTCATAGAGTAGAATTATATTTTAAGTTTGTTCCAGATAACTGCGAGAAGCAGACGTGCGTCGGGTTTATTATCTATTGTAAATTAATTGTTTGTATTTAATAAAGTTTTTTTAAAAACGCTCAGTGGTCGCGTATTGATTTAAATGGCGCAGTCGTTAGGATTGTTGTGATTTTAAATTAAAGAATCCAGTGATACGTATCTACGACAATAAAATAATATAAAATATCGAAAAGATAAAAGTTACACTAGAACTAAATAGATCCACAGTGAAATATTTCTATTAAAAAATCGACAAAGATTAAGAAATAAAGAAGTGATCAAAATAGTTAACTATAGTGCATATAAGTTAATGCAAACAAGAAGTAAAAAGCAAAATAAACTCTTCGACGAAAATAGACACTTAATGGCCTATGAAATGGAGCAACTTCAAGAACAATTAAGATTGAGGGAGCAGCAGCTGGAGCAGCTAAACTCCGCATTTCAAAACCTTCAAACAAGGGAAGGTGCGAGAATGGAGAAGGAAAGAGTGCTGAGAGAAATTAAGCACATGAGTACGTTCACCGGGTCTGATGACGTAACTATAAATAGTTTTATTAGAAACGTAGAATATTACATCGGTGAAGTGGACAATATCAGCTTAAAGAAATTTATGGTGAAAACCATCTATAACGAACGGATACAGGGACAAGCCAAGGAAGTACTCAGAAATGTATCGAACCCGGAAAATTGGGAGGACATCAAGAGGCAACTAAAACTATACTGGGCGTTTTTCTTTTTTCATTCAGAGCAGAGCACTGAACAGAGAACGAACATGTCCAACATGCTCTGAACTTTCTCCGAAGCAGGCGTGTTCTAGGAGCTCTAAATTATTTTATGAACACACTCGAGTACTAGCTGTCAGCAAATGACATTTGTCAATATGTTGCTGTCACTTTTTGAAAACAAAATTATTAAATCATTTATCTCGCCAAGTAAATCAAATTTTGCAATTTCGTCGTTGGGTGCAAGAAAAAAATAAAAACAATATTAAATATGGATAGCAAAGTTATTATAATCAGGCAAGCATTTTCATTATTTTTCGAAGAAAGTGAAGACAAAGATCTGATTAAGCATGGAAAAAAAAATGTCAAAAACTTAAACTATGCGGAAAATGTCGTCCCAAGGTTTTCCGACAAAACTTTTAGACAACATTTCCGAATGAATCCTGATTTATTTGAAATCTTGTGTTGTGAAATTCACGGTATGGAGGAACATATTTATGGACCTGGGAGAGAGTCCACGTTGATAGAAAAGCAGCTCATGATAACTCTTTGGTATTTGGGAAACCCAGAATGTATGAGGTATGTATTCATCCGATTGAAAAACAGGCGAACAAAAGCGGACTGTCTCATTCATTTATGTGATCAAAACATGTAAGATTTTTGTATTAAAACGCATTTTTTGTGCGTATGGATATGATTAACCAAGTTTTGATTGGAAATTGTGCAAAACGTACTTGAACATTGTCGTTGAGAAAATCGGTCTTGTTCGCCTGCTTCTCTATTTATTGTTTTTGTTTTAAGAAACCACTATACCTAATAAACATAATATATTAGATCAATTGCAGATAGATTCGGAGTTTGTATTGCGAATGTGTGGAGGATTGTAACCAGCAATTGTGACACCTTGATAAGGCTCAATGCATCAAAAAAGTATATAAAATGGCCTACTGTAGATGAAGCTGCCAGAACATCTACGTACTATTTGAGGAAGAGTCGCTTTAGAGGTAGAAATGATGAATGAATCGTTTCATTATATTTATACTCACTGAAAAATATATTATTTCTAGGAGTCATTGGATCCATAGATGGCTCACACATTCCAATACGGGCACCAATAATATCACATAACTCCTACGTTAACCGGAAAGGATTTCATTCGGTACTACTTCAAGGAATATGCAACCATAACATGGAGTTTATACATTGCTACACTGGAGAAGCAGGATCTATACACGATTCTCTATTGCTAACTAGATCTAGTTTGATTGGTAAAATCAATTCAGGTAAACTATTTCACAATACATATTAAGTGTATGCATATATTTTTTTTTTCAATTGGGTACTGTCGTACTATAAATGAAATGGTGCAGTATTTATCTATTAAATTCACTTGTTGAGAAGGATTCAAACTATGTATCTCAGTGTTAAAAATTGTTGTTTAATTACAATGGAAAAAAAATTAACGTTTTTTAGATACAAAAACTAGACTCGACTTTTCCTACGGTTTTTGGTGTGCTAAATTCGAATCCGAACTCAGAAAAATTCCATCACGTCAGGTTTCGAGATAATCCCGTTTGAAAATAAAAAAAACACTGAGTTTTATTCGGTCGAATTGAGATTATAAATTTTCCAACACAATTTTTCGAAAGCTTGCTTACGTCCTAAATTTTTAATGATTCCCAAAAGTAATAATCTTCTTCAGAATTCAATTTTAATTTTACAATAATTTTTACTTTCTAAAAAATATGTTTTTTGGCATAGATATGTATATTAATATTACCATAACAGAATATGAAGACAATTTGAAAAGAAAATTCTTCTTTTTAACTGGAATGACTGAATATAATTCAAGTTAAAAGGAGTTGAGCTCATTTTAACTTTTAGCTTGAACTATGTATATTAATATTATCATTGTTAATTATTAAGAGTACCTATTCATATTGATACAACTGCGTACAGTCGTCTTTAACGTAGTAAAGTTTCATACTGTGTAAATCTGTCAAATTTTCTATAAAGTTGTGACAGATTTACGAAGTTTACAATTTTACATAATTAATTATTTTTCAAACTCAAAATTTTGAACAAAAAATTTTAATTTGTGTCTCCAAACAGATTTTTCTTTCAAAATTTTATGTTATCAAGTAAAATTTTTGTTTTAAATATTCAATGCTCTTATCAATTTAAAGTCAAACATTGAAAACTGAATGTCTTAAGACCAGTGTTGCAAAGGCTTAAGCTAATTGTTAGCTTAAGCCCTCCCTTAATTCACAAATCAGTAATCGACTTGTGAATTGAGAAATTTTTAATTCAGAAACTGTTTCTGATTTGAGAATTGAAAAATATTCAATTCATAAGCTCTTTGGGATTTGTGAATTGAAAAGTATTCAATTCATAAGCTCTTTGGGATTTATGAATAATTGAATAATATTTAATTCATAAGCTCTTGTGGATTTAAGAGTTGTGGATTTAGGCATTCAATTCATAAGCCCATTTGGATGGAGATTTTTGGTTTGAAAATAATCTATTATCTTAGATTCGCATGAGGGTAAGTCTGGCTGGTGAGGGATGTTGCGTTGCCCGCCATTATGGAAAAAGGCTTTGAAAATCGTTAATGCGATTTTCTCGGCTCCTATTGGACGTAGAGTAAAAATTTTTGTTTGATTTTGTAGGCTAAACGATTTAAAAAAAACTTACGCTTCAAACATTTTTGTGATCACTTTCAAATGAAAAGTTATTGTCGACAAAACTGTCGAATTTTTTTAGAAAAAAACGGTTTTAAGCGTTTATCTCGCCTCCTGTTCATCTGACAGAAAAATTTATATATATTCCTTTTTTGAAGAGCACTTAATTTCCTATATTTTCATATATTTAGATTGCAATACAGTAACACAAAATTGCCAATATCTAGCAAATAATTCCTCAGGGGACAATACGATTCGTAGGGTCAGCGCCGCCCGCCGCGCCGGTGCTGAAAGAAATGTTAAACTTGGTTCTGATACATTTTATTCCAGGTAATTTCTATATTAATGAGGATCAACACCTGTTAGGAGACTCCGCTTACCCACTTAAACAATGGCTTATAACGCCCTATAAAGATAACGGTCGGTTAAGAGACCAACACAGAATTTTTAATACGATTCATTCAAAATGCAGAGTGACAATTGAACGAGCCTTTGGCCTTCTGAAAGGCAGATTTAGGAGGCTATTCTATATTGACTCTCTTAAACCAACTTCAATAGTTAAATACATACTTGCATCATGTATTTTGCACAATTTATGCATTCAACACAATGATACAAATGAAGATTTTATTACAGCTGATGACGACACCGACAATGAGGAAAACCTTGACACTGATTCCATAGATTTGCAATCTAGACATACGAGGAGAGAAAGTTTGCTCAATTCTTTATTTTAAGTAAAAATATATTGTTATTTCAAATTTTCTTTAAGTTTATTTATAATTTAATAAAGCTTAATTCTAAAATGATCACATTCGTGTTTATTATTTTCTATTAGCTGCGTCTTGAAAAAAAATCATACATTTTTAAATAAAAACTAAAAAATTATAACTTCATGTTATAGTCTAAGAGCCAACGACATAAAAAGTCAAGTCATTTGCGTAAAGTTGTAAGTCATATCAATAATAGCCTTTGAGGTGGTGAACCATTAGCCGTTTGTCTAAAAGTTTTGTGGGAAAACCTTGGGACGACATTTTCCGCATAGTTTAAGTTTCTGACAATTTTTTTCAATGTTTAATCATGGTTCACCACTTTAAACGCTATCATTGATATGACTTACAACTTTACGCAAATGACTTGACTTTTTATGTCGTTGGCTGTCAGTCTATTATTTTGATCTTCAAATCACATTTTGATATATAGGTAATCTTGTACTTTATGTTTATTAAACTTAATTTTAACATGATCACATTCGTGTTTATTATTTTCTTTTAGTTACGTCTTGCAAAAAAAATGATACATTTTGAATGAAAACTAAAAATACTAACTTCCTGTTATTTTGAACTTCAAATTACATTTTGAGATAAATAATCTTATACTTTATGTTTATCAAACTTAATTCTAACAATATCAAATGTGTGTATTAATTTTAATAACATAGCTGCGTCTCGAAAACAATTCATACATTTTTAATAAAAACTTAAATTAATAACTTAATATTATTTTGTACTTTAAATTGCATTTATCAGAACAAAGTATCATATTTATGTTCCCCCCAAAACCAATCCTAGATTTCGGCTGAAAAATTTCGAGATTTCAATTTGGTGGAGCAAGGTTTCATGCAGATTTCAACGAAATATCAATAAAATCTTGATTCACCAACTAAAAATGAAAATTTGTCTGCCAAAATCTCGGATTTCTTTTTGGTTGGAACATATAGTATAAGGTAAAATATATGTATGTATTTTTACACCAAACTAAAAACTGAGATTTCAGCAGACAACTTTGAGATCGCAAATTGGTGGAACAAGATAACATTGATATTTCAATCATACTCCACCAATTTGAGACCTCAGAAGATCGCAGTTGAAATCTCAGATTTTGGTTTTATGTAAAAATCAATTTTAGCTTATACTATATGTTCCCACTTAAAAGAAATCCCAGATTTTGGCAGACAAATTTCCATTTTTAATTGGTGAATTAAGATTTCATTGAAATCTTGCTCCACCAATTTGAAATCTCGAAGTTTTTCAGCCAAAGTCTCGGCTTTCATCCCCAAACCGAAGTTTGTGTATCTGAACAAAATAAAAAGCTGAAATCTTAAATTTCAGAAAAAATTACTCGTAACACCGAACAAAAACTAAAAAAAGCAAGTAAAAATAGTTGAAAACGAAATACCTACATTTTATTAACCATTTTTTCAAAAAGCTCCAAGAATTTGTTGGTCGCCTCCATTTTCTCGCGGTGCCTTTTTTCCAGAGGATCATCTTCGTATTTTTTGGCTCGTCGTTTCCTTATATTTGTGACGAATTTATTTTCATCAGATTCTGTATAATCCGGCTCCAAATATTCCACTGTTTGTACCTCGCTGTCTTCCGACGATATGACTGCCGGTGGATTTATCTCGGGTGCCTTGAATAATATATCGTTCAATAGATCATAAAATTCCCAGGACTTTCTGGAGTGCCCAGTGGTTTTATTTTCCTCCTTTATTTTTTTGTAGGTTTTCTTTAATCCTTTCCACTTTGAGTCAACCTGTTCTGCCGAAACATTGGTATAAAACTCTGCGTTTATTTGAGCCGCAATTTCTTGGAAAACGAATTTTTGTATGCCATTTTCCAGGCGTTCATAGCGCTCTTGGATGCAATTTATTAAATAAATTGTCATATTTGTTGTCCATTTGAATCCTTGATAAAATAAAAATGTATAATAATATATTTTATTAGCTATATTTTATAATTTGTTTACCTTCGACTCCAGATCGACTCGCCTCGAACGCCATATTTGAGTTTTTGAGTTTTTTTTCTGTCTGTCAAATGACTATGTTCAGCATTTAACTCTGTCTGCTCAGTTATTTTATACCGAGCTCATAGAGCGCGCTCAGAACAAACTCTGAACATGCTCGTAACGAAAAAAGAAACACAAATTTCAACTGTTATACACTCTGAGCTAAAAAAGAAACACGATTTCTTGTTTGACAGTTCAAGCTCTACTCTGAACTAAAAAAGAAAAACGCCTACTACCGGCCGGATGTGGAACCAGCACAAATATATAGAACAATCAACAATCTTAAGGTGAATACAGTAAGTGAGTTATTATCAGAAACGCAAAAAATTAAATACAAAAGTGACGAGTTAAAAGAATATTATAAAGGCGATAGCGCCATAGACTTAAGTACTGTAGATGCGATGCTGGTTAATATCATCAAAGAAATGAGTCAGGGTGTTTTGTTAGACAAAATCTATGAAGAGAAAAATCTAGATAAAGTATTTGAAATAATGATAAGGCGACGATACGAAGACAGCTGCATTAGGGATGAATTTAAGAAAAACAATAATGCCAATAAAATAGATAATAGACAAATTAAAGATCGGAACAAAATAGGATTTACCAGAAATCAAAATAATTATTACAATAACAATCAACAACAAAGTGGAAGACCAGGTAATTCAAGTAATACGAGGCAGTCTTATCAAAGTAATATTTATCATAATGGAAGAAATTCAGGTAACTTTAATTCAAACAGTAGAAATACAGTTAATTATAGAAATTTTAATAATAATAGAAATTCAGGTAATTATTATAATGCAAACCCCAGAAATTCGGGAAATTATAATAGCGGAAATTCAGGTCAAAATCGACCTCAAAATCAGAATTTACAAAGGTATGAAGAACCTATGTATAGGCAATATAGAGGCAAATAATTCACAAAATAACAGTGAGATAAATAATGTCGAGTTTTTTATCAATTAGCCTCGGATGAATTACCTACGAAAGAAATTACCATAGAAAACAAAAAATATTTAGCTTTAAGCCTAGTACGCTGCTGATGCGAAACGAAAAATCCCATACAAAAATGACACAACGAAATCATAAACTAAAAATTTAGTTCTACTTTTCGTTCTGCAGTACGCTGTTCGATGAACGAAATTGAAAATTGTTGCATACTTTTTGGAGAAGTCTACACTCTTTTTTCGCACACAATTAATTACCCTGGCTATTTATTGTGTGCGGAAAAATGACATTTGTGTGTATTTTTGTTGTTTCTTTCATTACAGCATGGCTGTCTGTGTTCTTTTTTTTTTCGGTTGCATTGGTTTTGAATTTTTGAATTGGTGTAACTGTCAATGAATATTTTTTCGCTGCGTTTTCGTAAGCATTTCGTTGTGTTGTTGGAGACCAACTAAAAATTTCGTTTCGCATCAGCAGCGTACTAGGCTTTAATAGATACGGGTTCTACCCTTAGTATTATGGACGATAGGATTGGTGTTTTTAAGAGGATCAAAATAAAACCAATGCATTTTACAACCATAAATGGTAAGGATGCAATTGAGTTTGAAGCGCATACACCAGCGCCTGAAGAACTTCAGTTTCCTAAAGGAGCATTAATAAGATATGGAAAGTTAAAAACTTACCAAATAGACGATACCAATTTATAATTGGTATCGACATTCTTAATAAACTAAACACCCTAATCGATTTACAGTCAGGAACAATAGTTCTCAATGAACAACGAATAAAAATACTAGGGAAACCATATACATATGACGAAATTTATACATTGGAAACAATAAACGATAGTGACATAATTAATCGACTTAAACTTGACTATTTGAATAAAGAAGAACATGAAGCTATAACCAAAATAATACAAAGATTTCAAAATTTATTTTTTAAAGAAGGAGATAAGCTAACGAACACTCCAATAATTAAACATGAAATAAAAACCACTACAGACTGTCAAATCAATGCGAAATTATATAGGTATCCTCCTCAACATGAGGAAGAAGTGAGAAGGCAGATAGCTGAAATGGAAGAACAAGGAATTATCCCAAAAAGTAGATCTAAATACTCAAGTCCGTTAATAGTCGTTCCGAAAAAAAAAATGATAATTCGGGAGTTCAAAAATTTCGTATAGTTATAGACTATAGGAAATTAAATGAAATAACAATAGATGACAAACAACCTCTTCCTAATATGGACGCCATATTAGACAAGATTGGTAGGTCAAACTATTTTACAACATTAGATTTAGCTAAGGGCTATTATCAAATTTTAGTAAAAGAGGAAGACATTCCAAAGACAGCCTTTCTAACACCCCAAGGTTCATATTATGAGTTTGTTAGAATGCCATTCGGCTTGAAGAATGCCCCAGCGACATTCCAAAGGCTAATGAATGAAATTCTAAGAGATTTCATAAACGTTTCATGTGTAGTATATCTAGACGATATACTGATTGTTAGTAGGTACATCACTTGAGGAACACATTCAAGCTATAACAGCAATATTTAAAGTATTAGAAGCTACGGAATTAAAAATTCAAATAGACAAATGCAGTTTTATGAGAAAAGAAACTCAGTTTCTGGGTCATGTTCTTACAGAAGATGGTTTTAAACCAAGTCCTGATAAGATTAAAGTAATTGAAAACTTAGAATTTCTTAGGTCTTAGTGGATTTTATAGAAAATTCATAAAAGATTACGCAAAAATTGCACAGCCTATGACAAAGTATCTTAAGAAAGATACTAAACTTAGGACTACCGATCCAAACTATATAGTTGCTTTTTAGAAACTTAAAAGCCTTATTTGTTCCCATCCTATTTTAAGATTCCCAGATATTTTGCAGTTGGTTAAACTGTTCCACCTAAGATTGGATTCACTTAGGAAAATTGAGAATATATTGCCCTTCACAACTCCAAGGGGAATATTGACTCTTTCCGAAAGTGAGCTGTGAAGGGCTGATCCTTGCCTGGCAAGCTCATCTGCCCGTTCATTTCCCTTAATGCCAATGTGACCAGGAACCCAGATCAAAGTGACGTTGAGGTCAATATTTAGGCTTGCGAGCTCATCACGGCATTGTTGGACCAATTTAGAAGAGGATGATGTACTCGAAACAATGGATTTAATAGCTGCCTGACTGTCTGTCAGGATAGCTGCATTACGATTTTGGTTTGGGTCTAGTTTAAGTATCTTGCATGCTTCCCTAATTGCAATTAATTCCGCTTGGAATACACTTGAAAAATTGGGTAACCGAAAGGACCTAGTGATGCTTAGAGTCTCAGAGAAGATTCCTGAACCAACACTGCACTCCATCTTTGAGCCATCAGTATAAATAGTTGTGTCGAAATCTCTCGTCACGATGTCATCATCCCAGTCTTTTCTAGATGGGATAATAACTTTAAAATCTCTACTGAGGCTCCCTGAAGGGGCGCAGTAGTCAGTGGGAGTCGAAAAGATTTCAGTGGGAATCAAATTGGTAATATTGCTGTGACCATAAGGTTTAGCAACCCAGCAATCTGATTCTTTAAGTCTTTGTGCACTGCAAGATACTAGATATTTAATGTGTAGATCAAGTGGTAAAAGGTGTAGAAGAACGCTTAAGGCATCCGTTGGACAAGATCGAAGAGCCCCTGTGGTACCAACGCTAGCTGTTCTTTGAACCATTTTAAGTTTATCGATGTTATATGCTTTGTTAAGTGCGGGCCACCAGACAATCGAACCATAAGTTAGAATCGGCCGTACCACGGCTGTGTACGTCCACAAGATCATCCTTGATTGAAGGCCCCACTTTTTACCAAAGGTTTTGCTACAGGCGTAGGAAGCTATGCAGGTTTAGTTTAGGGTCTAGGATAACGCCTAGATATTTTGCACTGGAAGATAACGAGAGTGATTGACCGTTTAGTCGGGGTAGAGTGAAGAGCTGTATTTTAGTTTTGGTCGTAAATAGCATTAATTCAGTTTTGCTCTGGTTAACTCCTAGACCACAACTCGTAGCCCAGTTGCTAACCTTCCTCAGAGCTACCTCCGTGATTTCGCTTATCACAGAAGGGAATTTTCCCGATACCAGAATAACCAAATCATCCGCATAAGCAACCGCCTTCACGCCACAACTTTCCAACTTAACGAGGATTTTGTTCATGATTAAAATCCATAGAAGGGGTGACAGAACACCACCCTGGGGTGTTCCTCTACAGACATGTTTTGTTGAGTTTGCATAACCTAGCTTGGCTTGAATCCTTCTATCGCTGAGCATGGATATAATCCATTCTCTGATGTATTCCTCTACAGCAAAGTCAACGAGTGATTCAAGAATGGATTCAGTTAGCACGTTATTGAAAGCCCCTTCTACATCTAAGAAGGTGGCCAGAGTATATTCTTTATAGTTGATAGTATTCTCAATTGTACGCACTACCTCATGAAGGGCCGTCTCCGTAGACTTACCTTTCAAATAAGCGTGTTGAGAGTTTGCGAGGGGGCACTCATCTAAAATGTCTCTAATATGGTTATCTAGAATGCGCTCTAAGGTTTTGAGCACGAAAGAGGTCAGGCTAATCGGTCTGAATTCCTTCGCGGATTCATGCCCCCGCCTACCTACCTTCGGTATAAAAACCACCATTACCTGCCTCCAGGACTCGGGAACATGGTTGAGGGAGAGACATCCTTTGAAGATCATCTCCAGCCAGGGCACTACCACATCTTGCTGTTTCTGGAGCATTATTGGCAGTATGCCGTCCTGACCTGGAGACTTATACGGAGAGAAAGATAGCCCAGGCAATACTATCTCTTGTTATTATGGTATTCATATGTTCTTCATAAACTAACGGTAAACGAGTTCTATGCGTTTAGGGGTTGCTATCCACGAAGCCTGGAAAGTGCGTCGCCATCAGTAGTTTAAGGGACTCAGTCGGAGAAACTGTCCAAGATCCATCCGGCTTTTTCAGAAAAGACGGATTACAGTGCTCCTTGGATAGACTCTTGCTAAGCCTGGCAGATTCTTTTAAGCTCTCGATAGATTGGCAGTACTCTCTCCAACCCTGTTGCTTGGCTGATGCGAGAGCACGCTTATAGACTCTCAGACAATCTTTATAAGGTTGGTAATACTTGTGTTTGTGGCAGATATTGAAGATTGTCCTTGTCATTTTTCTAAGATTAGACAAGTCTTCATTCCACCATGGGGGGAGGGTTTTTCGGCTGTATTTGACTGGGCAAGAGACCTTGAAAGCGGTGTTACGGTGAAACGGTTTTACTGAAATAAAAATAAGCAATGCAGACATAATTACAAAAACAGACATCATTGTTACGTAGTGAGCCCACAGGAAATCTTAAACATTTTAGACAACATTGCAACAAATATACAAGGACTGGACATAGAACACATGGAACTTATACGAACTGAACTAAAACATTTAAAAAACAGAGTACAAACTTTATTACCAAAGGACAAAAGATATAAAAGAGGACTGGCTAATATTGTTGATGAAGAGGACAGAATTAATATAGAAAAACATTTAACTGATATAGAAATAAATAATCATAATGCTATAGGTAATATTAATCAACAGGAAGTTATAAACGATCATTTTAATAGAACTTTTCAGCAATTAAAAACAGTTTTAGAAAAAGATAGAGCAGTCATATTAGGACAATTAAATAGTGTATCAAGTAATATTATTAAGAGAAATTTATTTTATGACCAGTACTTTAAACTTCAAATTATAAAAGAAAAAATTGATCATATTCAAAGTAATATAGCTTTGGCTAGATATGGGCACATAAATCCAAATATGTTAACTGATATTGAAATACAAAAATATGAAATTGATTTGAATAAAATGAAAAATATTAAAATGGGTGTAATTAAATTTAAAGAAAATTTATTGTTATTTGCCATAAAAATTCCCAAAGACTTTGCACAAATTCAACTTAAAATTATTTTACCAATTCTAAATTTAAATAAAGAGGAAATTGATAGCCCAAAAGAAATCATATTTAAATATAATAACGTAACATATAGATATGAAGAAAACAAATATTTAAATGAACTACAAATAAGTAAACATTGTGTATACCAAGAAGATTGTAAACTCATAAAAAATAATAAAACCGATATCTTAACTATAGACGATGAAACCATTATTATAAAAAAATGCTAAAAATATCAATATATCACATAACTGTGATGACAGAAATTTAAATGTAACAGGAAATCTGATAATTAACTTTAATAATTGTGAACTTAGAATTTTAGACCATTACTGGACAAATATAAGAGAAATTTTTCAGGATCGATTCTACTATCCAATGAATAAAAGTTTTACCAATTTTAGCAGCAAAATTACTTTAGAAGACATAATATTTGAAAACGAAAATAACATTGAAAAAATTCAAGAATTACAGTATCATAAGAATATATCTTATGGAATTAACTTCACGTTAATTACTTTACTAATTATTTTAATTATTTTCAGTTTTATTTTACAAAAGAAATTTAAAGTTAAAATAAATAATAAAATTCAGGAGAATTTTAAACTAAAGGGGGGAGAAGTTATGTATATGACACATTCTTCCCCATCACTTTTAGATATCCGGTTAGCGGATACCTTTAATTCTTTACATAGGAGTATTCTTTAATATTCCTATGTTCCCATAGATTCTGTTGCACTCTGCACATTCCTTCACGGAGCAGACAGTGTAACATGAATACTTTTAAATATTGCAGGTAATAATGCTGACCGGCATTTTTGACAAAGACCATGATGGTCATAGAGTAGAATTATATTTTAAGTTTGTTCCAGATAACTGCGAGAAGCAGACGTCGGGTTTATTATCTATTGTAAATTAATTGTTTGTATTTAATAAAGTTTTTTTAAAAACGCTCAGTGGTCGCGTATTGATTTAAATCGCGTCTTCAACCCTTATCATCACATCGCACAGAAATTCAATACTAAGCTGTGCGAGTTAAGTTTTGGTCTTAAACCATGCTTAATTATAAAAGGGTCAGAGCAACGGAAATGCTCTGCTGAGTTTACATATTTCATTGACTTACAATTCGTTTCTTTCGTCACTTTTGTATTGACCTATAAAAGTTACGAAAGCATAATAAGTAAACAAAGTCTAAAGTAAGACCATGCACTGGGTCAATAGTGGAGTATGTGGTGGACTCAGCATTGTTGTGCAATACACACTCATTGAAATTTCAATAGTTCAGTTATTGTAATTTTCCGGTTGGCTCTGACATTCATTTTGAAGAATACAGAAGTTCAGTTGAAGAACATCGGTCAACAGATAAGTGAATCAATAAAAATAAAGAAAAGAAACAAATAATAGTTTTAATAAAAAAAATTTAATAAAAATTGTTTCGAGTTTATTATTTATTTTGCGCTAGTTAGGGACAATGACGTTCAAAACTTGAATGAACAGTGTCATTCTCAAAGCATATTCAAACCTTTCCATTGTCATGGTGAATCAAATATCAAATAACTTATATTTTACTTAATTTTGCATTTCCGCTACTCTACCGAGTACCTAGGCATAGTTATAAAACATCGTCAACAGATAGAGTTAAGCACATATTATATTACACATTTTGTATTAAACTTTAATTGCTTTTTCGTGACTTAACATATGCATAAAATTAAAGAAGATATTATGTTTCATATTGTTATTACTTAAAAGAATTTAAGTTCATTTCAATACTGGATATAAACATCCGCGATGAGATCATATCCGATGATCTAATTCTTATGCACAAATGTTTTCATCTTGTATTGAGAGATATTTGGGCACTTTGCCATTTTATTATTGTATTTCCAGTAAGTCATAAGTTAATTCCGGTGGAAACAAGTCCAATAAAAGTCCGAAAACTTTTTTAAAAAATAAAACCAAAATTGTTTTATTTAACTGGCGCCCAACGTGGTTAGAATAAGGAAGTAATTAACCCTTAATCTTTCTAAAGTTTCTAGTAAAAGTGAATCCGAGCCGTGAGTAGCTGTTGCGCAATTTGATATCGTGTACATGCAAAAAGGACCAACTCGGCCTTTTCGTGAAACGTTTCTTGTAAAAGTGAATCCGAGCCGTGAGTAGCTGCTGCGCGATTTGATATTGTGTACATGCAAAAAGGAAACCAAATAGGACTTCTCCTTGCGCTGTCCCGCTAAGTTGTCTTAAATGACAATGAGGAAACCCATTTTAGTTGTGTAAGTTTAAAGAAAAAATTAAAATTAAAATACAAAAGTGAAATACAAAATATATCCAATAAGGGAAATAAAATAAAAAAATAAAATTAAAATACAAAAGTCAAATACAAAATATATCCAAAAAGGAAAATCAAAGAAAATTAAAATTAAAGAAATCAAAGAAATAAAAATTAGAGTGAAAAATAAAAAAAATTGTAACTAAGAAATGAAACGACTTTATTTTTTAAATAAAAAGAAAAATAATGAAATATTGTGAACACAAACGAAAAATCGACTTTATTTTTAAAATAAAAAGAAACAAAAAATAACGAAATACTACACCAACACAAACGAAAAATCTTAAATAAGTTTTCGATGACCTAACGAACTTAGGAACAGAAATTTTTTCTATTTTTATTACTAGATATTATTAATGTGGAAAAATAAAAATTAGGGACATGTTACCAACGTCCAATACTACAGTTAATAGTGCTAAAAATAAAGAAAGGACACAAAATTTAAGTGCTGTCAATATCCAAAGTAATAAAGCTCTTGTGGAAAAAGCTTAAAAAAAAAATAAAAAAATGTTCCTAGAAGCTCAAAAAGATATTGCAAATAATAACTTATAGACAAAGAACAGTTAATATACTTTTATATACAACATATAAAGCCACAGGTCTTACAGTTTAATAAATTCCCACAGGTTGGGTTATCTACGTGTGCTTACATATGACACCGCTTGCATTGCTTGCATATGCCATCGATTGCATGTGCAAGCGATAGCATAGTGCTAGGTGTAACGACCCTTATCCGCTGATGCCGCCAGTCATTTGATTTCTTTTATGAAATCAAATGACTAGAATGTAGAATTAAGTTATTATCGCTTTAGAATCCTTTGTTACAATTGCCCACCCATGAGGTGATATTCACAGCTTGGGTGCTGATTTAAGAAAGATCCATTTGAATAAATCAGTCTTAATTCGAACGTTGAAAATTTCTTAACACCCTTTCGATAAGTGAGCGACGAGTTTATTACTATTATAAGAATTTGCACGAGAATGGCTGCCCTAAACCGCAAAAAAGAGGTAAAAATGTAAAGAAAGTAATACCAGCTCATCTAATCGAGGGTGTTCGAAATCATATTGAAAGCTTTCCAACTATAGACTCGCATTACTGCAGAGCAAGCTCAAGTAGGAAATACTTAGAAAGCCACTTAAGCATAAATAAAATGTACCAGCTCTACAAAGAATGTTCAAATGATCCGGTGAAAGAGCACGTGTACAGAAGAGAGTTCAACTATAGTTTCAATTTGTCGTTTTTTAAGCCAAAAAAAGACCAGTGCGACCGCTGTCTCATTTTCAAGGCAAATGAAAATCCGAGCACAATTGAAAAGCATGATTTCGACCAGCACAAAAACGAAAAGGCATCAATGAAGGCCGAACGAGATGTTGATAGGAAAAACATTGATCCAAAGCATGCCACTGTCTGTTTTGACCTCCAAAGTGTCTTTGCTCTGCCGAAAGGTAATGCCTCTTCGTTTTTTTACAAAAGAAAACTAAATGTGTACAATATGACTACAACACTTATTTTGCCAAATAAAAAAGGAAAAAATAACTTATTGTGGAATTTGGAATGAGTTGCAAAGCGGCCGTTCTGGTGACGATATTGCCAGTGCAGTTTCAAAAATACTGCATCAAATTGTTTCTGACAATCCACTTATTGAAGCTCTTACTCTTTGGAGTGACTCCTGCGTCCCCCAAAATAAAAACAAGGTCATGTCCACTGCTTTGATTTTTTTTATTCAAAATTCAAATTTAAAATTAATTACACAAAAATTTTCGGAGCCTGGACATTCCCTTATTCAAGAGGTAGATTGCGTCCATAGCTCCATTGACAAATATTTGCGCAACTTGGAAATATTTAGCCAGTTTTCGCTTATGCGACATCTTAAGAATATGAACTTTAAGAACGTAAAATTAAAATTAATTCAAATGTTGCCAACTGATTTTAAAGCATTTTCCGCCAGAGCGGGCCAGCTAAACTTTTCGTGAATTCCATTTAGTTAAATAAAGTTTCTTAAATATATTAAAGACGAACTATTTACACTCTATTATAAAACGAGCGGAAAAGAAATGGAGTATAAAACAGCTGCAATATTGAAAAAATCAAACAAGAGTAGCCTGGCAACTCCAAAAAATTTGTTCACCCAAAGTCTTCGTGTTTCAAGTAACTCAAAACCGTTATCAAAAGACAAAATCAATGACCTTAAAAGTTTATTTGTTTTTATGCCAAAGGTAGACCAAAACTACTACGAAGCCTTGTTTAAATCAAAAGCATAATGAAATCATCAATAATTATTTATTATTTAATACTATTTTTTTACTGGTGTGCTATAACTATATGTACCTTATAAAGTTATTTATGGTAACTTTAGGTCAACTAACCAAAATGAAATTTTTGATCTCATAGATTTAATTTTATATTATCATAGTCATAGAATGACTTTTTCGTTAGTTTTTATTAAAAAAAATGTGATTATAATTTTGTACTTATATTAGGTACATTCGTATTGTTATGGTCATAGGATGGTTTTTTTGTTAGTTTTTTTTTTATTAATTAAGTTAAATTTTTCACACCAAGATTGCCTTTGAGCAAAAAAATTCAATTGTGATGAATGTATTCCTATTTTAACCTTTATAAAATAAATAACATTTTATTGTTAACATTGGAAATTGACTTTTTTTTAATTGGTTCTCATACAAATTTGTATAGGATTTAAACAAGACGCTTGAATATTGAAATGTCGTACGTGAGTTCATTTTGTCGTACGTGTGTGGAATGGAAACAAAAGCTTATTTTTGTGGCGTAAACGACAAACACATTTTGGCTTAAAAGCTTTATAATTTGAAAACCAGAACAGCTAGGACAGTGTTGAATACATAAATCAAAAGAAAATACTCCACACAATATATTCTAATAATAAAAAAAAATAATCGCTTCGTTTTTTTCTATAGTAACGCAAACCTTTAAATGCAATTTCCCAAAATCATGTTTTTGGGAGATACAACAAAACAATTCTCGGGCGACGTATTGTTCTCGTATTTTTGTTTCCTGTTTCTTGCTCTGTTTTTTTTTTCAAGATTGAGACATAGGTTTAAGTGATAAAATAAGAATTATTGTGGATGATATTGCCCAATGTAACATGTATAATATAGAGAACATCCAGGGGAATAAGTTAATAATTTAACTATTGTATTAATACTTAAAATTAAGGAAATTACGGCAGGTTCGTTACTATCAAAAATTTGTAATAGGTACATATTTATAATCTAGAAGTAATTATATTTATCATAAACCAATACATTGGTCAAGATGATTTTAATTTAAAATTTGTAAAATTCAATTCAAACTCTAAATTTCAAGAGAAAGGTCGAATCGAAACGCAAACGATTCAACCAAGAGTTAACAGACAAAATTTCAATAATAATTCGGGTCCAACCCAAAGATCAAATTTTTAACAAAGTCCTAACTATAGATTCAATAACAATAGATTCAATAATAATAATTCTAGTCCATCTAAATTTAGAAACAATAATCAGTCGAGTTAATTTAGAAATCCAAATAATACAAATTTCAGAAATAATTACTTCCAGCAAAGTAGACGCTCAAATCATACGTCAATAGATGCTCTGAACAGAGGAAATAGATGACATTATTTTACCAATCAGCCTTGGAAAATAATATTGCACTTATATTTTGTCAAACAAGTTATGCAACTCTAGTAGATACTGGTTCTACAGCTTGTCTTTTAAATTCTAAAATAGTTTGAAATAATATGCATATATGAGCTCATGGGAGGTGAAGCCCATTGTTCTTAAAGAAATGAAAATACCGTTTGCAATAAAATGAACTGCTTTGTGAAAAGGGCACGCACGAATCGTGCGGGATCATGGAAGCCAAGGGACAACCATAAGAGGCCAAATCACGAAAATTGACACCGCGTCTAAAATCGACGGTTAACCGGCCAAATTGAAAGCATTTAAGGATAGATTACAGCATTGTTATGCTCGAGTACAAACGGATACAGTCAGAAATTGATTCTCTTTGCGAAACAGCCGACGCATTCGAAATCGAAACACATTATCGGACTGAAATCGAAGATATGTACTTAAATGCATGTGCAACATTATCAGAAAAGATAGACAGTTCCACGCTGCGGGGTAGCAGAAACGCTACCAGTGATTTGCATGAAACAATTCAAGCGTTAGTAAACAGTCAAACTGCCTATAGTGAAATAGTGAAGGGTATGGGGGAAACAGCAAAAATGCCCATTAATATTACGAGGGTATACTCCCATACCCGTCTTCCGGAGATCAAACTTCCATCCTTGACGGGAAGCTTCTGTGACTGGGTTCGTTTTCGCGATTTGTTAACAGCACTTGTCGCGTTCAAAGATTCATTGAGCGGAATCGAGAAACATATGCAAACGCGATTAAAAGGAGATGTGCTCTCAATAATTAAGCACTTAGCACTGAGTGTACTGATAAAAGAGCATTTCGACAAACCAAACTTTATTACAATTGCTCATCTGGATAATGTTTTTAACTTCTCGGTATTCAAATCAAATTCTCTTGATGGCTTAAAAACATTTTTTAACACAGTTTTCGAAAACATTAAGCGTTGCGCGAGTTACATGCCTGACCTCCATCCCGGTCATTGGCATAACGTCGCCTTACCTAAACACATTTGGCCCCATCAGCAATTATCAACATAAATTATTTCTGTAACTCCTGAACCTAATATAATACAAATTCATTTTCATGCTGCCTCACAGCACAATATTGTCTTTTGTAACTTAATATATATAAATATATTTTTGCTGCCTCACAGCACATTATTGTCTATTTGACAATTTAATAATATAAGAAGATTGTTTGAAATATTTTAAAGTTGAGTTGGAAATATACCTGGCTTGCTGCCGCACACGAGAAATTATTTGTTTTTTTGTTTATTAAATACTTATACAGTAACCTTAACTCGCGCCCTTAAACAACCGGTATAATCGTGGGAGGTTATTCTTGTATACATTTTAGTGAAAAAGCTCGATGAATCTAACAACGTATTGTGGATTCGAAAGCAAAGAGGGAAAGAAACTCACAGTCTATAGGATATTACGGATTTTCTTAAAGAAAGAATTAATGAGCTCGAAAGCCTCAATGTGTCACGCGTGTTACATTCAGCAGGACTTCATCTTAACGTGACACTTCCCAAAATAGAGAACAAGAGGTGTTGAACTCTGTTCTGCAATCGTTGCAACGGAAGAAGTAATTTATAATTTGTAATTAATAATATGAATTGCAAAAGCTTTGAACTTCCGTTCTGCTGTTGCCATAATTAGGCCAACGAACCTCTTTTGCTGAAACATTAATTTAGGTTTATTAATTATTATACTGCTAAGATAGTGTAAAAAGAATGAAAAATAAAGAATTTAGTCTTAAGACCAACTTCAAATAATACGTTTCATTTTTATTTAAATACAGACAAACGTAACTGGCGCAGTCGGTGCTTTTTTTTTCTAAAGAAAAGATAAGATCAAGTAACGAACAAATACAAAATTAAATCAAGTGGCAGTCACATTGTCCAACATTTAATAAATAACTTCAATCTTAACATCAAACAAGAATATCCAGAGGTATTCAGAGAAATAGGAAAACATAACAAATACAAAGTAAACTTTTCATCGATAAAGATGTACAACCAGTTGCACAGCGCTTCCGTCGAATTCCATTCCATCTACGACCAGCCGTTGAAGACAAGATCAACCGACTCCTGAAGGCAGACATCATCGAAAAAGCAACGAGTCCAACACCATGGGTATCACCAGTGGTAATTGTACCAAAACCCCATAACCCACCTGTATGATATGCAAGCCGCCAACAAACCCATTCAACGTGTCCGAAAAGTAACACAAACACTACAAGACATAATAACATCACTAAACGGCACAACAGTATACAGCAAAATCGATCTCAACGAAGGATATCATCAAGTCGAGTTGGACGAGGAATCGCGGTTCATAACAACATTCAGAACTCACTGTGGAGTCTACAGATATAAATGATTGAACTTTGGAGTCAACACAGTAGCAGAAGAGTTCCAAGACCTCATAAGGCAAACGCTGAACAACATCAAAAACGTTTTAAATGCAAGCAACGGCATCTTCATCTTTGGAAAACCACAAGCTGAGCATGATGCAGCACTGGAAGAGGTATTCTAACAACTTCGTGCGCATAATTTAACCGTCAACGAAAACAAATGCGTATTCAGTCAACCCCAGCTTAAGTTTTTTGGTTTTGTTTTTTCCAAAGACGGAATCCAACCAGATCCGGAGAAAATAGTAGTTTTTGAAAAACTTCAAACACCCAACAATGTATCAGAAGTTCGCAGCATCCTCGGTATGTTAAATTTTGCTTTACCCTTTCTTCCAAAAAAACAGAGTTCGTCTGGGAAAAAAGCACGAGAAGGCACTAACATTTCTGAAGAAGCTAATGGGAGATGCTTCAAAATTTGCGTATTACGATGTCAACAAACCAACACACCTACATGTCGATGCAGGTCCCGAGGATCTCTCTGGTATATTATCCCAATATCACAAAAACACACAAAAACATCTTCGCGATTATGGCATAATCAAGTCATGCACTTAGCCCAGTCGAAAAACGATATACCCAAATAGAGCTTACATGGAGCATGGTTTACGCTCCATACAGATCACATGCCTTTAATCAAGATTTTTAAAAACCCACTATCGAAACCAACACGCAGAATCGAGCGTCTCTTACTAAAAACACAAAAATATAACTTTAACATTCAACATCAACAAGGTAGTTCAAATCCTGCAGATTATTTTTCCCGATATCCAAACAACAATAAAGTAACAACAACTTCATAGTTGAAAACGCTTTACTGAAAGCAATTTCACTAGCAACAATACAACAAGAAACCAAACAGGATCCAGTTCTTCAAACCCTAATCAAAGCAGTAACAACAAATCAACACAGCATCTGGAACAGCAAAGACATTTCAAGATACAAAGGAGTGCGACAAGAACTTTGTGTAACAAACGGATGTATTCTAAAAGGATCGCAAATACATAATACTACCCGAGAAGATCAGGAGAACAGCCATTGCATTGGCACACAAATCACAAATAGGTATAGTCAAAACCAAACAGCTCCTAAGAACAAAAATTTAGTTTCCTGATTTGGACAAGCGAGTAGAAGAAACAGTATCGCAATGCCATACCTGCCAAGTTGTTTCCAACCAAAACAACCGCGAACCACTTGAAATAGTTGAACCAACATCAAAGCCATTTGAAAAAGTTTCAATGGATTCCGCTGGACCGCTTCCAAATGGGAAGTATTTACTTATTTTGGTCGATGAGTATTCAAAATACCCATTTGTCGAACAAATAAACTCCACTAAATTCATCGATGTGAAGAGGAAACTGACGAAAATTTTCGCAGTGTTTGGTATCCCACTGAATTTGAAGACTGACAACGGACCAACATTCAGTAGTCATGACTTCAAGGAGCTTATGGAGCAGCATAACATATACCATCACAAAACAACTCCATACTGGCCAGAGGCCAATGATGCAGCCGAAAGAGTTAGACAATTCCAATTGTCTTTCTCAGTTGGACAGTTTCCTCAGTGATTATCGGTCAACGCCTCAAACAACAACTAAAGTTTCACCGTTCGAAATGATGTTCAACAGAAAGATTTACTGAAATAATTTTATAATAAATTTAAAATCTAAAAAAAGATGAAGCTGAACCACTTTTGGCCTTTTTTTGCTGCTGTTGCTATTTGAACCAAGTGGCAAAAAAGATGGTTTTCAGCTAGAAAGCAATTGAGTCATTTAAATCTTGTTCATCAACTCTCACTCGAACCTTCAGATTGGCGAAATTATCTGAGAATGGATGAGATGACATATACATGCTGCTGAAAATGGTTAGTCCAAAGATAAAACGAATGGATGCGAACATGAGATAAGCCATCACCCCTAACGAGAGATTGACTGCTACCCTGACTGAAAAAATTTTTGAAATATAATTACGGTAAATGCGATCGTCAAATCGAACTCCAATCATTTCAGTTGAGTGAATTTTTGAATTTGTTCCGTTGAGAAGAACAAGTATATTTCTGTCTCATATTTCTCTCTCTATCGTCAACTGTCTCTTTGCAATAACATATAACATCTCATTTCAGTGAATGTTTGGATTGTCCTGACCAGCGTTACCTTCGGGACTCTTTAGAGTCATTTTGACTCCTTTTAAACGCTGGGACTCCAGGACTCCTCTTTTTAAAAATGATTGAAATTTGACTCCTTTTACAATTTTAGGACTCTTTTTCATAAACGCACAAAGATTTATAGAATTCCATGATATTAATGAGTTCAATATCGCTTGAAGCTCAATTCAAACCTTTGTTTACATTAGACAGTTTCAAAAAAATTGTTTCATTCAAACAGGTTCAAAAGTTTCAGTTGAGCGAAAAAAGAAGTCTGTGAAAATTTGAGCTTTATTCATGTTTAGACATGCCTTATCGCAGGTTTAGGGTATCCACACGATTTGTATTGGAAAAAAGCACCTGTGGCCATTGCACCATCTTACGAAATTGTAATTACAAATTTGTTGTTCACAAAAGTGCTAAAATTCAAAATTCTTCAAGACAAATTTTTTAGTTGTAATATTACCAGCGAAAAATTGTAAAAATGGTTCAGAATTTTATTCATTTTGTGAAATATTTCTACTAGTTATACAAAAAGAATAACTAAGCAATGGGTTCCTTTCCGACATTTAAGGGCTCAATTCGATGGTAGTTCTGCCAAAATTTCAAAAACAAAGATTCATTAAACAGCATCAATTTCGTTTACCTAAACTTCCTTTCATATGTCTTAAATGTTTTGATTAAATAAAATAAAAAATTTCAGAGCTATTCATCTCAAATTATACATCTTCTTTCGTCAATAAAAGATGTTCTCTCATTACATACGGCATTCGGCTCACAGCGCTATTCAAAGCGGATGAAGAAAAACATACTATCACAGATACTATAGTTACATAGATATCGATATATTACTGCTTTTTTATCGTGGGACGTAGAGCTAAGTCCCAGTAATTTCAATTTTGTGTGAGCCTTCCCTTAGACTTTATATGATGTTAAAAAAGATAAATTTAGGTACATGTATAGACATAAATACAAAACGTCATATACAAGTCATCAGCAGTTCGATCAACGGACTCGATTTGAGGAAGAAGAAAAAGAGCTTGAAATATTGAAAAAATGGCCATTTTTATTTGTACTGGATGCGATATCTAGATAACACTAGTTTCTGTGATACTATTGAAAGAAATACTCTTAGAACATATTACAAAATTATTTGTTATCAAATAATCTCGCATTTTATTTTCAATGATAACAAGCTTTCAGTTCTTAAATATTATATTTAAAGGCAAGTAATTAAAATACAAAAAGATTTTAACTATCATTCGTTAATATCTGAATATCCCAACTTTACCCTTCATCGAGTAAAAGTTATTGAAGAATAAAAATTACTAGAAATAAAAGTCCAAGAGAGTCGTTTTAAAATAAATTTTATTAATTTAATGACATTGAAAGTTTTGGTTTGAAGTGGGCAGTTTAAATAACCAATTGGAACTTTTTTAAAAAAAAATTAGGTATTTAAAAAAAAAATTATATTATTATTAAGATTTTAAAATTGGCCATAGCAGCCCTTGCACAGAAATAATTTTTTTATAAATTAACTCTAATTAAAAAAAAAACTTACAAACCGCCTAAAAGTTGAAGTGTGCATTTCAATGCTTCCTGCACTTAATCTATTAGATTTAGATTATAACCAACTAGAAGACTGGATTCCTGATTAAATTTCAATTCAAAAATATAGGAACGATGTTCCTTAGGTAAGTGCTTTGTTAAGAAGAGCAACTGTTTATTTATTTAAAGAAACTTAGGTAATTGATGGTTTTGTCTTGAGATTAACCAATATCTACTAAAAAAATTGAAAAGATGGAAGTTTTTTCAAGTTTGAGTTGTTTTTCTCTGAAATACAAATATTTATTTATTGTTTTGTTTAATTATTAATTGTTTACGTTGAATTAAAACGGTGATAAATTTTGATGTTTTTCTTGAAGCTTTGATGGGACTCCTTTTTTCAGCCAGGACTCCTTTTTTTGACTCCTTCCGAAAATTTTCAGAGGTAACCCTGGTCCTGACCCTGTTGTGTGTCTCTCTTTCTCTGTATACTAAAACATTTAATTGATTGAATAGTTGAATTTTCGGTTGAGAGAAACGAGTTTTGTGTCTCTCTCTCTCTCTGTATACTCAAACATTTCATTGAGTGAATAGTTTTTTCGGTTGACAGGAACGGGTTTTGTGTCTCTCTCTCTCTGTCTCGGTATACTAATTCTTATTGTGTTTATTTTTCCTGAGTGCATGTCGGTCGATGAAAAAAAATATCAATAAAAATGAGTCGAATTAAGCAGGAATTGGAAGAGTTAAAAAAAAGAAATGCCGAACTGGAAAAAGAAATGGCTATCATCCGTCAAGGCCAAAGTGAAAACAATTCAATTTATTCTACGGGGGAAGCCATCCAGGTCCATCATCGTCGGTCCGACTTAGAAAAGAAGAGTTAAAATTAATTATACCCGCTTTTAATCGCTCGCGTGGTACGGGGCTAAGTGCGGAAGAGTGGGTGAGCATGGTGGACAACTTACGGCATATATATGAATGGGATGACCGATCCATCCTATTTTACGCCTCGTTACGTGTGGAAGAGGCAGCAACACAGTGGTTGGCAGCCCAAGGAGGGACCATTACCAGCTGGAGTCAGTTTAAAACCAGGTTGGTGACTGATTTTTCCTCGTTGTCTGATGATTTAGACGTGCTCGTCAGCCTCATGAAAAGGCGAAAACAATCTGAGGAGAGCAACGAGAGCTACGCCTACGCTATGCTAGCGTTAGGTTAAACGCGATAAGTTAAGCATAAAATATATAATAAGCTTCATAATTTCTGGGCTGGACGATATGGGACGTTGGGAGATAACGTGATAATGGCAAAGTGCACGTCTATCAGCGAGCTACTAGAGCTATTGAAATCACTTTCCAGCCGGCAAAAGTTTGATGACAATGCCAGAAGCACAGGCCATTAAGTGACACATGATGTGGGGCCAATCCGAAAAAGGGAAATAACTTGCTTTAAATGCAAAAACAACGGTCATTTCTCGCGCGACTGCAAAATGAATTATCAACAGCCAAAATGTAACGTGTGTGTAACGATCATAGGCAACAGGTTCGTTTTAGCTGCAGACGTTGCCTCTTACATAATCAAGATGATGGTGGCTCGATGAAAGAAATTAAAGTAGGTACCTTCGTTTTTACGGCATTCTTGGGTCTTGGTGCCGATTGTTCAACTTTAAGGCTAGAAGGAGCAAACAAGAATAATTACAGGAGGGAATATTGTAATGTCACTTTAAACGGATTTGGTGGGGGAACCACGAGCTCCATGGCAAAAACTCACCAAACGGTGACAGTTGGGGATGTTACTATGTCAATTGACATATACATTATTAATAAGGATACGCAGGACGTCCCAATGATCTTGGGAATAAATTTCCTTCAATTCCCTCGCGTTAGCGTCATAAAAGAATTCGGTTCACTTGAAGTGAAAAACATTGAACTCCCTTTATGAGTTAAGGCATTTTCAGTCGCCCGTGTAGAAAAACTTCCCCTTGATCACAAAGATTTAGAAATGGGTAAAGAATTGGGAAGTGAGGTGACGAAAAAACTATAAGACTAACTAAATAAATTTCGTGATTGTTTTGCTATGTCTTTAAGTGAACTTGGTCAAACTAAATAAGTAGAATTACAAATTTATTTGAAAGACAACATTATTCTTAGGTATAAACCATATCGAATTGCATGTAAAGAGTCAATCGAACTCAAAAACATTATTAACGGACTCCTTGATAATGACATAATTGAAGGTTCCTCATCCGAATACGCAAGTCCAGCACCAGCACTTCTTGTTAAAAAAAAAAAATGGTACCTATCGAATGTGCGTTGATTATAGACGTTTAAATGACATTACCGTGCGCGAAAATTTCCCGACACCGAACATTGAAGAGCAGATCAGTCAAATGGCTGACGGTAAGATTTTTGTTGTTCTCGACATGATGAGCGGCTACTACCAAACACCCGTTAGTGAAGAGTATAAACATTTAAATGCCTTTGTTACCCCTCATGGCCATTACCGATTCAAACGTGTCCCTTTCGGTCTAACCAACGCTCCAGCGACGTTTATGCGTCTGTTATATTTAGTTATGCGTCGCGTAAATTCAGAAAATATCCTAGTAGGTATACATGGACGATATTGTCTTATTCGGTAAAGATATTTACGTGATGTTTATCAATTTGGAGAAACTTTTGATGGTGTTGAAAGAATTTAATTTGACCCTTAACTTATCCAAATGCAAGTTTTTCTTAAAACACATAACTTATCTTGGCCACGAAGTAAGTGGCGATGGGATTCAACCTACCTACCGAGACTAGGCACGTTAGACAATTCTTGGGGTTATCTGGGTATTTCAGACAATTTGTACCTAATTATGCCAAAATCGCGTCTTCGTTACACAAGTTGCTCAGAAAAGATTCATAGTTTGCCTGGACCGGGTCTCAATAAAAAGCTTTCGACACATTAAAAATCCAAATTATGTGAATCTCCGATTCTTGTTATGTATAATCCAAAGCTTGAGCACGAGTTTCACAATGATGCATCCTCTCTAGGCCTAGCTGGAGTTCTAGTGCAAGTTGAAATGTCGGGCGAAAAGCAAGTAGTTTCCTATTATAGCCGAGCTACTACAGATTCCGAAAAAAAGTTTCATATTTATTAATTGGAAGCGTTAGCAGTAGTGGAGTCTCTTGAACGTTTTCGTTATTAATTGTTGAGATATAAAAAGTAATACTACCTACTTGCTTATAATAATATAGCTAACGTTGAATTTTGTTTTGTTATCAAATAATTTTTCAATCTAGAATTTCTTATCCTTCCTATTTAAGCTTTTGTTCAATAAACATAATTTATATTATTAGTTACTATAAACTGTTGCTGCTAATTTTATTTCAAACCAATAACTTTTAACATTAACTATTGGGAAAGCGGTTCACTATTTATACTCAAGATAAAAAGGATCTGATTGCCAGAACAGCCCGCTGGTGACTTAAAATTCAAGAGTTTGGCTTCAATTTAGAATACAGAACAGCCAACCAGATGCAACATGCAGATGCTCTTAGCCGTAACCCAACCGGGAAAGCGGTTGAAGTAGATGAAGCCGGATTCAACATTAATATGGTGGGAATGGACGAAACTGACTGGATCGCCACCCTACAGTATCAGGACGAAGGGCTTAATGAAATAAAACAAACTTTGCAAAAATCCGAAAGAATACTGCTTGAAATCAGGGCGTCTTTTTAAAATTACACATGATGGTCCACGGTAGAGTAAAAGTAAAAACGTCACATGATGATATAAGCCATTGTGGCATCGATGGCACCATGGAACACAATCGTTGTGTTCCTTACCTGTACAACAAACGATCGAAGGACGAGTCAAGGCATCAAATCCATCCGATTGAGAAGCAACCAATTCCATTTTTCACAATACACATTGATCATATGGGACCTTATGTTAAAAGCTTGAAGGGTAACCAGTATGTGCTGGGCTTAGTCGATTCGTTAAGTAAGTTCGTGATTTAAAGAGCCGTAAAAGACACCACCGCGAGTTATATATCTGTATATCTGTATATCTATATATAATATAAATATATATTAATATATTAATGTAATCATAACCTTTTCAATTGTAATCAAATATTATTTTCATCGTCATCAAATAATTATTTTCATTTAAATATTTTTTCAACCAATGTAAATTAAAACCTTAAATTCAGGTGTGAGATACTCTTTTGGTTTCCGTTCTCACACCTTAAACTCAATATGTATGTATGTATCTATTTTTAAAACTTTTGGAGTTAGGAAAAACGTAACTGGCGCAGTCGTGCGGATTTCTTTTTTCACAAGAAAACACAACGGTTTATTGTTTAAAATAAATATAGTTAATCGTGTACAGTAAAATAGAAAAACACAAAGGTTTATTGTGTAAAATCAAAAACACTACTGTTAATAGTGAATACTAAAATAAGAAAATCACAACGGTTTATTGTGTAAAATCAAAAACACTACTGTTAATAGTGAATAATAAAATAAGAAAATCACAACGGTTTATTGTGGATATTTAAAAAAAAAAGAAAATAAAGACACCGGTTAGCTGTGAATACTGTGAAAAAGAAACAAAGAACTTACGTAACAACAGAAGTACAACACTTTCATCAAACCAGGAACCTGCTACATCAAAGAAGAACTTTACCAGACCGAAATTCAGGATAGGAAACAATGTTCTACTGGATTGTTTTAATGTGAGTTCTGTATTGATGAATATTGTTCATTTCCTTAATCAAATTGCCTTTTTAATTAAGATATAAATAATAAATAAATTAATTTAAGCCTAGAGAAAAAAGTTATAAAGTTAGTCCTAAAAATATTTTTTTTTTACATATGCCTAAAGATAAACCATTTCGTGTATCTAATACAGCTCCCTACGAATCAAAAACAATTTTGGAAGAAAATCATATCAGTTCAGAAACTAAAGACCTTCCAAATCTTTCTGCTAACACAACAATGCCTAACCCAACAATCTCAACTTCTCCAGACGTGAACGCTATATTTCATAGTCTCCGCATTCCAGACGCTATAAAGGACCTACCACACTATGATGGTAACCCTAGGTCATTGTATGACTTCATTAAAAACGTAGAGGAAATATTAGTTTTATTACCACAAATAGATGGGACACCGTATGCGAATGTTATTTTACGAGCTGTCCGAAACAAAATTGTGGGAGATGCCAATGAAGTACTTAATATGTATGGCACCCCAACAAATTGGGATACTATTAAAGCTAATCTCATTCTACATTACGCAGACAAGAGAAATGAAACATCCCTTATTAGAGACCTTCACGGTCTTAGACAAACAACAGAAACTATTGAACAGTTTTACGCGAAAGTAGTAGAATTACTGTCCACGATAATAAACCATGTTCAAATTCATGAAAAATTATCAACAGTTGTTACAGCCAAAAAATCTCTTTTTACGGATATGTGTCTAAATACCTTCCTAATCGGATTGAAAGAACCATTAGGTTCATTAATTCGTGCAATGAAGCCTAAAACGCTTACAGAAGCCTTTAATTATTGTGTTCAAGAACAAAATATGTTTTATATGAAACATTCCATAACTCAAAACAAATTACCTTCTCAAAATATGAACAACCAAAATTTTTCTCTGATTAAACCTTCATCGAGTTCTAATTTGTTATTCTCCAGACCTAATAAACCAATCCAACCTAATTTTAATAATTCTTCCACACAACATCCTTTTAAAAACCTTAAATACAACCAATTACCACAGTACAGATCACCCCAACAAACCTTTCAAAGGCCACCATTTTTCCCACAGCATCAAGTAAATAATAGAACTTTTGGGTTACAAAACAAACCAATTTACCCATTGCAAAATTCTTTTGCTCCTAGACCGAATTTCAATAGACCACAACTTCATTCGACTCCAATGGAAGTTGCAAGCGGCCAAGCCCGAACACTCCCAACTCCTATTCAGAATCATCCCTACCAAAGAAATTTCAATCAATCAAATTTTAATCCCAGATATTCGATTAAAGAAGTACACAATTTAGAATATGATCCCGAGACCAACGAATGTGATTATTATCAAAGTTTTGACAATTACAATAATTATGAACCAAATTTAGATTACTACGTTCAGCAAGATGATGATTATAATTATTATCAATACAACAGTAATACATTGCATTCAGAAGTCCAATCAGAAAATCAAATAAAAGAAATTGATGATTCAAATTTTCAGTTAAAAGCCTCGGAGAACAATTCGGATTCTTAGAACTAAATAACCACGGAAATAACCAATTGCCTTATATTAGTATAGGTTCGCCATATGGTAAGAAATTAAAGTTTTTAATAGATACCGGTGCTTGTGCAAATTTCATTAACCCTGAATATAGAAATCCTCAATATCATGAAAATATTAAAGACGTTATAATTAAAACAGTCCTTAATACTCATACACTTAACAAAAAAATAATTTTTAATGCATTTCCCGAATTTAATAGCAACGAAACTATAACATTTTTACTTTTTAAGTTTCATAATTATTTTGATGGATTAATAGGTCTAGAAACTCTTAAAAAACTTGGCGCAACCATAGATTTACCTAACAAAATACTAATTACTAAAAATTCAATTATTCCCTTGTTATTCAAACCAAATTTAATATCAAAGGTATATAACATTCCAGCAAACTGTAGAATAATAGCAAAATTACCCGTAGATTACAAAAATGGAGATATTTATATAAAACCTACAAAAATTAATAAACACTTAGAAATCCCTGAAGGAATCTATCATTCCAAAGATTGGTATAGTGAACTTGAAGTCTGTAATTTTTCAAACTCAGAACAAACATTTTTTGTAGAGCAGCCCATCTCAGTAGAAAACCTTGATAACTTTACAGAAATCAACCATGTTAGTATATGCCCATCTAATGAACAAATTAAAGATATATCACTCGGAATGGATATAACAAAATTAATTCGATCAGAACATCTCTACACCGAAGAACAAAAAGAAATCTTTAAGTTATGCAGGAAATACGATGATGTTTTCTTCATTGAAGGTGAAAAACTTTCTTTTTCAAACACAATTAAACATCGTATTCAAACTACAGATGATATTCCGATTTATACAAAATCGTATCGTTATCCAGAAATACATAAACAAGAAATAAAGTCTCAAATTGAAAAACTCTTGGAACAAGGAATAATAAGACCTAGCTTTTCTCCTTGGAGCAGCCCTATTTGGATTGTTCCAAAGAAACGTGATGCATCAGGTATTCAGAAATGGCGGCTAGTTGTAGACTACCGTAAATTAAATGATAAAACAATTGGCGATCGTTACCCTTTACCGAACATAACAGAGGTATTAGACAAGCTTGGAAAATCTATGTATTTTTCCACCTTGGAACTTGCGTCTGGGTTCCACCAGATCGAAGTGGATCCTCGGGATATAGAAAAGACCGCTTTTACTGTTGATCATGGACATTACGAGTATATCCGAATGCCCTTCGGACTCAAAAATGCCCCGTCAACATTCCAAAGAATAATGGATAATATTCTGCGTGAATTAATAGGTAAAGTGTGTCTTGTCTATATGGACGATATTATCGTTTATTCAACGTCTTTACAAGAACATATGGAAAACTTAGAAAAGGTTTTTTCAAAATTACGATCGGCTAACCTTAAAATTCAATTGGACAAATCAGAATTCCTACGCAAAGAAGTAGAATTTCTTGGTCACTTAGTGACATCTGAAGGTGTGAAACCGAATCTTAGTAAAATCCATGCAATTAAAAATTATCCAATTCCATCAACTCAAACGGAAATTAAATCCTTTTTGGGATTGCTTGGATATTACCGCAAATTTATAAAAGATTTTGCAAATCTTACGAAACCCTTAACAGAATGCTTAAAAAAGGGAAATAAAATAGTTCTTAGCGAACGATATATAAAATGTTTCAATCATTGCAAGGACATTCTAAGTAATGATCCCTTATTACAATATCCCGACTTTACTAAAGAATTTAATTTAAAAACTGACGCGAGTAATGTCGCAATAGGAGGAGTACATAGTCAAGGCCCAATAGGATCTGATAGACCAGTTTGATACGCTTCAAGAACACTCACGAGTTCGGAACAAAATTACAGTACAATTGAAAAAGAGCTCCTAGCTATTGTCTGGTCGACCAAATATTTCCGACCCTATCTGTATGGTCGTAAATTTAAGATCATAACGGACCATAAGCCTCTTAATTGGCTGTTTTCCCTCAAAGAACCAAATTCAAAACTTGTGAGATGGCGTTTAAAATTAGAAGAATTTGATTATGAGATCATGTATTGTAGTATGTTTATGTGTGCATTCTTTGTCCCACGGTAGTCGTTCGTATCTGGTGACGAATATTTCTCGTCACTTGATACGTCGCCGTCGCGATGTGCAACAATGTGCACATCAGCATACTACACCTAATCTCAAGCTTATTTTTATTTGATGACTCCACAAATATGTATATGGAGGAGTAGTTTTTAATTTAGATTTAACTTGAATCAGTCAATAAACATCCATTCAACAATAAAGACGTTCTATTATTTTACATGGCAACCGTGACAGTGATATAAATTACAAAAAATGGGCAAACAAGAATCAAAACTAGAAAAACCAATAGCCAACGTGATAAACGAAGTGCAGTCCCCTAATGAAAGTTATAGTTATGACAAATATTTTATTTTAATTATCATACTACTGGTATGTCATTTGGTGATAAAAATATACTCTTGGCATAAAAAGACCCTTAAAAAACAATATCTGACAAGAGCCGCATCTCTTGCACAAATTTAAATAAACACTCATAATAAAAAGAAACTAAACAAAAAAAAAAAAAAAAAAAAATTTGACAAGACATCCTCTTATGCACAGTTTTAAATAAACACTCGTCATTTCATCTCATCATTCAAGTAGCAGTGGCAATTTCTCAAGAAGCAGTAACAATTTATCAAGAAGCAGTAACCATTCATCAAAAGAAGCAGAAATTCATCAACATGCAGCAACAATACAATGCTAAGTATTTAAATAATTTTATTGTTTTATAATTTTTATATTAATTATTTTAAAATAAATTGTTGTTATTAAATACAAACAAAACAAAGCAAGATTAGTATATATACAAATATATTAGCAACAAAAAACATTTAAAAAAAAAACAAAATATGATACAAGTGTTAAATACAAAGTGAACAAACAATATAAAAAAAAAAAAAAAAAAAAAAAAAAAAATGCCGCATATAGAAATTGTTAAATTAATGTTGTCTATCATAACAGTAGGTACTATTAGGTGCAAATTTTATTATTAAATTATATAAAACACATAAGAAAAAATTTAAAGTTAGTTATTTGCAGAGATGTATTCGTTAATATTTACCTAAAGTAATACAAAAACAATTTTGAGATACAATTTTATGTACACTAAATGGATTCTTGGGCAGATATCCTTAAAAAACTAAAAGTATATAAAGAACAATTTGATAAATCCTATAAATCGGTTTATAGAAAACAACACGTTTCAGAATTAACTTTTATTAAACATTATCAAATACTGTTAGAAAGTTATAAGGCAGCAAGAAATTTGATTGAAAAATATAAAAACAATTTTAAGGTAAAAGAACAGTTAGCGTCAAGAATAATAATAAAGGGATATAAACAAAAGATAGCAAAACTACTAAGACTTAGAAATTTAAGAGTAGCGCAAGAATTTCATAGTTCTGAAGAAAACATAGGTTTTGAAGAAGAATCAGGTGCAGAATCTCCGACATTTACGAAAACAATAAACATGGCTCAGAGTAATGTAGAGTTTTTAAGTACGGCATCCAAAATCATACCAGATTTTGACGGCTCTGCCCAAAACTTACAAAGTTTCATTGACGCATTAGATTTAATCGATCAATTTAAAGGTGAGAATGACGCCGTAGCCGTCTCTTTGGTCAAAACCAAATTAAAAGGGACAGCTAGAAATCTTATATCAAACGAGTCGACACTAGCCGCTATAAGAGATAAAATTAAGGGTTCAGTGAAGGGCGAGTCAGTCCAAGTATTGGTAGCTAAGCTGAATAACATTCAACAGCGAAATAAAACAGCCAACCAATACACTAAAGAGATTGAACAGCTCACGAAATCACTTCAAAATGCCTATATATCAGATGGTCTTACCACAGACCAAGCTGATAAATATTCAACAGAGCAAGCAGTTAATGCTATGACCCAAAACTGCTCAATTGAAAAAGTAAAATTAATAATGGAGGCGGGACAATTCGCAAATATGAACGAAGCCGTCTCCAAGTTTGTAAGTAGTTGTACAAAAGCTACTGGACAAGCCGATAAGGTATTGTTCTATAAACGTCCATATAATGGGCAGCCTCGTGGAAATTTCCGTGGAAGCTATCGTGGCAATTTTGCTCGAGGAAGTCGTGGAAATTTCAGTCGCAATTATTACAACAGACCAAACTACAATTATAGACGAAATGGACAAAACAACAGAGGTAATAATAGTAACCGATCACAAAATGTGCGTGTCACTGCACAAGAAGGTCAAGATTCGGAAAACTTGAATCTCCCCTTGGGAAATTAAAAACTCTAAATAATAAAGTATACAATCTTAATTTGAGTCTTAGCATATTTGTAAACGTATACAACAACAATTCAAATAATCTTTTAACTCTCTTAGTTGACACAGGTGCAGATATATCATTATTAAAACAAATCAATAATGAATATAACTCCTTAAATACATTCAACACTACAACTATTAGTGGCATAGGTCAAGGTAGTATACAATCACTAGGATCAATACAATTGGATCTTAGAATAGATAATTTTTTGGTACCTCATAAATTTCACGTGGTAGATAATAATTTTCCAATACCCTGTGATGGAATACTAGGCATGGACTTTATAAAAAGATATAATTGTGTGTTAGACTTCACCAAAGAAGATAGTTTGTTCATACTAAGACCTACAAATTTTCACACTAGCATTCAAGTTCCTATAGTATACCCAAATAATAGTATAATATTGCCAGCACGATCTGAAGTAATCAGGCGTGTCCATATTAAATCAAACGAGAATGAAGTACTGGTTGTTAACCAAGAGCCACAACCAGGAATTTTAATAGCTAGCACTATAGTTAATAGTAAAAATATATAAATACCACTACAGATAATAAATCTTTCAATGTAAACAATATTGAAACGGAAAGTCTCACGAATTACAATATTGTCAATTTTTCGCAAAATCAAAATAACAGAACTAATGAAATTCTTTCAAAATTAAATGCAAATTTTCCTGATCAATTTAAAGAGGAATTGAACAAATTATGCACTGATTATAGTGATGTATTCGGATTAGAGACCGAAAGTATCACAACAAATAATTTTTATAAACAAAAAATAAGACTCAAAGATAAAGAACCCGTATACATTAAAAATTATAGAATTCCCCATACACACAAGACAGAAATAGATATACAGCTCAAGAAGTTAGTTTCTGATGGTATAGTGGAACCATCAATTTCAGAGTATAACAGCCCACTACTTTTAGTCCCTAAGAAAGCACTGCCTAATTCGAACAAAAAGCGGTGGCGTTTAGTAGTAGACTACCGCCAAATTAATAAAAAAGTACTCGCGGATAAATTCCCGCTTCCGAGAATAGATGATATCCTCGATCAATTAGGTCGAGCAAAATACTTCTCTTGTCTCGACTTAATGTCTGGATTTCACCAGATTGAACTTGATGAAAAGTCAAGAAATATTACATCGTTCTCAACAAACGATGGTTCGTATCGTTTTAGACGCCTTCCTTACGGACTCAAAATAGCCCCAAATTCTTTTCAGCGAATGATGACTCTTGCATTTTCTGGCCTAGAGCCAACACAAGCTTTTCTATATATGGATGACTTGGTTGTAATAGGATGTTCTGAAAAGCAAATGCTAAATATTTGACAAAAGTCGTCGAACTATGTCGAAAATATAACCTTAAATTACACCCTGAAAAGTGCTCATTTTTCATGCATGAAGTCACTTATCTTGGGCATAAGTGCACAGATAAAGGTATATTACCAGATGATAAAAAATACGAAGTTATACAAAACTATCCCGTACCCACAGATGCAGATAGCGCTAGGAGATTTGTTGCATTTTGCAACTACTACAGAAGATTTATCAAAAACTTCTCAAACTAGTCACGGCATATAACGCAACTTTGCAAAAAGAATTTTCCATTTAAATGGACAGATGAATGCAACGAAGCATTCAACTATCTGAAAAAGAAACTAATGAGCCCCACATTATTACAATATCCCGATTTTGAAAAAGAGTTTTGCATTACCACCGATGCTAGTAAACATGCATGTGGTGCAGTACTCAGTACTCATACAACTTCCTGTTGCATTCGCTTCAAAAACTTTTACCAAGGGAGAAAGTAATAAATCAACAACTGAACAAGAGCTCACAGCAATACATTGGGCAATACTTCATTTTAGACCATATATCTATGGAAATCATTTTCTGGTCAAATCGGACCATAGGCCATTATCATATTTATTCTCGATGTAAAATCCAAGCTCAAAATTAACCAGAATGAGATTAGATTTAGAAGAATATGATTTTACTGTCGAATATCTCAAGGGGAAACAAAATCAAGTAGCTGACGCTCTCTCTCGTATAACTATCGATGAACTTAAAGAGCAAAATGCAAAAATAAATATAATTTATAAAGTGACAACTCGATCAGTAACTCAACAAAATATGCAGACCTGCGCAGGTAAAGATTCATTTAAATTGAATAAATTAAAAAATAATGATAAACCCAACGTTTATGAAGTCATTAATTATAATGACGTTAAAAAACTCGTAAAATTAAAATTCTCTTCCAATAAATGCTTTTTGAAGCAAGGAAAAACAGTTTTAACACGAATAAAAGTTGATGACCTATACATTAATGGAAAATTTGACCTAAACAAATTCTTCCAAAGGCTTGAAAAAGAGGCCGGTGTACTTAAAATCAACCAACTCCAAATGGTACCTAGTGAACAAATATTCGAATTTGTTTCACCACAATTATTTAAAGAAATGGGTAATAAAGTATTGAAAAAAATAAAAGTAGCGCTACTACCAAAGGTAACCATCATAAACGATCAAAACGAAATTGAATCTATACTGTCCAGATACCATGACGACCCCGCGGAAGGAGGTCATACAGGCATTACACGTACGTACGGAAAAATTAAAAGACATTTTTATTGGAAGAAAATGACAAAAGATATAGCAAAATATATTAAAGCATGTAAACAATGCCAACTGGCAAAAACTTTACAAAATACTAAGACACAAATGACAGTAACACCAACACCAATGTCAGCTTTTGACATTGTTTTGGTGGATACCATCGGTCCATTTCCGAAATCAGAAACCGGAAATGAGTATGCTGTCACACTTATATGTGACCTTACCAAATATCTCGTAACTATACCAATACCAAATAAAAATTCAAAAACAGTAGCAAAGGCAATATTCGAAACGCATATTTTAACCTACGGTCCAATGAAGACGTTCATTACGGACATGGGTACTGAATATAAAAATTCGATTATAAATGACTTATGTAAATATCTTAAAATAGATAATATTACATCCACAGCTTATCATCACCAAACCCTTGGGACTGTTGAGCGAAGCCACCGTACTTTTAATGAGTATATACGCTCATATATATCTACAGACAAGAGTGACTGGGATATATGGCTAAAGTACTTTACGTACTGTTTTAATACAACGCCTTCAGTAGTACATAAATATTGTCCTTATGAATTAGTCTTTGGCAGAATTCCTAATGGATTTCAAATCTTTAACACAATAAACGAGATATTACCACTTTATAACGTTGACGACTATTCAAAAGAGGTAAGATATAGATTAGAAATTGCATATAAAAGAGCTAGATCAATGCTCGAGAGAGCCAAATTAAAACAAAAAGAATACTATGACAAACAAAGAAGAGAAATACAACTACAAGTAGGTGACCAAGTACTTCTAAAAAATGAAACAGGGCATAAATTAGAAAATAGATATTTAGGACCTTTTACTGTAGTAGAACTTAGGAAAAATAATAATGTTAAAATAGAAGACAATTCGAAGAAGAAAACACAAACTGTGCACAGAGACAGATTAAAAAATTTTAGCTCGTAAGATGGATCCATTTAGTAAGTAACACGTTTAGTATTAAAACATTTAGTACGTAATCACATGATTTTTGTTGTAATCTTTTGTTTCATTTATTATAAATAAGTATTCAATAATAAAGTTTAAAACACAAAACTTACTGTCAAAAACATTGTAATAGTATCTTAAAATCATAATTGGAAACATATATTAAATGGCATTAATAGAAACATTTGAGAATGATCTCTAAACAAAAAAAAAAAAAAAAAAAAAAACAATAACGAGATCATTCTTAGTAAAAAGGGAGGTGTAGTATGTTTATGTGTGCATTCTTTGTCCCACGGTAGTCGTTCGTATCTGGTGACGAATATTTCTCGTCACTTGATACGTCGCCGTCGCGATGTGCAACAATGTGCACATCAGCATACTTCACCTAATCTCAAGCTTATTTTTATTTGATGACTCCACAAATATGTATATGGAGGAGTAGTTTTTAATTTAGATTTAACTTGAATCAGTCAATAAACATCCATTCAACAATAAAGACGTTCTATTATTTTACAGTATAAAAAAGGCAAATCAAACACAAATGCTGATGCCTTAAGTCGGATAGAAATTCATTTTAACGAATCTAATGATTCGAACTCTATTTTACAAGCCTCAAATTTATCTGTTCAAAATAATGCAAGTCTATCAGAAAATAATTCTAATAAATATATCAACTGTTCATTCTGCTTCTGAAAATCTAAACGATGGCATATACATCTCTGAAAGACCACTTAATGAGTTTACTGAACAATTAGTTTTGAACAAAACTAACTGTGTAGTGAAACCAAACATGGTTTACAATGTTCTCTTTGAGACCAAACATAGACGCATTTTTAGACAACCTGACTTAGACAAAGAATCTGTTATAATTTCAATTTTAAAAGAATATCTCAACCCTAAAAGACTAACAGCTGTTTATACTGACAATGATACTTTCAAACTAGTGCAACATGTATTTTCAAAATATTTTGCAAGTAATAAAATATTTAAACTTATTAGATGTACAGAAAAATTAAACGATGTTACTAATTCCGACCAACAAGATGAAATTATTAACAAATACCATGAAGATAGCAATCATCGTGGCATCAATGAAACTTTTAACCATCTTCGAAGAACTTATTACTTTCCCAAAATGAAAGAAAAAATAACTAAAACAATTAACTGCGAAAAGTGTAAGCTTCTTAAATATGACAGACATCCACCGAAAATTCAATACGAACATTCAGAAATACCTAATAAACCCATGGACATTTTACATATTGATGTATACAGCATTCATAACGTACAAATTCTAACCATTTTAGACAAATTTTCGAAATTTGCTTCTGCTTTTATTCTCACTGCACGTGACAGTATGTGTATATCAAGTTCATTAAGACAGTTCTTTTCACAACACGGTACACCAAAGAAAATAGTGTGTGACTCAGCTGCTGAATTTAAATCTAATCTATTCAAAGATTTCTGTACACAATACGACATAAACTTACACATAACGACTTCTCAAAATTCGACTGGTAACTCACCGGTCGAACGTTTCCATTCAACATTGACCGAAATATATCGAATTATTTACGATAAAAACAACAAACAAATTCCGACTGACATATTAAATGAAGCACTAATAACCTACAACAACTGCATACATTCTGTGACAAACTTAACACCATTCGAACTAATGACGGGAAGAACACATAAATTCAAGCAATTAACACGTGATGATTCAGAACATGATTACATTAACAAACTCAAAACTTATCAAGACCAATTGTATAGAGATATTAAAAACAAAATCCAAACCCATAATAAATTAAACATAGATAAAATTAATAAAAATAGGGAAACTCCACCTTTATTCCGTAAAGATGATATAATCTTCGAACGGAATAACAGAAGAAATAAAATGGCTCCTAGAGCGAAAAAACTTACAGTAATCAAAGACAGTAAGATAACAGTACAAACCAAAAAAAATAGAAAAGCTCACAAAAATAAATTAATAAAAAAACGAAAATTTCAGGGTAACCCAAGCCATGAGTCAACGCATGGACATACAAGACCTATCTAAGAGTCAAGGCCTCCTTCCCATGAAATTAGGTCTGAGTCGAGTAATTGAATCTAACATAAAAATCATCCATATCGTAAATTTAACCGCCTATGAAGAAAATATTAGCAACATTAAGAAATCTGTAGAGTTCATTAATAAAAATACAAACCTAGGACTAATGAAAGATGTCACTAATCTCAAATTCAAAGAACTACAAACAAAATTGTTGTCTTTACTTCCCCGATACCGGAAAAGGAGAGGATTAATAAACGGATTAGGTTCCTTGATCAAAACAATTACAGGCAACATGGACAATAATGACGCAGAACAAATAAATAAAGACATACAAAATTTCAAACTTAACGAACATGACATGAATAAGGAATTAAAAAGACAAGTACAAATCAATGACAAAATGATCCAAAGATTTGCAAACATAACAAATCACATTAATACACAGCAAAAAGATTTAGAAGAGTATTTGAGCAAGTATCAATTAGTAATCTCTCAAAAAATTCGAACCGATGAAGACAAATTTCAATAAATGCAATATATATATCAGATTAATTATAACATTGAAATTCTTACAAACCATTTACAAGAAATAATTGAATCAATTAATTTGGCTAAAGTAAATATAATATCCAAACAAATTTTGAATCCGGGTGAGCTTGATCTGATACATGAACATATGAATTTACAAAATGTTAAAATTTCTTCTGACGAACAACTTTATGAGTTTTTATCTCTACAAGCTTATTATAATAATACAAACATAATTTTCAGTATAAAACTACCCATCCTTCTCCAACAACCTTTTAACCTATACCATTTGATAAAACTCCCTATAAACGAAACTCTCAATATAAATTTAAATCAATCCTATGTCATTATGAATGAACATTTCATCCAATACATGAGCAAACCTTGTACATCCATTGAACATACGTTTTACTGTCCAAAAGAAGAGCTGAAGAACCTGACCTCCGATAGATGCATTCCAAAAATCATTCAACACAAAGAAGCAACCTGTGACGTCATTGAAACAAATATCAACAGTAGTATCACCCAACCAGAAGAAGGATTCATACTTTTAATTAATTCCCCCACTACAAAGATGACTTCAACATGTGGAATCGATGACAAAATTATCTCCGGAACCCTGCTTTTGCATTATGAAGAATGTGAAATAAAAATTAACAATATCATTTACAAAAATAAATCAACTATGTTTTGGGATCAAATTAAGATTATCCCATCAATTTTTTAAAATTAATAACTCTCTTCATTTAATAGACAAATTCAATAGCAGTACATTGAAAGCAACCAAAATAACTAACACCGAAGTTATCACCTTGACCAATGATATGCCAGACCACCGACCAGAGTTCTTGATCTACATCATCATCATCTTTATCTTAATTGCAACCATACTTTACCTTAGACGTCATCGAAACAATAATCCAGAAGAGGAAGCAATGGACCAAGAAGTTCCGAATGATAATGTAACATTATCATGGCCGTCACTTCACACTTAGGCGGGAGGAGTTATATATCTGTATATCTGTATATCTATATATAATATAAATATATATTAATATATTAATGTAATCATAACCTTTTCAATTGTAATCAAATATTATTTTCATCGTCATCAAATAATTATTTTCATTTAAATATTTTTTCAACCAATGTAAATTAAAACCTTAAATTCAGGTGTGAGATACTATTTTGGTTTCCGTTCTCACACCTTAAACTCAATATGTATGTATGTATCTATTTTATCCAGGTTATGAAAATAAAACTTTGACACTGTGCATTTGATTATAGAACATCAAAGAATAAAGTTGTTTTTTTTTTTAAACTTTTGGAGTTAGGAAAAACGTAACTCGCGCCGCAAAAGCCGTCATTCGAGTTTTGATAGACTTGACACAATTTTCGGAATACCATTCCGAATCATTTGGACAAGGGTACAGCTTACACCTCAAATTTATTGAAAATGAAACTAAGCGCATCACTACTGCAGTTTGCACTCCTCGCGCAAATATACGGTTATATGGCTGTGATCATGCCGAAATAAAGATTGGATTGGCTGTGATCATGCCAGAATTTAAATTTGATTGGCTGGGAGCATAACATGGGTTAACTACTGTACTAGCCTATACTAGAAGAAGTTTACTGTAATGAGTGATGAAACCCCGATCACTCAGTTAGTTTAGGGAGAAATATTTACTTATTGTAATATGAGCCCTTAATTGTTATATTTAACTAAATGTAAGATGGACCTTAAGTCTACAACTCGTAACACCATCTATTGTTTGCCATTGAAAATTGTATCATTGATTGTTGTATATCTATTCATTTTACAAAAAGAATCTCTGAATGATTTTGATGAAAGAAAAATAAAACACAGAGAAAACAATCTCGATTTCCCGCATTGTGTATTTTTGGATCTTTGAGAGTAGACATATTCAAAAATAAAAATTGTAAAACATCCTACGAGTCTTTTTGTGATTTCAACTTCAGGGATTTTCTGCTAAATATTCTCCAAAAAGTTATAAAGTGACTGAATCACTTTCAGTTTTGAAAAATGAGATGAACACGCGATTTCGCGACCTAGAGCAAAATTATCTTTACGCCGAATGCACATTATTGGACCCTCGTTTCAAAGAAAAGGCTTTTAAGAATCGAAGAGCATGTGAAAATGCAGTAACGGAACTTGGAATCAAAATAAGTCAAGTACATGTGAGATTACCGGAACTAGAGGCAGTTGAAGAAGTGGAAACTTCAGATTCCAGCAATTCAATTGCTACCGTCACCAAAGAAACAGCGGTATATCGTATAGGGGATGCACATGACCAGGAGATGCAATCAATGAAGAAAACTGGAAATAGAGCTAAAGTTGCAATCAGAGAATTGGATAAATATCAAGGTAAAGAACACTTGGACAATAAAATGGACCCATTACGTTGGTGGGAAGAACGTACAAAATATATACCCCCACTTTTATTCTTTAATGGTAAAAAGAATTTGCATTGTCGCTACTTCCATCCCGACAATAAATGAAAGGCGAATGCTTCTTAAATCTGAAAAAGTATCCAAACTAATTCTGTTGCGTTATAATATGTAATTTTTTTAAGGTTTAAAATATATTAATTAATAAAAATTATATTTATGTTCTTTGTTATAAAGGCGTGATTTGAATTTTTTTTTCATACTACGAAATTGAAAGACCAACTTTGTGGTAGATTATATTTTACTAGTGAGCTAGAGGAGCGAACTAGTTCGCTAAAATCTTTTGAACTAAAATGAGCGTTCTTTGAAGTGAACTAAAATACACAACCCTGCCAGTATCCTTACAGAAAATAACAACAAGGAAGAAGTTAAGTTAAAAATAGAACAACCATTAAAATGTATTTCAGTTAGTACATTCGAAATACACAAATAACTTCACAATTAAAGAACAGGAAAAAAAGAGACCTACCAGAGGAGATAGGAACTAAACATTTGAACCTTGAAGAAAAGGAGACCTTACTTAAATTAATAAATCAATATAGAGACATTTTCTATGACGAAAATCAAAATTTAAGTTTTAGAAATGAGGTAAAACATAAAATAAAAACTAAAACGATATACATACCAGTATACACAAAAACGTATCGCTACTCATAAATACACAAAGAAGAAATCAAACGACAAATAGATAAAATGTTAAGCGAAGGAATCATAGGACCTAGCTAGCTATTCACCTTGGTCATTCCCTATATGGAAAAAGAAATGGCGACTTCTCGTCGACTATAGAAGAGTGAATGACAAGACAATGGATTACAAGTACCCTATTCCGATTATTACGGAAATTTTAGATAAGTAAGGACGTTCAGTATATTTTACGACATTAGACTTAGCGTCAGGGTTTCACCAAATTGAGGTAGATCCCGATGATATAAAAAACCGCATTCACAGTAGAAAGAAGCCATGTAAATATGTCCGCATGCCTTTTGGGCTAAGAAAATGGTCCAGCAACCTTCCAAAGGGTGATGGATGTTGTACTAAAAGACTTGCAGAAAATACGAGTATGCCGGGTTTACATGGATGATATTATAATTTTCTCAACATCATTAATAGAACATACTCAGAATTTAAAGAAAGTTTTTAATGCTTTAGGAAAGCAAACCTTAAAATCCAGTTAGATAAATCCGAATTTGTATGTAAAAAACTTGCATTCTTAGGACAAGTGGTTTTGGATGAAGAAATTAAAATTAAGCCAAATCCAGATAATATAAAAGCCCCTAACCATATTTCTATTCATAAAAAACAGACATTTTTCTTGTTAAGATACCAATTAACCGAACAATTTGGAGGAGAAGACACCGAAAACCAAAAGAAAAGCTAATGACATTCAGTCCAGTGCTAGTCCTACATCGGTAGCCATGAAAAGCCTGGAGAGCACGAGCTCCGAACAGGATAACGGGGTTGCTCCCGTGTCTGTCTTGCACCCTAAACATTTTTTTCTGTTTGTCAATCTTTTTTTTATGTGTTAAGCTGAAAACAGAAAATCAAAAAATATCTAAAGGGTTAGGAAAACGAAAAAAAATCAAATATAAATTCAGTAATCGGGGTTTAGTTTATTAGGTACATGTACTACGTAAACAAAATTGTGATTCAAGAAGATAAGAACAAGAAAAACTTAATAAGTTAAAAGAAAAATAAGTAAAACAAAAACGGTGAAATCACAAAAAAAAGGCGAAGAATGAAGATTCATGTGTAAAGTAAGAATAAGAGAGTAGCAAAGCAAATTAAAGAAAGGAGAAGTGAGAAGAAAAATAAAAAGAAATATTGAAATATTAAATGAGAACAGATCGCGAATCGAAATTCTTTCACTAGTAACCCAGTTTCAATTCTAAGGAAAAAAAGTAGTTTTAAACATTGTTTCAAATAAGTAGAAATTAAATTGTTGTGAAGGAAAGAATTGAATTAAAAGCGTAAGTTTAAGAAAAAGAAATCGGGGATAAAAAAAAGAAGTGGGTATTTTGTGTCACAATTTTAAGTAATTCGTAACTCAGTTTACTAAGCCCAAATTGACATACAGAATAACACGGAAATTCTTCTCGGTAGGGAATTTATTATTAAACAAAGACGGTTTGTGAAAAACAATCAAAGTGATTATGTGATTTTTGAAGTCCTGCATGGTGAGAGGAATAAATAACAACCATTTAAGAGTTCATCATCAGCAAGTCACTCATAACATACGCCGCAAACTTCAAAAGAGATGTGCACACCTTCGGCGGAGTTTGGGTAAGTCTATTAATTTCTTAATATAAGTTAACACTTCGGTCCACTTGAAGACCAGCCAACACAACAATCTGGAAGTCAAAAACATCATTGTTTATGACCAAGCGAGACCCACGTAAACAAGTAACCAATAAACCACTTGATGAGGAGAAATACTCCGGTCAACATCGCACGAAGAATCAAAATCAATATACATCCAGTCGTCGAACGCATCAGTCGTGTGTTTTACTATTTTAAATATCACACAAATTGCATTCTAAATTTAAGTTCTTAAATAAAGTGTTTTTTATAAAACATAAACAGGAAAAGTTAATTGGGGGCTCAACTGGGATCCTCACGTGCTTGAAAATAGTTGAAACTAACAAGTAAACTCAGTGTAGTAAGATCCAGCCAAAAAACATTTACAAGCCAAATATCTTGCAAGGCAAGAGAAAGTGCGCGAATAAGAGTATCCGGATCAATAGATCAAACGAACGGAGAAAAAAAACCGAAATTCATCAAGTATCCTGCATCAGGAGAAAAGCAGAGATTCATCAAGTATCCCGCATCAGGAAAAAAGCAGAGATTCATCAAGTATCCCGCATCAGGAGAACGAGATAGTTGTAATAGTACCAATAAGTGATTATTTAAAAAAAAGATTATTATATTTAAGTATATAAACAAAAAAAAAAAAAATGAATCAAAAAGCAGTTTATGATCTTATCACTCAGGCAATCACCACAAACAATAAGATATACGAACAAATTCTTAGCGAACAACGTAGAAAGCATGCGGAGGATATTAACAACTTCCGCAAACTTCTTAGCGAACGTGGTATTACACCTGACGTAACTGAATTTACATCCATTATGTGTGATGAACCTCTGGAGATCATAAAATCTCTAAGAGAATTTGATGGCACAACCACATCATATGTATGCTGGCGAGAGTCAGCACATAACTCAATTAAACTTTATAAAATTGGTAGCAAAAGGCATTTTGCTGCACTCACAATTTTCCGCAATAAGATAACAGGATCAGCCAATGATGTCTTAACAAATCTCGACACAGTGATGAACTTTGATGCGATAATCGCACGCCTAGACCTTACGTATGCTGATCAAAGATCAATCAAGAAAGAAATTTCTGTTCTCAGACAGGGTTCACTTTCAGTATTACGATATTAAGAGAAAGTTTATAAATCGCTCACCCTATTGACAAACAATATCATATCAAATGAATGTAGCAAACAGAGCATGGGGTCGATTCCCTAACTGTGAAACTGTGAAGTGATAAATATGATCTCGTTTTCACACCAAATGCGATTCTCAAACTGTGAAAAAATGAAATCAAATGTCAAAATGTTTTCATATTTTGATTTTTTTATCACTGTGAAAGCGTTTTTCATTCTGTGAAAGCGTTTGAAAGGACAAAGATGGAGGTAAAAAACAAGCGCGGAGCGAGAGCAACTGAAACACAAAAAATATTTCTAATAGAGTTTTTGGAAGAAAGGCCTGATTTGGCAAATGACAAGTAAGTAACTACATATTATTTCAATAAAATATGTTAGTATATTATCATAATGTATGTGTTTCAATAATAATTATTTTATTAAAAAAACAAATTTACAGATTCACAACAGCCGATGGTGCCCACTCCCGAGACAATGAATGGAAAAACCTTAGCATGAAGCTTAATGCTTTAGGTGGAGCGATAAAAGATGGCATTAAATGGAGGAAATATTGGAAGGATCTGACGTGAGAACTATAATAATTTAAAATATGATTATATTTTAGTAATTTTACTATTTTTTTCATACGCAGAATAAGTGTACGAAGTCGTGATAGTGCCATTAAAGAAGAGCGCCGTAAAAGTGGCGTTAATGGCCTCATTCTAGTAAAGGAATTGTCAGAGATTGACCAAAGAATAATTGGGATCATAACTGCAGAAGCCGTGGTAGGGGTTTCGGATTTTGTTAATGAGATAGGCTTCGAAGAAATTCCTATTGCTCAAAACCTAAGAGCAACTAATATATTTGAAATTGAACAGGAATTTCAAGAGCAGCCAACCGGATCTCACCAAGCTGCACCTCCACTTATCTCACAGATTTTTGAAGATGCAGTTCCTTCGACATCCACATCAAACAATAAGAGACAAAAACGTAAAAGAACTCTTTCAGGTTCCACCGACGAAGCACTGGAGTTCTTTAAAGAAATAGAACTTAAAAAATTAAAACTTAAGGAGAAGAAAATCCAGCTCATGGAAGAGAGCAATCGACTTCAAAATGATATAAAAATAAAACTTGACCAACTGTTTCAAGAACTTCAAAAATAAAAACGTAATTAACTAAAATTTGTTGTGGTTTTATTTATTTTTCTTTTTGTTACAATTTTAAACTTACATACTATTCTCGAGAAAATGCTTGGGCAACAATTCTGCTTCGAGTTCGCCTACCTTCTTGTAGAGTCTGGTTTAAAGTGGTGTTTGGATCACCTTCGTCATTTAAGTTTACTCCATCATCTTCTTCTTCTGCATCTTCCAATAACGTAACTCTGGCTTTAATCAACACATTGTGGAGTACAATACAATCAATAATTATGATTCCTTCTTTAGCTGGACAATAAAATAATACCCTCTCTTTAGACAAACAGCGAAATCTGCTTTTAAGTACGCCAATACAACGCTCCACAAGCGCCCTTGTCTGCTTATGAGTTGTATTGTATCTGTTTTCTGCCTCTGAGGTGGCTGCAAGAATGGGTGTCATAAGCCATGGCTGCAATGGGTAGCCACTGTCCCCCAACAGCCAAAAATTTCGTTCTCCTTCATTATATAGATCTTCAAGTGTTGATTTAACTCTTGAACGTTTCTCCGTATTGTGCGTTAGCACTGAAAATTATAAAATCCGCTCCACATACTATCTGTACATTCATCGAATGTCCACCTTTTCTACAGTAGAAAACGTGTTCGATTTCTCTCTTTGGAGCTGAAACTTTTATGTGAGTCCCATCAACCAAGCCTATTACACCGGGAAAACCATATTTTTCATAAAATTTCGCCTTAATAGCTGGAAATTCTTCTCTAGCAGGAAACTTCACATATCTATGTGCTATTCCATTCAAAGCCATGGATATCTCTGCAACACAGCGGCTCACTGATGTTTGGGACAAAGAAGATAAAGAATCTTGTCCAACAGCACGTTGAAAACTACCAGCGGCAAAAAATCGCAAAGCGCTCAACACTTTCACATGACTTGGAAGCCCACTTCTACGTTGATTTAAATTCATGAATGGTTTTAATTCTTCTATTAAGTCCATGCATAAGTGTTTCGGAAATCTGTAAAGTTGAATAAAGTGTTCCTCAGTTGTTACTTCGAATGGATTCTGTCCATCTCGAAGCGTACGCCGCAATACCTTCAGCTTAAATCTAGAAAAAATGAAAATGTTTTAAATTTTCTTCAAAACAAAAGAAATATTTCAAAACTACATACCATTGTTCAGTACGGCGTCTATTATTCATGGTTAATTGAATTATTATTCCGGACATTGTTCTCAAAATAATGAAATATTTCTTTTTTACACAAAATAAAAAATGAAAAATGACAGAAAAGTGATGGCATTTATCATTTAGTACTTTTTAGTACACACATTGACAGCTGCTTTTCATAATGAGTTCGGGCATCGCTTTGGGCGTGTTCGTGAAATGATAAAATGATAAAACTGTGTGAAAACTGAAATGAAAACTTTTTTTCACTTCACAGTTTCACAGTTACGGAATCGACCCCCAGAAGCCTTAAGCATATTTATAAGTGGACTAAACGGCCAACTTATGAACACACTGTTCGCAATAAAACCACGTGACCTCCCACAAGCTCTTACTTTAGCCCAAGAGTTGGAGAGCCAACCATGTTCGCTCTACTTTCGCTTTACAGTTCGAACAGCGAACCGAGCCTAGAAGTTCACGCCATAGTTCACATGACAATCATTTACGTTTTCCAAGAAACAACACATAACAACCAACAAAAGATCACAACTCTACACCACAACGTTATTACAACATACAACTTCCACAGCTGTTTGAACCTATGGTTCTTGGGAGCTCGGCTAGTAAGCCAATTCCTCAACAACAGTTAAACCAATATAAAAATACATACCAACAAGCAACAAGCAAGAGGTATGGCTAAGGCGACTGAGGGTATCACCCACTCATCGACTGAAATACGGACACCAGATACTTCGCGTCGCCGAATGGTCGTTGCTGACCTACATAATGCAGTTAATAAAGACATCAAGCATTGGACTGATTTGGATGTCGCTCCCACGGATTGCACTCATTGTTGCTGGTGTCGTCACATTCTTTCTCGTATGTCGATGGGTATCCAAGGCATGGGCCTGGTACCCAATATTGGACTCGCTGACCCTGTGGGCGTTCTGGTGACGTTGCACTTCAGATCGTGGGATTGGTGGTGGCTTGGTCACAGACTTGGTCTATGACGATCACTGGTTTTTCTACATCTTCAGCAGTCAATGGTCGTCTTATAATTAGTGTTCTCGTTATTCTTTAAGCAGATATAATGAGTGTTCATTAAATCTTCTACAGATATCTATTAAACTAAAAATAAATAAACTATATTAAAATACTCTGGTGTGTTTGGCATAGTGCCCTTTTTTCCGGAATTTTACAGATCGGTGCCCGAATTAGAATACCCGCCCCTACAAACTCGAAGACTCGGAAGATTAAATCCCCGACAGTATACATATATAGATGATATTATTATCTTCTCCAAAACAATAGATGAACATACCAATTACCAAGAAACGATAGTCCAAACATTAAAAGACGCTAACATGAAAATATCAACCGAAAAATCTCTTCTGTATAGAGATAAGGTAGATTTCCTAGGCTTTGCAGTAATGGAAAACATTATTACAACGAACCCTGACAAAGTGATAATTGAAAACAAAATAAATGACTTAATAATTAATAATAATAAGCAAGTTATAACTAATTCTAAGATCTTTAATGTAATAAATACCTAAGAACACAATGTACGTATATGATGATTTAATTTCAGAAAAAGGCAAACTACTTATTATAGAGTAACAAAATATTACAACCACATTAACATTATCTAAACTTGGGATCTTAAATCCAGCCATTTTAAACCACAGAGAAACTAATGATATTATAAAGAAAGAAAAAATACAACTAACAATTACCGAACTAATAGACAATTCAAACTTTACCATTGTACAAAATAACGATGTTATTGCAATCATGAACAAATATCCCTTGCTTTGTGCTAAATGTAAATTATATGAAACTAGAGCTATTAGCCAACATGACGGTAAACTAATAGTTGACAAGGAAATAGCTAAATGCCAAAATTCCTATACAAATATTGAAAAATGTAAGTTCGAAACAAAATATAATTATTGTAAACTTAGGCCAACAAATACTAACTTGTTTTTCTAACTTACTTAATGTTAAGAAAACAAATTGTACTAAACTAAGAGAAAAAAATGTAAAACTAGAATTAATTAAAGACGGTATCATATTGCTATCCGGAGAACATCCTGTGGATAACCAAGAGATAAATGGAACTTATCTTGTCACATTCGAAAACACCACCACGATAGATGGCATCATATACGAAAATCAGTCCAAGAAATTACTTAACTTCCTAAAAACGTTCAACATAGACGACTACAATAAAGAAGAATACTTAGAAACAATAAACACAGAACTACAACTGGACAATATTAATTTGATGGACCGAATCCAAACTGAAATATCAAACAGTCCAAATATTTCAATAAAAGGACTATTACTTTTAATGGCAATAATGATTATATTTTCAGTTCATTGCTACAGAAAAAAAATACTCAGAATCCCACCACTATCCAGAGAAGAATTAATCGAGCTCCAAGTTACAGAAATCATGAGATGCGTAAACTCTTGAAAGATCCACTTGAAGACCAACCAACACAACAATCTGGAAGTCATAAACATCATTGTTTATGGCCAAGCGAGACCCACGTAAACAAGTAACCAAGAAACCACTTGAGCATCGGAATGCCATTAAAACATGTGCATTGGCTGCGATTTCAACCCCCATCCACATCACATACACACAATTACGAGGAGACATACACACGAGGAATCAAAATCAATATACATCCAGTCGTCGAACGCATCAGTCCATCAGTCGTGTTTTTTGCTATTTTAAATATCACACAAATTGTATTCTAAATTTAAGTTTTTAAATAAAGTTTTTTTTATATGAAACATAAACACAAAAAGTTAATTTATATGATCATAAAACGTTTGGAGAATCGTTTACAACTACATATTAAAATTCATTCCCAAATCGTAAAAGACTTCTCACAGATAACGAAGGTTGTTTAAATACACCCGAAGTAAATAAAATATGTGAAAATTTAGGTGTTGAAAAAGTTCAAACCCCAGTCGAACGATCTAAAGCAAACGGATAAGTTGAACGAGCTCATAGCAGCTTAAGGTTTAACTGAAATAAGTAGAGTTTTTACAATTCAGAATAATTCATCCAATATAACGGACGAAATAAATTGTTCTATCAGACGAATAAATAATTCTATTCATTCGGTCACACAATTTATACCTAGTGAATTGTACTTCAACAGAGAAAAATATAATAATCATAAAGATATTATAGAAAGGCTAACTAAAGCTTCAGCACAAGTTAGAGATCGTTTAAATAAAAATACAAAACATAAAGAATTCCAACCCGGAGACGTTGTATTCTTAATAAGCTCAAGCTTCAATAAAGCAGACATACAAAATAGTTAGTTAATAGTTAAAGAAGATCTAGGAGATAGAATATTAACTAATCAGAATAAAATTCATCATAAGGATAGTTTGAAAAATTACAAAATTGGTCCAGATCAAGGGATCGAGGTTCCTGATATTACTCGGAAATAAACTGTATCATGCAGAAACTACGGTGCAGTTACAACCAGTAAAAACTTGCTGTTGATCACGTACGCCAAAGAAAAATTATTTATAAATAGAAATGACTTCATATATAAGAAGTACATAAGAATAAAATATGATATTCATATTAAGAAATCGTATAATGTCAACTGAGTGAACCTTAAAAAGGCACTCTTAAATTAGTGTTATAGAAATCAGTATCTAGATAGTTTAAGCTGATATTTTAAGAAGAAATAATAAAGGACATACTCCATAAGTCTTTTAAAAAAAAATAAAACTTAACTTGTTTTATTAATTCGACTTAGATAAAATACCAGATGTTATTAAAAGCCTGAGAGAATTCTGTGGACAGACCCATGAATTGAATTCATGGAAAAAAATGTCGAAAGAATACTGAAAATTTATGAGCACCTCAAGGGTACTCCTAGATACTACGGTATCTTATCTGTTATTCGTTATAAGATAAAAGGACACGCTGATGTGGTTCTAGAATCCTATAACACGCCACTTAGTTGGTACAAAATTTCAAAATGCCCTACTCTGCATTATGCAGACAAGAGGGATTTGGGTACCCTCGAATACCAGATGACTACTCTGGTTCAAGGTAATAGCACGGTTCCTGAATTCTATCAGGTCGTGTATCACCATTTGTCTTTAATCCTTAATAAACTAGGATCAATTAAAATGAGTCAGGATTCCATGAGTAATATGACTCAGTGTTATCGGAACAAAGCTCTAGATACCTTTGTCAGAGGCCTGAAAGGAGATCTACCTCGGTTACTCAGTATAAGAGAACCTGTTGATCTTCCCCCGGCTTTGCATTTGTGCTTAAAACTGCAAAATGTAGATTTTCGAGCACAACGCGCTAATAAATCGCATAATGGTAGAAGAGAAAGCTTTCCAACACCAACGCCAATACCGGCTCCCAGACGTGAATTTTTTCCTCAGTTAGTTCACAACCCCCGTACTCCTCAATACCCTCAGTTTAATAGGGAAGTACAATTTCAACCCAGATATCAACTGCAACTGCAACAAAAACAATCCAGAAAACCAACGCCAACGGCCCCTTCCACCGAAACCGATGTCCATTGATCAATCTCTTAGAACTCAAAAAGTAAACTTCCAAAATAGACCAAGGAATCAATAATTTTACTCAAAAACGTCAACATTCAGAGCAAACTCATCAGCCCGAAAAGGCACAACGAGTCTATCATACTCAAGCAGATGCTGACAAAAAATCAAAATCTTTAGAGTAGTAGGAATCAGAAATCGCTAACGAAGACCAAAACTACGACGAATTGCTAGACGAATATATCGAGCAAGAGGACAACAATAAACTAGACCAATCGAAGGAGGACTAAAGTACCAAACTTACTAATATCATTCGTAAATGTCCTAATCTCTTTTCTGAACCAAATGAAAAACTGACCTACACTACCACTGTCAAAGGAGAAATCCGAACTACAACTCGGGATCCCGTGTATTCAAAATCGTACCCTTATCCCATGGCACTCAAGAGCGAAGCCGAAAAAGAGATCCAAAAATTATTAGAAGATGGTATTATAAGGCCATCAAGATCACCTTACAATTCTCCAGTTTGGGTAGTCCCCAAAAAAATGGATGCTTCAGGACAAAAGAAATTTCAAATAGTAATTGATTACCGTAAGCCTTACGCATTAACCAAAGCCGACAAATACCCCATTCCAGAAATTTACGAAGTTCTTGCAAACCTTAGTAAAAACTATTGGTTTTCTATAGTGGACTTAAAAAGTGGTTTCCACCAAATCCCACTAAAAGAATCTAATGTAGAAAAAACGGCCTTTTCAGTGAACAACGGGAAGTTTGAAGTCACTCGACTTCCTTTTGCTTTGAAAAATGCTTCATCTATTTTTCGGAGAGCTTTAGACGACATTCTTGGAGACCTGATAGGAAAATGTTGTTACGTTTATATCGGCGATATTGTAATTTTTGGAAAAGACGAGGACGAACACTTCGAACATCTGAAAAAAGTTTTCAGTACATTAGAAAATGCGTATATGAAAATTCAACCGGACAAATGCGAATTCTTTCAAAAAGAAATTGAATTTTTAGGTTTTGTTATCGGCAGGGCTGGCATAAAAACCAATCCAAAAAAAGTTCAAGCTATGGTCGACCGACCTATTCCCGAGAACTTCAATCCTTCCTCTGATTGTCGGGATATTATCGCCGCTTTATTCGAGATAACGCAAAATTGGCACAACCCCTGACATCCATTTTAAGAGGGGAAGACGAACATGTGTCCAAAAATATGTCAATGAAAAAATTCATTCAACTTAATCACGAAGCCATTGAAGCATTCAATAGTCTAAAAATTTCTCTTGTTTCTGCAGAAGTCATACTTCAGTACCTAGACTTTGAAAAAAAATTTCAACTTACAACAGACGCTTCCGACTACGCCATCGGTGCAGTCCTTTCGCAAGATGACAAGCCAATAACCTTCCTTTCTTGAACGTTGAGTAAATCAGAAGAAGATTACGCCACCAACGAAAAAGAAATGTTAGCAATAATTTGGTCGCTTAACTCTCTTAGAAATTTCCTATACGGATCCCGAAAGGTAAACATTTTTACGGATCACCAACCCCTTGCTTATGCTCTATCTAAGTAACAAAAATACAAACTCCATAATGAAGAGAAGGAAAGCCATTTTGGAGGAATACAATTATAAGCTAAAATACAAACCAGGGAAAGAAAATATTGTTGCAGATTCCCTCTCTAGACCTCCAAAAATAGAAATTAATTCAATGACCCTAACAGAGCATAGTGCTGACAGCTCAGCTCAAAATTTAATTCCCTCTGTTGAAATCCCTGTAAATATTTTCCGAAATCAGCTTTAACTGAAAATAGGAAACGAACGTAGATATCAAATGAAAAAACCCTTTGGCAATTCACTAAACATATCATAACACGAGCAGACTATTCCCAAAATGACATCATCGATATTTTTAAAAGATACCTTAACTCAAATACTATAAATGGACTTCTTACAGACGAAATGACAATGGGACGTATACAAGAAATCTATCCCTTTCATTTCAAAGACTATCGCATCCGATTCACCCAAAAAACCGTTGAAGAAATACCCAACCAAAGCGAACAAGAAGAGAAAATCCTAAAGGTACACCAGCCAGCGGCGTGCTGATCGCAATGCTGAAGAAAACCGAATTCAACTTTTACAGAACTTCTATTTTCCCAAAATGGCTTAAAACGTGCAATCGAATTCAACTTTTACAGAACTTCTATTTTCCCAAAATGGCTTAAAACGTGCAAAGAAAATAAATACGATAGGCATCCTAATAAGCCATATTTAAACCCGACACCAATTCCTAACTATCCCGGGGACACACTGCGTATCGACATTTTTACCACAGAAAAATGTCTTGTCCTTACTCCAGTTGACAAGTTTACTAAATTTGCACAGGCTAAAATAATTTCATCAAGATCAATCGAAGACATAAGACGACCTTACGAGACATACTATTTTATCTCTGTCCTCTGTATACCCGAAGTTGTTGTAATAGACAACGAAAAAGCTCTCAATTCGGCTTCAATAACTTCAAAACTCCACCATATAAAAGTTAAGTTAATGGACAGGTCGAACGTTTTAATTTTATTCTAACAGAAATAATGAGATGCTTGAAATCAAATGGACCTTCACGGTCCTTTGAAGAACTATTAGAACGAGCCGTTTACGAATACAATTTTACTATTCACTCAACCACGAACAAAAAACCTATAGAACTATTCTGTGGACGAATACCTAGATTAAACCCTGAAGAATTTGAAAAAGTACGACAGATCAACACTAAATAATCATTCAGGATTTCAAACCAGAGCATCCACAAGCTCATCTCGTATCAGAAGTTCAATCACCTAAGCACGGGTTCAACAACAAACCTTATTATTAGCTGATTGAGGACTAGGGTGGTCCTTATTTGTATGGAGGAAAAACAAAATTGTTTGTTTTTACTGAGCACCATTTTTTTTTGTTCTTCTACATTAAAAACGTGTACACAAAAAATTTGATGCTAATCGGATTGTATTAACACGTGCCGCAATGAGTTTGAAAGTTTGAATTTTCATAAAACCGACCAAAACCGGAGGCTATTAAAAATTTGATTTGCAGAATTAATAAAGTGCGCCACGAAATGGATCTGAGACAGAAATCTGTTGCGTTCTGCATCATGTTCCCCCCCAGATCCAAAGTCCGCGAGTAATCGGAACCCGGGTTTCTGAGGGGCTTCATGATGCTCAATGGCAATGATGATCACATGATCGGATCGATCGCGCTTCGTTGCTATCCTACAACCTGCCGAGCTCGGCATAATGTGGCAAGCTCGGGCGAGATGCGATCCGATCGAGTGAGTGTCCTATGACCCAACTCACAAGGTAAATTAACCATACTTCACAGCCGTCCTATTTCAAAAGCAAGGAACGCTTTTATCTGCTTTCATACACAGGTCAAACGAGTTATGGTATCAAAACGGCGCAATCCAGTGCTAATTGGGCAAAGAGCGAGTGTTACGCTCTTGCCACCATTTTTACCTACCTACCTATTAATAAAGTGCACTTTTAAATCTGTTACCTGCTCTTGCTTCGAAAGAAAAAAAAAATTAAAGGCACGACTGGGTCGCACGTTCTTGCTCAAAAAGTTCAATTTGCTTGGAAATTAAGAATTTTCAAAAATATTCGAGTAACTATACAAACATTTTTAGAATTTGTATTTGAAATCGTTTGAGCTGTTTTTAAGATAAATAAGGTTTTTCATAACGGTTGTATAGCAAGTTCCGTTATTTTGGGAGCTAAAATGTATTTAAATAGGCCCTAACTCTCACAGGAGCATCAACTTTAAACTCAATGCGGCACGTGTTAACGTGATTTAAAAATTACAAAAAAAATAGGGTAGTGTTTTAAGATGTCAATGAACTAAAAAAACGGGTGCTCAAAAGTTTTCAAAATAAGGACCACCCTATTGAGGACAATCAAATTAAAATGGGGAAGAATTAACACCGCATTTCTACGCTTCTTAGAATTATAAAATAATTAAATGCAATAATGCACTTTGCATTTCCCACGAAGCTAATTCTGGGAATTGCAATAAATACTGCAAGTAGCTTCCAATAATTTCAATCGAAAATAAATCACTTTTTAATTTGATTTAAAACAATAGAGGTCGAAGCAAGCTGCTTCGAAAAAAAATATTTGTTTAAATAAATAAACTGGGTTTGGATTAACTTGTACAAGCGAATATAATATCAAAGCAGCAGTTCGAGAAAATTAGCAGTAGAGTTAAAGTCATGAAGTTGTCTACAAAATTCATGACATTCAGCAGAGAAGTTCTTTAAGTCATTGGATATTGCAATTTAAGCTGTCAACACTGAGGTCATCCACTACAAAATTCTTTTTTAGGATCCGGAATATAAAATGTCAAGATATTATTGGTCTACAGTCGTCTATTGAACTAAATTCAATCAAAAAGAACAACTTCTAAAGGCACTTTGCCTTCACCGTCTGAACTGCTTATGTCGAGAAAACTAAGAACAAAAATTCTGGTGTCATCAGAAATTTTTGTCAACTTTAGTTGATGTCCACAAGTATAAACATTCAGTTCAACAAAAAACTCAAAAATACTACAGTGAAAATGCTCGAGACTTAAAACCATGCGAGCTGCTTGAAAAAATGTACTCTACAAAGAATCCGACATCTGTTTTGATGCCAGGAAGGGTAGTGGAAGTATGTCAAGAACCACGATCCTTTACTGTTGAAGGTGAAGCCGAAATCGCCAACATATTTTGAACAAAGATCTGAATTCGAATACGCTTAGTGTTGAAAAGCCTGATCTAACAAAAAATGGCATTCAATCAAGTTCTAAAAATAACGAAATCAGTTTATTTTTCTTAGTTAACCTTAATTTGTTATTTTGTTCAATTAATTGTTCGTTGTTATTATGTAATGTTACTATTCAATTTTATATCACCTTGACAATATTGTTATTTTTTCGTAATAAATTTTGAAAATATTTTATTTTAAGTAACATTTTATTTCATTAATGTTAAAGGTGTTGCCGAATAAGGACGCATAAAAGCGTGAGTGGTTAAAATTTAATAATTTATTTAGATTAATAATTAATAATTTTAAAATATCTACTTATAGGAAATAAAACAAACATATTTATGTATTCTTAACTTGAATACGTGTTCTATTTAAGAAATCCGCACCTTTAACAATTTTTATTTTGTTTTTCTTTGGATGAAGAAGCAATTGCTGATCCAGTTGTGGAGCATCCAAATTTCAAGAACAAGTTAATTTTTGTTCAAGATCTGACACATTCCTAGAAGAAAGTAGAGAGTCATCCTCTTTCTGATCAACAAGGGTGAGGTTTATATAATGGTAAGTTTTTTAATACAGATGGAACAGAGACTTGCCGAGATGATGAATAAAATTCAAGAGCTTCAAATGGAAGTCAGAAATCAACAGCAACAACGTGATCATTTTAGTGCATCAAGTGGAATGAACGAGGCAGTTGAATCAGACTTGGTTACTGCACTTGATTCGCTGAATTATACGCTATCTTCTTCAAAAGCTGGCAACCAAAAGTTGTACGATCTTCCGGATTTCGATGGACGTCCAGAAGACTGGCCGATGTTTTGGAGGAGCTTTTGTGGCCACATCAGAAGAATACAGCTACTCTGATCGGCAATACATGATGCGACTCCAAAGAGCAGTGAAAGGAATAGCCAGAGGAACCGTAAAATGTTTGATGATTCATTCCGGGAATGAAAAACGAGTGATGGAAGCTCTTGAGAACAATTTTGGCAGGATAGTACAACTTATCAAAAATCAAATATAGAAGAATCGGAATGTTACAAGAATACCTGAAGGCAGAAGCGATTTGTTTGTACCATTCGCAACTAAGGTACAAAATCTTTCATCATTTTAAGAAGCAGCCAATGGTGAGCATCATTTGTTCAACCCTACATTGATGGATGATTTGTTGCTGAAATTGCCTACCGAACGAAGAATGGATTGGGCAAGGCATGCAATTACCATAAGACCCCGTGCAAGTGTGTGAAACTTTAGTGATTGGCTTCAAGAATTTTCGAGAATGTTGAATATTGCGTGTGTAACAGAGCAACCGCCTCAGTACAGAAATACAGGTCGAACAAGATTTTTCCATGTGAATGAGTCGACCGATAAAAGAAATAGTTGCAAATTGTGTTCAACGCGACATGATAATTCTCAATGCAAGCGTTTTATCGATATGGTATCCAGTCAACGATGGAGAGTTCGTCAACAGCTTCTATGCTTCAATTGCTTAAGAAGTGACCATCGAAACAACGATATATTTGTCATATAATAGGTTTTACAACAAAGGTGCATAAGCTTTTACATGAACCCGGAGTTCCAAGATCCAAATAGTCTTCAGAGACAAGTACTTACTAGCTCCATTTTGAATTCACTATCCTCTAAACTACTCTTCAAAATACTACCAGTAAGGTTATATGCAGGTGAAAAGGAAATAACGTGCTACGCCTTCTTTGATGAAGGATCTTAGGTGACATTAGTTAATGAAAGTTTAGTAAGTCGTTTGGGCATTGAAGGCACAAAGCTAAACCTAATCCTACAATGGTTTGGCAATACGAGTGTAACTGAACCATCAAGTTTCGTAGATATGCAGATATCAGGGAGGGGACTTATATGAAAAAGTTTTGTTTGAAAAATGTTAGAACCGTAAAAAACCTTAAACTTCCTACTCAAACTTTAGATATCAGCAACTACATCCTAAATTCCACTTTAGAAAGAAGCTTCCAATTCATGGCTATGAAAAAGCTACCCCGGATTTACTAATTGAACTTGATAATGCTCACTTGGGAGTAGGTCAAAAGTAAGCAGCTGATAGGTGGAAAGGTCCAACTGTGGTCTTAACTAAACTTGGTTGGGTAGTATATGGAACATACAATAGTTGTGAAGTTTTGCAGAATCACCGTAGTTTCTACTTCAATGCGACTGAGACGTCAATGGATAACTTGGACCAAATAATAAATTACTACATAGCTAATGACAATTTAGACGTTCGAGATGCTGAACATGTCGAATCATCAGAGGATAAGAGAGCTAATATGTTAGCTGTTTTCCTTTGGAGGTGGCAAAGTACTTATGAGTAGATGAAAGCCCTAATCTAGTACTACCAACTGCACATGCTCTCATGTGCGAGTAGATACATTTTACATGAGAAAGCAGTTTGATGTGTTCCATTGAAAAAAGCTGGCAAAGTACTTGCAAGTACTTCGCCACCTCCAAAGGAAAACGCTTGTTGTAAGAAACAACTACCAACAAAATAAATGACCGCTTTGAAACTGGGTTACTGTGGAAATACAACCACATCACCTTTCCATCGAGCCGAGTACAAGCAGAAAAAAGAATGCTGGCTCTCGAGAAAAAATTTCAACGAGACAAAAACTACCACAAAGATTACAGCCGAATTATGAAAGAATATGAAGAAAAAGTATACACAAGAAGGTTTACTGCAGTCGAACCTTTGAAGAAAGGACCAAGAACGTGGTACTTGACTCACTTTGATGTTTGGAATCCTAATAAGCCAGGCAAGCTCCGGTTAGTTTTTGATGCTGCTGCGGAAACAAATGGAACTTCGTTTAACTTATCTCTCCGGATCAATATCAAGGTTTAGTTTCAGTTCTGATGAAGTTTAGACAGAGGCCCATTGGTGGGTGCGTATACATCGTGGAGATGTTTCACCAGGTGAGAATTATAGAAGATGATCAAGATTCGCAACGCTTTCTATGGAGAGTCAAACCGAATGAGCCTTTTAGGGAATACGTTATGAACGTAATGACGTTCGGAGCAACGTGCTCACCATGTTCAGCACATTATGTCAAGAATCGAAACGCTTTAGAGTTCCAACTCAAGTATCCGAATGCGGTAGATGCTATAGTCAAAAACACAGTAGGTAACACAGTTTCAATAACGAGGAAGAAGCCGTTAAAACTTGCAAAGAAATCGTATAGATTCATAAAAATGGAGGTTTTGAGTAGGAAAGATTTGTTTCTACCTCGAAGATAGTGAACTGAAATTTCAATGGAAATCAGAAGAATGCATTAGTTCTCAGCCTTGAGAGAGGTGATACGGCATTCTTCCAGAAAGTCCTGGTCCTGGGTATGCATTTGGAATGCCAAGGAAGATTCTTTTCAGATTGTCATGGCGTTTGGAAAAGTGGATTCTGAATTGTTGAAAGGTCAAAGAATGCCCACGAAACAAAAAGCCGTGAGTGTTACGATGTCTGTTTTTTCCATTCTGTCTTGCTGCAGAGTACTCCTTAACAGCAAAAGTTATGTTGCAAGAAATTTGGCGTCAACACGTAGGGTGGGACGAGCAAATTTCAGGTGAAGCTGGTGAGCTCTGGATCCAAGCAAATTTCAAAAACAGACAGTAGGACTAAAAGTATGGGATCTCGAACAGGCAGAGATGAGTATTTGTCGCAGTGCTCGTTGCAACAGCCAAAAAAAGTCTGTTCGACCATTAGTATTATGTAGAGGACAGTCCTAGCTTTCATTTGATAAACCATTTATATAAGGTGCTTGTATTCAAGGTACATTTAGCAGAAAATGCAACCTGAAAAGTGCATTTTCTAACCATTGTTTTGTTAGACTTTTGGACTTAAGCTATCGGTTGGCATTCACTTTTTGCGTGGCCGCGATGAGATAGGTAATCTTACGGTGGGGTCCCAGACTATAAGAAAGTTTGTGATATAATAAAGTCTGAATTGTGATTTGGAAGCGATTGAAAACGGTTGTTTCGATATAAAAAGTTAACTCGCCCGCCGCACCGCTTCGCTTCTCCAGTTAACTGTTTCATATTCATAACGCCTCATAACAATATGCTGACTTGCACTTCCACGGTTAATAGCACACGAAAACGAATCTAAAGCTATGTATTCCAGGAAGCGATATTGCTCCAGACAGCAACATCAGCAATGATGGGATATCTATTATGAAACCATAGGTTGTAACAAATTATATATCATTGTTACTGTAGCTTTAAGCCGAGTTTAATTTGCATTTGAATAAATAAGGTTCATTAAAAATTGGCACCGGTTCAAACTCCCTCGTTCCAAAATAGAGTTCCTACAAAAGTTCAGAGAAACTACCACATAAACGTTGAAAATCCGTCACCAAATATGCCCCCAAGCTTCACGTTGCAACCAGCAGGATACATTTCACCAAATGATCTATATGCTATCTACGAACAGCGAGAAGAGGAAGCCGCACACGATCGTGGTCTCCATAATTCCATGCAGCAGCAAGCCGAATCAGTATAGGAAAACGCGCCAACACAGGCTTATCAGGACCTCGAAATTGACCAAAGCGATATAAATTTTTTAGATTAACCGACTCTTCGTTGCCCTTTTTCCAATTAAGAACGAAGAGTGATAATGATCTAAATTTCTAAATAGATACAGGTTCAAGTAAAAACTTTATTCAACCTTGTTAAATAGACAAACTGCTTTCAAATGAACAATTTTGTTTGGCAAATTCAATTGCAGGAGTTACAAACCCAAATATGCAAGCTTTGCATATTCCCACAGTAATATAAATCTTTAAATGTGCACATGTCATATAGCTTTTCTTGTTGTGCATCTTCTATGCACATTCCATCACAATAGTAATACGAAACCTTGCTTTGCACCTTCTGTAGAATTTCCAAGAAATATTGTTTGGCACCTTAAGTGCATTAAATAAAATTAATTGTATCAAAAGTTAGTTCTTAAGTTGCAGTAAATGAATAAAGTCGAATAAAAAATAATTTTTTTGAATACAAAGTTTTGAATCAAATTTTTACTAACATTTTCAATCAAAAAGATATTAACCTAAAAATGTACCTTCTCCCAACTCAACTTTCAGTCGTAATTGATACAAAAGATAATAATTACATGTCTATCCAAGGCAGAGTCAGAATAAAAATCAGGCAGTTAGAATCACTATCAGTCAATCCTATAACTATTAAAATGGATCACATGTCAGTTTCACAGAAGAATGCTATTGATACTCTTGTTCAAAAAAAAAACGCACATATACTTCGAAAATAGTAGGCAAAATACGCACAAATACAGACTCTCCAGTACGAGTATATTCAAAATATTACCCATATCCTGCCTCACTTAAAGAGGAAGTGGGAAAGAAGATTCAAAAAATGCTCGATGATAACATTATTAAACCATCTCGTTCCCCATACAATTCACCGGTGTGGATTGTACCTAAGAAGGATGACGTGAATAGAAACAAGCAATATAGACTCGTTAAAAACTAGGAAGCTGAATAGCGTTATTATCTCAGACAATATTATCCAATTCCCGAAATAAATGAAGTTCTGGTGCAATGAGGCCAATCCGCATTCTTCACTGTCCTAGATCTCAAAAACGGATTTCATCAAATTCGACTAAAAGCATGCGACACTGAAATAATGAATAATTCACTTTCGATCTTTTAACGATCACTTGTCGTCAAGGGAACATATAGGATCATTGAGGGAACATATAGGACAAATATGTTTCGTCTACATTGATTATATTATCATCTTAAGCCTAGTACGCAGTTCGAGCTAGAATTCCGCTCCCACATTTCTCTCCAAACACCAGCTAAAATCCTAGCTAAATTTTGACACAAGATTTTTGTGAAGAATACATTACATAAAACAGCTGTTCTCTGAAAAGGAATTTTATTCAACAATTTAAAAGAATATTTCAAGTTAAACTTAAAATAATAAAATAAAATAGATTTTACCTTTTGGCATTGCTAAATCGTTTGTCCTTGAATATTTCTCGGTCTCAATTTTCATTTTCGCAATGTAAAGCTCACATAATCTCACAAATAAATGAACCTGCCACAATTTAGTTAGTTCGAGAATTAATGTGCCGAACTATTTCACGCGCTAAATTTTGACAGATGAGTGCGTTCAGTAAGAAACGAAAATTTGATTTTTTAGCTGGAGCTGCGTACCTCTCGGCTAAAATGTTTGGCTAAATTTTGGAGAATTTTGTATGAGAGCGAAATTTTAGCTCGATCTGCGTACGAGGCTTTAAGTAGAACGGAAGAAGAGCATGTTAGGCATGTGAGTTAGTACTTGCAAACAAGTTGCAATACATACACATTTGTTTACTAACACAAACAAACCCAAGCAACTTGCTTATCAACTGGCATTCAAGTTTTGAAGCCAGTAGTGAAGCAAGTTGGGAGACAAGCAAGTGGAATGCAAGTGGAAAGCAAGTGGGTAGTGGGAGGCAAGTGGAATGCAAATTACGAATTTGACAGGCATTGTATGTAGCCAACTTGCTTGCAAGTACTTGCTCGTGTGGCCTCAGGGTAAAGTAGAATCCATCGTAAACTTCCTAACTTCTACTTCCCTTAAGGAACTTACATCTATCCTTGGACTATCTGAGTACTATAGAAGATTAGTTAAGGATCATGCTCAAATAGCAAGACCACCTACAATACTGTTACGTGGTAAGGACGGAAGAATATCTTAAACTCAATCAAAGAATATATAAAACTCAATTAAAGAAAATTCCTATTATACCCTTAAGGCAGATTCACTCGCCGCCGCCGCTTTTCAAAAAATAAAAAAATTCACTTACTTCCAAAGATTTATAATCTAGCCTATCCTGATTACTTTGAATCGATCACAGAAGCCTCTAATACAGCTATAGGTGCTGTATTATTGCAAAACGATTAATTATATGCTTTTCAAGTTATTGTTTTAATTTATTATTAAAAGTAAATAAAGTTAAAATATTTAGTATTGAAAATTTAATATAAAAAGTAATAGAATAAAAATATGAACCTTGTCACTCGGGCAGACGACATCCTTTTGTCATGCCTTAAAATGTATTCTAAAAAGAAAACCTGTCGGTATATTATGTTTGTAACAATTGCAAAACGATAGACCTATTCCATTTATTTCTAGGTCATTGACGAAACTGAGAAAAATTTCACGGCCAACGATAAAGAAATGTATTCCTGGAAGCATCATCGCTCCAGGCAGCAACATTGATGGGATACCTATTATGAAACCATAGTTTGTAGTGAATTATAAATATCTTTGTTACTGTAGCTTTAAGCTGAGTTTTAATTTGCATTTCAGTAAAGAAGGTTCATTAAACATTCATTTTTCTTTAAGTCTCTTCACTTATCGTATCCTTAAACTTATATATAGGAAATTAGGTTTAGCTTTTGTGAATCAAAAGTTTTGAGAAGAAAAATGGAATCAATCCACAGGTTGTGACAAGTGGTTGTTAGCTTCTTCTTATCCTCATCACTTTTTTTCAAATTAAAGATCATATTTAAAAAGATATAAGGTGTTTGGGGCTTTGAAAAAGAATAAACGTTTTTAAAAATTAATCCCGAATGAATAAAACTAATTTTCGTACGGTTGCTGTCAAGCAACAGCAAAGCGTTTTTGTTTTTATCTAACCTACTGTCGATACACCAAACCAGCCAACAATCACTCGGATACAATCCGAATTCCTTTGGTGGATCGCCGAATATTTTGAACATGTATTTTTGCTATAATTCGTACTATGTGAGCTTTTAAATGCAAAAAAAAATACAAAGGTATATACAAAATATTAAAATATTTTTAGCTTAAAATATTATCTAATGTTGTGTAGATCTACTATTTGTCGTGTCAAAACCAAAATTATATACAAGAACTTTTTACTTATTTTAAGAAAAGATTTAATCTTAAACTAGTGTTGTTTTAAATTAAAAACGTTCCTTAATAACTTAAGATAGATACATATTGAGACCCTTTCAAACAAAAACGTGTCTGAAATACTTAAGTTTAACTAAAAGGCTTAAGTATATTGCTGGGCATATAAATTATTTTGCTTTTAAATAGTTAATAAAACGGGCATTAATTACTTAAAAAAAACTTAATTTTCTAAAACATACTTTTGATGAAGAACGCTTGATGGACATTTGCGATGAGATGTTCTTCCCTTAATGCTGATGTTTTTGGTTGTTGTTGGTATGTATTGAAGTTTATATATTGGCTTAAAGCTGGTTCTGTGATAGGGTAATAATTGTTTTGTTACGCTGGGATGTATAACGTTAGTCAAATTAATCTCTTAATTTTACCTAAGAAAAGTAGATTAAATAAATATTTATTTCAATTTGCAATAATTGTAAGTTTACCGTCTTGCCAACAAATCGACAGTGAAAACATTATTCTGTCTTGTGTAAGGAAGTCTTTAGATTGGTCATACGGCCAAAATTTGTGTAGTTGAAAATATCTAAAAATAAACAGAATATAACAAATTACAAACACAAAATGTAAAGAGTAGATATCTAATGCTAAAATATTTGCATGTAAGGAAGCATTTGTGAAAAAAAAAATAGCTTTAGAGCAAAGGAAAAGTGTGTTGGTAAAATTTGACACTTATATTATAATTATAACTTTAATAACATGTAAATTACAATATTAACTTAATATCTATAGCACTAATTACCAGAGTCTGCGGCTATTTGACACTTATACCTACATAGGTACCTACTTATACGGGCTGGAATAATAACATTTTGATCTACAGCTGTTACTACTGCCTAGTGCTTAACCGAGTTATATACATATTATGATGACATAAGGTCTCGGCTAAAGGGGAAAACGCCTTAAGTCCACTTTCTAAAAAAACTAAAGTAATGATGATACATTTTCGGTTTGTAAGAGTACTATCTGATGTAGAATGCTGTATGCAGTCCTCTCCATAATGTAGGTATTTTGAAAACTTGCAAAATTACAACTTTTTCTAAAAAACTTAGTTTTTGCTCCGAAAATTGAACAAAACGATATTTTAAAAAGAAATAGTTGCGCCTAGTCCTAGCGAAGGGACATGTTTGCTAAGCAATTAAAAAATATTCGATACTCTAAACAGTTCCGGTAGAAGTCCTGCTAAAGCTAACTTAATTTTGAAAACGGTCCAATTTCACGCTTGTGAAAATTATTTTATTTTCAACCATTTATTTTGAACATTTTAAGATGTCTATATAAAACCAAAAAACAGTTTCATATAAACATGTCAGGTTCAGGTTCATATAAACATGTCAGGTTCTCAAAAAATACATTTGACATTTTGGCTGCAACGCCCGCCGAATGTCTTTTTGACTCATATCAGAGAATTTGGCCAAAAACTTCAAGAAATTTTTTGATTGTAATGCTACAGTTAACTTCAAATATAAAAATTGATAGAAACGCAATTAAAAGGACAATTGTAAAAACACATTAGTTTGTTGTTATAATTTCTAGAACTCTAATCTGCCTTTGACTTTTGAATTATATAATCAATTATCTGTATGAAAGCTTGAATTCAAAATTGACTATACTTTTGTAAATACAGTCGACTCCCTCTAAGTCGAATTTTCACGGGATCTCAAAATCAGTTCGAGTTAGAGAGAGTTTTGCAAAAATTCGAGCTAGAGGGAGATATTATCACAACAAAAACATAAATGTTAAAAAAAGAGCCAAGTTCTTATGTGTACAAGAAACCTGTGCGTAAAAAGTCAGCCAGCAAAAGTCATGAGATCTAAAATATATGCCAAGTTTTAAGTTCATGAAGTTAAATATCAAATATCGTAAGTAGAGTAATATCGAAACAATTCCAAATCATGACAGAAATTTGGTAATTAATGATTACTGGTTAAAATTTGGTGGGTTCACTGGTCAAGTTTTCATACATTTTAAATTTGTGATTAAGTAAGTATTTAAGAGAAAACTTGCCAAGTAAATCCACCAAATTTTAATCAGTAATCGTTAATTACCAAATTTCTGTCATGATTTGGAATTGTTTCGATATTACTCTACTTACGATATTTGATATTTAACTTCATGAACTTAAAACTTGGCATATATTTTAGATCTCATGACTTTTGTTGGCTGACTTTTTACGCACAGGTTTCTTGTACACATAAGAACTTGGCTCTTTTTTTAACATTTATGTTTTTGTTGTGATTTCACTCCTTTTTGCAAAGATTTGTTTTGCCAGGTGAAAGTCAAGCCCTACCGCTCTACAAAGTTTCATAATTCTACAACAACCGAAAGTGCTCCATACAAATAATAGCAATTCTGATAAAGTGGGTGGATGGCACCCCCCCTGAATGGACAATTCCAAATTTTCGATTTTTTTTCCTTTTCAAGTACTTCAAGTCCTACCGACCTACCAATTTTCATCGTTCTACAATAATCGAAAGTGCTTCATATAGTTTATAAGAATTTTTAAGAATGTAGGTCGATGCCACGCCCTCTGAACTGAAACTTCCAATTTTTCGATTTTTTTTCTTCTGAGTACTTCAAGGAATACCGACCTACCAATTTTCATCGTTCTACAAAAATCGTAAATGCTTCATATAATTTATAAGAATTTTTGAGAATGTGGGTGGATGCCACGCCCCCTGAACTGAAACTTCCAATTTTTCGATTTTTTTCTTCTAAGTACTTCTAGGCCTACCGACCTACCAATTTTCATCGTTCTACAACAATCGGAAGTGCTCCATATAATTTATAGGAATTTTTAAGAATGTGGGTGGATACCACGCCCCCTGAATGCAAAATTCCAATTTTTCAATTTTTTTCTTTCTAAGTACGTTAAGCTCTACCGACCTACCAATTTTCATCGTTCTACAACAATCGGAAGTGCTCCATATAATTTATAAGAATTTTTAAGAATGTGGGTGGATGCCACGCCCCCTGTATGGAAAATTCCAATTTTTCAATTTTTTTCTTTCTAAGTACCTCAAACCATACCGTCTTACCAATTTTCATTGTTCTACAACATTCGGAAAGGCTCCATATAACTTATAGAATATTTAAGAAAGTGGGTGGATGCCACGCCCCCTGAATAGAAAATTGCATTTTTTCGATTTTTTCCTTTGTATGTACCACAAGGCCTACCGTTGTGCGAAATTTCAAGTTTCTACGATGTCGGGAAGTGCTCCATAATTTTGATGATCTGTCAGTGAGTCAGTGAGTCAGTCAGTTACGGTTTTTGCGATTTTTGAAGTCCTATATCTTGGGAACTACTATTGCTAAAGAGTTGAAATTTGGTGAGCCACCTGTGTTTGATAAGTTCAGCAAATACTCCGAATTTGAAGTTTCTGACTCTATTGGTACTGAAGTTAGAGGGGGGTTGAAAATCGCCTGAGTTTGTTCCTGTAAGAAGGGTGTAGTCCCGCGAACTTGGCTGGGCACTACCGCGCCCTTTGATATGGTTTATCTTATATGGTTTATCTTCTTTGCATTATTTATTATTTCTAAAATATTTCTTTTAAATTTCAAAGCCTACTAATTTTCAAATAAGAGCTCATATTTCTCAGTTTAAAAGGAGAAGCAAATTTAGAATTAAAATCACTTTCAACTTGATCAGGGAACTGGTAAGTAATGATGCAGAGGAATCACATACCGTTTTTCATTGCTTGCCTTTTTTCTGGAATATTATTTGCTGTGCTCGTTTCCTTCAGCAATTACAGCGGACCATCCCCTCATAATGGCAAAGTAAAAGTCAAAAGCAATCAACAAAGTTGTTCAACAGCAAGCTAATTTTTAATTTTGGGGGTGTTAATCAAAACAATTAAATTGGTACCAGCCAGATGAAAAAGGTTCGAGACAAATTGCAATGTCCGAAAAAATCCAACGTTCGCACAGGAGGCATTTTTACGTCACATGGCATACAATAATTTAGGAGAACGATCCGATTCAATTGTTTCAGTGTATTAAAAGAAGGAATACCCATGCTGTCTGAAAAAGGAGTTATTCTTGTGATAAAGAAGATCCCATGGATAAATTGTAGTAATAACATCGATTATGAAGAGACTATTTCAGAATGGCTATTCTTATGAAATGGTCTATAAAGACTCCAGCGGATCATGTGATAAGACTTTTAAACGTGTAACATTCATATTTTGTGCTTTCGTGCTTCCCCTATAGCTTTGTACACAACAGAATCCGAGCTTACTATACACTTGACTTTACAACTATAAAAACGCATTGGAAAAAGATATTATACAGAAACCATTTCAACCATCCTTTTATACTGATCTGATCACTAACAGTGGTGCCCAACGAAATGCTATTAATGTGTGTTTCCATGTTCATATTGGTTGCTTTGCCACTTTCATGTTGGCCATGTTATGTTTCTGAACATAAATGTTGAAAAGGAAGCCAGGCTACAAGTAATGAAAGCATGAATACATGAGCCACTTGTGGTTTAGAAGATCTGAATGGTGCCCCTGTTATACAGAAATCATTTACTATCAAGAGGCAAAAATACCAATAATTGCATCAAAAGTTCAATTCGTATTTTTAAAGACGTAGTATTTAAAAGATCAAAAGTTTTAAATAGCAGTGCACTCCTTAAATTTGTAACAGAACATTTTGAAACATATCATCAACTCCGAAATTTTACATACAAAGTAAAATGACAAAAAGTTCAATCCGAATGTGACAATAAGAAAGATTATAATGTTGTAACTGACATTGCGTATTATGAATATCCTAAAGGCAACAATGTTGGAAATACTGCAAACACTTTGTGCTTTTAAAAGAGTAAATTAATATTCTTTTGCCCTATTTGCATTAAGTCATGCACCGTTCGACCATTTTGTTTTTAATATTGAGCAAAAGGGCCAATAATTAAAGCGATCAGGAAAATGAAACAGGAACAAAAATTCAAATTGACTATTTATGATGTTTTCATTTAATTTGAAACACAAATGCTATATTAATCAATGACAAGTAGCTCAAAGAATTTTGTTTGCCTGTAAAATTTTCAATTACTGAACAATCATTTCTTGTTTAAAATATACATAGATACCCCAGTACACTGCCGTGTAAAGAAGAAAAAACGTAAGTGTATTTTTGACATTTCGAGATAAACACGTTTTTCTGTTTTATCTCTATCTTTTTTGTTTTGCTGTTGAGTGTTTTTCTGTCGTTTTTTACAAGTAAATCATGTTTTTTTTTCCTTGATTATTTATCAGATGTACAAATGCTTGTATAGTAGTCACTTTCTTTTCTTAAATTGAGTGCTATAACGTCATTTTTTCTTAAAAAAAGCATGGTTCTTTGAACGAACGACATTTTTCTTAAGCATTTTAAGCCATTAAAAAAGCAAGTAAGGGCTTTTATTTTTAAAGAATAAAATAGCAAACATATCAAAGATGTCATAACTGGCCCTAACTCAAAACAGCCAAAAAGTCAGTTACGTTTTTATTTTTTCTCTTAACACGGCAGTACACATATTAAAGGTAATATCATTAGAGTTTTGATTTTTGTTTCTTCTGCGCATATATCAAAATTTGTGTCAAATGTCACTATATGTTGGTTTTTACGTGTATTTAAGTCATCACGCTCCCAGCCATTTTTATTTCTGACAGTTTCAATTTTAATTTGTTGTTTTTACGTGTGTTTTCTTCCTCACGCTCACAGCCATTTATTATTTTCGACTGACAACCTGCGCAGTATAATACCATAGATTTGTGTACTGTGATAGATACCTAAGTCGCGTTCGGCTGGTAAAGCGATAGGGTATCTGAGATACTTTAGAATCCGATACGTTGCCGGACGACCAAAACCGGATACGTAACATTTGCTGTGAAAGAGTGAGGGCTGCTAACAAAAGGAAAAACAAATTGAAATTTTCAGAAACGATTTTGTGTCCTTACATAAATTATTTTGTGCCAAATCTCGTCTGTATCAAAAATGTATTATTAAGTTGCATTGCAAATGATTTTAATATGCATTTAAATATAATTTGGCTTTAGTATCGAAAAGCGCAGTATACAAAGCGGAAGAGAAACTTCAAGCTCCTCAAAGAAAAGGCATTATTAAAGGTATATAGGTTTAGCGAAAACATGAATTCAAATCAACCCAACGCTAAAAAGCATTAAATATTTTCAAAATTCTCGTTTATTTATTATTTTCATGTCCATTTTGTTTGTTAACTGTCACATACTAAAAAAGCATGTTCACGTTTTGGGTGTGTTCATGAAATTGAAACATCAAATAGAACTGAAACCTCTTTCAAAATATAAAAGCTTGAATTTTCTACACATCTTGTGCTAAGCAAAGACGGTGCTTAGATTGGGAAGATTGAGACCGGTCTCACGGCAATTTTTGGGCAAGAGAAGTGGGGGGATTTTTGACCTCCAAATCTCTTGTCCAGAAAAAGCCGTGAGACCAGTTAAAATTTGGTGGGTTCACTGGTCAAGTTTTCATACATTTTAAATTTGTGATTAAGTAAGTATTTAAGAGAAAACTTGCCAAGTAAATCCACCAAATTTTAATCAGACATCATTTAATACCAAATTTCTGTCATAATTAGGAGTTGTTTCGATATTACTCTAATTCAGATATTTGATATTAAGCTTCATTAACTTAAGACTTGGCATATATTTTAGATCTCATTACTTTTTTTGGTTGACTTTTTACGCACAGATTTCTTGTACATATAAAAACTTGGCTCCTTTTTTAACATTTATGTTTTTGTTGTGATTTCACTACTTTTTGCAAAGATTTTATTTTGCTAGGTGAAAATCAAGCTCTACCGCTCTACAAAGTTTAATAATTCTACGACAACCGAAAGTGCTCTATATAAATAATAGCAATTCTGATAAAGTGCGTGTATGCCACGCCCCTTGAATGAAAATTCTCAATTTTTATTTTTAACTTTGTTTGTTCTTTAAGTCATAGCGTTCTACAAATTTTCATCATTCTACAACAATCGGACGTGCTCTATACAATTTATAAGATTTTTAAGAATGTGGGTGGATGCCACGCCCCTGAACGGAAAATTTTAATTTTTCAATTTTTTTCTTGTTAAGTACTTCAAGCCCTACCGACCTACCAAGTTTCATCGTTCTACAACACTCGGAAGTGCCCCATATAATTTCTAAGAATTTTTAAGAATGTGGGCTTATGCCACGCCCCCTGAATGGAAAATTTCAATTTTTCAATTTTTTCTTGCTAAGTACTTCAAACCCTACCAACCTACCAATTTTCATCGTTCTACAACACTCGGAAGTGCTCCATATAATACATAAGAATTTTTAAGAGTGTGGTTGGATGCCACGCCCCCTGAATGGAAAATTCTAATGTTTCAATTTTTTTTTCTTTCTAGGTACTTCAAGTCCTACCGACCTACCAAGTTTCATCAATCTACAACAATCGGAAGTGCTCCATATAATTTATAAGAACTTTTAAGAATGTGGGTGGATGCCACGCCCCCTGAATGGAAAATTCAAATTTTTAAATTTTTTTCTTTCTAAATACTTCAAGCCCTACCAACCTACTAATTTTCATCGTTCTACAACAATTGAAAGTGCTCCATATAATGTATACGAATTTTTAAGAATGTGGGTGGATGCCACGCCCCCTGAATAGAAAATTGCAGATTTTCGATTTTTTCCTTTGTATGCACCACAAGGCCTACCGTTGTGCGAAATTTCAAGTTTCTACGATGTCGGGAAGTGCTCCATAATTTTGATGATCTGTCAGTGAGTCAGTCAGTTACGGTTTTTGCGATTTTTGAAGTCCTATATCTCGGGAATTACTAATGCTAAGGAGTTGAAATTTGGTGAGCCACCTGCGTTTGATCAGCTCAGCAAATACTACGAATTTCAAGTTTCTGACTTGATTGGTACTAAAGGGATTGGGTACGATATGTCGACTTTTAAAATATCGACTCCATAAGATCGACTTTTAAAATCTCGACACAAAAAATCTCGACTGGTTAAAAGACCGACTCATCAAAATATAGACAAATATTTGACCGACTTTTTAAAATGTCGATTTTTCAAAATGTCGATTCTCAAAATGTCGACAGTGATCGAGATTTTAACAGTCGACATTTTAAAAGTCGACATTTTGAAAGTCGACATTTTGAAAGTCGACATTTTGATCAGATCATAGTTAAGGGAATAATGTTAAGAAGCGCGCGCTTGTAAACATCATTCCCTAAACTATGATCTGATCATTATTATCTTATATCGCATTGTCATAGTTCAATAAATCACATTTTTTTAAATTTAATTTTTGTTGCCTATATGTATATTTTGACGTCTTAATTGCCCATTATTCAGGGTCTGTAATGTGTTTTAATATTAATACAATAATAAAACATCCAGAAAATGAGGCAGTTAAAAGTTCGAAATATAAGATATAATGTAGGTAGGCAACAAAAATGCATTCTTTTGAACTTTCTTGAAGCTAAACAAAAGGGAATATAAAATTAATAACTACCTAAATAAGTTAATTATTATAAGAATCAAATAAGAATTTGTGTCTTAAACATAGTCTTAAATTTTCTACAGCATCAAAAAACTGTTAAGTTTCTGTTAAAAAATCAGACAAGAATTTATGATTCTAGAGTTTAAAGTTATTCCGTACAAACATTTAAGGCAGAGCTTTGTTCTTTAGAGTACTTTCAAATGACCGACAGACAAAATATCGACAAGTCAAAATGTCGACTGGTTAAAATGTCGATTTATATTTTATATCGACTTTTCTGTATGGGAAAAATTTCGACAAGTCGATATTTTTCTCGACTTCTATCAGGGCAGTCGACTTTTTGTCAAATCGACATTTCAAACTGTCGACATTTTAATAAGTCGGTAAAAACAAAGTCGGTATTTTAACTTTCAAAAAAGTCGATAAAAGTCGACATTTTAACCAGTCGACATATTTTTTGTCGGTCATTCGTACGTAACCCGTACTAAAGTTAGAGGGGGGTTGAAAATCGCCTGAGTTTGTTCCTGTAAAAAGGGTGTAGTGCCGCGAACTTGGCTGGGCACTACCGTGCCCTTTGATACAAAACTATTCCTAACCATTCGATGGCAACAGGTACATTCACATGTACAAAAAGTACCCCTGGAACCACAAACATACGTTTATCCCACAGTACCATATCTAATAGCCATTCCACACTATCCCACTGAGTATTAACACTTGTCAAAAAAGTGGGAAGAAATCATGTATAATAGTGTGGAAACAAAATATGAAATTTCATCACACACAAATTGACAGCGCATCCGACACGATTTGACATGTGTTTATACCTGAAAATATTTAGGATTGGTTCTAAAACCATCACACATTCTATCCCACTTGGGCGTTTGAGGTTATGGTGAAACTGATTTGTTTTGATGCAAGTGTGGAAGCAAAATATAAAAATGATTTTCATCACACAAATTTGGCAGTCGTATGAAATTCTTTCCCACTTTATTCTGACATGTGTTAATACTCTGTGGGATAGTGTAGAGGCACTTTAAGGTATTATCTTGCGCATGTTGTCCGAAATGAGAACTGTCAAAGAAATTCAAGATGGCAGCCTTACGTGACCCCGTCCGCTGTATTACAACAACAACGAAGAAAACAAACACTAAAGCATCATCAAAGGGCACGGTAGTGCCCAGCCAAGTTCGCGGCACTACACCCTTTTTACAGGAACAAACTCAGGCGATTTTCAACCCCCCTCTAACTTCAGTACCAATAAAGTCAGAAACTTCAAATTCGGAGAATTTGTTGAGCTGATCAAACACAGGTGGCTCACCAAATTTCAACTCTTTAGCATTAGTAGTTCCCAAGATATAGAGCTTCAAAAATCGCAAAAACCGTAACTGACTGACTGACTCACTGACTCACTGACTCACTGACTCACTGACAGATCATCAAAATATGGAGCACTTCCCGACATCGTAGAAACTTGAAATTTCGCACAACGGTAGGCCTTGTGGTACATACAAAGGAAAAAATCGAAAATCTGCAATTTTCTATTCAGGGGACGTGGCATCCACCCACTTTCTAAAATATTCTATAAATTATATGGAGCCTTTCCGATTGTTGCAGAACAATGAAAATTGGTAAGTCGGTAGGGTTTGAGGTACTCAGAAAGAAAAAAAATTGAAAAATTGGAATTTTCCATACAGGGGGCGTGGCATCCACCCACATTCTTAAAAATTCTTATAAATTATATGGAGCACTTCCGATTGTTGTAGAACGATGAAAATTGGTAGGTCGGTAGGGCTTAAGGTACTTAGAAAGAAACAAATTGAAAAATTAGAATTTTCCATTCAGGGGGCGTGGTATCCACCCACATTCTTAAAAATTCCTATAAATAATATGGAGCACTTTCGATTGTTGTAGAACGATGAAAATTAGTAGGTCGGTAGGGCTTGATGTACTTAGAAAGAAAAAATTGAAAAAATTGGAATTTTGTATTCAGGGGGCGTGGCATCCACCCACATTCTTAAAAATTCTTATAAATTATATGGAGCACTTCCGATTGTTGTAGAACGATGAAAATTGGTAGGTCGGTAGGACTTGAAGTACCAAGAAAGGAAAAAATTCAATATTTGGAATCGTCCATTGGGGGGGGGGGGGGGTGCCATCCACTCACTTTATCAGAATTGCTATTATTTGTATGGAGCACTTTCGGTTGTCGTAGAATTATGAGCGGTAGGGCTTGACTTTCACTTGGCAAAATAAATCTTTGCAAAAAGGAGTGAAATCACAACAAAAACATAAATGTTAAAACAGGAGCCAAGTTTTTATGTGTACAAAAACCTTTGCGTAAAAAGTCAGCCAAAAAAAGTAATGAGATCTAAAATATATGCCAAGTTTTAAGTTCATGAAGTTTAATATCAAATATCTTAAGGAGAGTAATATCGAATCAATTCCAAATCATGACAGAAATTTGGTTATTAATGATTACTGATTAAAATTTGGTGGATTTACTTGGCAAGTTTTCTCTTAAATACTTACTTAATCACAAATTTAAAATGTATGAAAACTTGACCAGTGAACCCATCAAATTTTAATCAGTTATCATTAATTACCAAATTTCTGTCATGATTTGGAATTGATTCGATATTACTCTCCTTAAGATATTTGATATTAAACTTCATGAACTTAAAACTTGGCATATATTTTAGATCTCATTACTTTTTTTGGCTGACTTTTTACGCAAAGGTTTTTGTACACATAAAAACTTGGCTCCTGTTTTAACATTTATGTTTTTGTTGTGATTTAAATAACACTAAAAACCAGGAACGAATGTTGTTTGCATGACAATATAATGTTAATAAACACTAAAAACCTTGAAATAATTGTATTCGCTAGTAAATAAGTAACAAATGAACACATAACACATAACAAATTTTGATGTTAAACTAGCAGGGGTCACGGGATTCGCCATTTTCCACTGATTTTGATGGATGCGCAGAACTGAACAAAAATGAACACGCTAATGATATTACCTTCAATATGTGTACTGTGCGTTTACCTTGCCTTTCTAAAAAAAGCAGTCACGCTGGTTGTACGAAACAGGTATACCAGTAGTACCTATAGCCTAGTCCACTCATTTATTTCTGGATTTTCGGAGAAAATGGCGTCGGTGAGTTATGTTCCAAAACCAAACAAGCAAGTGGTTTAGCTATCCACGCAAAATGACTGTAAGAAAGCCACTTTCGGTTATCAAAATAAGCCTTTAATTATACCTGATTACAACCACCCCAAAGGTGGAGTCAATGTATTCGACCAAATAGTTTGCATATATTCTTCCACCTTTGTCCAAGAGCAGAAGACAAGCAAAACAGAAACACCTGCGGTTGTTGTGGTAGATATTGTTGCCTTCACCACACAAATAACGTATGTGTCAAATATTTCCCGGAACTGCCAACAGCTTCCAGATACAGCTAAATTAGTACTACTTTGTTTTTAATGAAATGAAATGCCTAATTATAAGAAAAAATATTATTTTTGTTGGAATCTCAGTAGAGGGTGACCAGATCCAAACCCACGAAAAAGAGGACACATTCAAAAATTTTAAATGAAAAATTTAAAAAATATACATAACTGTCGTTCATTTGTATATATATAATAAAATTTATATATTGGATATATTTCTACAGTTTTTCGTTAAACGTAAATCAATGCATTGATATTTTATTTCTTTACTCATTTCTTTGTATAGGTACCTACATCAAAAAAGCACTCATGATAAACAAAACAAAACAAACCGTTGAGTTCTATCAAAGGGCACGGTAGTGCCCAGACAAGTTCGCGGCACTACACCCTTTTTACAGGAACAAACTCAGGCGATTTTCAACCCCCCTCTAACTTCAGTACCAATAAAGTCAGAAACTTCAAATTCGCAGTATTTGCTGAGCTGAGCAAACACAAGTGGCTCACCAAATTTCAACTTTTTAGCGTTAGTAATTTCCGAGATATAGGACTTCAAAAATCGCAAAAACCGTAACTGACTGACTGACTGACTGACTCACTGACTCACTGACTCACTGACTCACTGACTCACTGACAGATCATCAAAATTATGGAGCACTTCCCGACATCGTAGAAACTTGAAATTTCGCACAACGGTAGGCCTTGTGGTGCATACAAAGGAAAAAATCGAAAATCTGCAATTTTCTATTCAGGGGGCGTGGCATCCACCTACTCTCTTAAAAATTCTTATAAATTATATGGAGCACTTTCGATTGTTGTAGAACGATGAAAATTGGCAGGTCGGTAATGCTTAAAGTACTTAGAAAGAAAAAAATTGATAAATTGGAATTTTGCATTCAGGGGGCGTGGTATGCACCCACATTCTTAAAAATGCTTATAAATTATATGGAGCACTTCCGATTGTTGTAGAACAATGAAAATTGGTAGGTTGGTAGGGTTTGAAGTATTTAGAAAGAAAAAAATTGAAAAATTTGAAGTTTCCATTCAGGGGGCGTGGCATCCACCCACACTCTTAAAAATTCTTATAAATTATATGGAGCACTTCCGATTGTTGTAGAACGATGAAAATAAGTAGGTCGATAGGGCTTAGAAAGAAAAAAATTGAAAAGTTGGAATTTTCCATTCAGGGGGCGTGGCATCCACCTACATTCTTAGAAATCCTTATTAATTATATGGAGCACTTCCGATTGTTTTAGAACAATGAAAATTTGTAGGTCAGTAGGGCTTGAAGTACTTAGAAAGAAAAAAATTGAAAAATTGGAATTTCCCTTTTAGGGGGCGTGCCATCCACCCACTTTATCAGAATTGCTATTATTTATATGGAGCACTTTCGGTTGTCGTAGAATTACGAAACTTTGTGGAGTGGTAGGGCTTGATTTTCACCTGGCAAAATAAATCTTTGCAAAAAGGAGTGAAATCACAACAAAAACATAAATGTTAAAAAAAGAGCCAAGTTCTTATTTGTACAAGAAACCTGTGCGTAAAAAGTCTGCCAAGAAAAGTAATGAGATCTAAAACATATGCCAAGTTTTGATTTCATGAAGTTTAATATCAAATATCTTAAGTATAGTTATATCGAAACAATTCCAAATCATGACAGAAATTTGGTATTTAATGATTACTGATTAAAATTTGGTGGATTTACTTGGCAAGTTTTCTCTTAGTTACTTACTTGATCCCAAATTTAAATTGTATGAAAACTTGACCAGTGAACCCACCAAATTTTAATCAGTAATCATTAAATACCAAATTTCTGTCATGATTTGGAATTGTGTCGATATAACTATACTTAAGATATTTGATATTAAACTTCATGAAATTAAAACTTGGCATATGTTTTAGATCTCATTACTTTTCTTGGCAGACTTTTTACGCACAGGTTTCTTGTACAAATAAGAACTTGGCTCTTTTTTTAACATTTATGTTTTTGTTGTGATAATAATTTAAGCCAACAAGTTTGGGCTAAAATCGCTGTTGAAGACAAGAATATTTATGTAGGCTGCTGCTACATCCACCCATGTCAAACCATAGTAACTTACGAAGCTGCAACCAGAATTGTTTCTAACATCTTGTCTACACTCAATGACTCCGATGACTTTTTCTTCTTTGGTGATTTTAATCTCCCTGGGTTAAACTGGATTCCCTGCGATGACAACGATTCAATTTTTGATCCTATTAATATTACGGCCGAGCAGCAATCTTCTCTCATTGAATTTTTTTATAAAAATGGATATAACCAAATTTGTAGTTTACAAAATAATTTTAACAATGTTCTTGATCTTGTAGTTATTTACAAATGTTTGTGATAACTTTGTTTTAGAAGAGACTTCATCTATTATAACTAACAAAACAAGTATTTTTCATAAGACTTTTAAGCTTTGCTTTTTTTATCGTGATAAAACTCAACTGAAGGCTAGTGAGAACAAATTAGTCTTTGATTTTAAAAATGCCAATTACGACCAAATTAATTAGTTTTTTAATAGTTTTAATTGGTCTACTGACTTGTTGTCTGTCGACGATAAAGCTCTTGAACTTCCTAGAGTTTTACTTTTTGTTTTTGAAAATTTCATTCCGAAGAAAGTAGTGTCATCTAATAATGCACCTCCTTGGTACGACAAAATATTAACTAACTTAAAAAACCGCAAAAATAAGGCTCATCGCAAATTGGTAGCATCAGGTAATTTAAACGACTATGATACTTTTCTAAGCGTCTACGATGAATATAAAAGATACGACAAACTGTGTTACTATAGATACATTTACATATAAGACAGGATCTATTATTAAAAATAACCTTCGGCAATTCTATAAATTTATTAATTCTAAACGCAATGTTTGTAATTTTCCTTCAACAATGCATTCGAATAAGGGGGTTTGCTCAGAAGTGAATGGTATATGTGAACTGTTTGCATCGTTTTTTGAAACCGTCTACAATGATTCGATTACTTTTGAAAGAAATGATTTCACTCATATTGTTGAAAACAGGGTAAACTTGAATTCTTTGTCAATAACAATGTTGGATCTAGTTCGTGAATTGAAATCCATTGATGTTAATAAGGGCAGTGGTCCTGATGGTGTTCCACCATTATTCCTGAGAAAAACAGCAGAAACTATTGCCAAACCATTGCTGGAACTTTTTAATCTTTCTCTTTCTAATGGTATTTTCCCTGATGCATGGCGTAATTCTTTTTTAATACCAATTTTCAAAAATGGAGATAGGTCAAATATTACCAACTACCGGGGAATTGCAATCTTATCAGCTATTCCCAAATTATTTGAAAAAATGGTGTGTGATAAGTTGAGAGTTGGACTGAAGTCGGTAATAAGTGAGCATCAACACGGTTTTTTTAGGGGTAGATCCACGACCACTAATCTGGCAGATTTCACTTCGTATATTTTTCGAGAAATGGATAAAGGGAACCAGGTTGATGCGATATACACTGACTTTAGTAAGGCCTTCGACAAAGTTGACCACGGTCTACTTCTTTTTAAACTTGAAAAGTATGGCATTCGATCAAACTTACTAAAGTGGATACATTCTTACTTGTCAAAACGTACTCAATGTGTTAAGTTCAATGACGTCATGTCCCGTAAAATATATGTTACTTCCGGAGTTCCCCAAGGAAGCCATCTTGGTCCCCTCTTATTTTTACTTTTTATAAATGACTTGCCCTTATTGCTTACAGGGTGCAGATATCTTTTGTACGCAGATGATATTAAATTATTTCAAAATGTAAAAGATTTAACTGACGGATCTTCATTGCAACAGTGTTTGAACTCGCTTGCTAACTGGTGTAAAGTCAATGGAATGAAGCTCAATGTGGAGAAATGCAATATAATTTCCTTCTTAAGAAAAAAAAGTGCTATTACTTTCGACTATACCATTGACACCCAAAAATTAATTAGAAAGGATGTAATTAACGACTTAGGAGTTTTACTAGACAGTAAACTGACTTTCAAACACCATATCGACAAGATACACTCTAAAAGCATGTGCATGCTAGGGTTTGTAAAATTTAGATCTAAGGAATTCAATGACCCTTACATTACTAAAGCAATCTATTGTTCACTGGTTCGGTCTTTATTGGAATATTGTAGCGTTGTTTGGTCTCCGTTTTATGATGTTGATATTAGGAAACTTGAGTCTGTCCAAAAACAGTTTCTGTTGTTTGCTCTGAGAGATTTGGGGTGGGGCTCTGACAGTTATGTTTTGCCTCATTATACTCATCGCCTGAAGCTTATTAATATGAATAGTCTGCAGAATCGAAGAGAATTATCTGAGGCTTTATTTGCGTTTGATCTCTATAAAGGTAATATTCAATCTTCTTATTTATGTTCAAAAATATCCATTAATCCAAATGTTCGAACGTTAAGACACACAAATTTTTTAACAGAAGTAATTTCAAAGACAAATTATGCTTCTCATGAGCCTTTTAATAGATGTTCTAAGGTTTTTAATAAATATTGTGATATTTTCGAATTAAATATGCCAAGAAATGCATTTAAAAATAAAATTTTGCAAAAGATGGCGATTAAGGTCTCTTCCAGATAATATTTTAACTATGTTCTCTTTAATATTAAATATTTTTTCTCTTTATTTTATTATATTAATTTATTGCATAAATTTTCACAAATTAATAATTTTTTTTTTTGGTTTTAAATCTTATACTTTTGAATACACTTTTATTTCAAATTTGATACTAAATTATTGTTATATTATTGTTGATTTGTTGACTATTTTTATTGGCAAAATAAACTAAACTAAACTAAACTAAACAATGCAAAACGATATTTTGACTGAAATTAAAAAAAAAAATTATTAAGTTTCTTAGGTTATTTTTTTCAGATTTATTAAGGCCAATGATTTAGAGAAGGGGAATAAATCACGACCTGTGATTTCCAACCTGTGAGTAGAAAATAACAATCAGGACCTGGTGAATGATTCACGAATAAACTGTGAATGGCAAAAATGGGATTCGATTTGTTGTTTGTGTTCATTTGATATTTTCCATGAAAAATCGCGGTTTAAAAGTCGCAGTGCTAAAACGAAATGAAAAGAGAAGCAATTCGCAAATCACGAACAGCACTGTGGGCATGATTTATTTTCCACTGTGAACGAAATCACGATCAGAATAGAATATAGCCTGATTCACAAATCACAATGCGACAAGGAAACGAGATGTCGAGGTGATGAGATCTCTCTGCAGTTGTTCTCTCTTGAAAAAAGAATTTAAATTAACTAAATACAGTAGACTCTCGATATAGTGAAGTAATAAAACCAGGCCTGTTCACTCTTTCGAGATTGTTCACTTTTTCGAGCGGGAGTTTAAATAGGCTTTCTAGTGGTGAATTTGATCCAAAATGCACATTTTGTTCGATTTGAATGTTTTTACACTTATTTGAGCGTTAAACAAAGCTTTTTTTCAGGTTTAAGAAAAAAAAAAACCAAAACAATTCCTCAGTGTTCTCCAACACTCTTAAATGCTTGCGAGACATTTTCATACAAAAAAACATTTTTATATAAAACTTTGGGTGTTCACTAAACCGAGCGCCTACTGTAATTTTCTCGTCGTCTCGTCACGTCATAGTTTCGAAAAATTCAAAAAACGAAGCCACGTGCCGACTAGAAATGCTTTAGTATGCATTATTTCCTGATTTAAAATTCTCTTTCAAGAGATAACAACTACGAAAAGATCCCGTCACGTCGAAGCACAGTGGTCCGTTTGTTGAATTTCGGCGACAAAAATTATTTCCCATGCCAATTCTTATTAAAAAATAATGAAATTTGGTACACTTAATGATTTGGACATCATTTTTTTTTCTACTTCAAACAGGGGCTTCACAAGAATTTTAGTCAGAACATGGTCCCAAATTTCAAATTTAAAAAAAAGTATTTACGAAGTCAGGAACTGAGTCAAGTTTACGTTTGAAATGTTCTTTAATATGTGCCTGAATGTACACTTTCAAAATATTGAGAAATTTTCCCAAGGGATGAGACCTAGTTTTTAAAAAATGTTTGTATTGGAAATTATTTTTAGACCTAATCTGATGGAATCTGTAAGAAATTTGTCAATTTTTACGACTGGATGTTGCCAATTAAATCTTAGATCAACTACTCAAAAACTCGAAACAAAAAATCAAAAATAAACTATAATTTTGAAATCTTTTCTGGTTCCTGTATTGGTACTGTATTTTCGAAATTCGAACATTTAAAAAAAGCAACATCTCGTAACCGAGCAGTCGTATCGAAAAAGGTTTTATAATAATTTTGTATCAAATAAATATAATTATCTATACAATGAGCATAAATTAATAATAATTATCTATACAATGAGCATAAATTAATTTTCGACAATTTCGCCATTTAAGAGAAAAGACAAAAAACCGGTATTTTTAACTTTGAACCAATTTAAAAAATAGTGCTACATTTTAAATGATCACTTTTCAAGAAAATAAGTAAATATTTTCTTGAAGAGGGTCTATCCGCAAATTGTGTATACAAATTTTTGACAAAGTTTATAGTTTAAGACTTGTAGACGAAAAACCCATCACAACAAAAACATAAATGTTAAAAAAAGAGCCAAGTTCTAATATGTACAACAAACTTGTGCGTAAAAAGTCAGCCAAAAAAAGTAATGAGATCTAAAATATATGCCAAGTTTTAAGTTCATGAAGTTTAATATCAAATATCTGAATCAGATTAGTATCGAAACAACTCCTAATTATGACAGAAATTTGGTATTTAATGATTACTGGTTAAAATTTTGGTAGATTCACTGGTCAAGTTTTCATACATTTTAAATTCGTGATTATGTAAGTGATTAAGAAAAAATTTGCCAAGTAAATCCACCAAATTTTAATCAGTCATCATTAAATACCAAATTTCTGTCATAATTAGGAGTTGTTTCGATACTAATCTGATTCAGATATTTGATATTAAACTTCATGAACTTAAAACTTGGCATATATTTTAGATCTGATTATATTTTTTGGCTGATTTTTTACGCACAACTTTCTTGTACATATAAGAACTTGGCTCTTTTTTTAACATTTATGTTTTTGTTGTGATTAATAAAACAGAATGTAAGAGGTATGGAATGGACTGAACTGTCAAATGATGGTGTTTTGTTCAGAGGTGAATGAGTTCAGATACAAATATATTCTATAGGTCGTGTTCACACTAGAAAGATGAAGAAAATATTTGATTTATAGCCCGATTCTCCCCCTTGTGAGGAATCACAAGTCACAAGCTCTTGTGACTACTCCTTGTTGTGACTACTGATTGTTGATAACATTTTGGTATTCTCCCCCTAATAGTCATAGCTCATAGTCACAAGAAAACTCACAACAAAACTGAGCACACTATTTTGTTGGTAGATTCTTGACCTATGGGCGCACACATCAACAAATCTAGAAGGAATCACAACGAACTAAACCAACACACCCAATATGTATTCAGTTTTTCTGTCTCATATACACAAAGCAAACGAATATGGCCTTTGTCCTATGCTTTTGCTTAAGAAATGAGAGAATACATACATAGAAAGAATATAATTAAATGACTTGTAGAAAAACTCAAGTAAGTTGTGAGTTTTTGACCTGCTCTGGAGGAGATCACAGTTTCGGTTGTTTTTATGGCTCTCATAAGTTTTTTTGTAGTTTTGTGATGTCGAAAAATTTAGGTAACTGAGAACACCATTAAGAGGTCAAATTGTATGTTTTTTTTTTCAAAAAAAATACCGGACATTTTTTTCAAGCATAAAGAGGACTTGTCCTCTGGTCTGTTCAGCCTACCCGTGTCAGATGTATGGACTATTTCAAGAAAAAAATCACAGAAAATTCTGTTTAATATTACGTTTTCACCGTACACTAAACCAAGATTTAATAACATTTACCTCAAATCTTCTTAAAATATCCAAGATTTCCCATACGAATTTTGTTCGTTAATCTACAAGATTAAAAATTAATCTTGTTAAATCTCCCTACAACAAATAGTTGAACAAATCAAACTTTCCTATTCTTATATGGCGCTGAAGGATTCATTCGTGGTTGGATTCAGTTCTCAGTTGTGTGACACAAACGAAACATTCTTTCTCACTTCCGCTTAATAAGAGAAATGAAAACCCTTTTGCTTTTGAAGTGTGCTGTCAGAGTTAATCTTCTTTTTAATATTTTCATCCGGTGGAAACACCACTTAATATCAGTGATCTTTAAAACAAAAAATGTATAGAAAATTGAATTCTATTTACTGAGTATTAGGTTATCCCAAGGCGAAAACATTAAAAATAAAACGTTATGAGTGTTTAAACATGACGTAAAGGAGGGTTAACTGGCTAAATTTTTGTCAAAATACGATAGATTCTTATGTCGTTTTCAATTCTTTTTCTGAAAAGAAGAGAAAATTACATATGAAGGGTCCAAAATTAAACTAATGATGACATCTTATAGGTTTGTATGAGTACTATCTGATGTAGTATAGCACTCTTCACATAGAATTTTGAAAACTCTCAAAATAGTACACTTTAATAAAAATTTTGTTTCCAAAAGTATCTTTTTTGCTCCAAAAATTAAGCAAAGCGATATTAAAAAAAGAAAAACTTGTGAATAGATCTAGCGACACGTCAGGTAAACAATTAAAACAAAAAAAAATTAGATACTCTAACTACATCCGGTCGAGGTCCTGTCTAACAAATTGTATTGCAAAAATGGTCCAATGTCACCCTCGTGAAAATTACGCTATTTTCAAAATCTAATGCGAAAATCTAGAGGTGCCTGAATAAAAAGCAAAAAACCGTTTCCAATTATCATATCCGGTTCTTTCAGAAGAAAATTTCATATAAAGAAGATCAAAATTTTGGTTACAACGTCGAAGGTCCTTTTGACTAATGTCAGCTTATCATGCAAAAAATTCAAGATGTTAAAATCAATATATATGTTTGTTTACTTAAGTACTTTGTGCGCAACAAAAAAAAATTTTAGTTTTATTTATTTTTCTTTGAATTAGCCATTTTTTTAGTAATACATTTACAACTTCGTTTTTCTCGTAATCAAGTCAAGTGGACTTAAGCCGTTTTCCCCTGGACCCTTTATATGTATCCAATCAGTGTTCGGGATTGCCAATCGAAAAGGCCATTATTTTTTTCTTTGCGATGATTGTGATTGGAACACACTAAGAGAGTGCGGAGAGTTTTGAGTCAGCTAGAGTAGACAGTTTAATGTTGCCTCAAGGGCTACTTGTCTTCAATAATTCTTTCCTGTACATATCGATACCTTCCCGTAAGAATGTATTAAGCGACATCTTTGTATATAAAATCTATAGTACTATCATCAGCCAATTTTTTTTATTTTCATAAGCCTTCACCAGGCGGCGCTAATATGGAAATGTATTTGATATTTGAGAGTTGAAATAGAAGACAAATGTAAAAGCAACATGAAAAAGACGTAAGAGAGGGTTATATTATATTGATTCTCGCAACAATAAGGGGAGCAAGGGAGACAAATGAATCAGTTGCTGGTGCCATACTAACGACAAGCATACATGAAAGGAAATAAAAATAAAACAAATTGCTTTCTATGACTCGATTGTGTTTGTATGTGAGCTTGAGGTATAATAATGTATGTTTATAGATTTATACGTACATACATAATGAAGGTAGGCATGTAGATTATTGTCGTTTATTATTTTAATTTTGTTTTTCAAATCTTGGGTATTTGACTTGAAATTTTTAATCTTTGTAGCAATGTTGCTACTTTTCACCACATCTATGAAGGAATTATTAAAGGACATGTTGCGGTATTTTTATTTTTTGTATTTGCCTTAGGTAGGTAGTAGGTATTTTATCAGTTTTTTTTTTCAAAATTTTATTATAACATTATAATAACAGTCCTACGATAACGATTCATGGAATTTAAACCATCATCGCGTAAAATAAAGAGTATATTAAGTTTTGCATTAGGTAGTTTTATTTTGAATAGTTTTGTTTTGATCTAGGTATTGCTATTGAATAAAACCTTTTTTTTATAACTATTGGGATGAAATTTGTATTTATTTGTTTGTTTAAATTTCATGTAACTCCAGAAATAATTTGTGTTTAATCACTTATGACACTCACTATTGGTTAAAAGTAGACAGGAAAAAAAAATCCTACGGGAGGGGGTTTTATTTCCCCCCGCTTGGAAAAAAGAGCAATTTTATAAAAAAAAAAAAAAAATAGGTAGGTACCTAGGTACCTAGAATGGATAAAGTAGGTATACCTATTAACAAACAACCACTTACAGTATTGTTTTGTAGCTTTTTGGAAAACCAGAAGTCCATTGTTCATGGTTTATTTTCAAATGAAGTTCTTTTCGTAAACAGCTTCGACAAAATTGTTTGACTTAAAATTATGAAAAAAAGTTGTTTTTTAATAAACATTATGTATGTTTTTTCATTTTAAGTATTTTTTTTATAAAATTGCCGCCTGTCCAAGCGGGGGAAATATATTTTTTTTTCTTGTTTACTTTTAACCTAAGAACATGCCCTTGGCAGATTTTATGCGAATCACCTAGTATGCTGTATGCACAAAAAAATAGGCCATTAAATTGGCCGTTTTCGAAAACGTCATCTGCGTCAAAAATGCATATGCAGAATGTTCTTTAACGCAAACTGCTTAAGTCACATGTTCGATAACATCATCTGCGGTGCAGCTGCGCTGTAAAAAAATCGAGTTGACGATAAAAAAAATGAGAAACCAGAGAGCGTATTCGTACATATAAAATGCGTTTGCGAGTAAATTCAATAACGTTGATAGAGCCGATTTTGTACAAGACAGGACGATCGCAATCTGCGTCAAAAAATGAGGATCATTTGACGATCAAATTGACTTTGATTTGACGTTTTCGAAAACGGCCATTAACCCCTACAGCGACTAAAGGGATGAAAATAAAAATCTGAAAAAAATTAGGGAATATTTTGTTTTTCATTTAGAATCGGTTTAGGCCCATACAACGTGATCTTTTTCTTACGACCACCCTAATGCACCTACCTACATATCTTCCTACCTATCAACATTTCAAGAGGCTTAGAATTTTTTAAATTGTGTGCATAAAAACTAGATGAAATACATAGAAAGCATGAAATTGATTTAAGAAAAACGAAGGTCATCTATGTACATAAATACGAAAATATTAATTTTATACCAAAAAAAAATTTGAAATCTGTGGAGCTATTTATTAGAAAAATTTAAATAAAAGTTTGGTTTTCTGGTTTTTTAAATTTAATACAAATAAAAAAATTTAAGACAAATATTCTAGAAAGATATAGGTACTATTACCATTTTTTGAATGCGAACTTTTAAAGAGATGATTAAATTTAAAAAAAATAAAATGCACGACTGGATCGCACGTTCACTCTTATGTTTAGGTTGCTTGGAAAATATGATTTTTAAATATGCAAGTAATTGCAGAAAAATTTATAAAAAAAATAAAAAAAAATTAAAGAAAAGCAATTAAATCGTTCTTTAAATTGTAAAAACAGCTAGTAAAATAGCTTAGTGCTCAAACCCAAGTATGCCATTTTACTACTTGGAAAAATAGGAATACATACACTAGTCAACGAAATTAAAGGAACACATTTTTTTTCAATTTTTGTTAGTGTTTTTTGAAGAGCTGTATCTTTGTGACGAAACGTCGTATTGAGTTGAAACAAAAAGCATTCTACAGCTTTATATTTTTTTTTCTTAAAGTACCGTTACTGCAAGAAATTACACGAGACCAACAAATAATTTTTTTTTTTAAGGTCCTAATTTATATGGACAATTTTGTTTGAGTCAATCAAATGTAATAATCAGAAACCTTGTTTATTCAACTTCAGTTCGACTTTTTTTGCCGTACAATTTTTTTTTGCATCGTTTATCTGACTTTGAATGAAAAAAGATACTTTTGGCCTTGATTACCAATATCTCAGCAAATAATGATCTTCTAAAAATTCAAAGAAAGTTTTGGAAATTTAAGAAAAAGTTTTACAAGATTTTTTTTAAGGTTTTGTAAAAATTATTTTTTTTTGACCCTTCACCGTTAGTTTAAAAAAAGTATTAAACAACAACTTTTTATGGTATTTTCGTAAATCTTTTGTGTTTGTTCCTAAACAATGCGTATTCGTTATCAAAATGACAAGAAAACCACAACTCCCATCGAATTTTTTCATTGTTTTACATTAGTTAGATACTTTTTTGGCTTGAAACGAAATAAAAAGTACAATTTCCAAAAAAAAAAAAAAAATAGGTATTTATTATCTATGCCGTCATTGGAAAAAAAATTTAATTTTGTGCTCTAGATTTTGGTAAAAGCCTCTAAGAAATCGAGAAAATGGCTAAAATGGCTGTTTTTCAAAGCAAATGTAGCCTACACTATAGCAATACTTGTGAATTTTGAAAAAAACGCATTTTGACAGTCAATTTTTTATACCTAACGGTATTTTTTTGACATTTTTTTTTGCCGTGGATATAAATTCAATATATTTTTCATGATTTTCATTAATTATGTAATCATAATTGTATCATTTGATATTGAAATTTTTAATTCTTAAAATTCACTTTTCCGCAGGAGATTTATGTAAATTTAGAAGTTAAAATCAGTTACTTTTAGAATACATTTTTTTTGTACAATAATGCGCCTACTAGTGACCAATTAGTAAAAATGCAAAGTTTTATAAAACAAAGTATCTGATGAAAGTGAAAAAAAACGGTCTTATAAATGCAAAAAAAAAAGTTAGAAAATTACTGGTTTTGTTCAGTTCGGAACACTCTTAAGCTCAAAATCTGAAACAAATCGCATTATTTGTTTAGGCTGTAGATCCAGATACAAATAGACAGACAGACAGACAGACTGACAGACAGACAGACAGACAGGCAGACAGAATTGTGCCACCATTTTTTTCGTGTTCCTTATCATCGTAATGTCTTTGATTGTTATCTCAAAAATTTTGTCTGCACGAATCCAAAACTTGCCCTATAGTATGTACATATATCGCAAGTAATAGAGTTGGGTTCGACCCACACTGGTAGCTTCCCATTGGTGCCCTCGAAAGCTAGAGGCCCAATGTAATTTTATTATTATTTTTTATTTTTCTGGTGTTCAATATGCAAACAAGTGAATACCAAAGATTGGTTTGCTTTCGAGAGATAAGAGACAAGAACATTGTTGAATAATATGTTTGTAGCTTTTTCTTCAAAAAAAAAACTGTTTGTAGACCAGAAAAAATAACTCAAATCGTATGGGGAACCTTGAAATAGCATATCCAAAGTCCCTCAAAATCCGAAATATTACCGAAAACCCTTCTAAAATAATGGGATGTCAGTGGAACTTGGAATAAATGTTTCATTAGTCAATAGAACCAAGAGTCCAGAGAGTCCCTAAAAATATCTATAACCATCTAGTTTTCAATATTCGATTAAAAACTGATAAAAGCAAAAAAATAGTTAAAAAAAACTAGTATTTAGTCTCAAAATTTGGAATAAAGACAGTATAAACTAGTTTTTTTTTTTATTTTTTGTTCTGAAATTTTTAGTTTAAAACTAGTTTTTCCAAAACCTATTCATGGAATAAATCACTTGACTTAAAATCAAGATGATAGAACAGACTTTAAGCTTTAAAAAAATGTGTAATTCTTAATTGAAAGTATTGCCATTATTTCAAAATATTTTTTTTTTATCTTAAGTGTTTTTTTTTAGAAAATTGCACCTCCCGCCCAAATGGGGTGAGATAGACCACCCTCCCTCTTTTATTGTAAAAAATGCTTGTTCTATACAAATTTGAAAATAAACTTTGTCGTCCGGGTAATCGTAAACTCCCGTCATAGGTATTGTTTAACTATCGATAGATATTTCACTGATTGTTCAGGGCTCTTATTTTGCACTCCTTTTTCATTCCAACTGTGTCAAACTGGAAAAGTGCTGCAAAAGCAATGCTAAGAACATCCAAACGAAAACAGCCCTAAAGCAACCAACCACCCCAAACAAAATTGGTTTTTTTACCTACCCCAGCACAAAAATATTCCGATCGTACGCTGAGCGGCGGCAGCAGCAGCCGAGCATGAGCAACAGCAGCCGTCAACGACAACCGCCTACGTGCTTACCATATTCCAACAACAACCAATAAAAATAACAAACAACGAAAGTAAACAAAACAACCCAAAAATAAACACAGTAAATGACAACGAAAATTATACCTAACAGCAGCAACCTCCCCCCACCAAAGCATTTTTACTCCTCGCACAAGACGGAGCTGAGCACCTTCGGTTCAGTAGGACTGTGTCCGATCGGGACCGAAGAGATAGGGTAAAGCAGGAGAACCAGTTCTGGTGGTTGAAACCTGAACACGATGTTCCTTCTGATATTTAAAAGTTGACTGCATTTTTCTATGCCATGGCCGACTTACATAGGTTTAGGTATTTAGTTTTAAGCAGGGACAGTCAGGGTGGCACCAAAAAAAAAAAAAAAAAAAAAAAAAAAAAAAAAAAAAAAAAAAAATATATAAAACCAACAAAAACACAAAAAAAAAAATACAAAAACCCGAAAATGCTTGCTGTGGCTGTTCTAGTCTGTAAGTAGTTTATAAGTAGCTTGTAAATAGTTTTAAGTAGCTTTATAGTAGTTTTAATTAGTTTTATTTTAGTTTTATTTAGTTTGTAAGTTGTATATAAAACCAACAAAATAAAGATAAAGATACCAAGTTTTTTTCAATTCTTCTTGGTGAAAAATAAAACCAATATGAATTCTAGTTTTAAGATAGTTCTTAGGCCGAAAGGCATTAGCATTAAGTTATTAGCTTAACTTAGAGCGCCCGAATGGGGCCAGTAAGTTAGTTGTAAGATATAGATAAGTAGGCTAGTTTTTATGAATTTTTTGTCTAGCTTTAAGATAGGTTTAAGAAATTGGAAAAATAAAAATTGAATTCAAAAAAAAAAAAAAAAAAAAAAAAAAAAAACGACTGAAATGTGAAATCTGATAAAAATAAAACACGAAAGAAAACATAAAAGGAAAAAAAATAAACAAATAAAAAGATTTAAAGTAACCATGGTTACAAATACAATCTTACAATATAACTTGCAACTTGCAAGCGTATATTTTGTTGTTTGTTTCCAAATACATATTTTTTCTTTCCCAACGATAGAAAGAAAAACAATCATACTTTCATTTCAGCTCACATCAGAGCCAAATACGCATACGCACCCAACTCTCTACCTATTATTCATTGACAAAACCAATACCTTTGAAAAAAAACTAAATTGCTTGATTTCTTGCCTCCCTCCAACTCTTGTAAAAAAAGTATACAGCTCTCTCATTATTTTATTATTAAACTCTATAGCTGTACACACTTAGTTAGGCTCAGCACCAGTAATTTCATAAGCCGTCACTTGGTTCGTGCCAGTCGTTCGTCACCCATGATAGTACTATAGATTTTATATACAAAGGCGACATTTCAAAAATTTTAAATTAAATTTTAAAAATACCTTTTATTCAGTTACTTATTTGGGTATTTTGCTGTAATAAACAGATTTTTAAAGGCATTTTGAGTTGAAAATCCCGTTCCAATTTTTTATTTTTATAAATACATAAATAAATAACTGGAGCAGAGTTTTTTTTTTCGATGACTTTAAAATTTTTGAAATGTCGCTTAATACATTCTTACGGGAAGGTATCGATATCATTATCAATGTTTTCTTTGTTGAGGAAGCTTACCATTAACAGGTCCTGGTTTTCGTATAAATAGATTACTAAAAAATATGGAATTACCCAAAAGGTTTCTCTCTGATCTCTTATGTAGGTATTTGGTGCATATAGCTAGTACATAGCTAGTAAAGATTGCTCGTGTTTGTTCTTTTCTCTGGAGCTCTGGAGGGTCATGACAGCTCCTGGATCCACCAATGGGGCTGCCGGCATTGCCATGTATACTTTTCGCAAAATTAAAATAATGTAATCCTTCAATTCCACTAAAACAGAAGAATATTATTTTCTTCAAATTCATAATTAAAGGGATAAACTGTTTTAAATGAACAAACTCATTTCATTTATCGGGGATGAAGTGGCGGGTAAATGCTAGTATTATTGTATAAAGAATGCTGGTAGGTACCTAACCTACATACCTTCCTTAAAGATAACTAACTAATAATATGAAGAAATTTGGAAATAATATTTATTTATTTATCCCTTGTAAGACCATGACCAACAGGAGAATAGTGTGTAGGGTACCAATGATGTATTTCAATTATGCGATATTTTTCTGTCCCATTTTGTTCGACATACCTACACTATGACGAGTTTAATTGAAAACAAAACATGACTGACATCACACCGAATGACTGGAATGAAAACACCATATCCAGAAGGATACGAAATTAAAAACAAATAATTTCGGGTTTTTGTTGGCTCTTTGTTGTTGGTAAAAATAACAACCATGCTGACGAATGGAAAGATGTTTTTGAAAAGCGGGAAAATAAAATAGCAAAAGTCAAACGAAAACTCATTTTGGCATTCTATGGTAACAGTTTTTCAAAAGAATATAAAAGAAAAGTATTCTATTTTTAAAACATGTCATTGATCGATTACATTACATCATATAAAATTAATTCTTTGAAAGTTGAAATCTTACCTTGTTTTTTGGTAGCTAAACTTCTCGACGTGCATTTTTGTTAAAGAAAGAATCACTCACGAATTATTTTAATTTCAATTTTGTATAGTCTAAGTACACTCATATTCTTCTGCTGAATCTTTTTCATCAACAGTTTTTTGGCTCGGTTTCCCTTTCTAGATAAAAATGGAAACGCATAACTATTCATATTTTGTCACTTTTCAAACATAGTAGATAGATTATCACTTTTAACACATATTTTTTCTAGAAGGTAGTGCGTTTATGCTATGTTATTATACACAAATATTCTGAAGCCGGTAGTAAACAGAACTATATTTTTGCGTATTAGGTACTGTTGTTTTTATTTTCTCAAAGCTTCAGAATCACTTGGTATTTATCGAATATCAACAAGTTTATTATATTTATATTTATTATGTGTACGAGTACTTAGCTAAATAATGCATTTTTTTTTTTTTTCAAAAACTTCACAATTTCCTTACTGCCTATTTATCTACATATTTTTGTTTTCAAATCGAAGTCAGTTTTAAAATTACTTATCACATTTCGTGTTTATTTATTTCTTGATTAAAACCGGCTAAACACAACAGAGAGAAAAAGACTTGTACTCGACGTGAGGTTAAAATTCAAACTAAAATAAAAACTCTACGTTTTCTCTCGATTGAATTTCTCATTTCTCTCTTCAGTTCCAGATTCCATTTCCATCCGATATCCAACCCGTTTCTTGACTAGTTTTAAATGTTAATGTGGGAATGGGAATATGTTGGGTTGATTGAGAAGTAACTTAAACAGGAAACATAAAAAAGGAGGAATCACGTTGTTATAGATGGAAGTAGGTAGGTACATTCTTTGGTTTAGGAGAGGTACTTTATCACTAGCCGCGTTTTATTATCGCTCATAACCCATATGGTTCACCTCTTGAAAATAAAACAATGCGGGTTGGTGGAAAAACAGTGCTGTATATCAGTCTCTTTTTTTCTTATATTTATTTATTTTTCATGTCAATACTTGTCTCTTTTCCTCTCTATTCCTAACACTGCTGACAAATCGCTGACTTCATTCACAATGGTAAATAGCCCTCTGCCGGTCAGAGTGAAAACCTCTATCTAGGTTATTTAAACTAACCTTGATAGAAACCTAGGATCCAGGATTTCGTTCAGGGGGATGGGGGGGGCGGCAATTTTCGTGAGTTTACAAAATCTTGAGATCTACAGGAAATTTGAGTACACTTCATACCGCTCTACACGCTTGGTCACACAAAGCAATGTGAGTTGATGAGTTTGAAATTTGAAGAAAGCAATTCACTCTTTCATTACTGCCACAGTGTCTGGAACAGCGGGTACTTTGAACTTTGTGAAATTAAGTTTTGCAGTTAGTAGCTATAGCATGGTGTCTTCGTTCCCTTTCGATCTGCGTAACTCCACAATTATGCTCGGAAAACACAATGGCACAGTGGTATGTTCCTATTCAGACACATGACGTTCGAGTTCGAGTGAAATTTCTAGCCTCTTCTTTAGCTGCGACAACATAACCTAACCTTGCCAGTAAAAGGTCGTTTTCGAGAACGTCATCAGCATCAAAAATGCATTTTGCAGTATGTTCTTAAAAGCAAACTGCAAAGCATTTGTCCAGTTTATATTTCTGAGGGCTCAGAGAATTTCCCCAGTTTTGCTGTCAAATACTAAGTAAAAAAAATGTTTGCTCCGTCAGCTCAGTGAGCGCTCATGAAATATAAACTGAACAATTGTGTTCGATAATGCAGTTTGCTTTAAGTCACATGTTCGAAAACATGATGTGTGGTACGATTCTGCAGTAAAAAAAATCGAGTTGGCAACAAAAATATTGAGAAGCCGGAGAACGTGTTCATAAACGTCAAATGCGTTTGCAAGAAAATTGAAAGACGTTGATGAAAAACATTTTGTGCAAACAAAACCATTGTATTAATTTGACAATAGCTATATTTTAGCTAAACTAAAACTATAGATCAAAACCAAGATGAACCGTATATATGAACGCCTTCGTCCATCGATACAAAACCAAACTTTCCGACATTGAAATAAAACACAATGATTATAGTGGAAAATAAAAAGAAAAAAACACTTTTTATTAAACCTCTTCATTAGACCTTCTTGGTTCAGCCATCGATTGTGATTGTGAAGTGACTAACTTTCGCTACACTGAGGGCACACGAGCAAGTACTTGCAAGCAAGTTGGCTACATACACTGCCTGTCAAACTCGTAATTTGCATTCCACTTGCCTCCCACTTGCTTTCCACTTGCATTCCACTTGCTTGTCTCCCAACTTGCTTCTCAACTTGCTTCACTACTGGCTTTAAAACTTGCATGCCAGTTGATAAGCAAGTTGCTTAGGTTTGTTTGTGTTAGTAAACAAATGTGTATGTATTGCAACTTGCTTGCAAGTACTTGCTCGTGTGGCCTCGGCGTTATACATTCATTAACAATATACATAGCCTTCGTTAAGTTTATATAAAAATGTTTCATACAAGCTCAAAACATCGTTTGCAGAGTTGCCAGACTCATGCAGTTCCATACAATCGAACTGACGCTGACTTAATGCTTTCAAAAACGGCCAAAAATAACTTTCCTTAGGTGTAATAGTTCCCTCCAACTTCTCTTCGGCAGTGACTGCTGTAGTCGTTTCCTGGCTTATCTCCAATCTTCTTCGTTGGATTCGTACTCTCTCTTCGCCAGTATTATGCCTAAAAGATGTGAAGCACGTCTGCACTTATCGCTGCGTACAGCACCGAATTTTTAACACATGTGCATGAGCAGCTCTGAAGAAGTTCTCGAGAGTAAAACTCGAAAGTGGGCACAGTCATGAAATAAGCTCACCAGAGGGGAAGACAGATATCCGAGAGTCGTTCTATCTCTGGAGATCTCTAGTGAAAGTACTCCCCCAATGGAAACACACATTTAAATATTTATCATAAAAAGAACTTTATCATCTTTTTAGTATGATTTTTTTCAGTATTTCTCAATAACTTTTAGACACAAATGAAGTTTATTATATTTTAACTTTGATTCTCTTTATTCTGCAGCATTTGAAGCAGACATTTTTGAAGCTAATACAATCGACGTATTTTAAAGATTTAATTTTCTTAACTTTAAGGTTGAAAATTTAGATAAGTGCCCTGCCACTATTAAAACAAAACCCACTAAAAAAATTTGTAGAATAGGGTTGGAGGTGAAGCTTGGTGAACTTTTTAAAAGATTATTTTTCAAATTGTGAAATTTTTCATTCACAACATTTTGAAAACTGAAAATAAAATCGATTAAGGATTCACCCTGCTCCCTAAAACGAAATAAATTGACTTTTCTCATAAAATGGTATACAGTAATGTAGCCCGACATTTATCTTTTAATTAAAGGCCTTAACTTTGAAGATCGGAAATCTAAAACCGAAGTTATAAGCTTTCCACTCGGTCGATTTGAAGGCTATTTGTACATAGCGGAGCTATTCTTAACTGAACTTGGTTAGCAATCGGCCAACGCACAACCACTCATTGTTGCAACGCTGCGCTGCCAAGAAAAAAATTTAGAAACGTATAACGAAATAACCTTTTTTTGATTACATTTTATTAAATTCATATTTTATGCTTTTGTCGTTCTTGTCCAGGGGGGGGGGGGGGCAATTGCACCCATTGCCCTCCCCCTGTATCCACGCCTGATTTATTTCAAATACGGTTTACGGTTGTAAAAGAGGTCAGCTATATTGTCAGTTATTGGTCAGCCATAGATTTTTTTTTAAATGTATTTTTAAAAATTTTCAAGATCATGTGTGATTTTTGGCATCTTATTTATGGGAACTTTGCAAACAAATAATACCACCCGAAAGACCCTAAGATCTATATAAAAGCACAGCTAGTTTCAGCAATTGGTCAGCTACAGATTCTTTTTTACGATTTTTTTAAGCCTTTTTCCAAGGTCACGAACGATTGTTGGCACCACATTTGGGTAATTTTACAAAAAAAAATTATACTATCTGACAGGTTACTAGATCGTCATAAGAGGTCAGTTAGTTTCAGTAATTGGTCAGAATTTGTTACCTTATGTCTAAAATCGATCGTGACTTTGAAAAAAAAAATGCTTAAACAAATCGTAAAAAAGAATCTAAAGCAGACCAATTACTTAAACTAGCTGACCTTTGTCAGAGCCTTTCAGATGGTATTAAATTTTTGCAAATTTTCCATAAATGAGGTGCCAAAAATCGCTATGACCTTACAAATTTTTAAAAATTCATAAAAAATAAATCTATGGCCGACCAATTACTGACAATAGCTGACCGCTTTTACAACCGTAAAGAGGTCTTTCAAATTGCATACTTTTATTACCCAAATGAGATGCCAAAAGTTTTTTTTGTGACCTTGAAACGACCTTTAAAAATTCATAGAAAAAAATCTATGGCTGACCAATTACTGAAAATAGTTGACCTTTTATCACGATCTAAAAATTTTTCGGATAGTATACATTTTTTGCAAATTTCCCATTAATGAGGTGCGAAAAATCGTGCGTGACCTTGAGTGACCTTGAGAAAGCTTAAGCCTTGATTACAAGTTATCAAGGGCTGACCAATTTCTGGGACCAGGTGACCTTTTCTGACCAATTAGATGGCATTTTTTGTAATCAAATTTCCCTTGTATGAGGTGCCAAAGGTCCAGAGCCCAGCTTAACAAAAAGGTAAAGCATGGTTTATAAGTGTTACCGTTGTTTTTTAATACTTTTTTTTGTTTTTAGTCAATTCCTTAGTATATTGCCCCTCCCGGCTAAACGGGGGAGAATAGAACCCCTTCCTCTCATACAATTTTTACTTGCGATATAAAGGTACTAAAAGGCAAGTTTTGGATTCCTGCAAAAAAATTGTGAAATAACAATCAAACATGATATTACGATGATAGAGAACACCAATAAAAAATGGGTGGCACAATTCTGTCTGTCTGTACGTCTACAGCCTAAACGGCTCGATCGATTTTCTTCAAACTTGGTACAGAGTGGTTTTTGGTGATACTGCCCACACGTTTTTTTCATTTTTTCTAGAACCAAAAATAACGGTACCTGCCATACATTTTTTTTTTGTAATTTTACATAATTGTATTTTTCTCAAAAACGGCTCGACAATTTTTCTTAAAAAAAATTCAATACATTTATTTTAGTAACGGCTTCCTTTGGGTGGAAAACCATTTTTCAAAAATGGTTATTATTGGTACTTCCCCAAGAACCATTTTTTTAATTTTTTACTTTCTTCAAAACGGTAGGACCGATTTAAATTATTTTTTTTTTCATACAGAAGCCTACAAAAAATATAAATAGTTTTGTGTGTACTAAAATTTTTGAAAAAATATATTTTGGATTTTTAAAAAATGTTTCAAATTTTTATTTGGAAAATCAAATATTTCGAGAACGACAAGATCGATTTTTTTGAAACTCTATACTTAAGAGTTTCTTAGTACTCTGTAGAATATTTTTAGGAAAAATTTTACATTTATGAAAAAATAACGGTACCTTCCATACAATATTTAAAAAACCGCAAAAGAAAATATTTTTTTCTCAAAAACGACCCCTACGATTTTGATTAAACTTTTTCTATATCTATATACTACAATTTTACACTTAGCAACTTTTAATAGTACCTTTCATAGAACGTATTTTTTTATTTTGAATTTTATCGTTATCGGCTAAACGGATTTAGATTATTTTTGTATGTATATACAAATTTCAGATAAGATTAAATAATTTTGCATATCAAAATTTTCAAAAAAAAAGTTTTTGGATTTTTAAAAAAAGTTTCATTTTTTTTTTGAAAACTCGATATCTCAAAAACGGGTTGACAATTTTTTTTCAAATTTTGTTTTTATTTACACATGAATTAGATTTGCATACCAAGATTTGTTCTTAAAAATATTTTAAGAATTTTATATATAAAAAATAATTTTTTAAAAAACCGCTCCAACGATTTTAAATTTTTTAGCATACAATCAAATTCAATCAAGAATTAAGATGACACTCTTTTTCCACATCAAACTGTCAAAAGCCAATTTTAATGTCGTATTTCATGCTTCTCTACATTTTTTTCTCATAATTTAAATATTTTTATATACAATTTTCTTAAATTCGCAGTGTCTTGAACATAAGAGCAAGTACGTGCGACCCAGTCATGCATTTGATTTCTTTACTCAACCCACCTTACCCACTCTAGCTTTTTGTCACATCTTATATAAACGAAATACCATGTTTCGAGACCTTCGACCCTGTATGATTAATATAGTGGAGCCCGAATCGATGAGGGAACTTTCCCAAAATCTTTAAGTAAGTCCCTGTATATAGTTCTTAGAACTGCTTTATAATTTTCATGGGGAATACCAAGCAAGAAAACTCACCTTGTATTCAACTTCAAAGGTGGTATAAAAGAGTACATTTTATACATAAAATCCGCAGCTCTACCGATTGAATATATCGAAAACGGTTATCCATATGAAAAAAAGCTACTTAACATTTCTTGTAGGAAATTTTCTAAGCTATAACCCATTCTTTTCTTCACTCATATTTATGGGGACTTTTATAGTTTCCTAAGAATGCTATGGGGATGCTTTGTACCAAAATCCAGCTTACTTAAGAATTTAGAAGCTCTGTGTTTTTGCATTGCGTTTCTTGTAGGTACATATGCAAGCGTTATTTTTTAAAGTATTTCTTATATCCGTAAGATACCGTACATTTTCCACTCAACCAGTTTAAATCCGATGAAAACTGCGTAGACAATAAAGGACTACAAAAATTGCGTCCAAATAATCTTCAATATCTGCCTTTTTTAAACCTAGACTATTTGTCTATTTACAAATCTAGAAACTTGTTCATTTTGTATGGTTTTACGACTGTTTCAAAACGAATTTATTATTTTTATAATCTTCAGATATATAGAAATAATGTTAGAAATAATAACCTTACCCAAGAAAGTATCTACACAATATACCTATACGAGTATTAGTATAGTAAGTACCCAGCAAACATTTTTGTGAACGTTCATAGAACATTCAGTGAAAATGAAGAATATATATTCGAGAAACATTCACTTCAGTGAATCAAATGTGAATATACTCAAATATCCCATCACTTTTACCTCATACGCGGGGAAGGGGATTTGTGTTGATTTTTTTCATAGTAAAAAAATATCGAGATTCTTATTTCCTTCAAATGATATGAATAAAAGTGAACGCGCACAAGCGATCCTCAAAAGAGGTATATCTTGGGTGCGTCCATTTTTATTCACATAAACTGAATGTCCCTTTCATTTTGCTTTGAAAAGCCATAACGGGACCTAGTCGCGCCAAAACTGAAACAAAAGTTATGCAAAGAGGAAATTCGTCACTTTCAGTCAATTTTGCGTATTGTTATTGTATGGGGACGGAACTACATATATCCATTGTGACAGTGAAAAAAAAACTAAAAAAATATAAATTGAATAAATTAACAAATATAAACATATAAAGTCATAAAAATAAATAAAATGATCGCTTAAAAACAAAGAAACCTTCAAAATGATCGTACAAAGTATATATAAAGTTGTACATACATTTTTGCATGCTTCCAATCCATAAACTTACCTACGTATAACTAAGTATTTATTTCTTGACTTAAGAACATACATTTTTGTATACCAACCTATCAATAAACTTACAAATAATTAAATATTTTTCTTTTTTTCTAGAGTTAGGTACATAAGTAAATTAAACAATCGAAATTTGATGACGACGATACTGTTTGTCTTTTTGGCGTCTTTTTAGCATTTTGTGTAACCATACTGAAATAATATTTACATTCAGTTCTATGCTATACATTCGGATTATTAAAGAATCATTATAATGAATTAAATATAATTGAATTTATATTCACTAAACTGAAAGAGGAAACCCCAATTTGTATTCATATTAATGAATCAAATCTGTCTCATTTAAATGATTCAAAAAAGATTCATGAATTGTTCAGTGAAATGAATATATAAGCGTCCTATTTACATTCACTAAAACGAAGAAATACTCTATTATTAATGAAACATAAAAACGATTCGAATTCGAAGTAATGCTACCCAGTAAATTTGATCCAAACCGGTTTATAAATGAATTCATAAATGAGGGTTTCTTTCACTTCTGTGAATTATTTATAAATCATTTCTGAAGGGAAATGTTTGCTGGGTAATTCCTCCTTTTGTGTTTGAGTGGATTTCTCATTTGTTCTTTTAAATAGTGTTTCTCAGTGCAACATGTTTTAGTTCCCACTTTATAGCAGTCGAAAAACTGGGAGGATAAGGTAGGATTGGAATAGAATTTGGAACTGTAGAGAGAAATGAGAAATGCAATCGAGAACGAGATAAAACGTTGAATTTTAGTTTGAATTCCAACTTCACGTCGACTACAAGTATCTATCTCTCTGTTCTCTGTCGCGTTTAGCCGGTTTATTTGTAAATGAAATTCCAACTGAAACACATGCAAATAAAACAATATATGGATACCTACCTACTCGTACTTTAGTTTTGGAAAAAATAAATCGAAATCATAAATAAATTAATACCTACTCATACGGGTACATAAGAATACCTTAAAGATATATAGTGATTTTGAAGCTTTTGCAGCTGAAAATAATACAAGCAATGTGTTAAAACATAATAACTATTTGACTACCGGCTTCTAAAACGTAGCGCGATAGGCTAATTAAGTATCCTATAAATTGCAACACATCTTTAGTTGTTTTTAAATCAGCTATCATCAGCTCTTTTTTTTACAAGGGATTTCCGCAACATAAAGTAATCTAGATAGCTTTGAATAGAAATCGGAACGTATCCAGTGATATAGCATTAACGCACTGTTTCTGCAAAATGGTGATTGTAAAGTGATATTTTGTGATTAATTTTGATTATCTTGAACCCAGAACCATCTGTTGATATAAGGGATTCAAAGGAAACATACATGTAGTCGGTATGATAAATTGAAACGAAAAAAATTCTGTGAATTCTTGAAAAGAATTTGCATCAAAATTGATACCCAACAAAGTACTAACGACCAATTAATTTTATACGCAAAAGTGCATCATTCTGTGGCAAGTTTTTAAAATTAAATAGGTAGTTTCCTTTTGCGGGCTAAAGGAAAAAATAAGTTAAAAAACATATGTATTGTAGGTACATAGGTAAGTGATGCAAAAACAATTTTTCTTATGATTTTTCGTTATTTTATTTATCAAATGTCTCATATGTCATGGTTGTTACATATTAAAAGTGACAAAAATACCGAAATTATTTGTTTTTAATTTCGTATCCTCCTCGCCTCGCCTCGGTGTGATGTAGTTCATATTTCTTTATTTTTTCAACTTAAACTCGTCATGCTTTGTGTGGAGAAATATGACACAAAAATAACAATTATTGCATAAATACCTATTTAAAAAAAAAAAACATACCTATATCATAGGTCCCCTTACATCTGATGGACAGAAAAGGCAGGTTCGATATTTAGATAAGGCTTTAAAAGTAGTTTTTCGAACGAATGTACGATTTTTATTGAATAAATATTTAATTATATAATTCAGCTTCATAGAGTGCCCGGTTGGTTGATCATGATCATATTCTGCAGGCATCTTCGGCTGGAGTGATTGCGGTATCGATCGAATTGTATTATTTTGACTTCTTCAAAGAATATTGCTGCTGAGGTGTTTCCTTCATATCCTGTCGTACTGCGTGCCTTTGTTTCAAAATTTTCGCCTCGAAAACAGCCAGAATGCAGCGTGCATTCTCCATCGTCATCCTGCACAGACGGACGAGTTTGGCGGGGATGCCAAAACTAGACATTGCTCTATATAGCTCGTCTCTATAGATGCTGTCATACGCGGCCTTGAAATCGATGAAAAGGTGGTGGGTGTCGATTTGAAACTCTTGGGTTTTCTCCAAGATCTGGCGTAGTGTGAAAATTTCATCGATGGTGGATTTCTCTGGCCTAAAGCCACACTTATATGGACCTATCAGGTTGTTGACGAATGGCTTCAGGCGTTCACAAAGTACGGCAGGCGATATTAAGAAGACTGATGCCTCTGTAGTTGGTGCAGTGTAGAGGATCACCTTTCTTGAGAATCAGACAAACAATGCTGAGGTTCCATTCATCGGGCATGCTTTCCTCCGACGATATTTTACAGATGAGCTGGTGCATACGCCCAACCAATTCACCGCCAGCCACTTTCATTAGTTCAGCCACAAGGCCATCAGAAGCGAGAAGCTTTTTCGGACTTAAGTTTAGATATAGCTATCTTCACTTCGTCGAGATCGGGTGGACGGAATTGTTGGCCTACGTCATCCAGGTTGAATGGTGCAATCTGCATGGTAGCAGAATTCGGTTCGCCATCGCCGTTCTACAATTTGCAGAAATGATTTTTCCATATCCTCAGCATCGACTGCGATTCCACCACGATGTTCCCCTGATCGTCCTTGCAGGCTTCGGCTTGGGCCTTGTAACCTTGGGAGGTTCTTTTTACTTTTTGGTAAAACTTCTGAACTTCATTCCAGCAATGGCATCCCTCAAATTCCTCGATCGCCTGCTTCTCATGCTCTTTTTATTCCTTCTTAGAAGCTTGTGTTCCTCTCTCCTCTTCTGCTCGTGGTGGTCCGAGTCAACGTTGGCTCCTCGGAACGTTCGTACAATCTTGATACTGGAGGAGTGCCTTGCGTCGATCGCAATGTGGTCAATCTGGTTGGCGTTTGATTGACCAGCCATGTCCCCTTATGTGCATATATCGAGATGCGGGAACTGTGTACTAGCTACCACAACGTTTCGCCCCGCAGCAAAGTCGATTAACCTGAGTCCGTTTTCGGAGGTGGTTTCGTGCAGGCTTTATTGTGCCACCAAATACTTCTTCTTTTCATAATTTGGTATTAAAATCACCCAAAAGAATTTTAACGGCATAGCTAGGGCATTGTTTTGTCCAGGAGCTCGTAGAACTCGTCCTTATTGTCGTCATCTTTCTCCTCTGTGGGGGCATGCGTGCATATGAGGCTGATGTTGGCGAACTTAGCCTTGGATGCAAATTGTCGTGAGGCGTTCGTTCACATAGTTGAAACTCAAGACATCTTGCCTAAGTCTGCCTGTAACAACAAATCCACACCCAAAAAGACGCTGGCCTTGTGGTCGGTAACAGTCACCGTAGTAGATATCGCAGTCTTTCAGTTTTCTTTTGCCCAGCTCATCCAATCGCACTTCTTGGATGGCGGTGATGTCTGCTTTGTAGCGTTGTCTATAGAGAGACAGAACATTCCATGTGCAGATCCGAAATGATCCAGAACGACTTTTTCCACCCCTTCGTGCAAGGGGAAGGGTGGGAGAAGAACAATAATGTGGTCATATGGTTTTAAGGGTGCTGAATCCAATGGCATTTCTCGGGTCATCTTCCGACCCTTGGCTTTCGATTTATAAGGAACATTTTGGGATTTGAGCTGGTAAGTGGCAACCCTTCTCTTGTCCTTCTGACAGTGTTGCCTCCTTGGCAACACTTCTTAAAAGTAAAGGAAGGACATGAGCTATTAGTGTACTAACTCAGCCCGTCCGTCAGGTCAAAATGAAAGGTTTGACCTCATATCGTGCACTGACGCCCCTACTATAAATAAGTAAGTTTTCGTTTGATACCTATAATGGTTTTGGCATTTGCTAAGTGGAGTGAATTCTTTACACCCCAACTCCACAGGAGATAATTTCTCTCAGAATGCTTATCTTGACATGAAATATCTAATGGATTGACCCCATTTAATCTCTGACATGAGATATCTGACATTAATTCTGACAGATGAAGATTTTGTTGCTTTTTGTCTAGAAATTTAATTTTTTGTTTCATTATTTTGTATCCTTATGCTGCTTTTGATTCTAATCTCTGCATTCGCGGTTGGCAATTTTTGTTTGTGATATTAATTACTTAGGCATTTAATCACGAATTTAAAATGTATGAAAACTTGACCAGTGAACCGACCAAATTTTAACTAGTAAGCATTAAATAGCAAATTCCTGTCATAGTTAGGAGTTGTTTCGATATTACTTTAATTCAGATATTTGATGTTAAACCTCCTGAACTTAAAACTTGGCATATATTTTTGACCTCATTACTTTTTTTGGTTGACTTTATACGCACAGGTTTCTTGTACATATAAGAACTTGGCTCTTTCTTTAACATTTATGCTTTTGTTGTGGTATAGTTTTCAAAAACTGGGGGGTCTATTACCCCCCGTTTAACCAGGAGGTCAATATTCCAAGAACGTTGACTAAATTGACTAAATGCCGTGATGGACCATTTTGTAAAGCCAAAATTCTTCTTCTTTTATTTTCTTTTTAAATAAAATTGTTAAAGTCAACAGTTTATGAAAACTAAATCACAACAAAAACATAAATGTAAAAAAAAAGAGCCAAGTTCTTATATGTGCAAGAAACCTGTACGTATAAAGTCAACCAAAAAAAGTAATGAGGTCAAAAATATATGCCAAGTTTTAAGTTCAGGAAGTTTAACCTAATCCTATATAATTTAGTTTTATTGTCTCCACCCACCCTACACGCTCCAGCTTTTTGTTAAATAAATAATCCCACGCCTCTATCCCCCCCAGATACCGCACGCGCTGGGGTCCATTTACACCGAGTACGACGCAAATTCGATTGCAAGTCGTATCGGCACTTATTACACATTGATGCCAGATGATATTTCTAGAATCCCACCAAATTCCAAAAAAAATCCCACCATTTTTGTACTGGAAGGGAAAAAAAAACCACCATAACATTTTCTGCTACAAATACTTCCTAGATATAAAAAAAAGAAGAATGTTGGCTCTGCACTCTTGGTACTTAATATTCGCAAAAAAAGTATGTCATCTAATTGGTCAGTAATTGGTGAAGAAAGTTAACTTGTCCTAAAAATTAGTCAGCCCTAGAAAACTTTTAATCAAGTCTTAAAGTTTCTTAAGGTCATGTACGATTTTTGCCACCTCATTTGTGGAATATTCACAAAAAATGTATACCGATCCGAAAGATCACTAGATTATGATAAGATCCACTATTTTCAATAATTGGTCAGCCAAAGTTTTTCCTATGAATTTTTAAAGTTCGTTTCAATGTTAAAAAAAAAAATGTGGGCATCTGATTTGATAGGTCACTTAACGGTCATAAAAGGTCAGCTAATCAGTTTCAGTACCGTCAACCCGGGTGACTTTGGCCTGGTTGGGTGACTTTGGCTTTTGAATGGATACTTTTTGAAAAAATTGTTTAAATATGAAGGAATTTTTTAATTTTTTTCCAACTTATTTGTAAATTTTTAAAATTTAATAAATTAAAATATGATCATACTAGCTTTAGTTAATTAAAATTAGAAAATCAGATATACCAAAATTTATTTTTCTTAAAAATGTAAAAACAAAATCACCTTAAAATGTTGGATAGTTTTAATATGTTGCAGAAATATGATTGCAAAATGGCTTTAACTCCAATATATGTATTGTTTTGCAAATCTAATTCTCTTCATTCTACATCTGTAACTATTAAATAAACAATTAATTTTTATTTTTTTATAAAAAATGCCAAATGGTGGGGTGACTTGGGCCTGCATTTTGGGTGACTTTGGCCGGGTGGCCAAAGAGGTGCTGGATACAGCTTCATAAAAAAAGACGTTGCACTGGTGAACAAGAGTGATCTGGTGAAAAAACTTCCCTGTTCCAACGGTAGATCGCCGAGAGACTGCTTTTTCCAATATCTTTCCAAGGATATGAAAATTTAAATTAATATTTATAAGTGTTTAAAAAAAAAATATTAAAAACAAACAAATCAGTGGTAGCCATTAAAAAATAATACCTAGTATATAAAAAAAAATCTCTTCTTTCCTTTGGGTTGGTTAAGATTGACTTGCTGCTTGTAGTTTATATGAAAATGTATAAAACGTCGGCCCGGCCAAAGTCACCCTCAATGGCAGGGTGACTTTGGCCACCCATATTTTAGCATCTACATAAAAAACTACTCCGTAGTATTGTTCAAGATTTATCATACCTATAGAGTGAGTGAAGTAGGTAAAAATGTAGAAATCTTCATTTGAAAAAAAAAAAATTATTGCAAAAGTTATTCACATTTTAATATGAAAAATGGCCCAAGTCACCCGGGTTGACGGTAATCGGTCAGCCATTTATTCTTATGAATTTTGAGATATTTTTTTATTTTTTCAAGGTCTGTGATTTTTGGTACCTCATTTGCGTGGTATTCACAAAAAAAAGTTTCTGTTTTTTGTGCCAAATCATTATAGGTCATAAAATTCGAAGATATATAGGCAGGTAAAGTGAATTGTGGTTTTTTCCACCAAAAAAGAGACCATTGAAATATTTTCCCACCATAAATCCCACTATGAATATTTTCCCACAAAAGGCATTTTTTCCAACCATTTTGGTTGGAAAAACCACCAATCTGGGAACACTGGTTACACTGTAGGTACATGCGAATCGCCCTGTACAGCCGTATGTAATGGAGTGCCAAAGATATTTATTCGTCGTCAAAAACGGCAAATAAAACAACGTGGCATAATGGTTAGTGCGTTGGACTGTCATGCCGAAGGTGTGGGTTCGATTCCCAGTCGCTGCCACCTAAAAACAGATATTTTTTATCTGAGGTACTGCCTCATGCGAGGAACTTATCTACAAATCTTCCCAAAGAATACTTGTCATGAATAAGTGCTTCTCATCTAGCCGTTCGGACTCGGCAATAAAACTGTAGGTCCCCTACATTCCTACCAACAACATGCACACAAGACTGGTTGAGAAAAGTCACTAGGCCCTGGTTCTCCACGAGCTGTTGCGCCATCCAATTTAGTTTTTTTATTTTTAGTGCAATTATTCCTCTATGATGGGAGCTGGTTTGCCTACTCAACAGTGATTTGTAATTAGTTCGTTGAAAAAGCTAAGCTATGGGTTTCGAGAGATATTCTGCCTTAAAAATATTGAAAGGAAGAATTTGACTTTTTCTTACTTTTCAACATTTTTATGTTGAAATGGTTATCGCATGTGTAATCAATTTTGTTCAATGGCTGTTGAGCTGTCTGTAGCACATAATGATCGAGAGATATTTGGCAAAAAAAATGATTTTTTCGGTGTTGAAGCTGAATATCTCTCAAAACCCATAGCCTACATCTTTACGGACGTAGACACAAAACAAATAACTTGCAATTACCTTGCCTACGATGTATGACACATTGATGTTGAGAAGAAAGACAATGTCCAAAAGCTGAGTTGCATTTTCGATCGTTTCGGTGTTTTGAGGCCAAATATCTCTCGAACCCTATGGATGGTTGACAGCTAAACGGCTATATAATGTTATGAAGTACCATGCAAGATACAACAACCTTTTCAACAACGTATGACACATTCGTGTTGAGTGTTGGACTAGATCCCATACATTTTTGCCCATTCTCCTCTGGGGAGCGTAACTTAAATACGTTTATGTGTTTTTTCACAAATGTTTCCTTATATGCCAATATTTTAGCATTAGGTACTTATTCTTTATATTATTTGTTTATTATTTGTAATATTTTCTTTATTTTTAGATATTTCGACTCACGTTATCCATCGCAGCGTATTAAAACAAATTACTCTATCATTGTAGCAGCTTAAGGACAATATTAAAACCTTCATTTAGGTAGCATCTTACTTACTCAATTAAAAACAACAACATTAAACAAAAAACATCTCTTCGCAGTTGTCAACTAAGCGCTCTTCATCAAAAGTATGTTTTAGAAAATTAAGTTTACTTTTAAAAGTAGTGATTAAATCCTATTGACTGAAACTTATAAATATTTAAAATCAACAAAAACATTTACATATATGACAGGAACAAGTGTTCATATTAAACTTATGTAAATATTTCAGCTTCGAGCTTAACTGTCTTAAGTTATTTATAAGGAAATTTAAAATAAATACATAATTAAATTTAAGAACTTTACTCAAAAAGAGTAAAAAGTAACTTTATATTATATATATATAAAGGTATTGACACGAGAAATAGTTAATCCACACTACATTGATATCTATATATAACTAATTTCAAGTTAAAAAGAAAGACAGCAGCAAAAAAGGTGCAGATCATGAATTAGAGTTTGCATTAAAAAGTTCACAGATACTTTTAGTACCTAAGTATGTAGGTACTGTAGTACAAATATCTGAATTTAATAAATTCAGAACTACTAAAGTTAAAGTACATAGTTAAAATATTTTGTTACTCTAAATTAATGAGTTTACGTTTTTCTGCAATGAAATCGTCTGTAACATCTCTTCTTACGTTTTTAATCAAAAAGTTTGGTATTTGTTATAAATTGTTCGTTATCACTTAGTATTAAATCGTTATCGTTATCGTTATCATGATCCGGTGATTCATTCGATCCATTTCCTTGGATTTAAGGTTGGGTTGATAAGATTGGGTTGAATCCCTATTTCTTTTTGGAAGGTTCCTTTCAGTTGAAATTGGAACTGATTTTGGTTATACTTCTAACTATTTTGAATATTCCTCTGGTTTAAAGGTATACAGTTCGTTGGTTGATATTAAATTTGATTGGAAGGATCAACTTCCGTTGGTTCTAGTCGTGGATGACGTCCACCAGAATTATAATGTCTTGGGCTAGATTCTCGTTCAGGATATCTAAGTTCTTTTTTGTGAAAGTTATTCTGATTCTGTGCAATTGATTTCACTTTATTATTATTTTAATGGGTGTTTTTTTTTTAGACGTATAGCTTTCAATCTGGCAATACTTTTTTCAGAGTTGGTCTTTTTGACAGCTGTCACTTGATTTATGTTCAATTTGGTTTGACATTTTTTTTTTTTTTTTTTTAATGTATAATAATAATGAATAGACTTACTCCTGAACAACGTTTGTAAATCGTACAAATTTAAGACCAAAACCATTGTTCGATTCGCGTATCACGCGAGTTATAATTCCAATCTGTAGTCTTTGAAAATAAAACGATTTCAAATTCGGGCAGAGCTTCGCCGTAAGACACTTTATTTAACACAATGAACAATTCTGAATAATTTACACGGGGTTTTGTAATTGTGTTTCTGTTACTTCAGCATAAAAAGATAAAGACATTGTACTTAGCTAGTTACCTATGGGAAAAATAATGAAAGGTGATATGAATAAAAATGCAATCTGAAAAATTATTATTTGAAGGAAGGAAATGTAACATGAGTTTGATTAAATGCTGAAGTTTACATTTTGTATTGCATTCACATTCTTGTTAACTTATGAGAAAATAAATTGAAATGAAATCTTAAACTTTTTATTTAAAAGAACAAAATGGATACACGTATGTTATGGTTAAACGTTGATGTTATGGTGGCGGCATAACTCGCACTGCGTCCAATATTCGGTCGACATAATCGCCCAGCAGAGTCGGTAATTCGAGCAACCATGGATCGGTTTCGCACCACGTTTGCTCTATTGGATAATGCGTATCCTCAGAGATGCTGTACATTGCGCGAGTTATGTGTACCACCAACTGTGCGGCTTTAAAATAAAAAATACAATTTTTATCAGAGCTTTGCTCCCTTTGAACCTTTATTTACAACTGAACTATAAATCTTTTATGAGAAAAGAATTAGGTATTATGTTGTGCTTTATTTTGTTTTTAACTTGAGACGCACGAATCTCAAGCGGGGTCTTACCTTTTTTAGTGTTCTTGTTCTTTTATGTGAAGCCAAACAAAATATAGTTTGTGTTTTTATTTTATTAAATTTTATTAAACATTTATTTAGGTTCAATTTGGTTCTTATCACTAATTTACATTCTTATTTTTATAATTTGAAAAAAAAGATTCAGAGTTTCTTAACTTAGTTGAATTCAAGATTTGGAAAAGGTTTAGTACTTCAAAAATACAAAAAAAATAGAAACGAATTAGAATTTCTTAATATGACTCGACGATGCGGCGGTCCGATTCTTAGTTGAATTCAAGATTTGGAAAAGGTTTAGTACTTCAAAAATACAAAAAAAAAATAGAAACGAATTAGAATTTCTTAATATGACTCGACGATGCGGCGGTCCGATTCTTAGTGTCGGATATCTGCCTCGCTACCCGACTCGAGAACACACACAAAAAAAAACATGTCACCGACTCCGAAGTGTGCCTGTGCACAGCTGGGAGTAATGCACGTTTTTTGTGTCAAGAAAAAAAATGAAATTGGATAGTGTGGATTGGAAAAAAAAAGAGTGCATTTGGATTTTGGAGGTAATTAACAATGAAAGTGATGACCTGGGAATTATAAGTGGTTTGGAGTTGGGCAATTAAAGGAAATGATGAATATGGAATTTTAATTGGTTCAGAGTTGAACAATAAAGTAAATGATGAATATGGAATATGGAATATTGGTCAATCGAAAGGAAATGATGACTGTGGGAATTTGAAGTGGCAATGGTTACAATTGAAAATGAATGGATGGGTCATGAAAGGGCATGAGAAATGGAAGTGGGTGAGGAAAAGACGTTGGAGGTTGTGAAGTGTTTACTTTACAACACCTCCCCCCTTAAGAACGAAACTTGTACCTTGGAATGGTGCGAGTTTCGGCTTTAGATGATGGAATCGGAAGTGAACGAGAAAGATTAGATGGGGCTAGACGAGGTGTAGGTATTGGTAATGGTTCTGGAATTTGTACGTTTATGGTTTGGACTGGGTCTGAGGTTTTTATTTCTTCTAATGGTAAGCAATTCGATATTTTGTTGGTGCTTACTAAAGTTTTATTTTTATTTCGCATGAGTAATATGATTATAACCATAAGTATGGCGGAAAACATTGCAAGAAGGAACACTATTATCATATTTTTATTTTCGTGATCGACTTCAGAATATGTGAACTTGGAGTTTTTTATGTTTTCTATATCTTTACTGATGGAATTAAGGTCATCAATCTGGTTATGTATATTGAAGGACTTTGTCACGTAACTGGGAATTTTCTCAAATTGTGGTTGTGTTATATTAAATGAAAGATAAGGATTTGATGAAATAAAGTTGAGATTGGTTTTTGTTTCGAAATTTGTTTTGGAGTTAATGGATTGGTACCTAGTGTTTGCGATACAGTTCGGTTGGATTTTAAGAATACCGGTTGCATTTATGTTTATTTGAGAGTTAAGATTTTGGCATTTAATAATAAGATTTTCTGGATTTGGGGAAACGAAAATCCAAGAATTGGAGTCTGCTAGCTGTAGGAAAATAGGGTGATATATTTGCATTAATTGAATATAGCAATTACTTATTTCACTTGGAAGAATGGAAAGTAAATTCAGTTCGCAGGCACTGCTTGATGAGGTGAAAAGGATTGGTGCGTTTCTTTCGCAAAGATAATTATTTTTTGAAGTTGTTTGACATTTGTCTATGTCATGTTTATCATAGAGAAAATACGATTGTTTTTCTGAGTCTACGATAAGAAAAGGTTTTTCGGGTATTATAATTCCATACGTTTTGTTTTCGATGAGATTTGGTATACTAGTCATTTTATAAACGTTATAGGTTTTGGAAGAAGTAAGAGGGATTCTTAATACGAAATTAATTTGGTTTTCAATGTAGTAAACATGAGTTTCTAAGAGATTAAAAAGTGTATCTATATATTGTTCTTGTAGAGGAAGTGGTAAACGATTTTCTTCTGGAAGGAGTAACTGTACTTTTTTAATTTCTTCAGTGAGTTTAGAAGGATCAATAAGGTATGGATGAAGTTTTCCATGAGCTGCGGAGTAAATAGCGTTAAGAAGGTGATCTTTTGTTGAATAGTAATATTCTGATAAAGAGTTGAACATTGTGAAAAGTTCATTTAGTTGAAGGAAGGATTTATTAATTATGTTATTATTATTTGAGTTTTTGTTTAATTGATTAATGATTTTATCGGTTTCCTTAATTTTTTCTTTTATTTTAATAATTTGGTCGTTTGTAAGATTTAATTGGTGGATGATATTTTTTGATATCGAAATTTGTTTTTCGTGTAATTGGGATTCGTAATGTTGTTGTTGGTTAAGTTTATTTATGTGTCGAGAAAAAGTTTTTGCATCCTCGTCGTCGAGGGTGCCAAATAGTTGTTTGGATATAGAACCAATAGCATTTATTAATCCTCTCTTTTGTAATCTAGGTTTTATGGTTGTACCTAAGTATTTGTTAATAATTTGATCTTGAGATTTTATTCGATCAAGTATTAAAGTAGATAGGGTAGGAAGTGATTCGCATTGGGATGGGAGTTCGTGAGAAGAGAGAAGTTGCTTACAAGTAGATAGAATTTTGTCATAGGTAAGTAAAATAGAACTATATTGTGATTTGAGTTCGGTAAAGTTAGTATATATGACTAAATTCCAATGGTTAGAGAAGAGCTTAAGGTTACCAACGTGTTCGTAGTATATTCCAGTCTTGTTTTTCAAATCGACGATTTCATATGGTTGCTCGTGGTTGATCATCATTGGGTCACTCAGAATTATGTTACAGATGAGAATTACGAATATTAGTTTCTCCATTTCTGGAAAGAATATTGAGATTGAAGATTTTGATTAACTTGAAAAAATTTTTAGTCTATTGTTGTGGACTTTAACTATTTTATTTTTAATTTTAATTTCGGAGTTTACTCCTGACTTGGATAAGATTTCGTAAGGTCCTGACCAAAGAGGAAGAAGCTTTTTGTTTTTATTTTTTGGATTACTTTCATTTTTGAGTAGAACAAGCGTTCCTATCTGGAAGTCTCCAGGATTTTGCCTTTTATCGTACTGAAGTTTTGAAGATTCCTTACTCTTGAGAAGTTTGTCTCTAGCAATTTGATGACAATGTTGGAGCCTTGATTTTAGTTCGTTTGCATACAAATCGTAATTATAGCAGATTTCAGGGTTTTTTGTAACACTAGAAGGAAGTTCAATTTGTCTACCGTACATAAGTTCAAAGGGAGTGTATGACGTTGAAGTGTTGGGAGTCGTGTTATGGACGAAAACGGCATATTTAATCCAGTTATCCCAATCATCTTGAGATTTATTGATAAAACAACGTAGATATTCAACGAAGTTTCTGTGGCTTCTTTCGCAAGATCCATTTGATTGTGGTCGGTATGCAGTAGTTTGGAGTTTAGTAATTTTAAGAAGTTTACATACGTTTTTGAATATATCGCTTAGGAAATTTTGGCCTTGGTCGGACAAGACGTATTTGGGTGTGCCATATCGAAATATTATTTCTTTGACGAATGCTTCGGCGATTGTATTCGCCTCTTGATTTGGTAAAGGAATTGCATCAGTGTATTTAGTAAGATCATCGATGAATGTTAAAAGATATTTATTATTATTATTAGTTATAGGATAGGGACCAACGATATCAATAGAAATCTTTTCGAAGGGGTATTTGGAAGTTGAAGTTATGACCATAGGTTCCATGGTGTATTTTGTTACTTTATTTTTCTGACAGAGTTCGCAATTTTTAATGTAGTTTTTTATATCTTGAAACATATTCTTCCAATTGTGATATAGTTTTATACGTTTAAAGGTTCTGTTGACGCCACAGTGTCCTCCAATTGGATTTAAATGGAATTCCTTAAGAATAGTTTTGATTTCATTTTCCGACAAATCTGGTTTTGCCGAAGAAATATTCGAAGAGTTAGTAGTTATGACTGAAGGCGTTGAACAAGAATTAGAACTAGGTTGTAAGGAATTAGAGTTGTTATTTGAAGATGTTGAAGCACTTGAAGAAGAAGAATTATTATTATGATTTGTAGATGAAGGAGATGCTTCTGGATCATTATTTATAATAGAAGATGTGGAACAAGAATTAGTATTTTCATTTGAAGCATTAGAACAAGAATTCGTATTTGTTGATTTGGAACTGGGATTGGAATTAGTTTTCGAAGATTTGGAACAAGATATTGAAGAAGAATTTGAATTTGTATGTGGAGATTTAGAACAAGGACTAGGAATTGGTTTTGAACAAAAATTAGAAATTGGAGATTTAGAAGACGAACTTGAATTTATGGATGTTGGACAAGAATTAGCAGTTGGCGATGAATAAGACAAATTCGTATTTGTTGGTGGTGATGAACAAGAACTAGGAACTGACGATGTAAAAAAAGAATTAGTACTTGCAGACGATATGGGAGATGATGAAGATGACGAATTTCGAGAAGAAGTAGAAGAGGATTTTGTATCGGATCGAAGAGTCATTTTTGCGATTCTGCTAAGACAGTCAGCGTTTGTATTTTGTTCACCTTTTTTATGGATGATTTCATATTCAAACTCTTCGAGCTGTAGGCGATATCTCATCATTCTGGAATTTATATCTTTACAGTTGTGAATATAAATTAGAGGTTTATGATCAGTGTATAGTTGAAATTTTCTACCATACAGATAAGGTCGGAAATGTTTGACTGACCAAACAATAGCTAAAAGTTCCTTATCAGTAGTAGAATAATTTTTCTCACTTTTATTAAGAGTTCTTGAGGCATAAGATATAGGAAGGTCATTACCAATTTCACCTTGTGAAAGGACACTACCAATAGCTACATCGCTAGCATCCGTTGTTAAGATAAAGTTTTTGGTGAAATCAGGATATTGAAGGAGAGGCGGATTAATTAGTCTTTCTTTTAATCCATGAAAGGCATTTGAACAAAGAGGAGTCCAGTCGAAGCGAACATCCTTGCGTAAAAGGTTAGTAAGAGGTTTGGAAATTTTTGCAAAATCTTTAATAAAGCGGCGATAATAACCTGCAAGTCCTAGGAAGCTTTTTATTTCTTTGGCGTTTTTAGGTTGAGCGAAATTTTTTACGCATTCGATCTTTTGCGGATCAGGTTTGATACCTGATTCATTTATCACGTGTCCTAGGTAGGTGAGTTCTGTTCGCAAAAACTGGCATTTATCGGGTTGCAATTTAAGATTATGTATTTTGAGACGTTCAAAGATTTCTTTTAATTTTGAATTGTGTTCATCTAAGGTTTTACCATAGACCACGATGTCATCCATATAAACAAAGGTTTTTATACCTTGTAGACCAGTCAATACATTATTCATCAACCTTTGGAAGGTGGCTGGGGCACCTTTTAATCCATAAGGCATTCTAATGAATTCGTAATGACCAAAAGGTGAAGAGAAGGCGGTCTTCTCTCTATCTTCCGGTCTAACTTGGATTTGATGGAATCCACTGGCGAGGTCTAAAGTAGAAAAAAATTTTGAACTTCCCAACTGATCTAGAATATCAGTTATGTTGGGTAATGGAAATGCATCACCGACAGTTTTGTCGTTGAGTTTGCGAAAATCGACGACGATTCTCCATTTCTTATTACCATCTTTATCAGGTTTTTTCGGAACAACAATAAGTGGGAAATTCCACGGACTATTCGATGGTTGGATAATATTATCGTCCATCATCTCATGGATTTGTTTATCCACTTCTTGTCGTTGTGCTTCCGGCAACCTGTAGGGTTTTATATAAGTAGGTGTTGCATCCGGGGTAAGGATTGGGTGTTGTACAGAAGAGGTATGAGTTAACTTATCTCCTTTTATAAAAAATAAGTCACTATACAAGCAACATAAATTTAGAATAGATTCCTTTTCTTTTTTTGTCATGTGGTCTGTCTCGACTAGCTCTTGTATAGTTTTAATTCTATCATAAGAAGCAGGATATTGTTGTATTTGCAGAACATTGTAGTTAGAAACTTCGTCAAATACTATGTCATCAGTATTAAGCTCAATGAGGGATTCAGAGGAATTAACGACCGATATGTACGAGATAGAACTATTGGCAGGAGTAATACTATTGCCAATATATAATCCATTGGGAAATTGTTGGGAGAGACATATACTATCCACATTAATTTCTTTGAGAACGGGTACTATGATTTCTGATCTAGGTGGGATAGTAACAAGACTTGAAGGGATTAGATCATATTCAACAATGAAAGTTTTCCAAGGGAATGTAAGCATTTTAATGCCGTAGTCGATTTGAGCTTTATGATCATCTAAGAAATTGTTACCTATTATCCCGTCAGTACTTATAGGGAAGTTTTTATCTACTACATGAAAAGGATAAGAAATAGTTATATTTTTGGGAAGATTGATACGCAGTTGTATAACTCCTTTGGTATGAATAACTGAATTTGTAATGCCAGAAAGAGAATGAATTATGTTAGAGTCTACATGTAGTTCTGGCTTTAATTTATCTATTTTAATCAAACAAATTTCACTACCACCATCGACGAGAAATTTTGAAGGTTGAGGATTAAGCAAGGTTTCAGATGAAATTTTGATTGAGTCTACTCTACTTATTTTATTATTTAAATTTATATGGAAGATGTGGCGAGAAGAGATTAAGTTTGAGTCCGAAGCCTGCCACTGGTTCCGGCCTCTGAATGGTTTTCCGTATGCTTATTTGTTGAGGAGGAGGAAATTGCATTAGAATTGTTTTGTTTTCTATTATTATTGTACTCCCTTTTTCTGCATTCGTTTATATGATGTCCGAGGTTCTTACAATAACTACAAGTAATTGTTACTTTTTTAACCTCACTTTTGAAAGAAGGAAGCTGTTCTTTGTTTTTCTTTAAGTAACATTGTTCGATGCTATGTCCAGTTTTTTTACAAAAATTACAAGAGGTAGGATTTCTGGGTTTTAGTTGTGATGGGTTATAGGAAGTTTGGTTATTATATGAGAAACCACTTTTCTCTTCTAACACGGCAGCTTCTATAGCTTCCGTCAGAGTTGTGAATCTCGAAGCTTTGATGATGAGACTTATTCTAGGATTAAGGCCTCTCTCGAATGCTTTTAAAGCAGTTTTACTGTTGAGATTGATAATAACGCTAGAACTTTCTGACCCTTCGCTAGCTATGCAAGCATCGTTCAGATTTGCAAGCGTTTGTTCCAATCTATTAGAGTAAGAACGCACTGTCTCATTTGTTCTTTGCTTTATATGTATTAGTTCCAACTGGAGTTGGGACAGAGATTTTGTTTCTAAGAATTGTTGAACTAGTTTTTCCTTAAGGGATTCCCAGGAGGTGAATTCTGTGTATTTTACTATATTATATGCTGGACCAATAAGTTTAGTTTTAATAATTAGGAGAAGGATAGGAATTTCGGTAGCGGCGATATCTTCGGATATCAAATCACACGCATTTAGGAACTTGTGGAGATTAGCTCTGTTCCCATCAAATTCGGGAATTAGTTTGAGGGCAAAAGATCGATCTAGTTTTGGAGCCATTTCAGTTTCGGTTTCTAAAATGGAATTAGTGATCTCGGAGGAGGAGGAGTTTTCGACAGTACTAGAATCGGAATCTTCGCAGTCGGATATTTCGATAGTTTTATTCTCGGACATAAACTGATTATATTATAATAATAAGTATTTAAGAAAGAAGAAAAAAAAAAAAAAAAAAATTTATTCAAAAAAAAATTGATTCGAATTTAAAAAAAAATTAGATAGATAAAAGTAATGATAATAATATATATTAATTGATATAGGCAATAAATAATATATAATTTTTTGTTTGATAAAAGTACATTAATTTTACATTGTATAATTAATTAATAATACCTAAATACTTTCTTGCCTGTTTTTGTGCGTAAGTTAGAGATGAATGAGATAAAGGCGTTGCTGTTGGTTAAAGATGTTGTAGATGTTAAAGATGTTGTAGAAGTTGATGTTCCAGATGTTGTAGATGTGTGAATTTTGATTGTCTTTTATTTTATTTTATTGAATTTAAGTCTTTTTCTTTTTCTCTATTTTTCTTGTAAGTTTTTTTTTTTTTTTTTTTTTTGTTAAATTTTGTTGTTGTTTCACTTTTTGTTATTTTTTTTTTTTTTTGTTTCACTTCTTGTTTGCACTTGTCACTTTTCAGGCAAACCCCACACCTGACACCAATTTTTATGTTGTGCTTTATTTTGTTTTTAACTTGAGACGCACGAATCTCAAGCGGGGTCTTACCTTTTTTAGTGTTCTTGTTCTTTTATGTGAAGCCAAACAAAATATAGTTTGTGTTTTTATTTTATTAAATTTTATTAAACATTTATTTAGGTTCAATTTGGTTCTTATCACTAATTTACATTCTTATTTTTATAATTTGAAAAAAAAGATTCAGAGTTTCTTAACTTAGTTGAATTCAAGATTTGGAAAAGGTTTAGTACTTCAAAAATACAAAAAAAATAGAAACGAATTAGAATTTCTTAATATGACTCGACGATGCGGCGGTCCGATTCTTAGTTGAATTCAAGATTTGGAAAAGGTTTAGTACTTCAAAAATACAAAAAAAAAATAGAAACGAATTAGAATTTCTTAATATGACTCGACGATGCGGCGGTCCGATTCTTAGTGTCGGATATCTGCCTCGCTACCCGACTCGAGAACACACACAAAAAAAAACATGTCACCGACTCCGAAGTGTGCCTGTGCACAGCTGGGAGTAATGCACGTTTTTTGTGTCAAGAAAAAAAATGAAATTGGATAGTGTGGATTGGAAAAAAAAAGAGTGCATTTGGATTTTGGAGGTAATTAACAATGAAAGTGATGACCTGGGAATTATAAGTGGTTTGGAGTTGGGCAATTAAAGGAAATGATGAATATGGAATTTTAATTGGTTCAGAGTTGAACAATAAAGTAAATGATGAATATGGAATATGGAATATTGGTCAATCGAAAGGAAATGATGACTGTGGGAATTTGAAGTGGCAATGGTTACAATTGAAAATGAATGGATGGGTCATGAAAGGGCATGAGAAATGGAAGTGGGTGAGGAAAAGACGTTGGAGGTTGTGAAGTGTTTACTTTACAACAATTAATAAGATACATTTATTTAGTGTGCACACTTTTTGTCAAATCATCAAAATATATATTTTTTTTTATTATCCAATGGAGATCTTCAAAAGACACTCGGTAAGAATCGGTTCCAAGTAGTGTGGGACTCTTACCGCACTAAAAACCACCGGTGAATCAGAACAATCTATGAAAGATCGACAAATGATTTTTATTTCTTAATTTTTAAATCGCATTGGGGAAAGTTTAAAGTTATAACACTTTCCCATAGCTTTTAGACCATCAGCTCATGAGGCTTGGTTCTTCTTAATCTTCGAACATTGTTTCGTACATTTAGGACGGTCTCCATTTCAGAGATTGTATGACTTTGCAGTCGCTGATTGTGTGATACAGCGTGTTTTTTAACCACTTCTGTAACCATTTCAATTTGAAGGTCACGATGTAGATCGCTATTTCTTATATACCAAGGGGCATCAATTATTCCACGAAGGACCTTTGCTTATTTAGTGTGTAAAAAAATTAATGTGATACATTTATTTGTCATGGGAAAGAATAAATATGATACATTCTAAATTATGTCAAAAGTGTTTACGTGGACTGAAAAGAATTAAACATGAAATGTAACTTAAAGATATTTCAAAGGGTATCTTATGTTGATATGTAGTGGGTATGTATGTGAGTACTATATCCATAGGAGATGGATATATGGTGTTCGTAACTCCTCCCCCCTACGAATGGAGCGATGGCCAGAGGAACTGCATTCCAGATGTTCTGGTGCCAGGAGCGATGATTTTTACAGGTATGGAGTCTGCGGGTTGAATGTTCGGAATTTATTGATCTCTTTGGTGTTCGATGTGGTTATATATCTCCGGATGTAACTCGCGCCGAAGACGCTATTGCTGCTGTGGAGCAGAGTATCGAAAAAGACCCGAATGAGTCCATCCGCCATCGCGCCGAAAATTGGCTTCGAAAATTCGTGGTCGAAAATTGGGCCACTCAGCTGCAATTTATTCGAGCCAGCCGAGGCGGCCACATGTGCGAATATCTATTTTAAAACAACCCTCATCTTTACAGTAAAGCTAAATTCTTGGCTATAATATTAAATAATATGCGTTTTATTTCTTCTTGAAAACCAAACGTCTAAAGAAAACACCATTTAGTTATTATTTTTGTAAGAAGATATATTTGTGTGAAGAGGGCTCTTTGTACGTTTGACTCAAGTGACCAGTGACAAATACGCGTAAAGCGTAAGCTCTATTTTAACTGTTGAGCCCTTTAGTTGTTATAGTACTTGTGCCATGAGTCACTATAATTTTATAAATAAGCGTTAATTTCTCATAAAAATCAACCACAGACATGCGAGTATTTCCTTGTCGAAGAAAACTTAGTTCCTCTTCGACAACATTGACTGGTCTTTTGTCCCAATGGGCAAAATCTAGGCGAACTATAATAACTTCAAAATTTTGAACAGTGCCGTGATTTGTGAGAACATCATTAGCTTTTTGAGTAACTTTGCTACGCAATTTTTTTTTTTTTATAATTTGCGCGCACTAAAGGGGTTTTGACTACCCTTAAGATGATGAGACACAGTGCGAGCGATCAGGAAAATAGGGAAGGATTCAAGAGGAGATACCGATGCACATTGGTTTTGAAGCTCTGAATATCGAAATGGAAGGGAAAAACAGAGCCTGGTAAAGCATTCCACATTCGTACTGTACGGCTAAAGAAAGAATCTCTGTACTTGACAGTACGTCCGAAGTTGGGCTCAAGAGTAAACTGATGGGCAATATCGTTAGTGCTGCAAAATATTTTCTACCGCCTATAACATATAAAGGACATGCAGTTGTAAGCTGCTTCTCTCCAGCGAACATATAGATTGTGTCTTACTGTCAGAAAATTCTGGAAGAGACTTTATAACATAATGTGCTTCATAGTTAATAATCGTGTTATTCGAACGTTAAAAACAATTTTCAACTTTATAACCGATCTTTATTGTATCTTCCTTGAGACTAACTTATATAGTAAATTTCATAAGGAATAATACTTACAGCCCTATTATTGACACGATTCAAAACTAGTTTTAACATAAAACTAGTTTTATAGGGGTTTCGAGTGTCAAGTTTTGAACATATTGTATTATTCAAACAAAAATTGACATCGAAAACTCTGATTTCGAGTTTAAGATGTCAATTTTCGTTTGAATAATACCAATATGTTCAAAACCTGAAACTCAAAACCCCCATTGAACCAGTTTTATATTAAAACTAGTTTTGAATCGTGTCAATAAGGCTTGATTCACACTACTGAGCCAATATCGATAAATTCTCAAAACGTTCTCGCTCCGATACTTAACCCTAGTATTAACATTGCGGCTCCGATACCGATATCGATATAGCTCCCATACTTTTTTGTATTGTTTTTTTCATATACTATTTTCAATTTAATTTTTTGTGTCATCGATTTGTCACATCAAAATAAATAGAAAATTGAAAAATGAGTTCTCACTTCGATAAAATATTCTTTCAAACAAATCGAAATCGGAGCGAGAGCGTATCGGTTTTGGAGCGATAACAATGGTGTGAATATAAACATTGTTTCTCGTTTAAGAATATTTTAATGTAGTGAGCACGTACTGAGACTGTATCAGTATTAGAACTATAGTGTGAATCAAGCTTAATAGGGATGTTATTGTTCTTACAACTAAACAAACAAATATATGAAAAAAATAATTTGAACTGAGTTTTAGTTTTTTACTTTTTCACTTTTTATATTTTTGTTTTATATTACTCCAGTTTGTTTCGCGACTGCGCCAGTTATATTATATTGTAGTGTTAGTAATAACAAAACGATAATCTGTGTTTCCCGGGTCGATTGCGACTGCAGGTAGTTTTATTTTTTTCAATTAATAATTAAATAAGGTTTATAATAAACAATAGGTCAATGCATCCACTTTCCGATAGCCTTCAGATATAGACATTTTCCCATCGTCACTGTAAAGTGGTGTTGCATTACTTTATGGGTTGCGAAGCAACACAAATGTTCCGTGGTCAAGTTTGCTGACTTGCATTTGTGTAACTCGAGTGAAAGGCTGTAGAAAGTAGAATGACGGCGATGACCAAAGACAGGCATGTCTGCACCCGACTTTCGACATTGGGGCCTCTGGGTGCGTTCCACATACAAAGTACACCAAATGTCGCTGGTTTACACGCAGCGAGTGCACCAAATGTTGCACTACCGATTTACACGCTACACTGTCAAGCGAAAAGGGTTCTTGGGAGTACTATACAGATTATGATCATTAGTTCAAGCGGGTACAGAATACATTATACAATTAATGCAGATTTTTATAAATTTATCAATTTTATTTCTCATACCCGGGAACAATAATTCTTTCGTATCTGATTGTAGCATTTATCTATTCTCAAGTGCTCAATTGTCTCGTGGATCATTCTTATGACATTGCCTTTTAGTTTACCCGGCATATTAAGCATTAAACTATTACCCGAGTCCATCTTGCGGAAAACAAGGCCATCTTGCAGTTTATAATGAAGCAAAAATTGTGTGCCCGCGATAAATTTTAAAGTTGACCCAACAAAATTAATTGATCGGAAAGGTCTTCTATGAAGCCGAAGTGCAGAAAGAAGTTTATTTATTTCATTGTAATCAGCATCAAGTGATGCTACCATGTCCTGTTTACTAAGCAGCAGCGTTGCCCCCCTACTACAATTGTAGTGTTTTTACTACACTATTTTTAAAAAAGCACACACTACGCACGCACCTCCAAACACTACACTTTTTTAACATCAGAAATTTTGTATTCTTAAAAATGAATACTGTGTTTGTATCTTTAAATCTTAACCAATACTTTCTGTGTAGGCCCAGAACACAACATCCTCAATTCCACAATCAACTTTCAGTATGGAAACTACAGTTTGACAGATCATATTGGTTTTCTCTTTCTAAAATAAATGTATATTTTTCACATTTCTACTTCAGTTTCACAATGTACCGTTTTGAAATAGGAATGTGAATTATTTTTAAATTATTTTCAAATGTTTGATGGAGTTGCACAAAATTGTGTGCTAATTTAATATTTTATTTTGTGAATTTCTATTGCCAGGAGTACCAAATGAAAAGATATTTTTTAACTATCAAAAAACATAAGTAAAAAATAACGAAGTTTATTTTTGGTTTGTAAAAATTTAAATAGTATGGGTATTCATGCAACAGCGAAAAGTCGCCGTAAACGTTGTAAAGTTTAAAACTTTGTAATTCTGTCACAATTTGTATGGAAAATTTGACAGATTTACGAAGTTTACAACTTTACCACGTTTACGACGACTTTACGCTGTTGAATGAATACCCTTAGTGTATTTATTTTTATATAAGAATATTTTATGAGTTGTATATGCATAAAAGTTTAATATACCTATGTATATTTTAAAGTGAATAAAAGGATTAAAAAATTTGTAAAATTATTTTGTTCTCTTTTTACTACGTTTTTACTACACTTTTTTTTCCTAAACACTACACTTTCAATCAGTGGGGGGGCAACACTGCTAAGCAGTCGTTTTAGATTATTAATATCTGTAGCCAGTATATTGAAACCGGTTAAATAAACAGTGTGAACTAAATATACATATACATAAGTAAATTAAGTAATAAAACTGGACTGTTTTATTCTGTGACTTGATAAAAAGTGCTCTTTATTAATTTTTCTTTGAACAATAATGTAACTTAAAACTAAGCAGCAAGGTTACAATACAAGGGAAATTGCCCTGCTGTTGATGATGACGACGCAAATTGCGGCGGTGTCAGCGTTGTCGGCGGTGTCGTTGGTGTCTCGTTCAGGTGATTGAACGGAAACGACGCACGATGCAATTATGCTGATGTGCTAACTCCTCCCCCTGTTAGGTTCGAGACGCCCTCGTTTCGATTTTTTAAATATGTGATAGCTTCATCTATTCTTTTAGTTGTAGTTGCTTCTTTTCTCTCTTTATTTTTAGTACGGGGTAATTAGATTTCATTATATGGAGCTCTGAGAAATAATTCAAACATGCAGTTTGACTTTTATATTCGAAAGGGTATTAGTACACGAGCCGAAAACCACATTTTTCACAATTGCACCTGGAGTCATTTGGCCGCCATTTTGTTTTTAACGGCTTTTTTTGTTATCAGACGTAACTCACGTATTTTTGACGCTACGAAAAAAAATTGTGAGACAAACTTGTAGAAAATTTAATTGTCTACAAAATATATTAAGTAACTTTTTTCGATAAGTGCTTTTTTTAAAAAGTTATACTGCATTTTCTTAAAAAAAGTAGGGGTTGATTTTGGTATATTCATCATATCTTATTTTTTTGTTCTAAAAAAAAGAAAAATGTCGAAATAAAAGTTATAGTCCCTTCAATTATCTATATTTTTTGCCTTAACAGTTTTGTTATACGGCTTACGGTTCTCGCCCGTTAGCGCATATTAGTAGTAGAGAACTGTATAGAATCATATATTTTTAACTACTTGACTTCTGCTGGTAAATAGAAACCTCGAGGTTCGAAAGTAAATTAGTACTCGAGCCGGAAGCATCATTCTTCACAACTGCCCTTAGAGTCAATGAACCACCATTTTGTTTTTAACGTTTTTTATATCTTCGCAAGTAACTCACTTTTTATTTATACCAGACAAAAAAGTTGTAAAACAAACTTGTAGAACATTTAATTTCCTACAAAATATTTCTTGTAACTTTTTCGATAAGTACTTTTTTAAAATTGTACCGCATTTTTGTTAAAAAAAAGGGTTTCTTTTCAATTAGATAGAAGTTATAAATGAACCCTTAGAAATAAATGGATTACAACCTTTCTCGATGACTTCAATTTATTAAAAAAAGTTAGAAATTCAGTATGTTACATTTCAGGTTAGATATATGACATACAAATATGACAATGATAACAAAAGCTTAGTTTTAAGTGGCATATATTATTTCGATCAGGGATGTTGTGTTTTATTCAACAGTTAATCATAAAAAATAAATGTCGAAATAAAAGTTGTAGGTAGACCTTTCAATTATCTATATTTTTTGCCTCAATATTTTTTTCTTGTGCGGTATACTTATGTATATTCAAGAAATCCGTACAGGATTGGGTGTTTTATTTGTGTTATAATTTTGTTTTGTTATATTCGTATCATAATTGGCTATACTCAAACAAATAATTGATGGCATAATTCTCTTCCACCCCACCCTCAACATGGAGTTTTTCACTACAAAAACGAGCGAACAACAAGGAAATAGAATCTGATTTATCATAATTATTAGACTTTTTCCAAAAAAAAGTTTTCTTAAAAACAGGCACAAAAGTTTCAGTTAAGCGAAAAAAGATGATTGTGAAAATGTGGGCTCTTAAAAATCATGTTTAGACATGCCTCGTCGCAGATTTCGGTTTTCCATACGATTTGTATGGGAGAAATCTCCTGTTTGTATTTGGAATTTTATAACTTTATGCATAATAACAAGAATTTAAACTAACTACTTACGTTTTTCTTATAGAAAATTGAACTTTCTACACTAAAGGTTTTGATATGTTTTATCGTAAATACAGCCGTTTTGAAGTAACATCCATTTAAACCCAGTCGATAAAATTATCTTACATTTATCTAACATAAAATTAGCATTATTTTAGAAATTTAAGATATTAGTTTGGGAATTTCTATGTAATTTCCTACAAAATTTCTGAGGTCATTTCTCGATTAGAGTGTGATATTAGTTAATTTTACAGTTCGGAAATATAGTTAAACTGTACGCAAATAATTTAAACTATTAAGAGTGTTCCGGACTGAAATGGTGATTTCATGAATAAGATTGCGAAGCGTGTACTTGTCCGATCAAAGCGATTAAGGTGTCTATGGACAGATATACTTATTCTCTATGCCATCATTGGAAAAAAATTTAATTTTGTGCTCTAGATTTCGGTAAAAGCCTCTAAGAAACCGAGAAAATGGCTAAAATGGCTAAAATGACTGTTTTTCAAAGCAAATGTAGCCTACACTATAGCATTTTTTGCAAAAAAATGTTTAATAACATAAAATTCCATATTTTTATTATGCCACTATTGGAGAAAATTTTGAATTTTGTACCTAGTAAAAATTTTAATAATGCAAAATAAAAATGCTTGTGAATTTTGAAAAATACCATTTTTGACAGTCAATTTTGTATACCTAACGGTATTTTTTTGTCAAATTTTTTTGCAGTGGATATAAATTCAATATATTTTTCATGATTTTCATTAATTATGTAATCATATTTGTATCATTTGATATTGAAATTTTTAATTCTTAAAATGCACTTTTTGACAGAAAATTTATGTAAATTTAGAAGTTAAAGTCAGTTACTTTTAGAAAATTTTTTTTTTAATACAATAATACGCCTACTAGTGACCAATTAGTAAAAATGCAAAGTTTTATAAAACAAAGTATCTGATGAAAGTGAAAAAAAGCGGTCTTATATATGCAAAAAAAAAAGTTAGCAAATGACTGGTTTTGTTCAGTTCGGAACACTCTTAACAAATCATATCATAAGGTATACCGCATAAGAAAAAAATATTGAGGCAAAATATATACATAATTGAAAGGTCTACCTACAACTTTTATTTCGACATTTATTTTTTTATACAAAATAAATTGAAAAGAAACCCTTTTTTTAACAAAATGCAGTTCAATTTTAAATAAGTACTTATCGAAAAAAGTTACAAGAAACATTTTGTAGGAAATTAAATGTTCTACAAGTTTGTTTTACAACTTTTTTGTCTGGTATAAATAAAAAGTGAGTTACTTGCGAAGATATAAAAAACGTTAAAAACAAAATGGTGGCTAATTGACTCTAAGGGCAGTTGTGAAGAATGATGTTTTCGGCTCGAGTACTAATTTACTTTCGAACCTCGAGGTTTCTATTTACCAGCAGAAGTCAAGTAGTTAAAAATAAAATGATTCTATACAGTTCTCTACTACTAATATGCGCTAACGGGCGAGAACCGTAAGCCGTATAACAAAACTGTTAAGGCAAAAAATATAGATAATTGAAGGGACTACAACTTTTATTTCGACATTTTTCTTTTTTTTAGAACAAAAAAATAAGATATGATGAATATACCAAAATCAACCCCTACTTTTTTTAAGAAAATGCAGTATAACTTTTTAAAAAAAGCACTTATCGAAAAAAGTTACTTAACATATTTTGTAGACAATTAAATTTTCTATAAGTTTGTCTCACAATTTTTTTTCGTAGCGTCAAAAATACGTGAGTTACGTCTGATAACAAAAAAAGCCGTTAAAAACAAAATGGCGGCCAAATGACTCCAGGTGCAATTGTGAAAAATGTGGTTTTCGGCTCGTGTACTAATACCCTTTTGAATATAAAAGTCAAACTGCATGTTTGAATTATTTCCCAGCAAAAGTCTAACTACCCCGTACTATTTTCCTTTGAGATATGAGTTTGAATAAAGTAATCGCCAATGTTATAATAACTATCACGGATAAGGTTGGAAATGTTGACCACCATAAGGTCTTCTGATTGGAAACGTCTTCTTTAAGGGTTTTGAGATGGTTTCTATTTTGGATGTGAATTTTATGAAGATAAGGTAATGAGAGCTGTGGCTTGTGTTCCAGATATTGTACTGCTAATATCTTAGCTGGAAGTGGTTCGGCATTGGTTGGAATAGAATCAGCTATGTATGAAGTTTCGTTGATTTTTACTTGATCGGAGAATTTGATTAAATATGTCCCGTTCACGGTGATTTCCTTTTCGTAAAATATTTTGGTTGGTGGGACTTCATTTAAAATTATCATTCCTTCCTCGATCTTTTGTATTTTTGGCAAATGATACGAGCTTTCGTTTGGACAGGCCGCACTATTGTTGTTAAGAAGCTGCTTCAAACATATGTCAACCGCTGGCTTACAGATGTTCATTGTTGTTGTTTTTGCACAATCAGTTAAAGGTTGATAAGAATTTTTACATTTTGCTGCTTTACTTATATTTAACTTAATTATTTTATTATTATGACTTACAGGATAAATTCTTACGAAAGTACAAATTTCATTTACTTTAGGTACTTTCAATACATAGTGGATTACATTGGAATTTTGTAGTACCTTTACACTAGAAGTAGTTAACAAATTATTTATACTAATCGGTACATTTTCAAGATTAATTAATTTATTTATTTCAAAGTTATCTAAAATGAGTGGATTAACAATTTCATTCTTTGCAAGCACAACTGATAAAACAATATTATTCAAATGAGATATGATATAAACATTTCTATTAAGAAGGTATTCCAAAAGAAGTGCTTGTTTCTCGAATTGTGAAATTGAATTTTCTTTGAGAGTATGTTGCAATGTATTTATTTGATCTGTTACTTCGTTAATTTTATCTTGCAGTTGAGAATTAATTTCAATTTGCCTGTTGCTATTTTCAACTAAAAAGTTTTCTTTTGTTAGAAGTAATTCATAATCACTGTGATCCGGTGTTCCTGCTACAAATTTCAATGCAGATCCTATAAAATCTATTGATCTAGTAAATAGTTTTGGGACTTTCAAAATATTAACAATATTCGAAATTTCCTCCGTTTGTTGTTTAATAATTTCATATTTACTTTGTGCATCGGATATTTCAGCGAGGATTTCCATACTCTGCTGAGCCATTAGCTCATACTCAGTAAGATTAGTTGTGTGGACTATGTACGTAAAATCTTCAAATATTGCTACTTTACCTAATGTAATAGGTATAACGTGAGCTGTACTGTAATCGGTGATTCTAGTCATTGAGAGTCGAAAGAATGTACAAAATATTCTGAGAAAAAAAGATAAAACAAAAATGTATTAACGAAGATTACTTTTATGAATTTTTCTTCCTTCTATAAGTACCGTGCTTCCTAAATCCTTCTCGACTACTTTTTCTACAAAAAATTTCTGAAATTTATTGCATAAACGCTTATTTCTACGTAAAAAAAAAACTATTTCACCTGGCTGATACGTTCTGGTAAAAGAATTTTCATTAACTTTTCTTAGCATTTTTTCAATCGGTTTCGCATTTGTTACCGAATGAATACTATTATTATATTTGTGGGTTGCTAGTAGTATTAGGTCTGTTGCTTCCCCTATTTGTTGTTGCTCCTTAATACACCTTGCTATTTCTAATAAGGTTGAATGGAACCTTTCGATCTGTCCATTGCTTTCGCTGTGGAGTGTAGGAACAACAAATTGATCTCTTGAAAAATTATCTCTTAGTAAATTTTGAATCAAATTGGAGTGGAAAGCTTTTTCGTTATCTGAAACGATGATTTTTGTATTTCTGTAACGACCTATGATTTCTAACAATGCATCTTTGATATCACCGGATGTTCGAGAATGTATGGGTTTTACTATCGCAAATTTTGAAAACTTATCTATGCAAGTAAGAAAAAGTTTTTTATCTGTTATAAAAATATCTATGTGAAGTATTTTTCCCGCACACTTAGGAATCGGTGTTTTGCCAGTTTCTGGCTTAGGCGGTTTTCTTTGATATTTATTTTCTAAGCATATTTTGCAATTCGTAACTATTGATTTTAAGACTTTCCTCATGTCAGGAAAATAGTACTCTTCTATAATCTGATGAAAGTTTTCTTGTAAGCATCTATGAGCACGATTATGTTCCGTTGTTGAAACTTCTAACTGATCGTTTTTATTTGTTAAATCAATTACAAATTTTTGCGTATGCAAGAATTTGGTACCCGGAAATTCTTGTAGTAAGATATTTTGTATTTGTGCTAGTTTCGGTAGGTCACAACAAATAGCATTCGTTACATTTGGGCTTATAATATCTCTTAAACACGTTATCAAGTTTTCAATGGAATCAAAGTTAATTGTATGTCGTATATGTTTTTGAAACATAACTTTTGTCTGTTTATTTGAATGGTTCGATTTTGTTAATATAAGCTGATTTTTAAACTGATTCACTGGGAATTGTGTGGTTTTAATTACATTTGTCAATGAAATTTCACTATGAACCGTATTACTTGTTTGTGTCTCTGTTAAATTGTTAACATATTGTCTTGACAGAGCATCTGCCACCTTATTTTCTTTTCCTGGTTTATAGACAAATTTAGGGGCAAATTCTTCAACAAATGCGCGCCATCTTTTCATCATTGTATTAGGATTCTTATCAGACATAGCAAAGGTAAGTGGCTGATGATCCGTAAATATATGGATGCCAGTTATTACATACAAATAATGACGCAGAGTTTTTAAAGACCACACTATGGCAAGAAGTTCGTGTTCATTCGTTGCGTATCCTTGTTCGGATTTTGACAACGTTCGTGGAATCATAGTGATAGGCCTCCCATTTTGGGATAAAACTGCACCCAAAGCGCTTGAAGAGGCATCTGTTGTTAACTCAAATGTTTTATTGTAGTCAGGATAAAAAAGAAGAACGTCCTCAGACGCAAAAATTTTTTTAATTTGTTCGAATGCGAATAAAGCTTCTTCATCTAACTCTATTTTAACATTTTTTGATTGGTTTGTACCAATGTAGCCATTGTCACCACGCAGATACTTAGTTAAAGGCTTTGCAATTTCGGCATAGTCTCTTATAAATCTACGATAGTATCCGGAAAGCCCTAAGAATGATCGGAGCGATCGAAGTGTGTTTGGCATTTTATAATTCAAAATATCATGAACTTTATCTGGACATGTTTTGATTCCTTCTTGAGATACTAAAAATCCTAAGAACTCAACTTCTTTTCTAAAAAAATTCGATTTTTCTGGTGAAACTCGTATACCTGCAATCTCTAGTTTCTTAAATATATTTTCTATGTCATGTAAGTGTGTTTCTTCATTGGGAGAATAAATAATTATGTCATCGACATAAACATGACAACATTTACCTATATCCTCAAGAAGGATGTCGTCAATTGCCCTTTGGAAAATACTAGGTGCATTTTTAAGTTCAAATGGTAATCGACAACACTCGTATTTACCATTATTAACACTGATAGCCGTTTTAAGTATATTTTTCTCATCCATTTCGATTTGATGGAAACCTGATTTTAGGTCTAATGTGGTGATATATTTGGGAACTTCCCAAATTAGATAGAATAGCAGAGGTATCCGGAATAGGATATCTGTCGGGCACTGTTTTTTCATTAATTTTCCTAAAATCAATCACCATACGCAGTCGTGGTTTACCATCCATGTCGATGTCGAAGCCCTTTTTACTTACGACGTGAACTGGTGAGTTATATGGAGAGGTTGATTTTCTAATTATACCATCTCGAAGTAGCGTTTGAATTTCATTATTAATGAATTCTGAAGCCGACATAGGGTATGGGTAACTTCGTGTGTAAATCGGTTCGTCTGTTGTGGTACAAATAGTTGCTTTGACATTGGTGTTATAGGGCAATGCTATATTTGGTTCGGCAAATGTATTAATATTATTTTCTATTACTTTATCAAATTGTTTTAAGAGATGTGACGGAATGTGATCTTTCTCTATAATCAAAGTATTAACTTGCCTGCACGATATGTGTTTTATTTTTTCTTGACCATTTTTATAAAAAAGAATGGCATTGATTATGTCTAATTTTGCTCCTATATTTTTCAAAAAGTCGTAGCCTAAAATTCCATCGAATGAATTGAGATAAGAAAGAATAAAAAATGTCGGAATTTCTCCTAAAACACTAACTCTGCAATATTTATTTATTATATTAAAATAAAATCATTGATTGATTTTACTTGAAAAGGAGTTTCCATTGGAGAAACACCTTTTAAGTATGGAAGGTCTTTAATGTAATTTTTAGAGGTTCCTGTGTCTATTAACAGTCGTAACTCTTTACCTTTTACTGTTGTTTTAGTAATAAAAGGCAAGAGCAACCTTACTCTAAAAAATTCACTTCATATGAATCAGTGTTGTTTACGCTTTGCTCTTCATAATCCTCGTTGAGAACAGAGTCTTCGGTTCCTACTTCACTCAAGGATTCTTCATATAACTCTGGGAGGTGATTCACCCTATGAAATTTTTGTTGAGGTTTTCCTGAGCCTTCATTACTACGAGTACGCTTTTCTGCACTATTGAAATTTCTAAATTTTTACTCTGGTTCTGATATGTTTGCCGAGATTGATGGTTTATTGCTGTATTGGGTTCCTGCAAATCATTGTTAATTTGAAAATTAGATGCTTTTCTAATGACGGAGCTTCTAGGATCAATGCTCATAGGAATCGACTTTCTAAATTTAACACTTGAATGCGGGAGAATATGATCATTATTCTGATTGGCTTGCTGGACTCACATATTTTGCTTTAAAGGTCTGGTTGAAGTACCAACGGCAAATGTGCGTGCGAATTCATATCGCTTATGGGTTGTCTCTAGCTCTTGTGCTGTGGCTAAGGCAGAAGGCAGATCAGCAGGACGAGAAGAAAATAATGTATCGCATATAGGTTTTCTTAGACCTGAAATGAAGATTCGTAAAGCATTTTCTCTTGCACGAATTACGTTCCCCACTTGGAACTTATTTAAAAACTAAATAAAAAGACAAACACTTATTTTATATTAGGTAGGGTAGAGCGGGGCTAGTTGGACCACGGGGCAAGTTGGACCACGCGAATAACTCAGAAATCACAAGAGCTAAATGAAGACGATCATACACGAATGAAGCATTGTTACTAAATCATACGTGCTAAACTAGTTAAAGGTGGATTTCTTCTGCCAAACTAGAACCACACGTTACTATGTGTTTTTTGGGTACAAAAGTAAAAAAAACGAATTTGTTTCTTTTTGTGTTATCGTGATGAAAACATGGGATTTTTTTTAGCAAAGTATACTAATTTTGTGAGTTCTGTTATTGAATATTTGCATTCCATTTTCGAAATTGAAGAATTCTAAGTGTTGTTTGCAAAGTGACGGAATATATTCATCAAGGTAGGTGTGGGGTAAGTTGGACCAGGCGGACCAACTTGCCCCGCTGAATCAAAAATAATTGTTTTATATTGGAAAATAGTATGAAAATTTTTGAACAGATAAAGTTCCAAAGAGGAAGAAGAATGTTATGGCTGTATGTCATTATCGATGTGTATGGAAGCATATTCTGAGACCTAACCCGACGAGGAGTGGGGGCAATGCCATTCTTGCTGAAATCAGGCCCATACAAGATTCTCTATTACTGTTCATGGTGCCATGGGGTCATTTACGTTATCTTATGTTGTGATTTGAATTAAGTTATAGTTTGGGATCAAATTAAGTTCAAACTAACAGTGCTTTTGTCCTTAATAAAGCTCCTTTTTCCACTTTTTAGGCTTTGGTCCAACTTACCCCACCAACTGGTCCAACTGGCCCCGCTAGTGGGGCAAGTTGGACCACTTGGACTTTGTGCACTTAAAGTTAACTTATTCTTCTGCTATTAAATATTTTAAATCTTATCAAATTTATTTAAGAAGCCGAAGTTACATTCTTTCCATTAATTCCATTTTCATTGTTATGTAAGGAATAGGTAAAAAGTTATGAGACTTCAAGTAAAAAGTGGTCCAACTAGCCCCGCTCTACCCTACTTATTTTATTGTTACGACCGAGGGACCGAGGTGATCGCTTTGAAAGATCATGATAAACTAATAATAATATTTTACATTCTTAGATCTATATATAGGTATAATGAACCTGCGAATGGCATTGACCCACCTAAATAATGAGAAGAAGAACAAGGCTATCACCGCTGTTGCTGTATTCTGATATGCTGTTGCAGTTCATTGACCGACAAGCAGTGAGCATATGTTCGCATATCTGAATTGGCACCGTTGGGTTTGGTTAGCATGAACTGTTGTATTGGCCAACCTTGAAATTGTGCTTTAAAGCAAGGCACTCAAGGTGAAGGAATGTAGGTCATTGACCGACAAGCAGTGAGCATACGTATGTATGTTTGAATTGTCACCGTTGCGTTTTGGTTGGCCGATGAACTGTTGAAACTGTGGTTCAAAGCAAGGCACTTCAGTTGCAGGAGCATTCTAGAGGAGGTATAAATGCGAAAGGTGGCTGTTGGTGTTGAGTAAAGTGGCTGATATGTAATTCACGCTCGTTGAGAGAGCACGATGACTTCGTTATCACCGCTATGTGTCATAATATTTTTATTTATAATTAGTGTTTGTCAACTGTATCATAATATTCATTAATTGACAAGCTACCCTGTCTCAAAATACTGAGTTAATTTTCTAGTACATGAATTGATCTCTTATCTGAATATACCTGGTCTAATCTAGCAATAATTGCTTTGAAATTTAACACGGTGTTAAATGCAGACAGACACGCGTTTGCAGACCCTGTTATTTTATTCCTAAATATTCCCATAGCAATGTAATAGTTTTCGAATCCTTCATTATAAAAATTTAAAGCAAAGTGTGAAGCCGTACGCCACGAAAGGTATGACGCAGAATCGCCATTAAATTCGGGCAAAGATTTTATTAAATCAAGGCCACCTGCACGGTTTAAAACACCTGTTTGAATAGTTACCGGAGAATATGTGATAGCACTACGAGGCTTTAATTCAGAAACTGATGATGTTAATAGTTCTAAATGTTCAACTAATGGCTTTTGTGTTAATTCCACTGTGGCACGCACCAATTCTATGATTTGATCTTTTGTAACACATTTTTTGATTATTCAATTTCAATTTCAAAAGACAAACACTTATTTTTACTTATAAAACAATAAAAAAAGCACTTACTTAATTATCTTATTTGGAATTTGTCTCTTATAATTATTTGGTGACTCACAATAGATTCATCTTGCTGTTCCCAGATGGCTGATGTTTGATGTTGTGTTCTTCTCCGTATGAAGTTTTTTTTTTTTTTTATTCACGACATACTTTTTATGAAGTATTGTTTTTGGCAAAATAATGATTGTTAACTCCGTATGAAGTTTTTTTTTCAATGTTATTTTTTTAGGTTTTAACCCGTTGGGCGCCAGTTAATTAAGTAATAAAACTCGACTGTTTTCTTCTGTGACTTGACATAAAGTGCTCTTTATTAATTTTTCTTTGGACAATAATGTAACTTAAAACTAAGCAGCAAGGTTACAATACAAGGGCAATTGCCCTGTTGTTGATGATGACGCAAATTGCGGTGGTGTCAGCGTTGTCAGCGGTGTCGTTGGTGTCTCGTTCAGGTGATTGAACGGAAACGACGATGCAATTATGCTGATTATCTAACTTATACTACCATCAGCAAGGGTAATATAAGCATCGAGTTGCTTAAATTTTGTGCCACTACGAAGAAGGTGTTCACATAGATGCCGACCGGCAATACTAGTTCTGGCTGCAGTGTCAACGAAAGCTATACCCAATTCGCCGTGTGACATTATTGAAATCTTCGGTAAATCATTACCGAGGGTATTTTTTATTAGATTGAACGACACATTTTAAGGCCCTTTTGGCAACTCCTTACATGTTGGGCAATTAGATCTTAAGAACCCGGGGGCTTTGCACTTGTAACAATGTATGCCTTGGTTTGATGGTGCAGTAGATTGTTTTGCTGCGTCAGATTCTGCCTTTTGCTTTATTCGGCATTCAGAAACAGTATGACCGACATGCGTGCAATAAGTGCAGCGTTTTTTTACTTTAGTTTGTTGCTTTTCAGCCATACTGTGCTCAATATTTCTTGCATGTTCAATGAGGTCCTGAAACGATACTATTTTTTCTCTGGGTACGCCATCCCTGATTGAAATATGTAATAAAGCATAAACCAGATCTAACATCAAGGTTTTGCTTGGTCTCGGCGAGGGCAATTGCGCGAACAAAGCTCTTTTCTTACAAATAAAATTGTCTGTTGGTTCTTTGGCTCTTTGCTTGCTCTCGATAATTTCTAATAAGATCCTATATGCTGGTTTGGTAGGAGCGAAAGCGTTTCTCAATAAAGAAATTACATCTTGCCATGTATGGGCTTCGGATTTCATACCCTGCCACCAACTCCGAGCGTCATCATCGAGAAGAAGTGGGAACCCTTTAATTGCGTCAACCCCACTGATATGCTCTACATCTTTGAAGCATGATACTGTTGCAATAAATTCTTCAACTTTGACTGGGTCCCGTTCCCCTTTGAATCTACTCGTACATGTTGTAAAGCTACCTGTGCGTCTGGTCGATTGCATAACAGCAGTAAACATACGCTGCATTTGTCCTTCAGTGAACGCCATTGTAATTTGTTGTTGGTTTTTTGCCAAACGTTTACTTCTACGCAGATTATCCGTGGTGTGATTTGTTGTTGTAAAAACTCTGGCCCCACGTTGGGCGCCAATGTAGAGAATGAAACTGTTGATATAAGAGTGAAGGGAGTGAAGGTTTCGGACAGAGTCGTCTGTGTTACAGCACACACACACATGCACACTTATTGTGCGTAGCAGAAAAGTAGAAGAAAGAAATGAAAAAAACAAAGCGTTTGTTTTTCTATTTAGCGGGTGCCGCCTTATTTGTTTAATTATATTCGTGATCAAATTAGTATACTTTATCCAAAACAATTGTTAACTATGAGGTTTGCAGAGGCTGAAGAGTCCAGCCGAACTGCTCACAGATAAAATCAATTGTGAAAATTGTTGGCCTGTGGCCCTTCTTTATATGCTTGAAGTTTTTTTATATTCTTTTCTTTTATAAAAAGCTTTTGTAAAGCTTCACATTACATTAGTTTTACATTTTCTGTATTTTCTTTTGTAACTGGGGTTCTAGATGAGATGAATATATTTGTAGCTCAAAATTAAGTTAGGCAAATGAACAAAATGTAGTTAATGGTTAAATTAAATTATATGAAATATATATATGAAAATAAATAAGTTAGTAATACGTTTGTAAGTTACACAGTAAATGATAGGTATATACATATAAGTAGATATGGGAGTAAGTGTTATATATTTCAATTAAAATTTGCAAGAAAGTAAGGAGATAGATAATTGTTTAATATTTTAAACAAAAGTTTTTTGCTTTCTCTTATTTAATATTATTCACTTCTTTTTTTTATAAATCAATATTAATATAATAACTTACAAGATTAAAAACATCTTGGGAGCTGCTATTATTTCTTTTCCAAATTGTTGTCTGGGATCACGTGAGGGTAACTCCGGTGAAAAGGATGGCGGTTTCCGTTTTATCCTTACTAATTTTTTTTAAAGGTGACTCCGGGGCCTCTCCACTTTCACTTTAGATGATTTTCTTTTTAAGTCTTCAACTTTTCCTTCACTTAGTTAATTTTATTTGAACTTTCACTTTTTTCTTTTTTGTACTTTTAATTCACTTTTATTTTATAATTTTAATTTTTACTTTTATTTTTCTAATTTAAGAACATCAAGAGTTTTGAACACTTTCACGGTCCCTGCTCGGGCGCCAGTTAATAAACACGTTTTGTATTTAATTAAAAAAATATTTTTTTCTTCAGACAGATTGCCTGAACCTTTATTGACAATTGGTAAATAATAACTCAAATTAATATCTTAACTGCGCATGTATTTATAATTGAATATTGAAAGAATAGAACAAAAGGCATGAGTGATATGATTGAATATTAATTTACTAAGAATTTGGGTTATGATGACTGCAACTGGCCACTGCACCAAGAGGTAATGTGTTCTCTGGAATTTGGGTGATGGGATTGCACTATTGCATCATTAAGTTATATTATAAGATTTGAAGTGATGCATGGACTGGTGGTGGACCAATGTTTATGTTATCGCTTATGAATGTGAGAACTCTAACCAATGTTTACGTTATCGCTCAGGAATGTTAGACTGCTATTAAAAACTGCTATTAGAACTTAAGCGTCGTTTTTGGTTCGGTCTCAAGTAGCTTATTGTAGGTATCTGGATTGTGCGGTTGATTAGGTCGAGAAGATGCATACGTAACTCGAATCTCTTTATTTTTTTAATTCTAACTAAAACAATTTATATTTTATAGTACATGCACATCCGTTGTGTTCCTACAAATGTCTTCCTATTACATAGCGTCGCTTCGTGATGGAATGTTTTCCAGACGCAGCGTCAGCGAATTTGATGAAGAGTGTGGGAAAGCTATTGCCATTGGTTTGCAATTTAAATGTTGTTAACTTGTATACTGCTGCTTCATAGGTCTTTTCTGAAGCGTCAGCAAAAACCGGGTACTCTCTGTTTCTCGGGATTCTAAGCGAAAATAAATGTATCAACCTTGAAGTTATTAAGTGCTTGCAAACATTAACGATATTTGAGCCATGTCGTCTGCATTCCTGGAGGCAATACTGCATCATAGTAAAAAAATATTCTTGCAACTATGATATCTGAGTTTAAAAACCTTTTGTTTATGATTGTTTCTATTTGCATCGGTAGAAATTAAACAAAATTCTCCCCTCAAAATCACTGACACTCTGACGACATAAATTCGGATATTTTTGCAACACCAATTTCTTTCTCAATACTTGCAATATTTTTTAGAACATTTTTTGAAGTGCTAATGGAACTTAAACTTGATACTACTTTGTTTTGCCATTTAACTATCAAAAGTTAAGAAGGCTGTTTTATTTATATTTATGGTTGGCTTGGTATTATTTTTCTCTATTTAATTGTTTTTTTTTTACAAATAGAACAAAAATTTTAAGCTGCACAGTCCCTGGGAAAATGGTCATTATTATTGGATTTAAAATATCTTACCATGTTTTTGTCTTTTGTACATTAAAAGCTACCGGCACTTCCTAGTTCTTTCGAGATTGATCCCTCTTCTTGCCTTCTATTCTCCTTCAAGATGTAATGTGCTGCAAGCTGGTGTCTTCTTTCTTCGTATTTGTTCAATTCCTTTAGTATTCAGTGTTCTTTTTATAGTTTGTTATTATTTATTCCGTAATTAGTGTCCAAAAAAAAAAAATTTATTTTTTGTCTTGGAGGGAAAGATTTTTGTTTCTGATTCTTTTATTTTAACAAAGAAATTAGGTAAGTGGGTATGTAAGAGTGTTGGATTTCACCTAGGTTTTTGCTTCTATATTTAATTTTTTTTTATTCGCAACACTTAAACTTATTCAAGTATGTATGTACGGTATGTTTCATTCTTCGTCGAAAAAAAAAACAAATCGTGTTAAATCCGACTGCGCCAGTAATGATTGAAAACAACCGTGTTTGTTGAGTTAATGTTTAAAAAACCGATCTTTACTGTCACAGAAAATACTTGCATGCGCTAGTGCGCGTTTTGTTTTACATTTCATTAGATTTATGTTACATACTTAAGAATATGCGCTGGATTGCGCGTTTATTAGTTCATATTTCAAATATTGCTTAATTTATAAATAGTGCTATCGGTGGGAAACAACTTGGCTTGTTGTTCCCATCGAAAGCAATATGAAAATACAAATAAGGGGTATGGTATTGGGACTATTATGATTATATAATAACTTTATACACTCATTTTCATTAGTGAGTGTTTGTTCTCTACAATTAATTATGTATTTAAAATATTGTAAGAAATCACTACCTATGATTCCATCATAGTAATTAATCACATCCATGGGAATTATGTGAAAACTAAACTCATTTAAAATACCTCTGGTAAATTCAATTCCTTTAGTAGCAGTACCTCTACTGTATCTGCTACTTTTACCTATTCCTTTTAGGTTATAAACTTATATCTGAACGTAAATCTTTTTCGAAAATACAATTCTGTTTCAACAAGGATACTGCTGCTCCAGTATCAATTAACATGTTATATGTTTTATTTTTATAAATCATTACTATATGAGGACTTCCTGACATGACCGCTGAATTAGTTGCCTCTTTAACTATTCGGGTTTTTGAAAATTTTGATTTCTACTAGTTTCTTTACTTTGAAATGGATTTCTCTTACTATAATCCTGTTTTTGCTTTGAATTTTGATAATTATTGAAATGCCTGGTAAAACTTGTTGCTATTTTGATTAAAATGTTGACTATTTTGCTTATAATTTTTGTTTCTAAAGTAATCTCTAGACATATGGCCCACATGACAACAGTTAAAACATTTAACCGAAGTATCTGTGTACTCTTAAGTGTTAAATTCTTTGGATTTAACATTATAGTACCTTAATCTGATTTCTTCCTCCATAGCTAATTGACTTGCTTCGGAGAGGGTTTTTGGACGATGTGTATTCACAAAAGTTCCAATTTCTATTTGTAAACACGCAACAAATGCGTTAAACATATCCCTTTCAATGCCCAACATTTGACCGTCATAAGTTGGGTCGTCCGACTTTTCAGTGAAGAGGGCTTGAATCCTTCTTCTCGTTAGAGTTTCACATCTTTGTGTAAATTGAATTACGCTCTAATTTGTCATTTCTAAATGAAGTTGCAAGCTAGAATGAGTTTCTCTGAAAACTTTATTCAGTTCGTATTTTAACTCTTCCCCAGTAGGTATCTATTCCTTTATTCATTAGAAGAATTTCAGCGTTTCCAGAAATCTTGCTTTTTTTCACTTTAATAAAATTTATTTTAACATTTTGTTAACTTAAATAACTTACATTAAAACTTCCATCGTTGCTTTTCTTTGTGTCATGCTCTCCTGTCCTCCGTTTTATGGTTGGTTTTTTTCAAAGTTCTCTCGAAAATTGATCCTAATTTGCACTTCCACTTGTAGGAAAAGATGATTATGTTTTTGTAGTTTTTTTTTGTTTTAAATATTTAATTTAAGTTTCACCGCTGCCACCAATTTTGTTATGCCGCGAAATAAAAGATTTTTCGAGTTTCGTTTTATTAAATAAAGAGGTATCTTTATTGTTTGGAGTTTAACTTGAGACTAAATTACAAAATTTAAATGTGAAAATATGAACCACAGATTTACTCTTATACATACGTATAGATAAACAAATGCATCAAATATGAAATTCATATTGGATGCTTAAACGAGATAAAAAAGTGATGTGGTATGCATAAATATTCTGTCTTCAATTCAATTCTTTCTTAGTTAAATTTCGTGGATTTCCTTGATTTTATTACCAGTTAACTGTCCCGATAAAACCCAATAAGTCTGCCGAATTTCCAATACTTTCTCCACACAGGGATTTCGACTCAATGCATCGTCATGACACATTCTTTCTGCTTGTGATCCGGTGAATAAGGTGTTTTTTTTGTCATGTGAAGTCTTTAAAGCGTTACAATCGGTGACAACCGTAAATTTGGTTCCAATAAGATATGAGCGGAATTTTTCGATGCTTTTAATTTTGACTTTATGATCTCGTATTTATTTAATATTTCTATATGTTTTTCTATGCAATCTTGGAATCAGTGTTCCCAGATTGGTAGTTTTTCCAACCAAAATGGTTGGAAAAAATGCCTTTGGTGGGAAAAATGGTGGGAAAATATTCATAGTGGGATTTATGGTGGGAAAATATTTCAATGGTCTCTTTTTTGGTGAGAAAAACCACAAATAACTAAACCTTATCTTCGAATTTTATGACCTATAATGATTTGGCACAAAAAAAACAGAAACTTTAAAATATATGTTTTTTTGTGAATACCATACAAATGAGGTACCAAAAATCACTGACTTTGAAAAAATTAAAAAATATCTCAAAATTCATAAAAATCAATGGCTGAGCAATTACTGAAACATACTAGCTCACCTTTTTCGACCTTTAAGTGACCTTTCAGTGAGATCCAATATTTTTTTTGTAACCTTGAAACGAACTTTAAAAATTCATAACAAAAACTTTGGCTGACCAATTATTGAAAATACATAGTTGATCTTATCATGATCTAGTGATCTTTCGGATAGGTATACATTTTTTGTGAATATTCCACAAATGAGGTGGCAAAAATTATACGTGACTTTAAGAAACTTTAAGTCTTGATTACAAGTTTTCTAGGGCTGACTAATATCTAGGACAAGTTAACTTTCTTCCCAAATTACTGACCAATTAGATGACATACTTTTTTACGAATATGAAGTACCAAGAGTGCAGAGCCAAAAACATTCTTCTTTTTGTATATCTAGGAAATATTTGTAGCAGAAAAGGTTATGGTGGTTTTTTTTTCCTTCCAGTACAAAAATGGTGGGTTTTTTTTGGAATTTGGTGGGATTCTAGAAATCTCATCTGGCATCACTGCTTGGAATATACTATTTGCTAATGCCTTCTGTTCTTCTTTAAGAACCTTTTCGTTATTCTTAAGAGTGGAGCGAATTGACTCAGCTGATTTTAGTAGTATTTCAACGTGTTTCCTAAGGGTCTCATTCTTAACAGTTGGTGTTTTGTTAACACACTTATAAGATTTAAAGAATATCTCTTTTACCGTATTCAAAATCTTTCAGCGTGTTTTCTAAGGGTCTAATTCTTAACAGTGGATGTTTTGTTAACACACTTATAAGATTTAAGGAATACCTACCTTTTTTACCGTATTCAAAGTCTCTGAAATTCAACTCCACGTTTTAAAATTTCTTCACTTTATTAATAAACTTTTTCGTTCAATGTAGACTGTACTACCATTTGAACTTTCTTTGTTGTGCGTTATTTTTACTTATTAACGGAAGATCAATAAAACTGCTCACTGGAATAGCTAAGTGGACTGTCGAAAAATTGTTTCCTCTTTAAATAACAACGCAATTATGTTAGGTGACCTCTCTTCGACTGGAACAAATCATTCTGATTTTATTGGGCCGTGATAGCCACGTTAGCTTTACACTAAAAAAAAACTCAACGACTAAAAAAATTAACGAATCTTGATATTTGTTAATTCACAACAGGCAATATAGAAATTGCAGATTCGGTTGCATTTGGACTGGTAAACAAAAAGTCTGATCAAAGTGTCACTAAAAACGCATGATTTTGCAGCGTAGCGAAAGAGAATAGCTAAATACCAAATACATAAAGTCCCAATGCAACTCATGAAACTATGGGGTTACGCAACTTTTTTCCTTTTCTCTGAATGTTTTGGTACCATTTTGCTGCGTCGTAGGTATATAGGTACGGTAACAAAGGAGAACCAGTAGGTAAAATGAAGAATACAAGAACTGAATTCGATTATGGGAAAAAACACGAACGAGTAATTCGATTCTAATCGACTACTTTCAAATGATTTATTCTATTTGCTCCTAAACTAGATTTTATAATTATGACCTGTTCTTTGAAAACGCATGCATTGTTTTCGATTTAATTTACTTCTGGATTAGATATATGTACGAGAAAGGGCTGCGCGCATCAGCGTTACCAACTGGGAGTACCTTTTTTATAGCTTATTTCATAATCGAATTCAGATAACTTTTATCTCCATTTTATAAGTATCGAGTTCGGTTCCTTATTAGAAAATAATCAGGTTGAGGGTATATGATCTATTCCGATGATTATCTTTCTACCAAACAGATACATTATGGTCTATAATATTTTGTTGTCCAAACAATGGCAAGCAACTGTTCTTCAGTCGTACTGTAATTGATTACTACTTTTCTGCACCATCCAAATGAGACACATAAACAAAAAAAATTTAATTATTTTTGGTTCAATTTTTAATATTAAGTTTTCATTATTTATAATTAAAAAAAAGGAAATATGAGAAAGTAAATTCGGAAGTTGGATTATAGAAGGCTTATTGACAATTTTAATTTCTCTAATATCTTTTACGATTTACTCAAAAATGTTTAAATTTATTGTTATTTATTTATTTTCAATAATTTTAGATTAAATTGAAAAATTACTAATAATAATTAATTACCGAGTGTCTCTCCTGTTTTTCAAAACTCGAAAAAATATCATAAATTCGAAGGAGAAAAAAAAATCCATACAAAAAATCAGGAAATAATCTTATCTTGCTCCAAACTGCAAGGCATGCCGAAGTGGATTCCAGTTCAATTTTCCTAAAAAAAGGTGTAGAAAGGAGATTAAATTTGGGGATTCACACGACGACTATTACAATAGATCGGCATTATTTATAAAAGTATACAATTACTTAAAGGAACAAAAATAAATAACTTTATTTACTTAAATTTAACTTCCGCTTTGTAAGTAATTTTCCTGTTAGATTTATTTTTTCTTTTTGCTTGGAAAATTAAATAATTAGAGATAAACAACAAAAGTTTTAAATTTTTGGGCATTTCCAGTCCAGTCACCCTTAGGCAGGAATTTTTCTCTTTATTTTACTACCACACAGCTTGTGGAATAGAATTTGCACGCAATTAGGTCGGTGTATGGGTGGATTTTGTCACACAGGATAAGAAAGTATGTATAAATTATTAAAACACTTTTCAATTTTATTTCAAAAATATTTTTTGGAGGCGAGTCTTTCTGACTTAAACAATTTACATTTTATTATACCTTAGCCCATGCACATCCGTTGTGTTCCCATAGCGTTGCTACGTGATGGAATGTTTCACAGGCGCAGCGTCAGCGAATTTGATGTGGAGTGTGGGAAAGCTGTTGCTGTTGGTTTGAACTTTGAAATTTAAATCTAGTTGTTAACTTATATAGTTTTTGTTTCTTCACGATTGTAAAGCAAACGCCAGCGTATGTGTAATTGGTCGGAGGCACACAAGATGCGCGAGTTAAAGGTCGTGGTTGCGGGTTTGCGTTAAAAAAATATAACTTTATTAATTGAAAGACAAAATGATAATGCCTGAAATACAAACACGCTTTAGCTTCGTCTTCGTCTACGTTATGATGCACTCGCTTGATCTTGTTACTTATTATTCTCAGAGGAGTGGAAGGATTCACAAATGCTTGCCAATAGAATGTAATTCCTTACTCTCTAAATAATAAATAATATACCTAACGTGTGTGCTATCATGAATGCAACTCTACTAAACAGACTATGATTGCGTATATTCTTCAAAAATATTTACGACTTAAATATTTTCTTAAGTTGTTTACTGTTTGTAAAATTACCTTTACTTTCTTTTCGTTTTCTTTTCCTGGCTTATATGTATGTTTTTGTAATTTTAAACCAATTACATTCGTCGATTTCCAATCTTAATTCGTTCTAATGTATTTAATCTTTTCCTTAAGAGTGTTCCGGACAGAAATGGTGATTTCATGAATAAGATTGCGAAGCGTGTACTTGTCCGATCAAAGCGATTAAGGTGTCTATGGACAGATAAACTTATTATCTATGCCATCATTGGAAAAAAAATTTAATTTTGTGCTCTAGATTTTGGTAAAAGCCTCTAAGAAATCGAGAAAATGGCTAAAATGGCTGTTTTTCAAAGCAAATGTAGCCTACACTATAGCATTTTTTGCAAAAAAATGTTTAATAACATAAAATTCCATATTTTTATTATGCCACTATTGGAGAACATTTTTAATTTTGTACCTAATAAAAATTTTAATAATGCAAAATAAAAATGCTTGTGAATTTTGAAAAAACCCATTTTTGACAATTAATTTCTTATACCTAACGGTATTTTTTTGACAAATTTTTTTGCAGTGGATATAAATTCAATATATTTTTCATGATTTTCATTAATTATGTAATCATATTTGCATCATTTGATATTGAAATTTTTAATTCTTAAAATGCACTTTTTGATAGAAAATTTATGTAAATTTAGAAGTTAAAATCAGTTACTTTTAGAAAAAAAAAATGTTTAATACAATAATACGCCTACTAGTGACCAATTAGTAAAAATTCAAAGTTTTATAAGACAAAGTATCTGATGAAAGTGAAAAAAACACGGTCTTATATATGCAAACAAAAAAGTTAGCAAATGACTGGTTTTGTTCAGTTCGGAACACTCTTAAATAACAGCTAAATTCACTTATCTTATTGTATGAACAGTCACTTTCTAAAATTTTCCTTTAACGATTTGCATAATGTAATTTACAGATCATTTCCCTGTTTAAATCATCTTTTTATTTCAGGTTTGTGTCTTTTCTTCTTTTAAAAGTTCCTTTTTTTGGTTCACGTCTAACTAATCTAAAAAATCCTTTTCGCTATTAGGTTTCGGCAAAATGGGAATATCCCTCTTTTTGTTCACGAATAGGATCAGTGAATATACTTAACCTCCGAATTGTTTTTGTTTGTAGGTATTCTCACAATAAAAAAACTATTTATGCTAAATTATTATCTTCGATTGATTTGGTTATCTTTTTAGATTAACCGATTCTCGCTAGGTAAACTTTCATAAAATTCAAATTTCGTGTTAGCTATCACTGTTTCTTATCTTTTGGATAACACACACACTAATATACTCTTAATATAAATATATAAATACCATATCCTTGTTATGAAATACTTTTTCCTTTGCGTTTTATTTTCGATGATGATGATAACTCACAAAACCATGACATTGTACAACCACACTTAAGTTATGATTTTAAAGATGGCTTGAGTGAGGTAAGATTTCTGCTACTTGTTGGATTTCGATTACTATACTTGACTGATGATTTCTGTATTATTAAACTGGATTTATATGACTTGACTGAACTTCTACTGACTGTCTGGTTTTTCTCGTCGTAAAAATGCAACGTGATATGACAGACTGTATGTACGTAAAATGACGAATTGAAGTACTTTCAAGAAATGATGTACTCTCGATGCGACAGTTATTTGTACAGACTGATGTACTATACGATAATTAGGCTTTTCGGCACACACAGGTAAGTATTAGCATTGAATAACTACAAATAGAAGGGACACCGGGCAAACCTTGCGTCCACTAGGTTTCCTGATTTGGCAGCCTGTCGCTGCAGTCGCTCTATGAAATACAACACCCCTGTAATAAATTTATTCCTTAAAAGTTTGTTCCTTTTGGGAAAATTCCTTTATTGCCGAATAAGAAAGGGAATACATATTTTTTTCATACTGAATGAAAATGATGAAAGGATTTTTTTGAGGCTCTCTTAGCCGAGAAGAAAACCAATAATTGTTTGAAAAGGAAATTAGAGCTTCATGGGCGGCCACTGCATTAGGTTGGCGATACAGCTTTTCTCGACATTGGCCTCCTGGTTTCTTTCTTCCTTACAGTAGAATATTTTTTCTATTTGTTCACATTTTTTGTCAAAATATTGAATTTCTTTATTGGTAAAGGTGTAAAAGGGCTTGGTATCAAGAAGCTTGTTTTTATTTGGAATGGGGATTAAGTGGAAAAAGGAGGATATTTCATTTTTTAAGGAAGATATTTTTACGTTAAAGATTATATGAGTGGTTATAGCAGGCTTGAAGTCCCAATAGTTCATATAAATTAACTTTTTGAGTTTAGGTTTTATATAAAAAAAAACTTTATTAAAAAAACTTAAATTTAAAATACAATTTGTGATAACAAAATAGCAAGAAAAAATAACACGACTGGTTCGTTCGGCGACTGGATGGATATAGATTCTTTTGATTATTCTTCGTGTGATATTGACCGGAGTATCTCCTCGTCATTGTGTGGACGTGATGTGGATGGGGGTTGAAATCGGAGCCAATGCACATGTTTTAATGGCATTCCGATGCTCAAGTGGTTTCTTAGTTACTTGGTTACGAGGGTCTCGCTTGGTCATAAACAATGATGTTTATGACTTCCAGATTGTTGTGTTGTTTGGTCTTCAAGTGGACCGAAGTGTTAACTTATATGTGTTCGTCTGATTTAATTTCTACTGACTGGTTTTGGAAAAGATCATAGATAAAGGTTAATTCATCCGTGTTTAATATATGTTTGGATATACTAATATTTAATTTCGCGAGGATTATGGCTTCGGAAATGCTAGATAGATGATTATTTAGTAGTTCGATTATGAAGTTAATCTGATTTAAATATTGAATATATCTGATCGAGTTTTCTTCTGACCTAATCTTGTTGCCTAAAGTTTTTTCGGTATTTGTTAAGTATTTCTCAATATATCTCTGTTGTGTGTTTATGTGGTTTGTAATATTGTCAAATCTGTCTATCATTTGCTTATTGAGTTTATCTTGATTATTCAATATCATTTTGTCTTTGTGATAGTTCTTCATTTTTTTTATTTATGGATAGAGCATCGTCTGTATCCATGTTTCCTGTTATACTTCTTACGACTGTTCCTAAACCATTTATAAGTCCTCTCTTTTGTCTCAAATTTGGTGTTAATGTTTTAAACTTAGTTCGTAGTTGTTCGCATTTGATTTAAATCACGTTAAGTGAGTCATTAAAGCCGTCAATTCCGTCGAAAATTTTCAGGGAGTTGTCTATTGTCATGATGTTTTCTTCGTAATCTTCTAAGCGTATTATGTGAATTAAATTTGTGTACGTTTTTATTGTTCTGGCGGTCCCTAGTTTAATTGTCAGAAGTCCGTGTCTATTAGTCAGGTCTTGTATTTCCATTTTCTGGGTTGTGGTCGTTGTTATTAGTAGAATGATGATTGTCAACGTGATATAGAAATTCATTTTTCCCTGTTAATTAAGAAGTGTTTTCTTCTGCACTGGTGATCGCTTGATGATTCGATATTCCTTCGAAAAATGTTTGTTGCTGTTGTATTTGCACTGATCCCTTAGTTGATTCGATATTCCTTCGAAAATGTTTGTGGTTGATGTGTTTGCACTAATCACTTAGCTGATTCGATACTCTTTCGAAAAATGTTTACAAAAAGTTTATTGCACTGATATGTTTTGCACTGGTAATCCTTTGATATGATAATTCGATGTTCCTTCGAAAATGTTCATATAAAATTCGTTGCACTTGTATATTTTCCCACTTTTTTCTGAATTTATATTATTTCGATTGCCCGATAAATCCCATGCACAGCACGATTTTTTCGCGTAACCAATGTTAGATTCTTTTACGGGAGATAGATTTTTCGATAATTTTTCGAAAGGTTCTTTTTGTTTTCTCGTACCCGTTTCGTCGACTGCGCCAGTTAAGATTACTGCTTCGGTTTAGTAAAAAAAAATTATTTCTTTTATGCGGCACCAAGCCAGGTTTATTTACAACTCAAATCAAAAATATAACATTCAAACCTCTTATATGATTATTATTAGTTTATTATTTCTTAGACTTTAATTATTCCTTAACACTTTTAACTTTTAGAACACTACGCACTACCGAAACGACGCGCACTCACTCAAATCAAATCCACAACTAAAACTGGTTATCCAAATGATGAAGAGAAACAAAAGACATTCCCGGTCAGTGTTACATTGCGACACAATAGAGTCAAAATTGACACGATTTTTTAGTTTTTCTTAAGACTCATAATTTTTTGATTTTATTCGTTTTTTTTTAATCATAAAAATAACCTTGATGTTATTTACATTGTCGAACATGCATCTATATTCATACTAAATATTTCATAAATATTAATTATTGTCTTCAATGTTTTCAAACAATATCTTGAATTTTTTCTATTGGGACTCAATTATTTGCAAAATGCCTTAGTTTTTCATCATTTATTGAGACACATCAAAATGAAACCAGTGGTAACACTTATTCGCGATGAAATAGAAATGGAAACCAATAAAGATTGAAGAAAAGAAGTTATTTTGACACCAAAAACTAAAACCGATTATTTTGCAACTAGGAAAATAAGTTATTTTGAAACCAATATTGAGTTGGAAAAATAATAGGTTGTATTGTAGCTTACAATTGTAGGTATTTAATAACCAATTTCTAACTTGGTTTGCTTTTAACCACTTAAACAAGTTATTTCGGAACTTACTTCAAACTTAAATCGTTAAATAAAAACAAGTGATTTGCTTACCGGAAAATGAATTAAAAGTTACTTTGCGGTAAAAAACAGTTTCAAAAAATTTTTTTTTAGAGCCAAATTCTAACTGAAACTCAAAATTTACCCTTATCCTTACTTTTTAAGGATATAATTTTACCTGAATTCAACTAAGGCTTAAATTTAGACTTTTTAATACTGGAAAATAGCTCCAGTTAAAATATTAACCAACTACAGACCACTTTATGACCGAGGTTATTATAAGTTATATTATAACCGCGGTCATTTTGTAACTCAGATTATAAATTGTTGATTGGGTAAGGTCGAAAATAACGTGTAGCCCATACAATTACTAGTAGTTCTTTCTCAATGATTAAATAATTTCATTCGCTTTTCGATAGAGTTCGACCAATTTTTCCTTGTGAAGGCACTGCTCCTACATTGGAGTTACTAGCGTCTGTCGTAAGGACAAATATTTTAGTAAAACCGGGATCTTGAAGTATAGGATCATTTATTAAGTGATGCTTACAAGTCTCGAAAGCTTCAATATGATTTTGGTCTAGTTTGATTACAGCATCCTCTCTAAGGCAATTTGTTAATGTTTTAGATAGTTTGGCTAGGTCTTTGATAAATTTCCTGTAGTACCCTATAGTCTTTGGAATAGGAAAATTTTTGATGACATGAATTTTGGAAGGGTTTGGTTTAATTCCTCCTGGAGTAATGATATGTCCCAGAAAAGCAATTTCCTTCTGAGGGAATTCGCATTTATCCATTTGAATTTTGAAATTTGATTCTCTTAACTTTTCAAACACCTTTTTTATGCTTTGTATCTGTTCCTGAAGGGAGGTAGAATAGATGATGATATCATATAAATACACAAGAGCTGAAGTACTGACATTTTCCCAGCTTGTTCAATATTTCGGTTATATTGGGCAGTGGGTATCGATCAGATGTGGTTTATTATGGTTATTATCCGTTACTTTATTAAATAAAAAATGATCAACACAAAATGCCAAACAGTTACTATAACGACCATTCGATTGTAAAACTTTATTCAAACTAAATATTCAAACTTAAACTAATGAGTAGGGGACGCCAAAGAAGTTGGCGTCTTGCAATTGCAAATTGATACTACTGTGTTTTTATGCACAGTAACCAATGTTAGATTCTCTTACGGGAGATAGATTTTTCGATAATCTTTCGAAAGGTTCTTTTTGTTTTCTCTTACTCGTTTCGTCGACTGCGCCAGTTTAAGGTTACTGCTTCGGTTTGATAAAAAAAAAAATATTTCTTTTATGCGGCACCGAGCCAGGTTTATTTACAAATCAAATCAAAAATATAACATTCAAACCTCTTATATGATTATTATTAGTTTATTATTTCTTAGACTTTAATTATTCCTTAACACTTTTAATTTTTAGAACACTACGCACTACCGAAACGACGCGCACTCACTCAAATCAAATCCACAACTAAAACTGGTTATCCAAAATGAGAAAGAGAAACAAAAGACATTCCCAGTCAGTGTTACCACTGCGAACATACATTTATACTCATACTAAATATTTTCATAAATATTAATTATTGTCTTCAATGTTTTCAAACAATATCTTGAATTTTTCAATTGGGACTCAATTATTTACAAAATGCCTTAGTTTTTCATCATTTATTGAGACTTATTCAAAATGAAACCAGTGGTAACACTTATTTGCGATGAAATAGAAATGGAAACCAATAAAGATTGAAGAAAAGAAGTTATTTTGACACCAAAAATAAAACTGGTTATTTTGCAACTAAGAAAACAAGTTATTTTGAAGCCATAAGTTTTTTTATAACCAGGAAAATGAGTTATTTTGAAGCAAAAAATAAAACCGGTTATTTTGCAACTAGGAAAATAAGTTATTTTAAAACCAATATAAAGTTGGAAAAATAATAGGTTATATTGTAGCTTACAATTATAGGTATTTAATTACCAATTTCTAACTTGGTTTGCTTATCCACATAAACAAGTTATTTCAGAACTTATTTCAAACTTAAATCGTAAAATAAAAATACGTTATTTGTTTACCGGAAAATGAATTAAAAGTTACTTTGCGTTACAAAATAATATAATTTTGAACCAAAAAAGTTTTTTTTAGAGCCAACTTCTAACTGAAACTCAAAACTTACCACTTTTTAAGGATATATTTTTACCTGAATTCAACTAAGGCTTAAATTTAGACTTTTTATACTGGAAAATAGCTCCATTTAAAATATTAACCAACTACAGACCACTTTATGACCGAGGTTATTTAAAGTTATTTTATAACCGCGGTCATTTTGTAACTCAGGTTATAACTTGTTAATTGGGTAAGGTCGAAAAAAACGTGTATCACATACAATTACTATTAGTTCTTTCTCAATGATTAAATAATTTCATTCGATTTTCGATAGAGTTCGACCAGCGTAACAGACAGGTCGGTCGCTTCCAATTTTTACTTGTGAAGGCACTGCTCCTACAGCGGATTTACTAGCGTCTGTCGTACGGACAAATGTTTTGGTAAAACTGCGATCTTGAAGTATAGGATCATTTATTAAGAGATGTTTACAAGTCTCGAAAGCTTTAATATGATTTTGGTCTAGACTGATTCCAGCATCCTCTCTAAGGCAATTTGTTAATGTTTTAGATTGTTTGGCTAGGTCTTTAATAAATTTCCTGTAGTACCCTATAGTTTTTGGAATAAGAAAATTTTTGATGACATGAATTTTGGAACGGTTTGGTTTAATTCCTCCTGGAGTAATGATATTACCCAGAAAGGCAATTTCCTTCTGAAGGAATTCGCATTTATCCATTTGAATTTTGAAATTTGATTCTCTTAACTTTTACACCTTTTTTATGCTTTGTATCTGTTCCTGAAGGGAGGTAGAATAGATGATGAGATATCATCTAAATACACAAGAGGTGAAGTACTGACATTTTCCCAGCTTGTTCAATATCTCGGTTATATTGGGCAGTGGGTATCGATCAGATATGGTTTCTTCATTGACTTTCCTATTGTCTATTACTAACATCAACTTTTGATTCCGCTAGCCATGAAGAATAAACTATGGGCCTATTATGCATTGATCTAACATTTTATCTCTTTTTTGTGAATGAAGGGATATCTGTACGATTTTGTATATGTAGGGATTTCCATTGGTCATGTTTATATTGTGTTTAATTTGATTTGTGAACGTTAGTGGTTCAACTTGTTGTGAAATTTATTAATCGCGATTTATTATTTAGGGTGGGTAGTTATTTTAGGATGGGCGGAACAACAATCCGCAAACGCAAACAATATTAAAAACAACGAAATTATTATATATTACAAACGATAACGAATGCACCAAACCGGTCGGTCGTGCGTCGCGATAAGAAACTTTGAGAAGATTTCACAACCGACAGCAAATAAAAGTGCTGCCACCCGCAGCTCAGTGAATAGGGGTGGGTCCGATTTATCATAGGATTTTATTAATCGCGTTCGATTAATAAAATTCTTAAGAATAAAATTGCTATCAAACCTAAAATAATATAGAAGTAAAGGTTGTACTTGAAAGAAAATGGGCGCTAGGATGTATTATGGTACTTACCATCACCTTTAGACAAAAGCTGAAAAAAGAAGAATATCTTCCACGAATAAATAAGAAGATGTTTCTTTGTTTCCTTTTTGGAATTATAAAATGTTTATTTATAGAATTGGAATCTGGGAAACCTTTTTAAATATAGGGAAAAAACCCAGAATTTTTTTAGAAAACAAAAGAAAGATCAAAAGTGTTTTTTTAAATTGGCAGAGGGCCCATTTTCCTAAAGTTATGTAAGGAAAATGAAAACATTAAATCAAAGAAAATAACAATGGAGTGCCACCAAAGACACAAAGTGACATCACTTTGGGAAAGTTCCTGAACAGGCAACGGAACTAAAGGAACAACGGTCACGAGTCCCGCAATACCGGGAGGACAAAGAAGAAGAATCGAAGGCCTAACCGGGTAAAAACTTGCCACTTTTCAGGCCACAAAACAGAACGAGAATATGTATGAATTTGGGATAAAACCAAATACTTAGCTGTTCTTGCGCAACGGATCGTATCTCCTCGAGTCCTGCCCACCTGGCTGAGTCTCTCCTGCACAGATATGTTCGCCTCTGGAAAAATACTTTCCTCCTCACTGAAGATAGTTCCCCTACCTTCTATTAAAATTCTCCAAGCTGCGAATTTCTAAACAATACTCCTTTTTTTTAATTCAGTAGAATGAAAATCGATGAATGAATTTAAAACCCAACTACTGGCCTTTTAAATAAAAACACTTTTTGATTTAGATACATTTTCCTGTAAAGTTTGATTTAATTTTATTATAAAATATTTCTTAACTTGATACTTTTATGTTGCTAACCCTTTACCACTGGTGGGGGAAAGTCAGATGGAACTGGAGTTTCACGAAGGTTTGATGTCGGTGACAAAACTATTGATACACTCGTTATGTCCGCTGCAGCTGGGGTATTTATTGTCATGACCATGACAAGGGTTCCAATATGCCGATTCATCAGTTTGGCTATTGGCAAGATAGCCTTGAAGTGGATGTTCAGCTGTTAGATAATTGTGCATCTCAGCACTATGGTTTCTTTGTTTATCAGTTGAACACTTGTGTCAATAATAGTGCCCCTATGATTTGTGCTTTTCGGCAATGGGATTTGTTTATCCTTCTTTTAATTAATTTGGCGGCCGGCGATCGTATTTGATCTGATTTCATGGTTGAACCACTTGTGTCGTGTCGATACGTTTCTGGAGCAGAAATGATTTTGTTTATAGATCATTGATGATGATCTTTCTGTTGCTGTAACCATTAAGGACACGGAAGAGGTCGTTATAGGTATTCTGGAGGCTTGACATGGGTTGATGCCGTTACTATATACAGGGTGTCCCGACCTGAGTGGAAGTATTTAAGGGTGTGCTTCTTGGGGTTACTCTAAGAAAAAAAATTGCATGGGGGAAAGTTGTATCTCCCCTCCCACATTAAAAATCAACGAAAACATATCTTATATTGTGATATAGCCTTCAGGGAGGGAAGATACAACTTTCCCCCCCATACAATTTTTTTCTAAGAATATTACCAGGAACCACACCCTAAGATACTTCACTCAGGTCCGGGACACCCTGTATATTTTATATAGGAAAATATAAAAGATTGAGACAAGAGGTGATGATGACGGTTGAAATGCAACTAAAAACTTATTATTGATCTACCAGAAGGTTTGCATAAGGCAAAACAAAAAAGTGGCAGTCGATATAGAGAATGCTCAGCGCGTGAGGCAAAACCTTGAACTTTAGTTATGGTAATATTTCGTCTGGTCTCATGCTGCTGTGGGAGTTGGGTGGAAATTGGGTTATAGAAAAGGTATAAGAATGGGAATGGAGTAATTAAATTGACAAATAAAAGAAATATTGAGTGCTTCTGTGGGAAGTGATAGGAAATCATTTCACATAGCGTCAGCTTATAATTCAAAGACGTGTTATAAAATATTGGTCGGGTTGATACCCTATTTGCTTTTATTTTATTTTATGCTTAGATTATCTAACACCACGGATATTCGATTGCTTTAGATATCACTTCGGTTTGTTAATATTCCACTGATATATATATTTTTTCCCGTTAGCCTTTATCAATTTTTTTTTCTCGCTAGGGAATATTTAGTCTTATTCAGATAAACTTTTGACAAAGGTCTAGATTATTCATTTGAATATAAGATTAAAAAGCTCAAGTACTTACACTGTTGCTATAAACACCATTATTTAGTAGGTATAGATACTTCAATGAATTAAACTTGGAATTCAAACTTTTTCTTTCTTAAATGAATTGAACTTGAATTTAAAATTTTTTTTATTATTGTTTTACTTCAGACACCAAATTTGTAATGCTATTTAAGATAAATAAAATAAACAAATCTTTTTCTAGAGAGTAGAATCAAGAATGAATTTTATTCAATATTGAGATTTCAAAAGTTGCAGAAAGTGTAGTACAGGCAAAGCAATAAAAAAGATTAATATTAATCCTAGGAAGCTCTTAAGTTCCTTAAGAATGGTTGGTGGTAAAATTTTTTCTATCGCTTTAAATTTTTTCATATCTGGTTTAACATATCCCAGGAATTCACTTCAGTTTTCATTATATTAGTTTTGTCAATGTTGACTTTTAAATTTACCTCGCGTAACCTGGAGAAATTCTGATCTTCTTCGCTGTTTCCAAAAATAATTTCTTCGTCTATATAGGCGTAGCGAGTCTTAACAATATATTCCTATGGGACGTCATCGATCATCCTTTGAAAGATGGGAGTGTGTGTTTCTAATGCCGAACATATAGTCTGAGGAAGTAATATTTCCCACTTATAGTAGAAAAAGTAGTTTTCTGAATATCGATTGTTTTCATCGGGATTTGGTGATATTACATGACCTAGATATACGACTTCTTTCCGTAAGAATTCGCATTTATCTGGCTGTAAGTTCAGACTATTATTCTGAAGTCTATTGAATATTTCTGTTAATTTTTCTTCGTGATCTTTGAGAGATGATATAGATAGATTACAATATCGACTAAGTTACGAAGCATTTTGCCCCTAGTAAGCCACTGAATTCATTAACCTCTGAAACGTGGCTGGAGGATTTTTAAACCCAAATGGCATTCTATTCCATCCATAATGACCATAGGGAGTTGAAAATGCTGTTTTTGGTGAAACCCTGAAGCCAAATCGAGAATTGTAAAATATGAACTATGACCAAGTTCATCTAAAATTTCAGAAATATTAGGTACTGGAAACGAGTCTACAATAGTAACGTTATTCAAATTACGATTATCTACAATGACTCGCCATTTTTTCTTACCTGAGCTATCAGTTTTTTTTTGGAACTACCCACAAGGAAACAGAAAAGGGTGAGATTGATGGTCATATTATACCTCTCTTTTATGAATTTCTGGGTATCGATATGTTTTGGAAGCTAGTTTTCTATTATTGTCCAGATAAATTTCATGTTTCTTTTTGAGTTGAAGACAATTTATCGCCATCTATGTAAATAGAAAAAATTTGAGAGTTTCGAAAAAAATTTTAATAAACTTTCTTTTTCTTCATTGTTTAAATGTTCGGTACGTATTTGAGATTTTAACTGATTAAAACGATTTTGTGTATTTTCAATGTTTGAACTGAATGAATAAATTTCAGTTTGGAATTTCTTCCAGAGTAACTTTTGTCGATTGAATTTAAACATTTGTTTCGAGGGTATTGACTATAGTTACAAATGCCTTAGAATCACGTTCAATTTTAGTAATGGCCCTACTAAGGTAGGCTCCATCTATAATTTCGATATCTGGCACGATGCCTTCTTTAATTTCTTTGTTTAAAATATTTACTTTTTTGAGTGTTTCCGATCTACTTGTAGTATTAATTGATTACATGGTTGATTTGTTGATTTACAAAAAAAAGATATTGAGGTTCTGTTATTGACCTTGAGATTTTTAGTTTGATAATTAATTTGAGCTCCATTTTCAATTAAAAAGTCATTTCCGATAAATCCATTAAAAGAAACATTTGATTTTGAGTCGATGAAGAAAAATTTGTGATTGATGCTATGATTTTCACTAAATTTTAGTGAAATATTAATCGAACCTATTGTTTTGAATGGATTATCACTTTGTTTGGCTGTATAGCCTTATTATTAGTTTTAATTTTGTCAGGATGACAGATACTTTTAAATAAGTAGGCGACACAGTAGGTTTTAGAGACTATTGAATGGACGATAAATTTTATTGTCTTGAAAATATAAAATGGTTATTCGATAAGGATTCAATTTGTTGCCTTCACCGACGACGTTCGCACATCAACTGGTCTTCTTCTCTGCTTTCCTCTGTATGTAGACGTTCATACATAAATGCTTATGGTTACAGATGTATATGTATTAGTGACAATTTCAAGAAATACAATCTTTATAAAATGATGCAAAAAAATAACACAACACAATTTTAATTTAAATAAAACACACTTTATTAGGCTGGCGGTCGAATACAAGTGGCAATTGGTTATTTGACAGATGACATTTTCGCAGGTTGACATCTATAAGTTGATTGAGCTGTTAGAAGGTTTAGCTCGGATGACGTCAGCTTTGCTCTGAAGACGTAACACACTTGACTCGATTCCCTTAAGTTTGATTATATCGCTTTCATTGAGTTTGATTTCATCAACTAAAAATTCCTTTTTTATTAGAGAAATATTTACACCACTGTCTACTAAAAGTTTGAAATAAGAAGAAATAGATAGTTCAGATGCTACATTTATGAAGATGGTATTTTCATTTAGTTATATTAATTTATTTCGTTTGCAACAATTTCGTTTGGATTCATCCGATTTGTTGTTGCTTTCATATCGAGTGAATTCACGTTTCCCTGATTATTTCCCATATTTCTTGTTGAATTTTGATTCAAAGAATGTCTGTTATTTTCTTTCTGCAGTCTTGGATTAAGTATCCAAGTTTTTTGCAATAGTTACATACCTTTTGTGATTGGTAAGTATAAATTTGTTTGGGTTTGCTACCCGAAGGTTTGTTCAAAAAGCAATGTGTTTTAGAGCTAGGATTTTTTATATTAATGAGAAGTTGAATTCTTTCTTCTTCTAATGCTATGTTAAATGCTTCATTAAGAGTTTCTATATCTTTAGCTCTCAACATCCTGCTTATTTCTGGTTTAACATTTAAAATAAAAGTGTGGAGGGCTAAGTCATTCATTGCCGCTAATCGACCAACTAATTCAGCTTCTACTACATTATTTTGTGGTGTGGACGTTAAAAGTTTTTTCAAAGCTGTTTCGATTCTACAAATATATTGCGAAACTGTTTCAATATTTTGCCTACAATTTAATAACTCAATGAGCAAATGCCCATGATGTTTTGAGTTAGAGCAGATGTTTTTGAGATATTGTTTAAGTTCTTCCCAAGTACCAAAATCATGGTTTGCTACAGAGCTTTCTGCTTTGCCAGTTGGCTTTTAACGTACCTACGCTAAGAGAACATCCGACTGCCCAACAGTTTTGCGAAGTTGAATCAGAATAAGCGGAATCAATTCCATTGAGAAATGGAATAAGTTTTTGTCTATCGCCATCAAAGGGTTTGACAAACTTGAAAAGTGTATTAAGTGAGATATTATTCTTACCATCAATAATGTTTCCATCTGCAGCCAAGGTTTCTGATTTCAAAATTATAAATTTTCTGCTACACGACTTGAGTCACAAGCTTATTTTCAAATTTTCTGATTTAATTTGAATTTATTCAAAATTTTCTGATTTCAAAATTATAAATTTCCTGCTACACGATTTGAGTCACAAAATAATTTTCAAATTTTCAGATTTAATTTGAAATTATTCAAAATTTTCTGTTTCAAATTAAAAACGTTTTCACAAAATATTTAAATTTTCTTAGAGTACCTATTAATATTTGTTTCATGATGATTGACGAATACTTTAGGATCTTCAGGAACAGCTTTTTGAATTTAGTAGATACATAAAGATTCAAGCCCTGTCTTTCAGGATTCAGAAATGTTCAGGTCACATATAATTAGATAATTTGCTATACTTGAGGATTTATTTTTAAGTGGAATTACTACCTTTGAGTTAATGGTTAACTCTTGCCTATTTATGTCTATGATTGCTTTTAATTTCTTCAGAGTATCATCACCGATTATTCCAACGACCGATGTAAGACTTGGAAGGACGAAAAAGGTTACCTCAAGATCACAGCCAACGAATGCAAAGAATTTGCCACGTATCTTGTTTTTCACGAGGATTTTAACTGCCGGACTATTTACATGAAAAGGAGTATTGACGGAATGGGATATTAGCGCTAGGTTGGGTTAAATGAAGTTTTTATTCGTGCCCGTATCCACGAGAAATTCTAATGTTTTCCTGTCCCGTGTACCGTATTCTATATATGGTACGCTGGAATCGAGGCACCTATCATAAAATTCGCCTCATCCCGACTTTCTTCGAGATTGAGATTATTAGAACTGCTTGGCTCCCCAGTATCCCCCAGTGTCTGCAATCATATTGAAAAGCCGCTGTTGTTTCCTCGGATAACTGTCTGAATTTGCTTCCCTCTTAGACGGGTTGTTTGGGCGATTCATGTAATTAACGTTGCCGGTATGAACGCTACCTAGCTCCATTTTGAGGCTTCGGGCCGGTTGGTGTCGGTGCTGGATGCTGTCTGCTTCGGTTACCTGAGTTCCAAGATGAGTATGGGCGTCGACTGTTCCTGTAAGTGTTGAACCTGTCAATATTTCTTGAGTGCGAAGGTATTCCAGCTTCGTTATGAAAGGAATAGTGCACAGGTGTGGATATTACGTTCGATGCTAGAACATGTACTGAACTATTTCTGAAATTAAGATTCTGAATTTCAAGGTAGGCGGAATAGGCCTCGGGGAGTGTTCTAGGCTTTTGAAATATCAAAAGCTTCGAAAGTTCACCATTCAGAAACCGCGTGAAAACGTCCCATGCTCGATTCCGATAGGTATCTACCAAGTCATTAATGGTTTCAGTGGAATATGTTTCCGCTCTGACCTGATTTATAATGAGCGAAAATTGTCATCATGAAGTCATCCACCCTGGATGCTCCCTGCTTGAGCTGATTAAGCTGGTGTTCGAGAGTTCTTATATCCCGTTTGTCTGCATAGCGCAGCGAGAGAACCCTTTTTATTTCTTGCCACTCGTTGTCAAATATGTTATAAGAGACAACAGTGGAATCAGCCTGTTAATTTCTTAACGAAGTAAACAAATAATCAAAAAAGTAAAATAGACGAAAAAATAACTCAAGGAGAAGACGACGCACTAGTTTGAAGGTTTTCACAAAACTGACTTTATTGTTTAATAAAATTTACATTTCTTGAAAATGATGAATTATGAAAAGTGCAACTATGCAATAAAAAAATCCAAGCGTGAGAACAGATGAATGGCAAATATCAAAAGTGGAACACGAGAAGCGTGAACTACAAAGTTTTCAACTGGTCACACACTTGAATTAATAACAGAAAATAATATTTGGTTGTTGTGAGAACAGATGAATGGCAAATATCAAAAGTGGAACACGAGAAGCGTGAACTACAAAGTTTTTAACTGGTCACACACTTGTATTAATAATAGAAAATAATATTTTGTTGCACCTATGCAAAAATGATTTACAAATTAAGATGATCCATTTAGCCTTACAATACTACTGGCCGCATGGTTTAAGGTAAAAAGAAAAAAAGTTTAAATGAAATTTGAACATACTCCCCCCTTTTGAGGGTTCTTAACTCTCTAAATTTTACTTATTGAATTCTTTAACTTAATTTTAAACGTTGACCTCGAAAGTTCTCGGCATAGGGGTTGGTCTTCCTTTTCGACGAAAAAGAGTGAAGATAATCCCAATCATGCATGCCAATAACAACAGACTGCTTCCATAGTGATGGTAATCATGTGAGTTGATATCAGTGGGGGCAGGCAATTCCTTGGATTTGTCCATTACATCTTTGATTTTAGACTTTAGATCCTCAAACTCGGATGGGTCAATATGACTCGTTTCAATAGGTGTGTCTATTGTCTTTGATGTTGTCTCTTCAGTTATGTTCCAGAAACTTGCATTCGCGCTAGGAATAAAAGGAGAGGTTATTTTGCTCTCATAATTAATTTTACCTTTAATGACGATGTTGGGCAGTTGGTTTCATAAACTCCAGAACACCATTTCCAGATAAGCTAATGGCTGTGCTTTTATCGCCGCAAATCAGATGGCCAGAAATTTTTGAGAAAATCCAGCTGTCCGAAGATTTAAGTCCTTTCCAAACATTTTGTGAATATGTCTCCTTTAAGGTGCATTTGCTGAAGTTCTCCTCTTTATGATTTAGTAAAGCCATTTCACAAATCTCTGAAGTTCCTTGCTGGATTATAGTTGGGTGTACTTGGTTGCACATGTAGTTGGTTGACAGTAATCGTTTGCATGCTCCCAGCTCGAGGCCACTCAATAAGAAATATCTATCTCTGGGTAATGATACAGCTAAATATTCAGCAGATGTTTCCACTATAAACGTCTTGTTTCTGTGAATTATAGGAATAGTTAAAAGATTAAAAAGTTGAAATTCTTCAGCATCCATCAGGGGTAGTAATATTTCAAACACAATTGAATCATCTAAGCACCGACCTTTCACTGATGACATTTTATACATATCAAGAACTGAACCTTCTGGCAATGATAAATAGGAAGGCAAGTTACTTTTAACAAGCTTCAGCTGCTCACTTAATTGCTTGGGTGTTATAAGCTGTGGATTTATGTTTCCGTGATTTAAATCCAAAAGAACATCTAAAAGCATTTCTTGTATGTGCTCGAAATTCGTGAGAACAAGAATCAGATATGAAGTCAATGATCCGAGATTCTGTTTTATCCCGTTAACCTTTTGTTTCTCCTTGAAGATCGCAATGGTCTTTTCAAGATGTTCGTTTAAAGCCTTAAACTGATCTTGAACTTGAATGTGATCACGTTTTAAAATATTCGAAGTAGCATCTGCAATTGAACTTTGTTTTCTCAAAAGTAAAATCAAATGATTTTCGTTCTTATAGGCATTGTTGATTTGACCTTGAATTTTGTCTGCACTCTCTTGGTCAAGGATACCAAACAAACTATGTGCAAGAGTTCCCACAATGTCGAATGGTGATCTTGCTATCCTGGTTCGTTCATATTTTGGCGCATGATAATTGTGAAGCAACTCATTGTTATGTTCGATAACTGCGATCCTGCTTCGCAGTGTGTCTATTATTGGCTCATAATACATTTGACTAGCAATTTCTTTTGTACATATATCTTGCATTCTGTTGACATAATGCTTTAAGCTCATTGAATTCTTGCCAGTATGTTGTCAAATTATAAAATACAAAAATTTTCCAGTACGTGTTCACCGTACGAATTCTGCCAACATCTTCAAAATATATACCAACACCATCCTCGAGTTCCTTGATATTTACTTGCTCCTGTGTTACCGTCTGACATAAGGATGTAGGTATTATGATAAGTGCCAAAAGTAAGATCGAAAGCAGTGTCAACTTTTGTGTTTTTCTTGGTCTTAAACTTCTCGTGCTTCTCTTGGGTTCGAGACTGGAGCAATCTGGATTTTTTTCTTTATTCTCTTGTTCATCTGTTGGAAGTGGGCACAGATTATGTATTGCTCTTTGATATGTTCCAGTTTGGGTTTTAACATTAGCCACACGTACTTTATCATCACTTCCCTTAAAAGTTTCAATCACACGTCCTAATTTCCAGCGCATCGGAGGAATATTTTCTTCTTTAATAAGCACCAAGGTGTCAGGCTTCAGATTGTTAGATTCAGTCTTCCACTTGAATCTTTGCTGCAAGAGATGTAAATACTCATCTGACCACCTTTTCCAAAAATGTTGTTGAATATGTTGAATTTGCCGGAATTTATTCAGGCTGCTCATTTTGCAGGTTGTAACATCAGGTTCTGCCATTGCCGTAAGAGGACTTCCGATTAAGAAGTGTCCGGGTGTGAGAGCTTTGAAATCATTTGGATCAGATGATAACGGTATCAACGGTCGAGAATTCAATATTGCTTCCATTTGTATGACCACAGTAAGCAACTCCTCATATGTACGTAAGTGATGCTTCACCTAGGTGGCGAACGAGGAGTGTCTTTGCAGATTTGACTGCAGCCTCCAAAATGAGGATCAGTTGGAAGATTCTCATCCCAAGACAGTTTTGATTTCCACAATTCTTGTAAAAATAGCTTGCCAATGACGATTATAGGCCCAAGTAAGACAAGAGGATCGAAAAGTCTTGCAAGATCAGCTAAAACTGTTCGCTTTGTTATCTGAGTAGTTATTTTATTTACATTTTCGTCATTGAAGCTGAATTTGAAGACATCTAGTGAAGGATCCCATATTAGTCCTAAGGTTTTGACTACCTCAGATTGATGAAATGTTACTAGTTTCTCTTTATCATCTTCAGGAATTCCTTCTAAAATCATAGGATGATTGGAACAAAATTTTTTCAATTCAAAATTACCTGCTTTGAGTAGACAAACTATCTCATTAAGCAACTCATGAGCGTCATCAATGGTCTCTGCACCGGCCAAGCAATCATCCACGTACACATTGTTCTTAACGACTTGTGAAGCTCTATAAAATGTATCTTGATTGTCTTCTGCTAATTTAACAAGACATCTGTGGCCTATTGCACCATCTTACAAAATTGTAACTACAATTACAAAATTTTAATCCACAAATTTGTTAAAATTCGAGGTTTTATGTTTTATATTCTTTTTTTTTATACAAAATTATACTTGTTTCACAAATTTGTAGACTATCCTAATTTTTGCTACACAAATAAAAATTTGTAGTTGTAAGAAAATCGTTTACAATTTTGTTCACTTTGTGAAAAATTTCTACAGGTTAAAGATCGTATGTAAACTCTTCTACAAATTATACAGTAAATTGCAGTCGAATCTTACAATTTTCTCGTTTCTTCACAAAATTGTCAACACACTCAAGGCAAAATAAAAATTCAAATACGAAATTTGTGGATAAAAACTACAAATTTGTGATTGTAAATTGTAACTGGTGCAATAGGCCACTGGTTGCAAGGTAAGAAGCCGATGCTGTCCCATAGGTAACAGTGTTTAATTTATACAGCTGCAATGGCTCATCAGTTCTTGGTCTCCAAAAAGTAAGTTGAAAGGCTCGATCTTCCTCTTGTAATAACACCTGGCGATACATCTTTGTTATGTCTGCTGTAAAGACGTATTTGTGCATCCTGAATTTCAGAACTATGGAAAATAGATCTGGTTGAACTGTTGGACCCACCATGAGTATATCATTTAGTGAGTGACCAGAGGTCGTCTTGGCTGAAGCGTCAAAAACTACTCTAAGCTTTGTTGATGAACTTGCGGGTTTCATGACGCAATGATGAGGTATGATGTAGTGTCTCTCTGGAATATTATCCTTGTTAATTGGTGTCATGTGACCCAATGTTTTATACTCTTCCATGAAGCTGGTGTAGGATTTTTTTAGCTCTTCATCCTTGTTCAATTTGCTTTCTAATGAAAGAAACCTTTTTCTTGCTACTTGAAGGGAGTCACCTAAAAATATGGAAGGATCCAGATTCAGAATTCCGAGTTGTATTCTTCTTGAAATGTTCTTCAAAATGATGTTCTTCTTCGCTCTGAGTGTTAATGGGAGTGTCATGGCTTTCTGTTTCCCAGAAGGAACGAACGAGTTTGTCCAACGATGTCATCGATGGCTTTGTGACTATATGGCAATGAGCATTCGAATTTGAAGCTGGAGCACTTCCGGCTACGATCCAACCTAACTCTGATTTTCGTAATGTTGGTAGTTCGTTTGAAATCCTGTATTCTCCTGGTAAAAACAGGTCAAAGAAAAGTTCAGCTCCCAACAGCATGTCGATTTGATTAGCTTTGTAGAATGAAGGATCTGCCAGCTCGATGTGAGTAGGAATCTTCCACAGGGAAACGTCGATTTCTTGACAGCACTGGTAGTCACTTATACGAGACATGAGGTTCGCTTCAATTGTGGCTTTATAAGTCGATGTTCTGGATTCAAAAGTTACTGAGGCCACAAACTCAGACCTGCACTCTTGCGCACCTATTCCACTGATTGAAGTATCCTTGCGATACTTCTTGATTCTTAACTGCTGTAGGAACGATGTTGTGACAAAATTTAACTGAGAGCCAGAGTCAAGAAGAGCTCTGCACGGGATTCGCACACCATAAGATGAAATCACATTGACCACTGCCGTTGCAAGGTAAACATGACGCTCCTTGAATTGCGTTTCTGATGCTGTATTAACTGCTTGATGTACTGGCTGTGGAACCTTGTTTATAGTACCTTTCTCACCCCACTGATGTGTAGTTGGTGAGTTGTTGCCGTTTTCTTGTGGCTGATGTAATTTTTGTTGCCGCTTCTGCTGGTGAAGTAGTGTATTATGGGGCATGTTGCATTTTTGGCATTTTCGGGATGAGCATGATTGGGTGAAATGGCCTTTCTTCAAACAATTCCTGCACAACATCAGCCTGTGAACAGCTTTTCCTCGTTCTGAACCTGAAAGAGACAAAAATTTATTACAGTTGTAAATACCATGCTTACTTGAGTTGCAAAAATGGCAAATGAGTGCTATATCCTGATCAATCTTGGGAGCTATGGCCACGGTTGACTTATTTCCAATATCATAGCTGCAAGTGGCTTCCAGGCTCTGGAACTTCTTCCTGTCATCTCGGGTATTGATGGCTTCTAGAGTCTGGAATCTTGACTCAACGAACTTCAGGAACTCTTCAATGGTGGGGCTGCTTCTCGGATCTTTTATCGCAAATTCAAATTTTTCCCTGCTCTCTCTGTCCAATTTTTGCAATGAAGATGTATTACTATTGGATCCCAGCTTGCGATGTCAATGTTCAGGTTGGTGATTACTTGCAAACACTCCTTCGTATTATCATGGAGTCTTCTTAAGCTGGAACTTGTTGCTGTGGTGACTGACTGCGTTAATAACTTGTTTAATTGAGCAGTCAACAGCAATCTTTTATTGTTGAAGCGTTCAACAAGTACACCCCAAGCTACCTCGTAGTTGCTGTCTGTAGGTTTGAAATTTTGAATCAATTCCTGGGCCTTTCCAGTTACATTCGCTCTCAAGAAATATAATTTTTGAGCCGGTGGTATTGGCTGATCATGAATCATTTGCTTGAACAGGTCATGGAATTGTAACCAGTTCAAGTATTCACCATCGAATTTAGGAAGCTCGATTTGCGGAAGCTTCATCATTACACTTAGAGGTTTTGGTTCACTTCCCTTTCCTTGAGTTGTCGAAATGTCCGCAAATAGCTTCAAGAAGGTCTCCTCTACCCTTTCTTGTAAATTGAAGTACTCTTCTACTTCCTCTGCACTCAGATCCTGGTCCAACTTACGATATAAACACGTAATCTCATCCCAATTCTGCTCCAAACTTCTTGCTTTAATTTGGGAGAATTGTTCACTTTTATTTAAAAATGATTGCTCAAGGACCTTGCTTAATGATCTCTTTAATATATTTATCAACAAATGATATCTTGCCTTGTTATTCATTTGCGCTTGTGGTATGGTTAATTCCCTTTCTGTATTATTTGAATGTGTATTGGTAAAAAAATCCCTTCTTGGTTTTGGGAATTGCACCTTGTTGATTGCCTGTTTGAATACCAAACCCATGGATATCCTCTGCAGGCTTTTCCTTGAAAGTATTGGCTTTGCCTGCACTTTTACTTGCTTCTTGAAGATCATCTGGGTTTTGATCCTGTGGTTGCCTTAATTCTGCAATTCGTCGATGTATATTGGTGGTCATGAGTTCTGCTGCCTTTCGTACCAGTTCAAAATAATCCTTTTGAAAGTAAGGATGGTCCATCTGGTTCGAGAATCTCTCTCGCAAAATAGAATCATTCTGGTCAAATTCTTCCCACAAAGGCTCTAATTGCCCTTTTTTCTTGTTGAGGTAATCTAGAGTCTTCCTAGTGGTACTATCTTTGTTATAATTCCGAACGATGGTACAAATTGCTTCGCCTACTTGTTCTTGCTGACCGGCGATGTCTTCAATAGTTTGGTCATCATTCCTGTGAGCCATTGTAATTAGTTTTGATTTTATTATTCGCACTTGCACTAAAATGATTATTTCACAATAAATCACTGCAAGCCACCAAAACTCTTTTTACTGATTTTATTATTTTATAAAAATTATTGCAGGCCACTAAAACTCTTTTTAATGTGTCCTGTCACGGTCGCCATTGTTAATTTCTTAACGAAGTAAACAAATAATCAAAAAAATAAAATAGACGAAAAATAACTCAAGGAGAAGACGACGCACTAGTTTGAAGGTTTTCACAAAACTGACTTTATTGTTTAATAAAATTTACATTTCTTGAAAATGATGAATTATGAAAAGTGCAACTATGCAATAAAAAAATCCAAGCGTGAGAACAGATGAATGGCAAATATCAAAAGTGGAACACGAGAAGCGTGAACTACAAAGTTTTCAACTGGTCACACACTTGAATTAATAACAGAAAATAATATTTGGTTGTTGTGAGAACAGATGAATGGCAAATATCAAAAGTGGAACACGAGAAGCGTGAACTACAAAGTTTTCAACTGGTCACACACTTGTATTAATAATAGAAAATAATATTTTGTTGCACCTATGCAAAAATGATTTACAAATTAAGATGATCCATTAAGCCTTACAATACTACTGGCCGCATGGTTTAAGGTAAAAAGAAAAAAAGTTTAAATGAAATTTGAACAATTATAATAAGGATTCCAAACAATGCTACAGTATTCAAGATTTGACCTTACCAGAGAATTGTATAGAGATTTTAAGGTATATGAATCTGAGAATTCTTTTGTGTTTCTTTTTAAGAAATCAAGCATTTGATTTGCTTTGTTTATAATAAAATCATAATGCGGTAAGAAAGAAAGGTTTGTATCCAAGATTACTCCTAGATCTTTTTTCCTTGTAACACGCTCTAAATTTGTATGGTTGATAATATATTCAAACATTATAAGATTAGAATTTCGGAAACACGACAAAACTTGACATTTAGAGACATTTAACAGTAGGTGATTTAGTTTGCACCAATTATCAAGCTTTGAAAGATCTTCCAAAAGAAGAACACAGTCGGTTTGACAAGAAATCTTGCGGTAAAGTTTGAGGTCATCCACGAAAAGAAGGCAGATTGAATTAAGGAAATTATCAGGTATGTCATTTACAAACAACAAGAATAATAATGGACCCAAATGGCCTTCTTGTGGAACACCAGATGGGACCGAAATATGTTTCGAGAGTGAGCTATCAACTTTCACTATTTGAATTCTACCAGTTAAATAAGATTCAAACCATTTTAGTAGGGAAGAGTGGATACCTAGAGAAGTTAGTTTGTTTAATAAGATTTGATGGTTCACTCTGTTAAATGCTTCTGCAAAATCTGTAAAAATAATATCAGTTTGCAACCCTTCTTCCATATTTGTAATGATGTTATGGCTTATTAATGCTAAGTTTGTTACGGTTGATTTCCCTGCTACAAACCCATGTTGATAAACTGAAATATGATCCTGAAATAACACAGTTAACCTGTTGCAAACTAATTTTTCAAATACTTTTGGAATACAAGAAATTTTACAAATGGGTCTATAATTGGTAATATCCTGGTTTGAGCCCGATTTAAAAATTGGCGATAAAAATGAAACCTTCCAGCACTTTAAGAACTGCCCCTGGGCTAATAAAAGATTAAAAATCCAAGAAAGTGGTTGAGCTATTGCAATACCACATTTCTTTAGCAAAATAGCAGGAATCCCATCAGGCCCTTCACTCTTATTAACATCCAATTTAGATAAAACTTCTTCTATTTCAAAAGGACTAAAGACTAAAGAACCGATATTGACAACTCTACTCATATAAGGTAGCTTCTGGATAGGGGGAGTATCTAAGGAGTAAACTGTTGGAAATAGTCAGCGAATAAGTTACAAACTGTAGGTACATCACTAGTCATTGTATCTTGATACTTCATACTACTAGGAAATCCACTTGATTTACGCTTTGAGTTTATAAAATTCCAAAAACGATTGGCATTTAATTTGAGCTCACATTCGATAGAAAACAGGTAATTTCTATATAAGAATTTATTGAGAATATCGAATTCTCTTTGAAGATTAAGATAATTTGTGCGCAGTTTAGAATTATTTTTATCAGACTTATATAATTTGAATGCCTTATTTTTTCTGTTTTTGAGATTGGTCAACCTCCCATTATACCATATAGGGCAAGAATTGTTTTTAGAACGCTTTTTAGGAACATATCTATCAATTGCCCCCATCAAAACGCTTACAAAACTGGAATACACGCTATCTAATTCAGATGAAGAAAAGACGTTATTCCAAGAAAACGACAAAAGATAATCTACAATACCGTCATAATTAGCTTTTCGAAAATCATATAAAATATTTTGATCGTTGGTTATTTTCCTTAAATATCGATAGAAATTTATATTTCCATCAATAGCTATATGATGAATTGAATTTGCAATAACAGGGAAATTACACTTATCAAGACAAATATGAAAATCACTATCAACAAAAATCAAATCCAGAATTCGATTAAGACTATTATGCTGAGAATTTATTTGGATGAGATTATATTGACCAAAAAAGTCTATGACCTCACATTCTATTTGGGTCGAAACGTTAAAAGGAATTAAACACTTGTACTCGGAGTCAAAAGTCCAATCAATATTACTGTGCGGGTGCGAGTTGACCCTGTTTGCGCTGGTTCCGTAATTCCCTCGACGGAGTCGCAAGGAAAAAAAATAATATTCGAAACGTTGTTTCTATTTGATTATTTGAAAACGAAAGAATTTATTTTACAGAAAAATAATAAATAACATAGTTACAGCAAAACTTACACAGCAACGCAAAACAAAATAATAGATTTAATTTAAATAAACAAGTAAGTTTGAAACAAAGTGTTTCAAATGTTTTTAGATTTAAAAGAAGGATAATTATTAATTATTATTATTTGGTTCGAATCTGTCGTTAACAATTACTAAGGTTAAAATCCCCTGCAAATAATACATGTTGTGAAAATTTAAGATTGTCTAAAATTGATTTTGCGTTATTTAAATGAATATTATAATAATCTAAATTGCTCTTTGGAGGAATATAACTTACAAAAACAAATAGTTCAGATTCACCTGTTCTTATACAAACAATAAGTTGATCAATATCAAGGTCTGAGATAGTGGAGTTTGATTTCAATTCAACTAGCCTACATGCCAGAGTGGCACGGACCGCAATCAGAACTCCACCACCTCTTTCCATACCTGTCTTTAAATTACACCTGTCTTTTCTAAATACAGTATAATAATTTGGAAAACATTCAGTTGTTAAATGATTATCTGATAACCAAGTTTCAGTTAATATTATAATGTCATAGGTTAAAGACGAAAAAGCAAGATATTATATGGTCTAGTCTAGTTCCAAACCCACCAACATTTTGGTAATAATAAGATAAACAATCAATACTTTTACTTAACGTTCTTTGAGGAACAGATGAATCAGCATTATCAGGAACAATAATTACAGGAACAACACCAGCAGCAGCGATCCAACATTGGCAGGGGCAGGGTTATTTGGAAATTGTACTGAGTTTAATGAATCAGGAACATTGTCTTGAACTGAAGTTAAGTTAAACCGGGCGATTGATGAGATATTTCGTTTTTTGGCCAATTTATAAATTGTATTACTTTAACAGACCTAGGCCTTATATCTGCATCACTCAACAATTGATTAAAACAGTCTGCAGGGACCCTTAATTTGAAATTCACAAACTTTAAATCAGATGAGCATAGGGAGTTGAAAATGCTGTTTTTGGTAAAACCCTGAAGCCAAATCGAGAATTGTAAAGTATGAACTATGACCAAGTTCATCTAAAATTTCAGAAATATTAGGTAATGGAAACGAGTCTACAATAGTAACGTTATTCAAATTACGATAATCTACAATGACTCGCCATTTTTTCTTACCTGAGCTATCAGTTTTTTTTGGAACTTCCTACAAGGAAGCAGAAAAGGGTGAGATTGATGGTCATATTATACCTCTCTTTTATGAATTTCTGGATATCGATATGTTTTGGAAGCTAGTTTTCTATGATTGTCCAGATAAATTTCATGTTTCTTTTTTAGTTGAAGACAATTTATCGCCATCTAAATAGAAAAAATTTGAGAATTTCGAACAATTTTTTAATAAACTTTCTTTTTCTCCATTGTTTAAATGTTCGGTACGTATTTGAGATTTTAACTGATTAAAAAGATTTTGTGTATTTTCAATGTTTGAACTGAATGAATAAATTTCGGTTTGGAATTTCTTCCGGAGTAACTTTTGTCGATTGAATTTAAACATTTTTTTCGAGGGTATTGACTATAGTTACAAATGCCTTAGAATCACGTTCAATTTTAGTAATGGCCCTACTTTGGTAGACTCCATCTATAATTTCGATACCTGACACGATGCCTTCTTTAATTTCTTTGTTTAAAATATTTACTTTTTTGAGTGTTTCCGATATACTTGATAGTATTAATTGATTACATGGTTCATTTGATTGATTTACAAAAAAAGGTATTGAGGTTCTGTTATTGACTTTGAGATTTTAAGTTTGATAATTAATTTGAACTCTATGTTCAATTAAAAAGTCATTTCCGATAATTCCATTAAAAGAAACATTTGATTTTGAGTCGATGAAGAAAAATTTGTGATTGATGCTATGATTTTCACTAAATTTAAGTGAAATATTAATCGAACCTATTGTTTTGATTGGATTATCGCTTTGTTTGGCTGTATAGCCTTATTATTAGTTTTAATTTTGTCAGGATTAAATAAGTAGGCGACACAGTAGGTTTTAGAGACTATTGAATGGATGATAAATTTTATTGTCTTGAAAATATAAAATGGTTATTCGATAAGGATTCAGTTTGTTGCCTTCACCGACGACGTTCGCACATCAACTGGTCTTCTTCTCTGCTTTCCTCTGTATGTAGACGTTCATACATAAATGCTTATGGTTACAGATGTATATGTATTAGTGACAATTTCAAGAAATACAATCTTTATAAAATGATGCAAAAAAATAACACAACATAATTTTAATTTAAAGAAAACACACTTTATTAGGCTGGCGGTCGAATACAAGTGACAATTGGTTATTTGACAGATGACATTTTCGCAGGTTGACATCTATAAGTTGATTGAGCTGTTAGATGGGCCACTTAAGAAGGCTTAGCTCGGATGACGTCAGCTTTGCTCTGAAGACGTAACACACTTGACTCGATTCCCTTAAGTTTGATTATATCGCTTTCATTGAGTTTGATTTCATCAACTAAAAATTACTTTTTTACTAGAGAAATATTTACACCACTGTCTACTAAAAGTTTGAAATAAGAAGAAATAGATAGTTCAGATGCTACATTTATGAAGATGGTATTTTCATTTAGTAATATTAATTTATTTCGTTTGCAACAATTTCGTTTGGATTCATCCGATTTGTTGTTGCTTTCATATCGAGTGAATTCACGTTTCCCTGATTATTTTCCATATTTCTTGTTGAATTTTGATTCAAAGAATGTCTGTTATTTTCTTTCTGCAGTCTTGGATAAAGTATCCAAGTTTTTTGCAATAGTTACATACCTTTTCTGATTGGTAAGTATAAATTTGTTTGGGTTTGCTACCCGAAGGTTTGTTCAAGAAGCAATGTGTTTAAGAACTAGGATTTTTTATATTAATAAGAAGTTGAATTCTTTCTTCTTCTAATGCTATGTTAAATGCTTCATTAAGAGTTTCTATATCTTTAGCTCTCAACATCAAGATATTGTTTAAGTTCTTCCCAAGTAGCAAAATCATGGTTTGCTACAGAGCTTTCTGCACGTAAGTTGGCTTTTAACGTACGCTAAGAGAACATCCGACTGCCAACAGTTGCTAATAGCCTATTGAATAGACCTTTTAAAAAGGAACAATTACGTGCAAGGGTTTTTATTATTGAATATGTTTGTTTGGCCCATAAGCATGCTTAAAACCGAAAATGCTACTAAATTCACCCATGCGTTTCTGAGAGCATGGTCACAATGGCAACTTTTCAGTATTTTTGGTATAACTCGAAAACTAAGCCGAAATTGAAAATTTTAAATATGGAACTTTTTGTTCAAAATTTAATTTTCTATCGAAATGGATAGTTTGAAAAATTTCTTAAGAAAATTTAGACAGGAAAAGTAAACATAAACCAACATAAAAAATCGAAAAATCAAAGATTTTTAAGTTTTTTTCTAAATTGCGCATAACTTTTTTCGGAGCAAAGATACGCTCAAGACATTCATGAACAAAGTAAACTGGAGTCTTACGGCTTTAATATGACATGTTAAAAAAGCCATATTATTTAAAAATTGACAGAGATATAGCCATTCAAACTTTACCATTTCTTATCATTTTCTGCAGTTTTTGCCCGAAAGCCAATTTTTTGGTATTTTATGACAAATTTAACGTTCCAAGCACCCAATACCAAATCTTATGTTAATCGGACCAGCCGTTTGGCCTGTAGGTCTGAACGCATTCAAAAACAGCCGAAAAACGAAATTGCGAACTTACATCCTTTTTATAAAGTTCTAATGTCATATTATATCAAAATTTTGATTTCGAACATTTTTACGAAAGTGAAATTTGCCATATTGTACCGAAAAAGGGACTTTCGGGCCAAAACTGAGAAAAATTATAAGAAATGATAAGGTTTGAATGGGAATATCTCTGCCAATTTTGAACAAATATTAATTTTTGAACATTCCATATTAAGGCCTTTAGTCTCTACTTTGTTTTGTCTGTACATGTCTTGACCCTATCTTTGCTTCAAAAAAAGTTATCCACAATTTATTAAAAAATTTAGATATCCTTGATTTTTTGATTTTTTTTTAAGTAGGGTTTTGTTAACTTTTCCTGCTTAATTTGTTCGTAAAATTTTTTGAACTATCTATTCCAATAGAAAATTTGATTTTGAAACAAAAGTATTATATGTAAAATTGTCAAATTCGGCTTAGTTTTCGAGTTATACCAAAAATACTGAAAAGTGGCCAGTGTGACCATTCTCTCAGAAACGCATGGGTGAATTTAGTAGCATTTTCGGTTTTAAGCATGCTTATGGGCCAAACAAACATATTCAATAATAAAAACCCTTGCACGTAATTGTTCCTTTTTAAAAGGTCTATTCAATAGGCTAATAGAGAGTTTAATGTTTTTTAGTTTGAACAAATCAATATCATAATATTCTATTTCTTCCGCCGTTAATAAGCTATCTGTCATTATTTGTAATCTACTTGCTAAAATGATATTTTGTATTTTTTCAATGATTTCTTTCAATTTGTCAACTCTTCTAGTATATTCTAGAATTATAATTCTTTTTTCCAATTGTTTAAATTTCTCTTCAGAACCGGAATATTTTTTTATATTTGTATCAATTAAATTTATTTATGTTTTTTTTCCTGTTGAAGTTGATTTTTTATATCTACCTGTTTATTATTATTAATTATTAACTCGTGATTATTTACGGTTAGTGTTTTCAATCGATTTTCTATGTCAGATTTGTCTTCGTCATCCATGGTTCCGAAAAGGAAATTTAATGCTCTACCTCCTATATTTATAAGACTTCTTGTTTTTCTTGTAATAGGCTAATGTCCCTTAATAGCCTATTGAATAGACCTTTTAAAAAGGAACAATTACGTGCAAGGATTTTTATTATTGAATATGTTTGTTTGGCCCATAAGCATGCTTAAAACCGAAAATGCTACTTAATTCACCCATGCGTTCCTGAGAGAATGGTCACACTGGTCACTTTTCAGTATTTTTGGTATAACTCGAAAACTAAGCTGAATTTGACAATTTTACATGTAATACTTTTTGTTCAAAATTAAATTTTCTATCGAAATGGATAGTTTGGAAAATTTCTTAAAAAAATTTAAGCAGTAAAACTAAACAAAAACAACATACAAAAAATCGAAAAATCAAAGATTTTTAAATTTTTTTCTAAATTGCGCATAACTTTTTTCGAAGCAAATATACGCTCAAGACATGCACAAACAAAGTAAACTGCAGTTTAAGGGCTTTAATATGACATGTTAAAAAGGCCATATTATTTGAAAATTGACAGAGATATAGCCATTCAAACTTTACCATTTCTTATCATTTTTCACAGTTTTTGCCCGAAAGCCTATTTTTTGGTACTTTATGACAAAGCTAACGTTCCTAGCAACTTGCACCAAATCTTATGTTAATCGGACCAGCCGTTCGGTCTGTAGGTCTGAAAGCATTAAAAAACACCCGAAAAACGAAATTGCGAACTTTTATCCTTTTTATAAATTCTCTATAGTTCTAATGTCATATTAAATCGAAATTTTTATTTCGAACATTTTTACGAAAGTGAAATTTGCCATATTGTACCGAAAAAGGGACTTTCGGGCCAAAACTGCGAAAAATTATAAGAAATGATTAGGTTTGAACGGGAATATCTCTGTCAATTTTGAACAAATATTAATTTTTGAACATGCCATATCTAGGCTTTAAGTCTCTACTTTATTTTTTCTCTGAATGTATTGACCCTATCTTTGCTTCAAAAAAAGTTATGCGCAATTTAGAAAAAAATTTAGATATCCTTGGTTTTTTGATTTTTTTAGGTTGGTTTTTGTTAACTTTTCCTGCTTAAATTTTTTCGTAAAATTTTTTGAACTATCCATTCCAATAGAAAATTTAATTTTGAACAAAAAGTATTATGTGTAAAATTGTCAAATTCAGCTTAGTTTTCGAGTTATACCAAAAATACTGAAAAGTGGCCAGTGTGACCATTCTCTCAGGAACGCATGGGTGAATTTAGTAGCATTTTCGGTTTTAAGCATGCTTATGGGCCAAACAAACTTATTCAATAATAAAAACCCTTGCACGTAATTGTTCCTTTATACCCCTAATTTTCCCGTCTATTCAATAGGCTATAATGTTTCTTAATTCTTCTTCAATTAAATTTAGTTCACTGTCTATGTATGTTGTAATTATAATATCTTCTGGAGATTTCACTATAAAATTCTTTTGTTCTAACCACTATTTGTTTGTTTTTGTTAATAACACTTTTATTTCCGTTAAATTAATTATATGTATTATAAAATTAATTTTGTTGACTATGTTTACTTCGTCATATTTGATTACCGCGTAACCATTATTGTTTATTACTTCTTCAATAATTAATTTGCTGCTTATTAAGCCAATAATAGTGAATAATACCACGAGACTTTTCATTTTTGCGACTTGTTTGAATTATTTATGAATCTAGACTTAATTCCTCTCTGAGATTTTCTATTGACTTGGCTTGCTTTGATTAGATTGTCTTGGTTTATATGCCTACTCTTTCTTTCTTTCTGAATATTTCTTGTATGCAGATTTTCGGGTTTATCATGCTTATATCTTGGTGCTGTCTTAGGACGGTCTATTCTGGAATTTTTAACAAATCCTTCCGTTCTCTTTTCATTATATTCCTCTCTATTTGTATTTAGTTTACCGATTATTTTTTCTTTATTTTTGATCATAAGATCATGAAGTCTATTTTTATCTATACTACCTTTCTGTATATCGTATGGTTTTTGTTTAGTAGTAGAATGTATCGAAGTATTATAAAAGAGATTAGCTTTGTGAACAGCAACTCGAATTTCATGTATATTCGGGTTAGTTTTTCCGTTCAAGAGTGCTCTTACTTTTTCAGCTAATATTCTATGAAAGACTTCAATGTCTGAATTTCCTGTATGACTATTAGGTTTAGTAAAATGTATTTCTATATCAAGGTCTTCTAATAATTTTATTATTCTTGGAAAGTTAAATTCTTGTTCCAAATAACTCTATCAATTTTGTTGAAGAATATTATATTCACTGTCTGTTAATTCAGTATAAATTCCTGTACTAACTTGTTCTATTAATGGTATTATTAAATCATTAAAATTATCTTTATATAATTCATTTATTCCAATATGTATTCTTTTATATTTAGGGCTTTTGTTCAATCCATTTCCTGCCGGGCGAATCAGGATACCGAGTAATCAAAATGGATATCTGCGATTACTCCAAAGTGTGCAATTTGACCCGCGACAAATGGGTGAAGGAAGCCACCTATCGTCTAACATTTCTGACTTCTTCGCCTGTCGACCGCAAGGAGCAGCTGTTAGCCCAACTGCTGCAGAAGGTGGCAGCGGAAATTCAAAAATTCCCGACAAAAAAAGGAAATAAAGGCGATCAAATCATCAAATTTTTATTTCTACGACCAACATCGCCAGTAGGTCATATATTTTCAACCTCGGCATGGTTGAATTCTAGCTATAAATTCTATGATATAAATAGTTCACTAATAAAAAATTGTATTCGTATTACAAATAATCGATTTAATGAAATGAGTTCAACAGATTTAAATTTATATTTTAACAAATGTGAACCTCAGCATTTGATATTCAATGCTCCAATGGGCAATATCAATGATAATTACAATTACAATTACACTTACAATTACAATTTAAATGATTCTGTTTGTATATTAGAAAAATTATTAATGTTCCAATTTTGCAATAACAAAAAACAAATACAAAAATTTCTAACTGATTTATATAATGTACTAGATAAGAAAATTTCAAAAAAAATGCTATATTTTGTTTGTCGCCTCCGAATGCAGGTAAAAATTTCTTCTTTGATACGTCATTTATACATTATTTAATAAATTTTGGGCAAATGGGTAATTTCAATAGATATTGCAGTTTTCCAATGATGGAGTGCGTTGATCGCCGTCTATTAGAATTTTAAATTGTTTACTATGCATTGTTATTTTTACTATGGGAAGTATTTCTTCTTCCCGGTTATGGTATTATTTACCTCTTCATGTTTAATTTCTGTATTGTTTACATCCATATCTTCTTGTCTGGGATTCCTATTATTGTCATAATTGTTATTCCTATACTGTCCTGAATTTTGGGGTCTTTGATTATTATTATTAAAATTTGCCTGATGGTTATTTCTATTAAATCCGAATCTAAAATTATTTGGATTTGCGTTTCCAAATATTCTGTGATTATTTTGTCTAACTTGTTCTGAAGGTATTCTATCATGTTGCGGCCTAAAATTGTTATTGACATTATTTTGTCTAAATGAGTTGTTGGGATGCAAATTATTTCTGATAGGATTCCGATTTAGATTTTGATTAAAATTATTTTAATTTGATTTTGGTATATTTTGATATTTAATTTGTTCAGGGATTTTTCTTATCATATTATTACTCTCTAACAGGTCAAAAGCCTCCATAATATTATTTGGTTGGCTTGCAATCACTTTTACCTTTTGGCTAGGTGACAATGTATTTTTAAATTATTCTAAAGCTATACATTCATTATTTTTCTGAGTATAAACATTATCGGGTTCAAGTTGAGTTTTTGTTTGTAACTCTTGCAACAAATTGTCAATTTTATTATAATTCCTAATTGTGTCGTTCTCATTGACACTATTTATTTCTTAAGATATGATTTTTTAACACCAAATTGTCTTATCAGCTGTACTTTTACGTCTGTCCAAGGTGCAAGATGTTGTAGACTATTTATTGCTCTCAAAGCCTCGCCTTGAATTTTCTTATGCACCACAAAAACTGACTGATTTTTATTTAAAAGTTATTTTTTTATTTTAATGCACTTTTTAATTTATTTTTTTTGTTCACCTGCTTGTCTTTTGCATAGACACTTTGTCTTTTTCGTAGACACTATGTTTTCCGTTGACACTTAATTATTGTTTTTGTTTACTTATTTCTCTACGAGAATGCGTGTATTAAAAAAAAATTTATGAACACTTAAGTATACAATAATTTTGTTTTTCTGATACGAAATTGTTTTGTCCACTAAAACACTTCAGTGTTATTAATTTTCACAAAACACAATTTAATTTCGATCGTTGAATAATGTTTTAGATAATGTACGTTGTTCTTTAATCCGCACCAAAGCTCTACCGGTTAAAAAAAAACTTTTTATTTTCTTTTCGGTCCGATCACTGAATCTCATCTATTCATTAATTTTCATTTAACTTCTTAGTGAGATCCTACCGACTGCGCCATTTTTTTATTTTTATCCTCCGGGATTTTTTTTTAAAGATTTTAAAATAAAACGCAAGATTACAATTTACACAAGTATTTTATTTATTAATTTGAGCATCGGATCCCTTACCACTGGTGGGGGGAAATCTTCTGCTATACGTAGAAGTATCAAGATGGAACTGAGCCTTTCTGCCAGGAAAAACCCTGCTTATATGTAATACATTGATATTCTTAATTCTTATTACAGACTATAAGTATGTGTGTATTGGTACACATGCAAGTTATCGAAGTTGTAACAACTTGATGTAAAAAAAAACACAGTTTGGTTTGGTTGACTAACGAAGAGTAACTTTAGTGATTCTTTTACCTTCTATTTATAAAATATAATTCTTTAACAATATTTTTTAGTTTCCAAGAATTCATTATTGCAAAATTAACAAAAAGATAAATTAACAAAAAGTTGATTAATGTAAATGTTTTAATTTCTAAGAAATTGCAAAATTAACAAATAAAATATTATTTGATTTCCAATAATATGATTTTCATAACAAATAACAAATATAATATTTTTGATAATGCTGATTTGACAAAAGTAGGTGTCTGCATTGTTATAGTTTATCCAGCGAAAATTGTCAGTACAGGGCTTATGGGAGAGCTTTTTTCAAAACAGTGGTGCCTGTGTATACCATCACAAAACTAAAATAACAAATCTGCCACTGAAAAAAATACTAAGCCACTGATAAACATACAGGAATTGTTGTTGTAATTCTTTGAAACATTCTATACGCTACAACATGACCGTTGTCTCTCAATGCCAAAAGCATTCTGATATCTGATTGTATACTCGCTTTCGCTTCTACCTTCGCTGTTTGAAATAAAATTAACATTCCAACAGAGTTGCCTTTGCCAAGTCGCAACAATACAACAGAGCTTTTCAGTGGTTTTTATAAAATAACTTTCGGTTTTGAAGCTTTTGAGAACAAAATTTATAAGGGTGAGAGCCAACAGTGTTGTCGTTTTGATTTTCTTCTTACTATTTGCTTGTATTTCTGAATACACCTATAAAATGCAGCTAAAATTTGTATGATTTTAGTCTTTAAGAAAAAAGAAATTATTTGTGCTAAGTTTTGAAACGTTCACAAAGCGTTACGTGATCAAATTCATTTAAAAGGGTGTGGTGTGGGAAAAAAAAAGACAAATTGATCTTTTTTAAAATATTTGAAATGGTATCCAATTAAGGTAACCACATGCACATTGTTCTTCGATTTGTGGCAATTTATAATTCAGAGTATGGAAACCCTATGAGAGCTTTAACTTGAGACAGATGTATGCAAGCCAATGCAACCAGACTGAGAGGCAAACGTCCTATCTTCCCTGTACTGACAATTTTTGTTGGATAGAGTATAGCAACGGAAATTGGGTAGGAATGTAAATGGGAATGTGAATGTGAATGGAAATGTATCGTGCTAACTTGCATTATCATCATATTCTATGATGATTCAATTTTATTGTTTTTGATCGTTGACGATTTTTGTTTACATTAGTTTGATTTTATATTTATGTTTGGATATTCTGTATCTGTGGGAGATTCTTTGTTAGACATTCTTTGTTTACATTACTTTTACTATTTTATGTCTATTCACATAAATTATGTTCAACGAAATATGCTTGGTGGGCATTTAATATTTAATGGTATTTTTATTAAGCGATATGGAATACGCTTGGTATGGTTTGGTTGTTATGATTGGGAAGCAATTCTATAACTGGCACCAATAACGAACTATAGTTATTCGTAGTTCAAAAAAATTAATTCATCGGACCTCCACTGGTCCGGATAGAAATGAAACACAACTTTTTCTATTTCTAATTTACATGAAAACTCCAATATTAAGACTTTGAAATGGTGGTTTCCTTAATAACATATTTGAATAAAATTTAAAGCGATGATAATTTTTCTATAAAAGCTTTTTTTTAAAGGGGTGACTCTTTTTTACTAAACATTTTAAATTTCATTAATTTCGAGAGCGCGAGTTATGTGTACCACCAACTGTGCGGCTTTTAAATAAAAAAAACTATTTTTATCAGAGCTTTGCTCCCTTTGAACCTTTATTAACAACTGAACTATATATCTTTTATGAGAAAAGAATTAGGTATTAATAAGATACATTTATTTAGTGTGCACACTTTTTGTCAAATTATCAAAATATATTTTATGAGAAAAGAATTAAGTATTAATAAGATACATTTATTTATCATGGGAAAGAATAAATATGATACATTCTAAATTATGTCAAAAAAGTTTACGTGGACAGAAAAGAATTAAACATGAAATGTAACTTAAAGATATTTCAAAGAGTATTTTATGTTGATATGTAGTGGGTATGTATGTAAGTACTATATCCATAGGAGATGGATATATGGTGTTCGCAACTCCTCCCCCCTAGGAATGGAGCGATGGCCAGAGGAACTGCATTCTAGATGTTGTGGTGCCAGGAGCGATGATTTTTACAGGTATGGAATCTGCGGGTTGAATGTTCGGAAAATTTATTGATGTCTTTGGTGTTCGATGTGGTTATATATCTCCGGATGTAACTCGCGCAAGTTTAAGAATGGGTATAGCAAAGTGTATCTTATGATATAACTGCGAGCATTATAAAAATTTAATACTTAAGACGTCGAAATTATATATACCTACCTCGAAATTATATGCATATAAATAATACATTATTAGCATTATCCACTTCTGCATGAAGATTCAAGAAACCAGTTAATGTATTACATTGTACGAATGACTTTCTAAAGTTTAGCTGTTTTATATTTTCTTGAACTGAAATAATATTTATTTGAAACCAAATTAATAAAAAAAATTAAGATCTAGCTACCGAAACTATGTCTCTTCAGTGACAACAAACCTTACCATGTCTGTTTGACTGGTCGCAGTTCAGTCTTGGCAAACTGCACTGACACTTGTTGATCGGTTACAATTACCATAATAACTGGAAAGTTACCTCTCAAACGTTGGCAATGCAGTTTAATGAAACCATTTTGTAGTGATTGATATTGATTTCACAAAAAATAGATACGAGTAACTAGATGTTAACACGAATATAGTTGCACAATAGGACCGCCTTCTGCGCTTTTTCAGTTGCAGTGATGCTGTTGTGACTAATATTTTTACACAAATGTGACTGTCACTTTGTTACTTACAAGTCACCACAGCCTCTCAATAACAAAGCGTGTCCCTTGGGGTTCTCATTTTGGTTCTGAATACAGTCTTATGTTGTTCATGCGGTATCTGTATGTATCGGTGCATTGCCTTGTTTAGTGTATGGCTGTCCACCAAATATATCAGAAAATTGCGGAAAAGCTCTTTTCAGTACCGATTTGTAAATTATTGCCATCATTTTGGAGCTCTGGAAATCCACCTCCACAGTATCGGAATCAGCTCCCCATTACCACTACAAAACCTCCGTTGCTATTTTGCTTTGAAGATGTACATACCTATTTCTCCCTTTGAAGATGTACATACATAGGTACATTAGACTGTGCCAAAAAAATCGAAATTTTGATTTTTCATGATTTTTTCTTAAAATTTCGGTAGAGGCTCCGAAAATATTAATCCTCCTAAAATTTGAGCAATTTATATTAATATTAAGTTGTGGCGCATCGCAATTTTCTGTTTTTCATACAAAATATATGGACAAAAACATGGTATTGCGTTCTCATGCTGATGATAAATTCTTCAGGATATTCACTTCTTTACAGTTAATTTTCAGGATCTTCACTTCTTTACAATTAGTTTTTCTAGATCTTCACTGCTTTATAAATAATTTTTTTAAGGATCTTCACGTCTTTGAAATTAACTTTTCAGGATTTTTAATTCCCTGAAATTAATTTTTTTTCAGGATCTTTTCTTCTGACACCAGTATTACGTTCTCAATAATAATAAAACAAATCTTTTTGTTTTTTTTTCTTAATACATACTTTAATCTTTATTCAACTTATATTTTATTCTTTCATTTATTCTTTACAGTTGTGACTTCTTTAAATTGTTTATTATGACTGACAGAACAAATGAGTGGGGGATGAGATAAACACTATTCTTGATGATGGATAATGAATTACGTATGTGGAAAGTTCATAGGAAATCAAATAGAAATATGAGTTTAGAGTTTTGCTTTAATAATTTTATTAGAAATGCAATTTGATAATTGTTTTATCTTAAGTTGCATTTCAAGGTTCTTGACAAAAATACCATGAGGTATTATTAGTTTACATTTGCTTAGGTTATAATTCTATAAGGGGTTCATTACAAGTTGATAGTTTTTGAGACACTAGCAAAAACTGAATTTTAAACCGTTCTTCTCCTCCAAAAAATGTTTCCCCAGCCAAAATTCAGGATGGTTTTAGAAATTGCTCAAGACATCAAAACAAACTCCGCCAAAATATAGCTTTGTAGGAGTTTTGTCGAAGCATGTAAGTCTAAATTTCCTGGGCTAGAGATCCATTGATATATAATTTAACATTCAAACTTGCTTTTTACGGATAGGAAAAGAAAATCTGTATTGTCAACTCTACATATTATAGAAATACAATGGAGTTTATGTGGGTGGCACATAACAGTTTCTATTAATTGTTTCCTTAAAGTATCCCAACTGGAATAGTTTACACTTAGGATCAATTTTTTTTGCAAATCCTTCTAAAGCTGCTTTGATAATTCATAAATGGCATTAGTATTAAGTCTTAACTTTTTGGTAATGCTGCGCAATATTCATTGCTTCGGTCACACCGTTTATTTTTTCATAATCAAAAATTGTTCACCTTATGCGAAAATCTTTTTTGGTGGAACACTTTTCATTAATGCCCTTGGTATTACCTCTATAACTTTCTGCGCCATTGCTTTAAAATTTATTTAAACTTGTTAGAACTATTGAATACTTATATATTTTTTCCAAGCCAATATTAATTCTTATTTCATTGTATTTAAAAATATACAATCAAATTTCTTAATATTTATAAAAAAAAAATTTATTGGTTTAAATAAGTCTTACATTATTTCAAAAAGGATGTTGATGATCTTGCTCATATTGTTGAAATATGCTGCTGTTGTTGTATGAGATGACACGTGTTGATTTGTCGTTATTCGCCAGGGGTTGTTGTTATTTTTTTATTTGTAAATTCTTTTCTATGTGGCTCGTTTCCGATTATTTTATAATGTTTTTGGGGAAGATATCCCACTTCTGAAACCAATCATTTTGTTTACTTATGTAAAATAATAAAAGAAGGACAAATTCTATTAGTTTACGTTACAAATTTTATTATGTGTATAGAAACCCAAAAATCTAACACAAAAAAAATGTCTTCCTTCTCGACCTTTCTTTTTCTTCTTTTTTTCGATGCCGGATGTCGTCACCATCTTTTTTTTATGATCATTATTTATGTTGGCCACGGTGCAAAGCACAGATGAAGTTCATAAGTGCCATCGACTTAAGGTGTACCTTACACTTTTGTACATTATAGCTCGGCCAATCTGACAATGTGATTGACCACGATCACATTTTTTAAAATATTAAGATTAAACTGGTGTGCGCCCGTAGCCGCCAGTAGCCTCAGGCCCCGCAGCATCCACAGGTGTTACCCATTTTCGTAATCGCACAGCCTCAACGACACCATCATACGGTAATTGTGTCAACTGACAATTTTCGACATCTCTTATGATGTACCGGTCATGAGGCAAAACCTTATGTATGATATATGGCCCTCGAAATTTTTGAATGAATTTCTTGTTTGGCCCCACAGTGGTGTCAATGTGCCTCAAAACTACAAAATCACCGATTGAGTATGTCTTAGCTGGCACACTATGCTTCAAAAATTATTGTTCATTGCATTCCTGTGACCTTTTTATAGAGTCTGACGCCTGATCTCGAATTTTTCCTAAGTCACGTTCAACTTCACACTTAAATTTGTCACTTAGATACTCCGTAAGCTCGTCGACTATTTTACCGCGCTGTTCAACTCCAAACAACAATCTACTAGGAGATTACTTTGTAGAGCTATGTGTCGTATTGTTGATGGCATATTCTACTTCAGTCAATTTATTTGACCAGTCTGCATGATTCACAGGCTCACTTATTTTGCTCAACATTGCTTTGATTACCCGATTTACCCGTTCCACTTGACCATTCGCTTGTGGGGACGCCACAGCTACCTTTACATGGTCAATATTATGTTTCAACAAGTAACTTGAAAATTCTAAAGAGGTAAAACAAGTACCTCGATCCGTGATAATACGCCTTGGTCGACTATAATAACTAAAATACCTGTCCATTGATGCTAATACTTCTTTTGTACTTGTTGAATTGACAGGGTACAAGCGTACAAATTTTGTAAAGGCATCAATGACAACCAAAATATGCTTTCGTTTAGATACCAAATCAGGCAGGGGCCCAAAATGGTCCAAGTGGATTGTGTCAAATGGAATGGGATTCTTAGGAAAGCAATAAGGATTATGGTTATTGATGCGGGCGGGTGCGGAATACATTATACACTTAATGCAATTTTTTATAAATTTGTCAATTTTGTTTCTCATACCCGGGAACCAATAATTCTTTCGTATCTGATTGCAACATTTGTCTATTCCCAAGTGTCCAATTTTCTCGTGAACCATTCTTATAACGTTGTCCTCCATTTCGCCCGGCATGTAAAGCAACAAACTATTATTCAAGTCTGACTTACGAAAGACAAGGCCATCTTGCAATTCATAATGAAGTAAAAATTGTGTTTCAAGATCATTACGTATTTCTCTAATTTTAGTGTCTCTATTCTGAGCTAGCTGAATATGAAAATCTACCTCATCTCCGTAAATCGTAGCAACTAATGGGTTTTGACTTAGTACATCTACATGACCCATTGACGTACCACTTCTATGCTGAATAGAATAGTTATAATTTTCAAGTTCCAAAGCCCACCTTGCTATTCTCGTATTAACATGCTTTTTGCTTAACGTAAGAGTCAAAGAATTACAATCTGTAGTGATCTTAAAGGGTATGCCCTCTAGGTACACCCGAAATCGTTGGAGTGAATATATAATGGCTAGTGTCTCAAGTTCAAAACTGTGAAACTTCGCCTCAGATGCGGTTGTCGTCTTTGAAAAATAGGTGACTGGATGGAATTTTCCAATATCCTGGCGTTGCATTAGGGCTGAGCCAAACCCATGACTACTAGCATCACAATGTAATTCGGTTTCCCTTTCGGGATTGAAAATGGCTAGGACTTGGGCGGATACCAGTCTACTCCTTAACTCCTGAAAAGCACGCAAACACTCGTCACTGAAATCATACCTAACCACTTTGCGTTGCAACTCTAATAATGGTTTGGCTATTTTCGAAAATGATGGCACGAAGCGGCGAAAATATGAAAATAACCCAATGCAAGATTGAAGCTCTTTCCGATTTCGGGGTACCGGATAATGTTCTATGGATTGAATGTGGGCGTTTGTTGGTCGTATGCCCGAAGCGTTAACTACGTAACCTAAATATTCAATCTCGTCGTACCCAAACTTGCATTTACTCATCCTAAGTTGAAGTCCCTTTTCATAAAGTCGTCGTAAAACTTCACTAACTATTTCTAAAAGTGAATCAAAATCAGCGGTCGCAATAGCTAGGTCCAGGTACATAATAATTTTCCCTGTCTCTATTAGGTCTTGAAATATTTTATGGACAAATAGTTGAAAGTCAGCCGGGGCATTCTTCAACCCGAATGGCATCCTCAAATATTCGTATTGTCCATCGGGCGTTACAAAAGACGTATATTGTACGGAGTCATCTTCGACACCAACCTGATTGAAACCGTCCTTTAAATCAAGTAACGTAAACCACCGTTTACCTTCAATGTGCTCAAGGCAATTCTCTATTAACGGGAGGGGAAAATTATCGCGAATGGTTTTAGACGAATCTTCATTTTGTAATCATGGTACTTGCGTTCAATATTAATAGGATTTAGATATGCACTATCAATAACCGCCTTTAAAGCGTCAGACTGGCTTCTTTTTAATCGCGGACAAATATCTATTTCAAATTCTGGAATATCAATATCATTTGCTAGCACCTGCAATGCAAAATTATCGTCAATACGTGTGGACAGTTGGACACAACATTACACGGCTGATTGGAGACACATTGACACCTAAAATCTACATTATTTGCACTAACTGCGGGGACCTCTACATCACCAAACCTCGGATTCGCAATGTCGTCAAAGGGAGGCTGTACTCTTAATTACCAACGGAGTCATCGGGTTACTGCGGCTACTAACTACTTCGTTCAAATTGGCCAAATCAATAACACTAAAACATGAATGCCTTGAAAATAAACCTTTATTCAACTCAAAATTATTATCGTGTTTTATTTCAAATTCGGATTTTTTAGATAAATTATTTTTATTTTTTAATTCCAGATGCTCATCATTGGATTCTATTTTAATTTGTCTCAAATGAATATTAAATACTTTAAGAAAATTACGTCCCAAAATCAGTGGCAATGTCATTAGAGTATCTGGAAGAACGAAAACTGGTATTTCATTGACTTTGTTACGAAATTTTATATAGGTATATTTTTATAATACCATAGGAATAGATCTTGGAATAGATCTTCCAACACAACAACATTGCTCGGAACGATGGAACGTCGTATTACGCTAATGGCGCTGCCAGTATCAAATAGAGAAAACACATTCATTGATTCAGTGCACCGAATTTGGTCATTATAAATGGCAACACTTACCATTTGCATTGCATCTATGGCACCAGACGCTTCATCTTCGCTTTCAGGGTTGGCCAACATTCGAGTGACGGCAGCGATGATCCTCTGGTGCCGTCGTTGAGCTTTTGGGCAGTTGTAGTGCATATGGCCTACCTCACTACAATTAAAACAAGCGTTGACTGGTATCAAGGGCGGTGGACAATTACTTTTGTAATGCCCAAATTTACTGCAACTGTAGCATCTGACGTCGGAAAGTGTTGTTGGCTTGACGGCGGTGCCTGTGGCATGTGATTTTGGCCTATGGATGCCAGCTGTTGTTGTGACGGCGGTGATTGGTTTTGACTGCGGCTTGACTGAACATCAACTCACTATATGACCTACAGTCATTGATTAAAGTTATGTTTGTGCTGCTATCATCGAATACATCAATGATGAAAGTAAGTAACTCAGCCTCAGGTACCTACATCTATTTTTGCAGCAAGGGATTTCATTGCGATGACGTATTCTAGACAAGACTCTTGGTCGGATTTTTCGGTTTTCCAGCTGTCTGTAGACATCGCGGTGAGAGACCTGTCATCCAAACGTCTCGATCATTAACGCCTTCAGGTCATCATAGTTGACGACACCCAATGTATTCAGGAAATATTTAGCTGTCTCCTTCAGCAATCGACGTAAACCCAGGCACATCTCATCTGGTGTAAAGGAGCGTGTTGATGTGTATTGCTCGAATTCCCTGAACCACTTGCCGACATCGTAGTTGTTTTTGCCAGTAAAGGGATTCAGAGCATGCTCCAACTGGTCGAAATTCACATGATGAGAACTGGAAGTGTCGGAATTTGGATTTGACTGCATTGCTTTTATTTGTTGCTGTAGCAATGCCATTTCATGTTGCAGCTTCATTACTTTCAGCTTCGCCTCCAGTTACCGCACGTGTTCGTCTGAGTCATATCTTCGTTGTCTTCATGTGGCTCTAGCCCTCCCTCATCAGCGGGGCTATCCTCTTCGTTGTTTTGGCCAGGCAAATTTTCATAAAGCGACTGCAATTGTGTAAGCGTCGCCGTTGGTGGAAATTCCACACCGGCAGCAGTTAGCGCTTCAATGATGAATTGCTTGGTCAGCTTCGACGGGTTCACCATTTTGAGCAACAATGTGGGTATTTCTTATAAATTGACTTTTTTATATGTATACCCCACACCTGAGATGTAAAATAATAAAAGAAGGACAAATTCTATTAGTTTACGTTACAAATTTTATTATATGTAAAGAAACCCAAAAATCAAACACAAAAAAAATGTCTTCCTTCTCGACATCGTCACCATCTTTTTTTTATTATCATTATTTATGTTGGCCACCGTGCAAAGCACAGATGAAGTTCATAAGTGCCATCGACTTAAGGTGTACCTTACACTTTTGTACATTACACTTAATTGTTTGTATGGAGTTAAATTAAAATGTTTTATGTTCACTTTTTAAAAAAGATTTTTTATTTCAAAACAACCTTTCATGTCCAATGTTAACTAAAAACTGAGAACTTAAATTAACAACTTAGGTCCTTAAATCAGTTAATGTAGTTCATACTTCATTATGAAAGTGCGATTTAGCACTATGCTCAGATATAAATATTAATTTGTGGTTGGAATTATCATTCCGCTGATTTCATCGATTTCTTTGTTTGAATAAATGTTTACTCCTTGCATTAAATCCATTGTATAAGATTATGCTCGGTAAATATGTAAGTTATCGACTTCGATTGAACATGATTTAAAAAAAAACACAGTATTAGTTGTAGGTTGACTGAAAAGTGAGTTTATTTAATTTTTCTCCTCTTATTTATAATACATATATTTATGCATTTTGTTTCGTCTCCAAGTTATGATTATAATGTTAAATAAACAAATAAAAACACAAATAAATTGTTACTTTTTTATGTTTAAAATTTTTAATACCAATAATTTTCACAACTTTATAAATAAAATTAATATATAACAATAGAATCAGCGACGCGTTTTGGAGTGTACCTCCATCTGCGGGCGAATAACTCAATTTCAAATCAAATTGAGTTATTCGTCCGAATGATAATGATACTTCAGATTATTCAATATTATTGGGCTGAAAAAACTACGTTCACTGTCGGTGACAAGTAAATATCTTTGGTACCGTGAAGTAATGCAGGATCTTGGTTATTTTGTTTCTCAAGTGAAGCATTGACGTATTCTTGATATGAAATAATTTGGCAAACTTTGAAAACTTATCGATGCAGCTAATGCATTTTTCAGTTGAAAAACGGGTTTGTCTATCGTATTTTTTCAATTTACAGACTTCACAAGTGCTTGTACACTGTTTTATGAGACTATTTGTTCGGGAATGTACTTCCGAGCTTACAGGGGGGCGATTTGATTAGCTAAGCTTTTTTCTCAAGAGGGCACTGTGCCGATCACCAGGTTAATTTTATACAAATTCTTTATTAATTTGTTACTATGTACAATATGGACTATGATAACTACGTGTATAAACACGTTGAACACGAACGATGAACTGATTTCCTCCAGCCGCCAACAACCCACAGAAGAAGTATCGTCCACGCCGTAGAACCGCAGCGTCATCAAAACTCCCACAAATGAACAAAATGGCTGCCTGTTAATACACACGTTTAGTATCACCTCGTCTTATTAATTCAATTAAAACTATTAAACTCAAATATAAAAAGTACATAACTGTTAAAGTGTATCGAGTTAAAGACGCTGCAAGTTCTTATTTATTTAAATATTTATTTCTTAATCCGACAAGCTAAAATTAATAAAATAAAGCACACGCTTAACGTGCAAAACAAGAAGCGCGCGCACATGTCTGTAAAAAGTAGCCAACGCAGTTCTCCACGGCTTAATCCAACAACGAAAACCATGGAAGACTTCCAAAAAACTGTCTCCACTTCACTCAAGGATCTAAAGAGCACTGTAAGTAGCATGAAAAAAGACCTCACTGCCAAAAATTCGATGGTCGATAGCTTGCTCAGACAAATAACAGAGCTTGATAATAATTTGACATGTCAGATTGAAAAAATTCAATGCACTTTGGAAGAACTCACGCAAAGTGCCAACAATGCGGAGAAGCAACACCAGAACTTGTGCCTAATAATTACAGGCGTTCTGAGAGACCCTAACACGAGCACTTTTGACACCTTTAAAAATATTTGCTCATTTATAGAGCACACTCCTGCGGTCTACACTGATGTCTATCGCATTCCAACAAACAGCAAGACCAACCCAGCTCCAATTGTAGTCAAGTTTTCGACGGTGGCAGAAAAGAACATCTTTTATAAAAAATATCGCTTGAAGCCAGTCCATCTGCATGAAATTCAATCATCACATGCACCAAGCGACAATAGTCCACCTCAACGAATATATATTAACTATGCCCTCACCAGAGCTAACCGCAAAATTTTTCTTCAAGCACGACATGTGAAAGCACAGGGGATCCATCATCTGTTTTTGTGAAAAACGGTAACATTTTAATCAAACGGACTGCAGAAGATGCTGCTCATAGAATAAATGATCTACATGAGCTTGAGTCTAATTTCTCTTCTCCAATCAACATAACCCAAAACAACGGCGAGGCTGAGACAGATAATGTCAATAATCCTACTTTTGATTAATCCATTTAACAAGTAAAATTATGATACTCGTAGCTTTAGGTATTTTTTATAATATAATAATTAATAATGTAAGCTCCCATTACCTCCTTTTACTCCTTCCTCATCTCCTTATCCTAATTTCTGTCAAAATAACATACTGCTTGTGCTTTTGGTTTATAAATCGGATGGTTTTTATTTTCATTCCTCATGGCAGGTGGTAATGTTGATGATGGCTATTCTGGACATTTTGAAGGCACTTCCGAGATAAACTTTAATAAAACATTACTTAATGTTTTTTGTGCACAAAATAACGGCCTTAATGTTGTTCACTTTAAGGGTAGGTCTACCGCAGAAGCAAACTCAGAACTCATGTAAATGCATTTAAATGTATTAGTGAAAGAATATGCGATTCTCTTAGCAAATTATTTTAACTTTCTCTCTTATGCTATTCCTTTCCCAGCACAGAGAGACATATGCACAATATGCTATTCATAGCAGGCAGAGCTGCTAGAAGCCAGAAGCGCACACAAGCAAGCATACATTATATTTATGTGCAGAAAGAATCTACTGGGACTGACCGACGACGGCCGGCGGCGCGGCGGCGGCGACGTCACGGTGCGAATGAAATTTTTGTATACCTAGTTTTTTTTTGCTATCGTTGTTTTGTTTTTTTGGAGATATATGAGAACCGGTCACTGACCGACTCATTCATACGATTGTATTGTAGGTTAGGTTGGACAATAATTATGAAAAATGAAGGTAGGTAGGTACGGAATTAAAGTTTTTGAAAGTGAGTAGGTAGGTAAGACGGGCTTTTTTGAAATTCAAATTATGAGTAGAGTAAGAAAGCGTAAGCTTGTGAAAAAAGCTTTTGAATTTGAATTTTTTAAATAAAAAGAAATGTTTTAAAACTTAAACAATTTTTTATATATTGTATGTAACTACCTACATAATATTTATATTTAATGTAATTTAACACAGCATATATTTAATTTTCTAAGCGCCTTTCGGATTATATATCCATCTTCAGGCTTTTTTTTTGGTGACTGATGTTGTTTGCCAATTGAATTATCATTGAAGTTAATATATCTTCACGGTTAAAATTTTACTTTTTTGCACATTTTACATATAAGTGGGGTTTACATGGACCAACATGCTCAACAACATGGCTGGATATCGAGCCATGCTCGATCATTTAAACACGAGAACAAATGGCTGGCTGGACCAATAGCTCGACGGTTTTCAAAATGTTTTGAAAACTTGCTGGCTCGTCCATCCAGCCTACTTGTGGAAACAGATGCTCGACAACTTTTTTGTTTTTTTTTTCATTATTTAGCAAATTGTGAGTTGTGGAGATAGGTTTTTGGATTGTACATAGCCTTACCAGAGGTTTGGGAAATAAAAAGCGAAGTTTATAAAAAAAAATTGCAAGCCATATTTATGTACATATTTTTGTACAGTAGGGTGGTCGTTTAAAGGAAGGTCATCGCGGATGGGCCTCAATCAGCTCTAAATGGAGAAAAACAAATTATCTAATTTTTTCAGATTTTTATTTTCATCCCCTACCCTTATAGTCACTATTGGGGTAAATTAAATTTCCCCTTTTTTTGCATGCTAGGAAATTCACGTAAAATCTGCCAAAAAATTCAGAAGTTGTAGGTGGGAAGTAGACAAGCAAAAAATCCTATTGGAGGGGGTAATATCTCCCCCCGTTTGGACGGGAGGGGAAATTTAATATAAAATAAAAAAAAAATAATTAAAAAGTAAGGTTTTGTAGCTTTTTGGAAAGCCAGAAGTCCATTCTTACGGTTTGTTTTAAAATTAAGTTGTTTTGATGAATAGTTTTGGTGCAAAATTGTTTCAAACTCATCGTTTTGGACAAAAAATATTTTTGTTTCTAAGTTTTGGGTTTGAAAACACTTTTTGCTGAAATTGTTTATTCAAAGAACTTTATTTGAAAAAAAAAACTATCTATTAAAATGGACTTCTGGCTTTTCAAAAAGCTACAAAGCTTTACTGTAAGTGTTGCCGTTGTTTTTTAATCAATTTTTTCGGTTTTATACAATTATTTTATTAGATTGCCCCTCCCGTCCAGCGGGGGGAGATATTACCCCCCGTCAATAGGAATTGAATTTTTTGGCAGATATTACGCAAATTTCCAAAAAAAGGGGAAATTTAATTTACCCCTAAAGCGACTATAGGGGATGAAAATAAAAATCTGAAATAATTAGGGAATTTTGTTTTCTTCATTTGAGCCGATTTAGGCCCATCCAAATATAAAAACTAAAAAGAAAAACACACCCTAGTGTACAGTCATTTTTTCCATCGAGCCATGTTGGTCCATGTAAGCCCCCCTATAGAAGAGACACACTACTACTTTTTGGCTTCTGTTTTTTTTTTTATCAGAAAGCTGACAGCTTCTGAACTATCGCTATCGCTTCAAGAATTAAAAAAACATACTGAGCATCTTCACCACGTCAAGGTAAGTAGTATCAGAAGATGAAAAAAAGGGAACAGAAATATGATTAAATATTTAAAAAACTAAAGATATTAAAATGTTTTTACCTGCTGAAATGCTCACATGTCTTTTTCTCCTTCTCCCAAAAAAAAAACTTCTTCGATCTGGCGTACATTTTGGCATCGAAAATCCTTCTATAATAGTTTAGAAATGTATTTAAAAAAAAAGAGAAAAAAATAGCGACATACATTTTTTGAGATGATCTTATGTATTCCAAACGCGCATATTTCTTGGAACTCGGGGATCACACAACTCCAAAAGCAGGTGGTTTTCGTAGAACAGAACCAATTTGTTTTTCATTTTCCTCTTCCAAAACTCATCATCTCTTTCAATTTTTAACCATAGAAAGTCGCAGGAAGTCCATACACCAAAATAACAAGTTTGTCTGCCAGTTATATGGAGCTGTCCCTGAACTTGATAGTAATAGTTGTGGTTTTGTTTTAACTCCCATTTGTCACCTTGTTTTTGGAGATAACTTAATTTTTTGACTCTCACACCTTCTTCTATTTGCATGTCTTTTATAGATGAGGGACATTTTACCTCGCATATTGCGGTATCTCCAACCATGCCATCAGGTGTTGCGCCAAGAAAATGCATTTCACTATCAATTATGAAGCCACATTTTTGGACTTCAATCTCTGCTTCTACTTCAAGTTTTTCAATGGCGTTTTTTTCGTTTTGTTTGCCCCATAGCACACTGGAAGATGAAAACGTACCATAGAGCGAGGATTTTTTTATATTGTGGTAGCTGGACACGTTTTTCACTTTGCAGATTCTCCCGAAGTTAGAAGCCGTAACCATTTCCTTCCTTATATCATGCCATTGTTTGCAATTTGCCTGGTCTCTCGTTTTTTTTTCAATTTCAAATCTGGATATATAGTTTTTTTCTAGTCTCTCTGCAACTTCCTTTTTCTTTATTTCCATTACTTCAGGTGCTATATCAGGCATTTCTGCAGAGTCCTCAACATCGCCATAGTGTTTGTCGGCGGGAGTGTTCCGTTTTCGTTTTCTTGGAGCAGGTTTTTTCACCGCCCGCATCAGCTTTCTTTTTCTCAGTGCGTTTCGATGTTTGGTTTCGGTTTTTACAAGGAGTTTTCGACTTGGAGTGTGAGTTATTTGGGTGCTCGTCTTAGCGAATTCCGTAAAAGCTCTCTTTGAATTAAACTGCACAACGGCCAAGGCACACCTGTTGCTGTATGACTGACCCAAGGAAAAGTTTATTCGTTTGCCACCCACGTATTGGCAAACAACACTATTGAATTGTTCGCAAACATTTGAGTCATATCCGCAAAGAAGACTTCCTGCGTTTTGAACCATTCTCGATATATACAGATTCACACATTCCATGATTCCTTCGGTTGAAAGTTGTGTTATGACGTTTTTTTCTTCGATGTCCACACCGGCGCAAAAATATGTAGCACATTTTGAGTGGCTTCCAAAAACATGGTAAGGGACATTTAAGATGTCTGTTTGTAACAATTTAAGCTTCTCGTCCTCCTGGCACTCGTGGTTTTTTCGGTATTGAGTTGCACATTTTATGCCTTTTATGATCTTGTCTATTGAAGAGGAAAGAATTTTTCTACTCATAATGTTGTACTTCGTATTTTTTGACAAATTTGATAGTTTTTTCCGTAAGTTTCTGAATAGGTGGTTAACACATTCGATCTTTTGGATGGTATGGTTGGGAAAAGGTTTGGCCTCCAAAAGTTTTTTGTAAACGTTACTATCACCATCAGCCACAAATTTATCAAAAACCACTCCATAGTTTTTGAAACAAAATCTAAACCCGTCTACCAAGATGTCCGACTCCATTTTAGTTGATGGGCCGGTGTGGCTTTTGTTGCATGAATGCTGGGTTATGTCCTTATCGACTTTATTTTCGTTAAGATTACATATATGGCAATACTTGTTCTTTACACCATAATATAGAACTTTTTTAGTATTATGGCCAATAATGGTTGCAATCCCTGATAGCGCCTTATAATTGCAACCATAAGATCTGTGTGACCAGGCTCCATCAGTGACCACAGTGATTAGAGGATAACCATTTTCATCAATATTCCCATTTTCTAGGGCAATTTTTTTTTCTTCTTCGATGGCTTCCTTCATTTGGTTTCCAGCAGATTCGATCCATACTTCTTTTGTGGTATTTTCGATTTTGCGATATAGTTTGGAAGACATGAATGGAATGTTAATCGCTTCAAGGACTCGTTTGCACTGCGAATACCCGTTTCCAGCTAACATCGTACCAACCACAATTTCCTTATTTATTTCCTCACTATTTTCTTGGTTTTGTCCGCAGGTGAGCAAATTGAAATCCATGTTGCACATATTGCATTTGAATAATAGCTTAGAGCTAAGCCCTAAAATATAAAAACAAAATTTGAAGAACGTATGATTCCCTTATAATTTTAAACAAAAAATAACCTTGACAAATTTCTTGAATAAGTACTATATTATTCAATGTGCATCCAAACATTGTTTCATGCAGGGATATCTTCTTTAAACTGTTTAGAAATTCATTTAAATCTATTATTCGCCTGCCCTCTGGAACAAATCTACAGTCGTCTTCCACTGTGTTGTCAACCTCCATGGGAATTTCAAACTCCTGTGGAACTTCTACCTCTTGCTGCTCTAGGTGATCAATTTCATCATTCGTCAATGCTGTTGACGTTGAAGGAACATCTTCCGGAACAGGATTTTTCTTAACTTTCCTACAATACATTATTTAAATTATCAACCCAGCCGTGGTCAATTTTCAATTTCAATTTCAATTTATTTAAAAACCATTGTACAAGTAAGACGTAGTCTTTTATAGTACTTAACAATACGGATAATGATAGCAATGTATTAAACTAAAAACTAATCTAAAATAAAATATTTACATATAATTTTATTAGTATTATTATTTACATAATATTTTATATATATATATGTTTTTTTTTTTTTTTTTTTTTTTTTTTTTTTTTTTCCTTCATCTAATTTATATGTTTATTTTACTGTTTAATTATTTAATTAATTATTTAACCTGTTTAAATTTATATTTTAAGGTTTTGAAATTATACATTTACTTTTTTAGCGAAAATAAGAAAAGATTGCCACTTTAAAGTTTGCTTCACCAATTATTCTTTTAATAGTAGGAGGAAGAGAGTTCCATAGCCTGGTTGCATGGACAATGAAGAGCCGTGAAGAATTCAAGTAGTTGAAAGTCGGTGCTAAGAGATTGATAGTTCTAAGAGATTGGGCAAATTGAAATTTATCATAAATGTATAGCGGTGCTTTATTTTGTATAATTTTATGCAAGAATATACAGCATCTAGCATCAAGATACTGCTGTAGTGAGCATCCAAGGACCAGTTGATGGTAATGTGAGATGTGTTGGTGTCTTCGGAGACCATACACGTATCTTATCATGTCGTTAAAAGCCACAAGGACTTTATGTTGAGAATGTGAGTCAGGCTTACAATAAACCACATTGGCATAGTCGATTAAAGGCACTAGGTCTTCCGAAAATCACAAAGAAATTAAAAACAAAATTATCCTGTAATTTTTTGACTAAATACCTAACTATTTACAATTAGCACCACACTGTTTATATTATTTTGCAAACTCTAGCACCCAATGGCACCTGGCCTATTACCTACAATTCAAAATATAATTGACTCTCTCTACGTCGAATTTCCATCTAGCTCGAATTTACTCGCCATATTATTACATTCGCCTTAATTTTCCATTCATACTCTAAGTCTAAATTCTTCCACAAAAGTCGAAAACCCTCCGAATCGAACACTTTCGAATTAATGAGACATAAAAAGCAAGTAGCTTTTCTTTATTTATTTAACTCCACTATAAAGTGTTTGTAATCTTTTTTATAGATATCAAATAAACGTGATTAAAACAAAAAATGTTAATCCCTCTAACTCGCATTTTTCCATAACTCCCTCAAACTCGAACTTATTTTTATATTCCGTGAAAATTCGACTTAGAGGGAGTTGACTGTATTTATTAAATTCCCATTGGAAGTTATTGTAGTTGGTCCGATTTGTCGAATCGAAAATTTTTACACATCTTCGCGCTTCAAGCTCCTTAGAATCAGAATCCATCATTTTTAGAGAGGTGTCTGTGTTTGTACGTACATACGTTCGTACGTTCGTACGTTCCTTCGATGTTTTTCGTTCACCATATCTCAAGAACCAATAAGGATATTGACTTTGGATGAATTTTATTTTATAGATAGAAGTTTCATAACGTGTAGAAAGGACTTTAAAAAAAAATCAGTGAGTGGTTTTTTTACATGTTGGATACACATACACATAGGCTATGGATACGCATATGTACATAAATACCAAGGAAAATGAAAATGTAGGTTCTCAAAAACAGGAAGATTCTACTGAAAAAATAACATACCTTCCATAATTCTTTTTTTTAAAACCATGTTTGACTTTTTTTTCTCCAAAAAATGCTTTCTTAGGCATTTTTTCACTTTAATTAAATACGATATAAGTATGAAGACACAAATACTCGTTTTTTTTTAATTTCTATATCTTCCGACCAGCACAACACTATATAAGGTATAAGTGCTCTTTTTTTTTTAGAAACTGTATCTTACGATCAGAACAAACACTATAAAAGAGCACTAGCTATCGTTTTTATTAAATAACTGTATCTTACGATCAGAATAAACACTATAAAAGAGCACTAGCTATCGTTTTTATTAAATAACTGTATCTTACGATCAGAACAAACACTATAGGTATAAATGCACTAGCACTCTGTTTTTTTAAATAACTGTACCAATAAAATCACTTACAAGAACTCAAAAGTATCCTTTTCATTGAAAAATAGAAACAATACTGGAATTGATGCATTACTGAATTGCGAATACAATACAAGAGGAGAACAAATATGCAACACTTTCTCTAATACCAATAAACTACATATAACAACTATATGTAAAACTATATGCAACACTATATAAGTTCTCATGTGCAACTTATTTTGCACATAGTGTTGACTGTCCCCTCACTCCAACCCTTTTTCTCGCAACATTCCTAAAACGCCACGAAAGACAAATACAAATACCTACCTACTTGAAATTTAACCAAGACATAACTTCTCCAACGACACATTCATATAATGTCTACTCAGCTAAAAAAAAAAAACATTGTATGTTCAACGCATTGTGAGATCCCAAAAAAAAAATGAAAACATGAACCTGACATTATTCAATTACAAAAAATCACAACAAAGAAATGTGACAGCGCATGTGCGATACGCTTGACCACGATGACTAACCTCCCACCCTCACTTTCAAATTTTTCTGAACCACCACCGACACATGAACTTATAAAAAAATATTATCCAAAACACAAGTCCGAAACGAGAAAGAAAGAAGAAGAAAAAAACTATGTATATCACGCAACATACAAGCAAAAAATATGCCATATACTTTTTCCCACTTGTACTACACTCCACCTCCCAACCTCTATGTAATAATTTTCCTATCCAGACATCGAACTGTCAACCGAAGAAAAAATGCATTTCAAACAGGTTTTTTTTATATGGATATAATTCTGTTTCTGCTGCGAGATTAGAAAAGAAGAAAAAAACTACATATGTACATATGTAGCTATACCATATTAGAAAAATATATATGAGAACAAACAAGAACAAAATATATGACAGCACATGTGCGATATTTGTTCTGCAGAGAGAACAAAGAGAGTTGGCGCTGATACTGCAGTGGACTTCCTCTGAACTGCACACTTCCTTGTGTGCGTGTGGAATGCATTTTTTTGTTAAAAAACGCAAAAAAGACCTCATTTTAAAAATTTATATAAAAAAAAGTAATGAGTGTTATGACTTTTTTTTTATTGAATCTAATAGCAAAAATATCAAAAAAAATTAATAAAAATAACTTAAACTTGTATAGATTCTCCTTTTTTCACAATAACATTGCACATCTGAAAATGTTAAACTGCTATTTTTAATAAGTAAATTTAATAAAAAATTTTTTTTGAAAGGCCTTAGTCTTAGATAATTCACTAGACCAATTATTAGAATGAACATCAGAAATATTAAAATTAAACCTGGGATGCCCATGACTTTGAAGTTCAAAAATGGTAATATTGCTATTTTTCTGTTAAAACACCCTGTTTAACAAGCTATACATGAATTTTAAAGGATTCACTGTTTGCATGAAGTCATATTCTGATATTTTTATTTTACTTCATTGAAAAAAAATAAAAAATATAAAAGTTATACTTCAAAACGTTCGTTCAAAGTGATATAATTTCACATGATTTTTTTCAAGTGTTTTTTTTTTTTTTTTTTTTTTTGAAGTCTACTCCCTAAAACCTGTTTTATTTTTTCATAGAACCAAAACAAAATAATAAAAAAATTATTTTAATAACAGCCCTGTACTTTGAAAAATTGAGTCCGATTTTCTAAAAAAATATACCACTTCTTTCTTTCATAAAAGTATTTAATTTACTATATATATAATTTTAATTGATATACGTGTATGCGAATATTCATTAGCAATGTAAAAAACTAAATTTCAACAAATTGTCTTCACAAATAACAAAGTTATGTAACTATTAGTTAACGCACTGCCATCAAAATGTAAGGGAAACCTACCCTTAACTCGTGTAGCCTGCGCAATAAAGTTGATGAACTCAGAATGATGTTCTGTAACTCGAAAGTTGATATTATATTAGTCTCGGAGACTTGGCTAAAAGATTATATTAATGACAAATTAATTATGTTCGCGGGATATCAAGTTATTCGCAATGATCGTGTTAATAAAGTGGGTGGTGGGATTGCTATTTTCGTTCGGGAAAACATTCAAGTAAAAGTCGTTGAAAAATCGCATCAAATAGGCCACATTGAGTTTTTGTTTATAGAAATCCTAGGAGGAGTGTCACGGTGTCTTATAGGTTGTGTTTATAAACCCCCTAATGTGGCAAATTTTGACAATTTGGAGTCTGTTTTAGCGGGCATAGTTTCACGTTATCAAAATATTGTAATTGGAGGGGATTTCAACTTGAATCTTATTAAGGAAAGCAACTCAAAATCCTATTTTATCGATATGTTAGACTCGTTTGATTTGAAAGTTTGTCATAATAGTGTCCCCACACACTTTACTTCTAATTCTTCTTCATTAATTGATTTTTTTATCAATGATTATGAAAAAATTCTTTTAAATACTCAAATGTCACTGTCAGGTATATCTAAACATGACCTTATCTTCTTATCGTTCAATCTACCTAATATGATTAACCGAAACTCAATGCTGTCTTTTACCTATAGAGATTATCGAAATCTTGATTTTTCTTCTCTTTTATCTGAGGCAAACTCCATGAACTGGGAGAATATCCTTTCACAAGTCTCAATAGATGACAAAACTTTGTTTTTAGAAAATAGTATACTTTACCTTTACAACAAATATGTACCAATTAAAACTAAAATATCTAAATTCAGCTGTCCATGGTTTTCTGTCAGGATAAAAAGACTCATTTCAGCACGCAACAAAGTCTACCAAAAATGGAAGATATCTCGAAACTCAAGATTTTGGGATCGATATGAGCATCTTAAAAAACAAATAAACCATTCAATTAAAATTGCAAAATCAAATTTCTATGCCTCTAAACTCAATCATAAACTACCAACGAAAACTCTATGGAAAAATTTAAAAGATGCTGGTGTCAAAAATAGTGGTGTTTCTAGCTCTCCTCTAAGTGCTAATGAAATCAACAATTATTTTGTGAACACAAATTTAGATCTAAACTCTCCAAGCTCAAGTACTGATGACTCTATAACGTTTCCTGAGGAAGATACATTAAGTAATAATTTTGAATTTAGATGCATCGACATTCTTGAAACTTCTGAGGCTTTTTATTCTATTAAGTCAAATGCAGTTGGTGTTGATGGCATTAAGTTAAGATTTTTGAAAATAATTTCTACGTTTGTTTTTCCTTCGTTACAAGAAATAATAAACTGTTGTTTAACCCGTTCCGAGTTCCCATCCCGTTGGAAACAGGCGATGGTTGTGCCCATCCCAAAAAAGAAGGGGGCATGTAACCCATCAGACTTTCGCCCAATAAGCATCCTACCCTGTCTTTCGAAAATTCTCGAGCGTATTATGAGTGACCAGCTTTTGAAACATCTGGAAAGTCGTAAGCTCTTGACACCTCTCCAATCGGGGTTCCGGAAAAATCATAGCTGTACAACTGCTTTAGTTAAGATTTCTGAGGACCTCCGCAAACGCCTAGACGATAAAGAGCTGTCCTTTTTTGTGCTTTTGGACTTCTCTAAAGCCTTCGACCGAGTCAACCATAAAATTGTTATGCAAAAACTTGTTTCACAATTCTAACTTAGTCGTAGCTCAATAAAACTAATATCTAGCTTTCTATCAGGAAGGTCACAAAAAGTTTCTGTGAATGGGGATGTGTCTTCTCCCTTATTTTTGCAAGAAGGCGTTCCACAGGGATCCATACTTGCACCCCTCCTCTTCTCCTTATTCGTAAATGACTTAACAAAAAAGATCAAATATTGCTCCTTCCATTTATATGCCGATGATATTCAGATATACATTTCCCGGTCTTTAGAACTCATTGAGGATGGAGTATATCATCTAAATATCGATCTGGAAAATATTTTAAACTGGTGTTTGGATAATAAGCTACAATTAAATCCATCGAAATGTAAGTGCTTAGCTGTGCATAAGAACCCTATAGATAGGTCTTCGTTTCCCTCGGTAATGCTCGGGAATGAGACCATAGAATTCGTCAAAACGGTCCGCAACTTAGGTGTGACGTTCAACAATTTCCTTACTTGGGGTGACCACATAAACCGCATCACTGGTTGTGTCTATGGAACTCTAAAACAACTGTATAAGTCTGCAGCGTATACCCCACTAAACACCCGTTTACTTCTTGTGAAAGTACTTATTGTTCCTCTTATGACAAATGGTGATATTGTTTTAGTTTTAGCGGGCATAGTTTCACGTTATCAAAATATTGTAATTGGAGGGGATTTCAACTTGAATCTTATTAAGGAAAGCAACTCAAAATCCTATTTTATCGATATGTTAGACTCGTTTGATTTGAAAGTTTGTCATAATAGTGTCCCCACACACTTTACTTCTAATTCTTCTTCATTAATTGATTTTTTTATCAATGATTATGAAAAAATTCTTTTAAATACTCAAATGTCACTGTCAGGTATATCTAAACATGACCTTATCTTCTTATCGTTCAATCTACCTAATATGATTAACCGAAACTCAATGCTGTCTTTTACCTATAGAGATTATCGAAATCTTGATTTTTCTTCTCTTTTATCTGAGGCAAACTCCATGAACTGGGAGAATATCCTTTCACAAGTCTCAATAGATGACAAAACTTTGTTTTTAGAAAATAGTATACTTTACCTTTACAACAAATATGTACCAATTAAAACTAAAATATCTAAATTCAGCTGTCCATGGTTTTCTGTCAGGATAAAAAGACTCATTTCAGCACGCAACAAAGTCTACCAAAAATGGAAGATATCTCGAAACTCAAGATTTTGGGATCGATATGAGCATCTTAAAAAACAAATAAACCATTCAATTAAAATTGCAAAATCAAATTTCTATGCCTCTAAACTCAATCATAAACTACCAACGAAAACTCTATGGAAAAATTTAAAAGATGCTGGTGTCAAAAATAGTGGTGTTTCTAGCTCTCCTCTAAGTGCTAATGAAATCAACAATTATTTTGTGAACACAAATTTAGATCTAAACTCTCCAAGCTCAAGTACTGATGACTCTATAACGTTTCCTGAGGAAGATACATTAAGTAATAATTTTGAATTTAGATGCATCGACATTCTTGAAACTTCTGAGGCTTTTTATTCTATTAAGTCAAATGCAGTTGGTGTTGATGGCATTAAGTTAAGATTTTTGAAAATAATTTCTACGTTTGTTTTTCCTTCGTTACAAGAAATAATAAACTGTTGTTTAACCCGTTCCGAGTTCCCATCCCGTTGGAAACAGGCGATGGTTGTGCCCATCCCAAAAAAGAAGGGGGCATGTAACCCATCAGACTTTCGCCCAATAAGCATCCTACCCTGTCTTTCGAAAATTCTCGAGCGTATTATGAGTGACCAGCTTTTGAAACATCTGGAAAGTCGTAAGCTCTTGACACCTCTCCAATCGGGGTTCCGGAAAAATCATAGCTGTACAACTGCTTTAGTTAAGATTTCTGAGGACCTCCGCAAACGCCTAGACGATAAAGAGCTGTCCTTTTTTGTGCTTTTGGACTTCTCTAAAGCCTTCGACCGAGTCAACCATAAAATTGTTATGCAAAAACTTGTTTCACAATTCTAACTTAGTCGTAGCTCAATAAAACTAATATCTAGCTTTCTATCAGGAAGGTCACAAAAAGTTTCTGTGAATGGGGATGTGTCTTCTCCCTTATTTTTGCAAGAAGGCGTTCCACAGGGATCCATACTTGCACCCCTCCTCTTCTCCTTATTCGTAAATGACTTAACAAAAAAGATCAAATATTGCTCCTTCCATTTATATGCCGATGATATTCAGATATACATTTCCCGGTCTTTAGAACTCATTGAGGATGGAGTATATCATCTAAATATCGATCTGGAAAATATTTTAAACTGGTGTTTGGATAATAAGCTACAATTAAATCCATCGAAATGTAAGTGCTTAGCTGTGCATAAGAACCCTATAGATAGGTCTTCGTTTCCCTCGGTAATGCTCGGGAATGAGACCATAGAATTCGTCAAAACGGTCCGCAACTTAGGTGTGACGTTCAACAATTTCCTTACTTGGGGTGACCACATAAACCGCATCACTGGTTGTGTCTATGGAACTCTAAAACAACTGTATAAGTCTGCAGCGTATACCCCACTAAACACCCGTTTACTTCTTGTGAAAGTACTTATTGTTCCTCTTATGACAAATGGTGATATTGTTTTAGTTTTAGCGGGCATAGTTTCACGTTATCAAAATATTGTAATTGGAGGGGATTTCAACTTGAATCTTATTAAGGAAAGCAACTCAAAATCCTATTTTATCGATATGTTAGACTCGTTTGATTTGAAAGTTTGTCATAATAGTGTCCCCACACACTTTACTTCTAATTCTTCTTCATTAATTGATTTTTTTATCAATGATTATGAAAAAATTCTTTTAAATACTCAAATGTCACTGTCAGGTATATCTAAACATGACTTTATCTTCTTATCGTTCAATCTACCTAATATGATTAACCGAAACTCAATGCTGTCTTTTACCTATAGAGATTATCGAAATCTTGATTTTTCTTCTCTTTTATCTGAGGCAAACTCCATGAACTGGGAGAATATCCTTTCACAAGTCTCAATAGATGACAAAACTTTGTTTTTAGAAAATAGTATACTTTACCTTTACAACAAATATGTACCAATTAAAACTAAAATATCTAAATTCAGCTGTCCATGGTTTTCTGTCAGGATAAAAAGACTCATTTCAGCACGCAACAAAGTCTACCAAAAATGGAAGATATCTCGAAACTCAAGATTTTGGGATCGATATGAGCATCTTAAAAAACAAATAAACCATTCAATTAAAATTGCAAAATCAAATTTCTATGCCTCTAAACTCAATCATAAACTACCAACGAAAACTCTATGGAAAAATTTAAAAGATGCTGGTGTCAAAAATAGTGGTGTTTCTAGCTCTCCTCTAAGTGCTAATGAAATCAACAATTATTTTGTGAACACAAATTTAGATCTAAACTCTCCAAGCTCAAGTACTGATGACTCTATAACGTTTCCTGAGGAAGATACATTAAGTAATAATTTTGAATTTAGATGCATCGACATTCTTGAAACTTCTGAGGCTTTTTATTCTATTAAGTCAAATGCAGTTGGTGTTGATGGCATTAAGTTAAGATTTTTGAAAATAATTTCTACGTTTGTTTTTCCTTCGTTACAAGAAATAATAAACTGTTGTTTAACCCGTTCCGAGTTCCCATCCCGTTGGAAACAGGCGATGGTTGTGCCCATCCCAAAAAAGAAGGGGGCATGTAACCCATCAGACTTTCGCCCAATAAGCATCCTACCCTGTCTTTCGAAAATTCTCGAGCGTATTATGAGTGACCAGCTTTTGAAACATCTGGAAAGTCGTAAGCTCTTGACACCTCTCCAATCGGGGTTCCGGAAAAATCATAGCTGTACAACTGCTTTAGTTAAGATTTCTGAGGACCTCCGCAAACGCCTAGACGATAAAGAGCTGTCCTTTTTTGTGCTTTTGGACTTCTCTAAAGCCTTCGACCGAGTCAACCATAAAATTGTTATGCAAAAACTTGTTTCACAATTCTAACTTAGTCGTAGCTCAATAAAACTAATATCTAGCTTTCTATCAGGAAGGTCACAAAAAGTTTCTGTGAATGGGGATGTGTCTTCTCCCTTATTTTTGCAAGAAGGCGTTCCACAGGGATCCATACTTGCACCCCTCCTCTTCTCCTTATTCGTAAATGACTTAACAAAAAAGATCAAATATTGCTCCTTCCATTTATATGCCGATGATATTCAGATATACATTTCCCGGTCTTTAGAACTCATTGAGGATGGAGTATATCATCTAAATATCGATCTGGAAAATATTTTAAACTGGTGTTTGGATAATAAGCTACAATTAAATCCATCGAAATGTAAGTGCTTAGCTGTGCATAAGAACCCTATAGATAGGTCTTCGTTTCCCTCGGTAATGCTCGGGAATGAGACCATAGAATTCGTCAAAACGGTCCGCAACTTAGGTGTGACGTTCAACAATTTCCTTACTTGGGGTGACCACATAAACCGCATCACTGGTTGTGTCTATGGAACTCTAAAACAACTGTATAAGTCTGCAGCGTATACCCCACTAAACACCCGTTTACTTCTTGTGAAAGTACTTATTGTTCCTCTTATGACAAATGGTGATATTGTTTATGGTAAACTAGATGCAGCCTCTGCTAGGAAATTAAATGTTGCATTCAATGCAGCCATCAGATACGTGTATAGGGCGCATCGATATGACCATATATCACACCTTGCATTTAACATCTTAGGATGCTCCCTCAATACTTATCTGAAAATTCGAACTTGCTTTTTTTTATACAACCTCATTTGGTACAAATCACCTCAATACCTGTACGAAAATATTCAATTCCTGTCATCCACTCGCTCCAAAAACCTTCTAGTTCCTAGATTCAATTACTTGCAATCCCAAAGACTTTTTTTTGTTAACGCTATCAGAATGTGGAATGGCCTACCAAACGAAATAAAGTATGTATCACCGATAGATGGCCAAAAGCTTAGAGCTATGCTTACGACAGTATTATAGATCCTCAAATATTTCCTACCTTATATCCTCTCATACACTCATCCTCTTTTAAATTTCTGATTTGCTTTACAAATTTTGTATTATAAAGTTCAATATTATGCTTAAATTAAATTTAACTTGAATTCATTCCATCATTATTAATAATTGTAACTATGTACATTTAAAAGTTAATCCTTAACTGCTTTGTACAATTTTTTGAATCCAAATAAATAAATGAAATAAAAATGAAAGTGCAGGGAGTCAAGTACCTGGTACCAGGCCCATGCCTTAGATACCCAACGGCACACAAGAAGGAATGTGCCGACACCAGCAACAATGGTTAAGATCCGTGGGATCGTCATCTGTGGGTTAGCCATCCTCTATGGTTGTTTATTTGTTCTTCACACGATCGCCCAGTGCACTGCTATATTTATCCATCATAAATATAGGGCAGCGACGAGTGACTGGCGACAATAAGTATCCGATAACACAGACATGAGTGGGTGACTCTATGAACCGCATTCATATCCATGGTATGCTAAGCGTACCTGCTATGCCATACCCATGGTATGTGCTGTGTATCTTAGTACAGTAAAATTAGAATTGTAAATGGAAAAAAATAGCGGCAGGCTGAAATTTTTGCAGGTCGTTTTGGGGGTAGGTATACAACTTAAATCTAAGTTGGCGACCTCCTACCCCTTGCAGGGGCGTTACCACGCCCACTTTTCTTAAATCCTGGTTTCTGAAGAAGCGACTGCACCGACACAGACGAAATTTTCATAATTTAATAATATGGTCATATAAAAATTGAAAAATTGTTAAAGTAAAATCCGCCCACTACCACGCCCACTTTTCTTCATTCTTTGTTTCTCGGAAATGGCTCCAACGATTTGCATGAAATTTTCAGTGTTTATTCTTATGAACGAGAAAAAAGTTTAAAACAAAATTTTATTTAAGTCCACCCACTATTACGCCCACTTTTTTATATCTTGATTTCTCATAAACTGATTTGGATAAAACTTTGAGAGTTTTTCATGCTAGTAATATAAAGATTTACGAAGGACATTTGGTTTTGTGAAGCCCACAGGTAGTCACGCTCCTCTTTCATGTATATTTATTAATTTCTAGGAAGTAACGATTTAGTTTGCAAATAAAAAATAAAGCCCAAATCAGATTGATGAAAATCATTAATTTGAGTTCTTTCAAAGCGTAAGGTTTTTTTTTTTAATTTTTGCTTAGTGGGCAGTCATTGTACATTTATTATATATTAATTAAAAAAGCCTTTTAGTAAGATCCGCCCACTAGCACTCCGACTTTTCTTCAATATTGTCTCTAAGACGGCTGTTTGGAGTGTGTGAAATTTTCAAATCCTGTATTTTCTAGCGAGACTTAATATTATTCATCAGTGTCCATAGGGGGTGGGAAATCCAACTGTGTTGATTAGGTTCATGACTCGTTTCCAAACCACCCTGGAGGTAGAGTTAACGGCACCCACTGTAGGCCTAATCAACATAGTATCTTATAAATATTTTTATATTTTCTTCGTTTTAGAAAAGGACCTGGTAGTTCATTCTCATTCTCAATCAAAGGCCCAGCAGCGTCCCGTTTTTCAATTGAAATTTCATCGCCAAAACAATCGTCGTTTTCGTTTAGTAGAGGAATCTCACGACTATTGTCGCAGGTTTCCCCACTGTAATTCTTGCAAATTGGTGTACATTTGAGATCAGCTTTTTGGTAGCCACAAGCCCACAATTTTTTGAACCATTTTATGCTATTAGTCTAAGACGAGGATTTAAATAAAACAACTTTTTTTTAATTTTTTTTCTCGTACATAAGAATTAACTCTCAGAATTTCATACAAATCGTAGGAGGCGTTTCCGTGAAATACAGAAATGAGAATAATGGGCGTGACAGTGGGTGGATTTTACTAAAACCAATGTGACAAATTTTTCTTATCCATAGAACAAACACTTAAAATTTCATGGAAATTCTTGGAGCAGTTTCTGAGAAACAAAGAAATAAGAAAAGTGGGCGTGGCAGTGGGCTGATTTTACTCTGACAATTTTCTCAATTTTTGGTTTGATTATATTAACAAATTATGAAAATTCCATCCATATCGGTTGAGCCATTTCTTCATAAACCATGATTGCAGAAAAGTGGGCGTGGCACCGCCCCTGCAAGGGGTAGGAGGTCACCAACTTAGATTTAAGTTGTATACCTACCCCCAAAACGACCTGCAAAATTTCAGCCTGCCACTATTTTTTTCCATTTGGTCAGTAGAAAAATTTCTCTATTTACTGGACTATCTGTCGTTGGCTGGGGTGATGATACTGCAAATTAATTTGACGAGAAGTCAAATGATTTTTTTAAAAACTTTATTCAAGACCAATCACCATGATCTCTGATTCCGAACTAACTAAAATACAATTTTATTCTTAAAGCTAACTTATAATGTATCCCTACCATTCGAGATGATGTTTATCTGATGATGTCAGCTTAGTCTGGATCTCTGGATACAAGGAGAATACAGGAGCATCATGTTTCAGCTTTGGACATCGGACCTGCTGACTTGCTGTTTGAATTTTGATTCATCATTATTGTTTATTAGTTTATTAATTTCCGGCGAGGCCGGTGACACTTCATGATCGAGATATCATGTGTTAACTCCCTTCTTTCTTTAAGAAGTTTCCTCCGGAACTTCTCCTTTGACTATGGCCATGATTTTGTTTACTCTTAGGTTTATCATTTCATCTTCTGTGAGTTTTGGTATTTTTGTTCGTTTTGAATATTGTACTAAAAGTATTAATATGAGTATTATAAATAGAAATAAACCTGTAGTAGATATAATGGGATTATTGCTGACTTCCGTATTTATAGTTTGTAGTAGGTTTATGTTTTCAAACCTAAGTTTCTCATTGAGTGACTCATAATAGTTTTCTATTTCATATTTATTGATTGTATGAGTCTTAGTGGGGTTCTCATAGATCTTTCCATCTATATTGGTGAAGTTCTCGAAATTGATTAAATATACTCCGTCGAGTGTTACATTGTCGACTGCGTGCTGTCCTGATACCAGAATACTGCCATCTTTGATTACCTATAAGCCCAAATTCTTCTCTTTCATTTTATTACATTTTGTTTTTTTGTCGTTAAGCAACTCGGATAAACAACTACGGTTATTATCAATTTTACAATATGTGTGCTCTATTTCTTTTTTACAATTTTTGACATTTGAAAATTTAGAATTACATTTTATAATCTCTTTATCTAAAATTAGCTTACCATCTTGTTGACTGATAGCTCTGGCTTCATATAATTTACATTTATTATAGATTATAGGATATTTAATATATATTACAATAATTTCTCCTTTTTGTGCAATTTTAAATTCTGATATATCTATCATATCACTTATAGTGAATGTTTTCATAGTTTCATGATTTACAATTTCTTTAATATCTCTTATATTAAATATGGCTGGGTTAAGAATTTTTATTTTAGCTAACGTTAAAGTATTTATCATGTTCTGTAATTCAAAAATAATCATTTTACATTTTTCAGTAACCCACTCGTCTTTAATAGTGTGCGTGACCGTGCTGACTGCTTCAAACAATTTTGTATTAGTTACAAATTGTTTATTGTTATTAGTTATTAGATCGTTAATTTTATTTTCAATAGTTAATTCGTCGTCATGATCAGGTGAACCAGCTATCCACTTCCAGATGGTGCCTAAGGTTTCTATAGCTCGTTTGGAGCGTGTGGTCGTTAGTTGATCCAGCAATGTTTCTATTATACATAATTAAGTTATTATCATGTCTAGTTTCTCTAGGTGTGTCAGCATATGCTTCTTCATGATCTAATCTAATTCTTTCACGTGTATCGTCAAGAAAATTTTTGATTTTTGTGAGGTTAGTCACATGAAAAATATTTGAAGTGTTTTCGAAAATGAAAGCTTCACTGTCTTCTATTAACAGATAATCTTCTCTTGTGTAGTCAATGACTTCGGCGTTTGCCTGGACTACAAGTATGAGTAGGACGAGTTTGATGTCCATTGTCTAAAATTTAAAGTTTGAGGTTATCCTTGTGGACAATTCTATTATTACGTAACTTTATTTTATTTCCTAGATCCTGTACTACAATTCTTTTCTTATACTTTGGTTGTAACTTATTACGTACTCCTGTAATTTCTGGTAGACTATGTCATCTGGTTCTAGTTTTTTTGTTTTTCTTTTCTTATTATGTGTGTCAAGCATTTTATCTTGAGCTATAGCTAGTTTAACGGGAACGCCTTCATGGAAGGTTTTGTTATATAGAATTTCTATTGGTTTCTTCTGTGTAGAAGAGTGAATGGTTTTATTGTATTCTTTCGCAGCTCTTATATAAATTTCTATCGCGTCAAGCAATTTATGTTCTTGTTTCAAACATCTTGCTATTTCTTGTAGAGTGCTATGGACTCTCTCTATTTGTCCGTTTGTTGTACTATGGTAAGGAGGAGTATAGTGTATCGTAATGTCAGATCTTTTCATAAGAGTCGTAAAGACTGCGGAGGTGAATGCTACGTCTTGATCACAAATTAAATTTTTGCATTCGGGGAAAATCTGTAAGATTTCTAAAACTTTATTTGGCATGTCTTGACGGTTGTCAATATTTTTAATGATCAAAAATTTAGAGTATGCATCTATGCATGTTAAGAATTGTAATTTTTCTGCAAACATAACGTCTATGTGTACAGTCTCTCCCTCTTTTAAAGGAATTTGCGCCTCGCAAATTGGATGTAAGTGGGGGTGTCTATTATACTTGTTAGTATTGCAAACTTCGCAATTTTTTGCAAATTGTAAAAATTCGGTTTGCATGTTTGGCCAATAATACTTTTCTATAATTTGTTTCATATTTTCCCGAGCATTTCTGTGTGCCCTGTTATGAGTTTGTTCTATTATTAAGGTTTGATCATCCTTGTTTGCGATATCATTAGCAAAATATTTGGTTCTTACGAATTTGTTTTTAAAATTAGTTTTTAATATACTCTTGATTTCGTATACTACTTCTGGAGTAGGTAGTAAATAATAAGGGTATTCATTCAACAGCGTAAACTCGTCGTAATCGTTGTAAAGTGTTAAACTTCGTAAATCTGTCAAATTTTCCATACAAATTGTGACAGAATTACGAAGTTTTAAACTTTACAACGATTACGACGAGTTTACGCTGTTGTATGAATACCCATAATGCTACAATACCTTATTTAAGGTATTCTTTAAATAAAGGGATTACATCTTCGGGATTAGCATATGTGATAAGATGTCTTTTTTTGTTAGGAAAAGGAGTTAGTTGGTCTTGAATCGTTTCAAGACCTTTGTTTATGATTATCTGTTGGTTATACATGTTTACAGGACGTTCGATAATTTCTATATCGTCTTCCTCGCTACTTTCGGCTGAGTGTAAAGTTGCAATAGAATCACTATCGGTAATCTGATTCAGATTTTGCCTTGACAATGCATCGGCAACTACATTGGTTGTACCTGGTTTGTATACCATCTTTGGTGCGTATTCCTCGATAATCGCATGCCATCGTTTCATTTTGGCATTTGGGTTGCGGGGTGATACCGCAAATGTGAGGGGTTGGTGATCCGTATGGATCTCAAGATTTGTAACACCGTATAGGAAGTTACGTAAGTTTTTCAAAGCGTAAACGATAGCGTACAGCTCTTTTTCGTTGGCCGCGTAATGCCTTTCAGTTTTTCCGAGCGTTTTTGATATAAAAGTAATAGGTTTTTTATCTTGCGATAGGACAGCTCCGATTGCGTCATCTGAGGCATCGGTAGTTAGTACAAATGGTTTAGAGTAATCGGGTTGATTTAATTCGATTTCAGTAGTTAAATGATCTTTAAGAGTTTCGAAAGCTTTTATTCCTTCATTATCTAAGTTAATTTCTGTTTTTTTCGCAACATGTGTGGAAACTTGTCCATTTTCGCTCTGTAAGAATTTTGTTAGCGGTTTCGCTATCTGTGCATAGTTACAGATAAATTTCCTGTAATAGCCTATCATTCCTAAGAATGATCTAAGTTGTCTCAAGGTTTTAGGTTGAGGATAATCTTTTATAGTTTGCGTCTTATTAGGATTTGTTTTAATAACATTATGTCCGATGACATAACTTAAAAAAAACTACTTTTTCTTCATATAGGGTAGATTTCTCTATCGAAATTTTCATATTTGCTTCTTTTAGAGTATTTATTATTGTATTTAGATGATCTGTATGTTCTTTTAGTGAATTTGAATATATAATTATATCATCTATATAGACATGACATAATTTACCTACAAATGGTCTTAATATGTCATCCATAGCCCTTTGAAATATGCTCGGTGCATTTTTCAATCCAAAGGGTAGTCTGATGTATTCATATTTACCATTGTTAATACTGAAGCTTGTTTTCTCTATGTCAGATTCCTTCATTTTTATCTGATGGAATCCACTTTCTAGATCTAATGTCGAAAAGTACTTTGCCTTTCCTAAATTAGATAGAATGACATTAGTGTCAGGTATTGGATATTTATCCGAAATTGTTTGTTCGTTTAATTTCTTATAGTCAATTACTAAACGATTTTTGGGTGTGCCATCCTCGTTCGTTCCTTCCTTAGGAACAACCCATACTGGCGAGTTATAAGGACTTTTCGAAGGCCTTATTATATTTTTTTTCAATAAATCATGAATTTCGTTATTCACGAACTTGTTCGCGCTCAGGGGATACGGATATTGTTTAGTCCAAATAGGACGGTCTGAACTTGTACGGATTTCCGCTGTAACATCAGTCCTAAAAGGTAATGTGGTATCGATGTTCGAATGAATATTTTTTATTTTCTTCATCATCTCATCCACTTGTTTAGACATATCACTTCCCTAAATATGATTAATCATATTAGAATCTTCGTCTTCAAAATATATTTTTTCAGATTTACCATTATATTTTAAAGTATTATCATTAAAGTCCATTCTGGCATTGACCAGGCTTAATAAATTGGCTCCTATTAGAGCTTCGTATTCGAGATTTCTTATTACATAAAATCTTGTTTTAACATTTAATATAAGTGCTTCGTGACATTTATCAATTATTAGTTCCCCGTTTACGGTTCGGGCACGTTTTAGTATAGGTAGAGTGATTGGATCACTCAATATACCTGGTTGGCAGTAATTGCTACTGGCACCGGTATCTATAAGTATTTTGATTATTTTGTTCCCTATTGTTCTTCGTAAGTGGGGTAATCCCACTTTTCTCCTAAAAAATCCTCGTTTTCGTTGAGGTTATTTACTCTCTCGAATTTTACTGGAGGTGGTTGGATAGAGTGTTGTGCACTCTCTCTTTCCCTCTTATACACAGGTCTTGTATTATTGTTATAAGTATTGAAATTTGGTTTTTGCCAACGTGGCATATGATTATTATTAAAATTTCTATCGACTTACTTAAATGGGTTTTGGGTTTGTAAATAAACCTGTTTATTTTGGTGAGCTTGTTGCTGTGGTATTGGCCTATTTTGAGAACTGCCGAGAACCATTGGTTCAAATAATTGTGGAAGCTGTCTATAATCATTCTGCCTATGATGTGGATTTGGTCTTTGCATTTGATTTATTTTAGGGAATCTTAAGTTATTATGATTCTTATCAATACTATTAATTTTATTCTCATTTTTATGTTGGGCAAATTGTAAAGCAAAGTTAGATCTAATGTGATTACTTTCAAGTTCTTGTGCTTTGGCTAAAGCATTGGGCAGATCTTGAGGGTTGAGTGAAAATAGTATTTGTGACAGTTGACCGTTTAGGCCTGTAATGAATACACGAAGAGCGTTTCGTCTTTTAATATTATTTAACTCAACGGTGACTGGTGAACTTGAACCGTCATTATAGTTTTGTTGGTGAGCAATGTCAATTTTTTATTGACCTCATTGTAAAAATCTATAAGTCGTAGCAAACCCTGTCGCAATATACTCAATTCTTGCTCTATTACATGTACTGGATGTTTGTCCGCATACGCAAAATCGAGTCTTGCCATTATGGCTTCAAAGTTAAGCACTGTGCCATGGTTAGTGAGTACGTCGTTTGCATGTTGTGTTATTTTATTTCTTAATATAGTAAGGGCGGCGAAGTATCTACTACTTCCTATAACGTAAAGTTTCATTGAGTTGTGCGCAGCTTCACGCCAACTTACATATGCAGTCTGAATTGCAGAAAATTCGGGCAGACTCTTTATAATTTCAAGAGATTCTATGCAGTTTATGCTTGGGTCAATTATTTGACAAGAAAATTCAGTTACTGAATTATTAAGCCCTAATCCGGAAAGCATGGATTCCATCTCATCGATTTTCCGTTTATACTTTGTTTCTTGTTCTTGTAACAATCTTTGGACTTCATTATTATTTGTTTGCAAGGCTTTTGCAAGCATTTGATCCACAGTCGCTGCAGACACACTATTAGAATCGATAGACATTTCGAATTTAATTTTTTTTAAATCTAGGTCAAATTTAATTTTTTCAAGATCTTTAATTTCTATCACTTGTTCTATATTATTAGCACTTTCCATTTCTTTGAGATTATTTTTCTTAATTTTCTTTTTCCACATTTAAGAAATGAGACATTTTATAAAATATTCTTAAATAAATTTTTCTTACTTTAAATTAATATCCGTTGATATAGCTGCTTCTTCTTCTTCTGGTTAGTTTGCACTTTCTCCTTTCTTTGAAGGATAATTGGCCGTTTATTTGGCAAAAATAGCACTTTCATTGATTTTACTTTTTATTAAATATATAATTTTTTTCAAATCCTACGTGAATGGCCGATCGCAAAAATTAACACTTTACTTTATTTTTTTCAAGTTAAGTTAAAACGCGATCCCGGTTGAGCCCCCAATTAATTTGACGAGAAGTCAAATGATTTTTTTAAAAACTTTATTCAAGACCAATCACCATGATCTCTGATTCCGAACTAACTAAAATACAATTTTATTCTTAAAGCTAACTTATAATGTATCCCTACCATTCGAGATGATGTTTATCTGATGATGTCAGCTTAGTCTGGATCTCTGGATACAAGGAGAATACAGGAGTATCATGTTTCAGCTTTGGACATCGGACGTGCTGACTTGCTGTTTGAATTTTGATTCATCATTATTGTTTATTAGTTTATTAATTTCCGGCGAGGCCGGTGACACTTCATGATCGAGATATCATGTGTTAACTTGCATATAGATGTGGTATACCTATGTATACTGCCAGTAGGTATCTTTGTTGGGTGACACAGAAATGAGTCGCAATTCGATGGCAATTTAATTCGACACATTTTGATGACCATTGGACTGCACATTATACAGGCCAGTATGGAATGTGCGAGATATGATGACTTGGCTATTGGCGGGTGGAGGAATGTACCATGTGGGAAGGTACATTCTGCTGATGAAACGAAGATGTCGGGTTGGTTGGCAACTAATTTCTAGGTCAACGGTGGTTGACCGAACATCCTGCCCGGTCGAACTTCTGGTTCGAAATATGAAGCGTGGGATGCGATGGTCCACCTATCATCTGGGAGTGGGAGGGGTGGCTACCTCTGCTTAGGTCTGCTATGGAGTCACGAAGGAACTCAGGATCCAAAGTGCATGTAGAAAATGACATATATGTATTTCAGCTTGTCAGGGACTTATTCATTGGGTGTGTATAACCATAAAATGACACACATGTATTTCAACGACTCGGGGCTTATCCTTAGAGCTGGGTCACATATAAAATGACACATATGTACTTTAATAGATCGGGGATCTATGACTGGATATGAATGAGGAATATCACAAATTCCTGAAGGCGTATGAAGGTACCATTCCAGGGGTAGGGTACTTTGATGGGGCGTCTTCTGGTAGGTCGAAATATGTCTAGCACACCAATAGTACAGACAAATACTGCAGCGATTGCGGCCTCCAATTATCGTTTTGATAATTGCAAGCTATTATCAGAGACACAAGTGTATCAGATGATTTATCTACCTCAATCTTGCACATGGTAGATATAGTGCAGGAATCCTTGCAAGCATTGAGGGTGATGGGCTTCCAGTGGACACCATTCTGGGTGTTGAAGACTATGAGTTGAATTTACTGGGGAAAAAAACATCCGTCTTTCAGGTCTCTATCAATCGACAGAGCTACTGCACGGGGCGGCGACACTCACCGGTTGCAGTGTGTAAGGTTGCATTGCGGGCCAATCCATCACTGCCCAGATGAACAGCTGTGACTCGTCCGAGTCGCCAATGTGTAGGGGGGAGGTTCTCGCTTCTTACGAGAACGATGTCATCAACTTGAAGATTTGGTTCCCGTTTCTCCCATTTATTGCGCGTTTGTAAGGAGCTCAGGTACTCCGCACTCCATCTCTGCCAGAAGTCTTGGTGTATCTTCCGAAGCCACTGGTACTGTTTTAGTCGGTTTGGTGGCACATCGTCAATGTGCGGTTCCGGGACTGCTATCAGGGGGGATCCGATCAGGAAATCTCCCGGAGTGAGGGCCAGCTTGTCGTCCGGGTCATCGTGCAGAGGGACCAGTGGACGTGAGTTCAGGCAAGCTTCAATGCGAGTTGCCAAGGTGTGCAGCTGGTGGTACCAAAGTGACTGTGACCCTACTAGTCGAGTCAAGTGATGCTTTGCTGACTTCACGGCGGCTTCCCAAAGTCCTCCTTGGTGAGGTGCGCCGGGAGTGATGAAGTGCCATCTCGTACCAGCATGTGCCAAAGCTTGCTGAGAGTATTGTGACTGGAACTGGGCCAGGTCTTCCTTCATGAGCCTGTTGGCTCCCACGAACGCTGTTCCATTGTCGCTGTATAGGTCAGGACAAACTCCACGTCGGCTCGTGAATCTGGTGAAGGCATCCATGAATGACTGTGCTGTCAAATCTTCAATTACTTCAATGTGAACAGCCTTTGTTGCCATACAAATGAAGATAGCCAAGTAGCCCTTGACTGTGTTTCGGGACCGCTTAGTTCCAACGCGAAGGGTGAAAGGTCCACAGTAATCCATTCCAGATGCCAGAAAGGGTCTGGCGGCATTAACTCTGGGACTGGGTAAGGAAGCCATCTGTTGCTTGATCAGGGTGCCACGGTGTCGTCGACAGATGACACATTTGTGGATGAAAGTTCGGACCGCTTGCCTGCCTTGGAGTATCCAGTACTTTTGGTGCAAAGTCTGTAACATGAGTTGGGCTCCTCCATGCATGGTGACATCGTGAGTGTTGTCAATCAGTAGCTCAACAAGGTGTCCGGTTTTCGGTAAGACGATTGGGAATTTCTGGTCATGGGCCAGTGACGAATGAGTGAGTCGGCCTCCGACTCGAAGTAAACCCTGGTCATCTAGGTAGGGATTCAAAGAAAGTAGTGGACTGCCGCTTGCCTATGGAGAACCACTCCGCAACTGGTGAACCTCTTGATGAAAGCACATCATTTGTTCGATGCGTATCAGACGTCGAAGGGCATCCTCGAGCTCATCTGCTCCGACTACTGGCAACTGCATAAGGTGTCGACGAGGTTGCAACCACCTTATCATGTAAGCAACGACGCGGAGGAGTTTGAACAGTTTGCTGTATTGTTCCACCAGAGGGATGATTGTGCCATCTCGGCACCGGGTGGTCAGCTGGGGTTGTGTCATCGTCACACCAGTGACGACTGACGTCTTGATCTCGGAGGCGATATGGACCATGTCTGCTTCGTCTGGCTGCCCGGCTGAGGCAATAAGAAGAGAGCCGGATTGCAACCAATCAGGGCCCTGCCACCATAGGTTGTGATGTATTAACTGAGAGGCACCAATACCTCGACTCGCACAATCAGCAGGGTTTTGAGCGGACCTAAGCGAGGAATTGTCGCTCCCTTGATTGGAGCTACCTTCGTTCGGGCCGTCAACAAGGAGATCTGCACTCGATCGTTGGGATATGTGGTCCTCAAGTAGACCACGGCTGCATATGCTCGGGAGCTGGCATCACAGAATCCATGAATTGTAGTGGGATGCTGACTGTTCATGCCTAACCAGCGAGGGACACGAACCTGGTTGAGGTTGGCCAAGTCTTCTCGGAACGTCTGCCATGTGTGTTGTAGCTCATCTGACAAAGGAGTATCCCAACTGATGCCAGCGGACCAGAGGGTTTGGATGAACATTTTCCCAACGATGACCACCGGAGCTAGCAGCCCCGTGGGATCGAATAGTTGAGCCACTTCGCTCAGCACTCGCCTTTTGGTTGAAGGAGGGCGTGAAGATTCTAATTCCACCAGAAAGAAGAGCTCGTCAGCTGTGGGGTCCCAACGAAGGCCAAGTACCGTTGCCGTTGGGCATTCAATGACAAGCTCTGTGGAAGAAGAAGGAAAAGAAACTTGATTAGTCAGACGAGACATTACCTGTACGCTATTGGAATTCCATTTTCGTAGCGTAAAGTGTCCACCCAAAAGGACCTTGTTGATGTCACCAGCAAGGCGAATCGCTTCAGGGATGCTGTTGCAGTTTGTGAGAAGGTCATCTACATAAAAGGCCTTCTCATTCTCTCAGTTGCCGCTCGGGCACGAGTAGGGTCAGCGATCAGCTGCTGATTATCACGCGCACACTGGATCATCGAACGCACTGAAGTGTACGGGCTGGATGCCATGCCGTAAGTCACTGTTGTTAACCGAAAGACATTGAGTTCGTCCAACGGTGACTCTCTCCAGAGAATCCGCTGGAAGTCACGATGTTCAGGCGCCACAAGGATCTGGCGGAACATCTTCTCCACATCAGCAGTCAAAGCGATGGAATATCTCCGGAACCTCAAGATCACATTGATGAGTGAATCTTGGATCGTCGGACCCACTAGCTGAACGTCATTTAGCGAGATTCCAGTAGTAGTCTTGGCAGATGCATTAAACACCACACGGAATTTGTCGATTACCGCATGGTGTGGAATGTAGTACGAGTTTGGTAGGTCGCCGTGTTGACCTACCCGCTCCATGTGCCCTATGTCTTCGTATTCTCGCATAAAGGTGATGTATTTCTCGCGCAGTTCGGTATTGCTGTACAGACGTCTCTCCAGAGAGTAGAACTGGCGTAATGCTGATCTGTAGGACGCACCTAGCTTCGGGGCATCATGTCGAAACGGTATTTGAACCATGTACCGCCCTTCACGTGTACGAGAGTGAGTGGAATCGAAGTGACGACTGCATTCATCTTCTCTTGCGTCCTCAGAGGGGACTTCCTCCAGCTTCCAGAAGTTCTTTACCAATTCCTCTAAGGTAAAGTCTGATGAGGGCTCCGCTGTCGCCTGAGCGTTGTGGGTTCGTGCGATGGGATTAGGTGGCTTGAGTGCTGCCGGACCAAAGACTACCCAACCTAGTCGGGTTCGCTGCGCATGAGGCTCGTGAGGTTGCCCATGAATAACCTCACTCTGGACCAAAGATCCCCATACATCTGCACCGAGGAGGACATCAATTGCACCAGGGGTTCCAAGGTGCTTGTCGGCTAATGGAAGACCCGCCAAATGGGTCCACTGTGTCATGTCGATGTACGTGTCGGGCATGACTGACGTGATTGTAGGAATCACCAAGGCTTTAATTGAAATCGTGAAGGTGGAACGGGTTGACCGAAGTGACAACGTCACTTGTTCCTGTACAGGCGCATGTCTTAATGCACCAATGCCTTGCACGGCAATATCGACTGGAGACCTGGGGAGTTTAAGTCTGTCGACAAGAGAGGCTTTAGCAAAACTTACCTGCGACCCTGGATCGCAGAGGGCGCGCACCAAGTGTTGCTCCGCCGAATGACTGCACGTATAGGCCAGCGCCGTTGCAAGTAGTACAGTCGAATCGGGGCTGAGGAGTCAATTCACGTCTCGAATACAACCGGAGGTCCATGCGCCCGGTCCTGGTAGGCGACCCAGTTGGATGGTTCTGGCAGGTGTTATTTGGATCCCGAGGCCTGACCTTGCTGGGGAGTAGGATCCCCTGACTGCGTCTTTGGCTGTGGGTGGTGAGTTTTGCAGATAAGCGAGTTGTGTCTCTTGTTGCAATGACGGCAGTTCATTGCTGATGAACACTTATCTACCCGATGCCCGCTCCTCAGGCAATTGAAGCACAGATCTTCCTTGATGACAAAGTTGATCCGGGTTGGGACACTCCAGTGTCCAAAGTCCGGGCAACGTGAGGCACGGTGTGCCCGGTTACAGCAGGGACATCTATCCCTAGGCTTGGCTGCCGCCGTGGCATGTGTCCTTGCAACCGGCTGGTTGCGTGCGGCTGGACGCGAGGGAGGGTGAGTTGGTTGTTCTGGACGGCTGTTAAATGGTCGCCGTATAATCTCAGCACCCAAATTGTGGGCGCGTAACTCCACGAACTGGAGCAACCCAAGCAACACAATTGTCTCTTCAACACATCTTAAAAAATGATTTTCCAAGAGATTTCAACTCCTCAAACAATCTTGAAGAGATCAATAAGACCCGAAAAGGCCTAAAGGGGAGGAGCTTATCGTATGGAACAAAGAGTTCTTATTATAGCGTTTGTAATACCTCATAAAGACCATTTAATTTTACTGATCTTTGGAAGATGCTCTCAAGTGTTTTTGAAGATACTCTTTTTTTAAAGCAAATAGAGTAAATTTGGAGGGAGACAAAAATAAAAAGAATTAATATCTTTCTCTTTTACACAAATATAAATTAAACACAATTTACATGAAATGAGCTTCAAATAAAAAGTGAAGACATGACCGATTCTTTTTTTCTCAAATCCAACTAGATTTAGCAATTCCATTTATAGGGAACTATAAACACATTTCCTAGCTTTAATTATCGCATGTTTTTATGTGCAGGAAAAGATTTACTTGGAAACCGGACATTCTACCCCACTTAAAAATAACGCGCTTTGAAAACAAAGTATTTTAAGATAAATATTTATAAAAATGGAGTAATAATTACATACAAAAAACGAAGAAAAGCTCCAATATAGCTACTGTCGCCCGAAACCCAAAGTCAACAATTAAAGTTAGAATTAATGTGTTGAAACCAAAGAAACAACCTTGTTTAATAACATAGGTATTCAATTAATATTGTTTTTGAAATTAAATACAATCAATATGGTGAATTAGTTCCTTTGCGCATGTGTCATACAATTCCTACCTGCAGGGTGTCTCATTTTCTGAAGTATTCCAAGTTTTTTTTTTTTATTTTGTGGGATATGAATAATTTTATTGCGTATAAAAACTCAGCAGGTAAGAAACTGAGTAAATAAATAAAATTCAAGCCGTTAACTGTCAAATTCCATTGAAGTATGGCTACGATTTCAATGGATTAAAAAACCCCTACAAAATCTATAATTTTGGAAGAATTTTTACTGCTCCGGAAAAAGCCGATTTTATAGCAATTGGGTGACATATGGATCAAAATACACTTTTTGCGTTAAAATATAGTTCATCACTTATCTGTTCAGCCATAAACTGTCAAATTCTATTGAAGGGTGGCTAAAATGTCGACGGATTAAAAAACCTCCAAAAAATCAGAAATTTGTTGAGGAAAAATATAATTTTGTGGCAATTAGGTGACATTTGACTTTTTACGACAATATTCTATTGAAGGATAGCTACGATGTCGATGGATTAGGAAGCCTCTAAGAAATCAGAAATTTTTGAAGAATTTTGACTGCTCCGAAAAAAGGTGATTTTAGGGCAATTGGATATGGATCAAAATACACTTTTTGCGACAAGATATAGTTCATCACCTATCTGTCAAGCCATTTGCCAAATTCTATTGAAGGATGGCTACGATGCCGACGGATTAAAAAACCTCCAAAGAATCAAATATTTTTAGCGAATTTTTACTGCTCCGGAAAAAGGTGATTTTAAGACAGTTAGTTGACATTTAGATCGAAATACACATTTGGCAACAAAATATAGATCGTCACCTATCTGTCAAGCCACCAACACTGTCAAATTCAGTTAAAAACCACCAACAAAAATTGGTTATGTTTTCTTACTGCTATGGATATTCTATTGAATTGTCTAACTCGGTTTGAAACTCGAAATTAATGTTCATTTTGACATTTTTAACAATGTCACCCTTTACAAAAAAAATGTTCACTTAATATATAAACACTTCTCATTTAGGAAACCATTTAAAGAGTTTATTAAGAAGTCATAAAAGCATCTGAGTTATAATCATTCTTTCATAGAGTCAGCTTCCTCTTAACGACTTCATGATAAGATAGCAAAAAAACCAATTCCCTTAAATGAAGACTGAATAAAATCCTAACAAAGAGTTTACAAAAAAAAAAAAAAAAACAAGTTTATAAACAATAATAATTATTATATTCGTTCCCGAAACCTCTGTTAAACTATGGGTTAGTGATTATATACATAAGTAGACAAAAATCAATATTTCCAAATAGTAAAATAAAAAAAATTAAAACAAATTATTTTTGTTTGTAGTACAAAACACGAAACTAACAAGCGTAGAATTCACAAACGTCAGACGAAGACCAATTTTTTCTCCAGTCAAATACCAAATTAATACTTTTTAAAGATAAAATTGTAGGCCTCTATAAAGATGTTTTAGTGAAAACATCCCTAAAATATCTTCATTGTGTTTCTAAAAGAGTAACAAAAAATATTCTAAGCGAACTTAAAATATGTTGTTTTTTAATAGGTTTTTAAGAGGGCCTACAGGGAGTCAATATAAAACACATTTGTCATGGAGGTTTTTAAGATGCTAGGAAGAGGTTTGTTCGATAGTAACAGCAAACAACACTTTGATATAGCGAATTAAGAATTAATAAAGTGGAATGGTTTTAAGAAGATTGAACTAACAGTTTGTTAAGAGCTGACATATTTGTTTGCAGTACTCTTCGAGAGTTTATGTGTTGCTTGGGAACGAGGCCAGTGAGGCGATGTCCCTCGGTGGGCAATGCATGCTCCATGCCTGTTGGGTCTTCTTGGGCAGTTTGGTCTGGACGATGTGCTGGGTCAGCGTGTTCCAACCATCGACCCCTTCCCCCATGACCCGCAGTGAGCGTAACGACTCACCCACTGCATCCCGGATGCGCATCAACTCTCGTGGGGACTCCTCTGATGCGGGGTGTATGCCCAGGAAGCGGGAGACGTGGGCCTCTGCGAGGAGCCTCTTATTATCAAAGCGCTCCTTAAGAGCCACCCACAGCTCTTCGTACCCTCCAGAATAGATGCTTCCGACGAGGCCTACATGTCGGCTGCCTTTATGGATTCACGTAGCTTTTGGAGCATGTATGCCACTGGTAGGTCGGCATTGTGGATCAGCGTCTCGAAGGCGTCCTTGAACTGCAACCATGAATGCAGCTCTCCCGAGAACTTAGGTATATGGATTGACTCCAGCTTCATCTCCAGCCTTGCCGTTGCCGATGTGGTGGGCGCGATTGGGACCACATCCCCTGAACTATTCAAGGAGGATATCCGGCGTTTGAGAGCCGCTGTGGCCTCATTGTACTGCTGGCAGACGGTCTGTTGTAGGGAATCGTACTCCCGGATATCAGTGTCTGTCGCCTCCCTCAGAGAACCCTCGTGAGCTGCTTGGAAGCGCTCGTACTGGTAATCCAGGGACTTCTGCTCCAGATCGATCCGTATGAGATCCCAGACGTTCAGATCGGCCGTGATAATTTCGGTATGCAGACGTTTGATGACCGCACATGACATGGCCCGTCGGGTCTGCTGCATCATTGCCTCGGGTTGCGGATCAGTTGAAGGACTAAGTGGGCTCTCCTTTACCTGGTCTTGTAGCCGCACTGTCAGGCGCCTCAACGCTGCTGTCACCTCGTTATACAGCCAGCGTATCCACCATGTTGAGCAGAGCATCGTACGCTACGAGGTCGGAGTCCCCAGACTCATCGATATCGTCAAGGGCTACCTCGTGGGCGGACTGAAACCGCTCGTATTGATTGTCAACGGTCCGCTGCTCCATCTGGACCCGTTCCAGATCCCATGACGTCGTGTCGGCACCGAGGATGCTGGCATGCAGTCTCTTCAGAGCGGTGCACGCTGCCGATCGTTTAGTTAGGTGAGACATGTTCGTACTTTTTTCACTTATGGATTTGTTCTATAGCTGAAATGCACTTAGCTCTGAGGTTTTCCACCGAAGAGCACAACACACGCACTAAGTAGGGCCAAAAATGCGCACAAAACTACGACAACAATAAGGTCACCAAAGTCAATTTGCTGGTAGGGGATTTTCACACACGGACGGCGGCGCGAATCCACGGTCAAAATTTCAGAAAACGCACAGTTAGCTTTACTCCTCACAGGAGGCACCAAAATGTTCGGGAATGTACTTCCGAGCTTACAGGGGGGCGATTTGATTAGCTAAGCTTTTTTCTCAAGAGGGCACTGTGCCGAGCACCAGGTTAATTTTATACAAATTCTTTATTTATTTGTTACTATGTACAATATGGACTATGATAACTACGTGTATAAACACTTACGAGCAGCGACCGAAGCAGGTTGAAAACGAACGATGAACTGATTTCCTCCAGCCGCCAACAACCCAGAAGAAGTATCGTCCACGCCGTAGAACCGCAGCGTCATCAAAACTCCCACAAGTGCAGGGAGTCAAGTACCTGGTACCAGGCCCATGCCTTAGATACCCAACGGCACACAAGAAGGAATGTGCCGACACCAGCAACAATGGTTAAGATCCGTGGGATCGTCATCTGTGGGTTAGCCATCCTCTATGGTTGTTTATTTGTTCTTCACACGATCGCCCAGTGCACTGCTATATTTATCCATCATAAATATAGGGCAGCGACGAGTGACTGGCGACAATGAGTATCCGATAACACAGACATGAGTGGGTGACTCTATGAACCGCATTCATTCCATGGTATGCTAAGCGTACCTGCTATGCCATACCCATGGTATGTGCTGTGTATCTGTCGTTGGCTGGGGTGATGATACTGCATATAGATGTGGTATACCTATGTATAAATTAAATTATACTAAATTTATTTTTCTTAAAAAAAACAACTTTATTATTTCATATCCAAATTAAGACTAATTTTACAATAATGATTTTATTCTAAAGTAACCTACTCTAAACCTATTGCATCATGTTGCCTGCAGGTAGCGGTTGTCGCGTCGCAGACGCTTCGTCAGCAGAATGGTTGCTCGTGTCGTCGTTGACCTAATTGCGTTCCCACGGGAAATAAATAATTTGCTTTTTCAAGCTTTTTGCATTTTCAGCTTAAGTGTCGTTAACTCCTCCCTTCTCTAATTAATGCGTCCACGCATTTTTACATGATGTTAAAGATGCTGGGATATCTTTGAAGAGGTGATGGCTGATTGGATTCATCCTGATTTGATATCATAATCATAGGTGGTGTTGTTATCAAATTACTCGTGGGTGTTTTGGATTTGTAACGCAGTAACACTATTGTGAAGAATACGGCTGCAAATATCACATATGTTGTTATTTGGTGTGTGTTCTGCTCTAGTTGAATCTTAGTGAGATGCTGCGTGTTTTTCGTATGCAGTTCCTTCATGAGTTCTAAGGAAAGGACTTCTTCAACTGCCAAATCTTCAGGAATTGTATGCGGTGTTGGTGGTAAAGCTTGGATGTTGACAATTTCTTGAGCAATGCATTGTTGGTTATTGATCATTATTGTTTCGTTGTAGAATTTGACTATGTAGTTTCCATTAAGCGATTGAGTGTGATTATTAGCTTCTATTGTACCGTTGAATTGATTAAGGATGACAAGTCCTGGTGATACTTCTTCAACCTGGGCAATGTGTTGGCTATTCGTAGAGTTGCATGATGCAATTTTATTTTCTAGTAAACCTATTATACACTTATTATTACTTAAATCAATTAGATCTGTTTGTTTACAGAGAGAAATTTCTTCAATTTTCTTACAGTTATTTAGCATTCCATATATATTTTTTTCATTTCTTAATGTATTTCTATAAGATATTTTGTTTATTAAACCATTATTCTTTTTCATTGGGATTACAATTAATTTTTTATAAATCTCTTTTTTTGTTTTTGGGATACTAACAATATATAGTAAATCTTTTAAATTGAATGCAATTTTTACATCGGCAAATTTAATTGCTTGTTCTAAATTTGTGTATGGTAATATTTCTTTATCCATTTTACTTAATATAATATTTATTTCATTTTTTGACATAATATTGTAGTTGACAATATTTTCTTTAGCAAGTTCAATAGCATAAATAATATTCGTTAATTCTTCTTTTATAAGTTTTATCTTAAATAATAATATTACATTAAATTGATATTCGATAGTACTGTCTTTTTGTATTGTATTTATAATTTCATTAGTTACATTGGTAAGAAAGCTTTCAGGGTTCCACAAATTCCGTGAAGTATAAACAGCAAAATACAAACAATAAAAGAAAAAAAATTAAAAATATACACAAAAAAAAAAAACAAAATAAAATTTTTGTTTGAGTATTATATTTTTTAATCGAAGTGTGAACTTCAAGGTTTCATGAGTAAACACATCTTTAATTGGGGAAAATGTATTGATATATGCAGCGGCGGAGCCGAAGCAATGGTGGGAAAGGTTAAAGGGGTTGTTTCAAATATTAAAAACTTTGCTTCTAGAATACCAGCAGTCATTGTATTTATTGATTTAAAAAATGTTCTCGGTGAAGCTGTGAAAATAGTAAATTTTGTAAAGATTCATCCTCTCCAATCAAGATTGTTTAAACTAGTGTGTAAAGATATGGGCAGTCAGTACGAATCGCTTCTTCTTCATACTGAAATCCGATGGCTTTCCAGAGGGAAAGCTTTATCCAGGTTATTTCAAATTCGTGATGAGTTGAATGTGTTCATACTGGAAAAAAATATGTCTTCAACTGCAAACCTCTTTGATGTATTGTATGATGAGCAATGGATTACGAAATAAGCTTATCTTGCAGACATTTTTGAAGAGAACGAAAAAAAAAGTGGGAACAATTTTACTTCAAAATTCTATTTGAAACTTTCAAATACCTACCTCCATTCGTCTTCGAGAAATCGTTGGTTTTCGTCTTACTACCTAATTCGAAAAATCCAGTCAATTTGTGCTCAAAAGGGAAGATTGTGGGATTTTTCGAATTAGGTAGTAAAACGAAAACCAACGATTTATCGAAGACGAAAGGAGGTATTTGAAAGATTCAAAAAGAATTTTGAAGTAAAATGTTCATACTTCGGAATAACCATTAATATTTTTTCGAAAAAAATTACCTCGAGAAAAAAAAACCCCAAATTTGTATAAAAAATGCATTTAATTTTAATTTGTAGATTTGAATATCTCAAGAACGTGACGTGATAGAGCAATTTCAAGGCCAGATTCGAACTCAGTGGTCAGTGCGTCAATGACCATCACAAAAGTATGTCTTGAATCATGTTACAGACAAAAATTGAAATTTTGTCACACAAAGCAATTTTTTAGAGCTTTCGAGCGGATTTTCGAAAACAGTAAAAATACATCAATTTTCGTCTAGCGCTTGAGTCCAAATGGGTTGTCGCAGAAAAAAAAACTTGAATAGAGATTTATTGGAAATTTTGTATGCTTTCAATGGGGGCTTGATGTAATTTTCGAATAGTTGGTAGTTTTCGAGCCATTAGTAAAAAACTCCCAAAAAATGCATTTTTGCATACTTTTTGTTGGCAAACCTCAGATTCGGATGCAGGACCCCCGAAAACATAAAGGAGTGAACAAATCAAAACTACTCCACAATTTGCGTGGTAAAAATACAATATGACTGGACTATCTCATGTGTACAAAAAGCAATTTTGAGTATTTTCTATTTTTACATGAATTCTTGCAAGAAAACATGCTTGAACTCAGAGCAGATATTAGCAATGTTATTGCTCTCCAGTTGGTTAGTCTTGAAAGATCCATGCTGGCCTACTTTCCAGATACAAATACTGACATCGAGTGGGTAGAAAATCCATTTATAATGAAAACTATCAAGCCTATGAGCCTGAGTAAACAGGAATACGAATCCCTGATAGATCTGCAGAGCTCCTCTTCATCAAAATTTGTATTTGATTATGTTTCATTAACGAATTTTGGATGGATTGGTATTAAGAATGAGTTCCCTGAGCTTGCCAAGAAAGCTATATTAAATTTTCTACCTTTTGTTACAACGTACCTATGTGAAGTAGGCTTTTCAACGTATACTTACACAAAAACTAAACTCAGATCGAGGCTGGACGCTGCCCCAGATATGCGAATACAACTTTCGAACATAGAAGTTGATTTAAAAACAATAATAAATCAAACAATGAAACAGATTCATTCTTCACACTAAATAAAAAAATTGATTTTGAAATTTGTTGTTTTTCATTTTTTGCTATTGTCAGGATGGGGTTCCGAAATATATTTGGGCATTGTTTAGGGTTCCACAGCTTAAAAAGTTTGGGAACCGCTGGTCTAGTTCAACGGTTCCTTGGATTGGTTTTAATAGGTATCTGTTGGATGAAAGGAAAGAAAAAAAGAAAAAAAATAGGATTAGCTTCTAATGTTGGATTTATGCACGACTTTGCCTGAATGTGTTACAACGGTTGTTGATTTATTTTCTTTTACTTTTTCTTTTTTATATCGTGTTGAAAGCTTTGAACCTAATCGTTTATTTACTTTAACGTAGATGGTATCTCCAGGAGAGTAGTCTTTTAAATCAGTCCTTTTCTTATTATGATATGTTATATCAGCTTCTTGTTTAGACTTTAATTTTTCTATATTTTTTAAGTGTGCATCCTTAATTTGAGCTGAACTTTCGGTATCTCTGCTGAAAAATAAATCGATTGGCTTCTTGTTTGTTACTGAATGTACAGAAAGGTTATATGCATTAACAGCTGCTTCTAGGAGTTCCGTGAAGGATTCGTAGATTTTCTCAGCTTTTAAACATCGCATAATCTCGGCGAGAGTTGAGTGAAATCTCTCTATCTGACCATTAGATGTGCTAGTGTAGGGAGGTGTAGTGAAGACATTAATTCCAAATTCGTTTTGCAGCATAAAGAGAACTGATTCTGAATTAAATGATTTTTCGTTATCGCAGACTATTACTTTCGGTATTCCGAAACCGAAGGTAATATCTCTTATTGGTTGTCTTACATCTTCTGTAGCCCTTGAGTTTATTACTTTTGTAACGGCATATTTAGAAAATTTATCTATTGCAGTGATAACAAGTTTTCCTTCTGTAGAGAATAAGTCAATGTGTATAATTTCACCGGGATATTTGGGTATGGGCGTAGATTGTATTGGGACTTTATTGGGTTTTCTATTGTATTTATTCTGTTTACAAATAAGGCAGAGCTTAGTAAATTTTTTTAGTTTTTTACTTAGTGTAGGGAAAAAGTATTTTTCTAAAATTTGGACTCTATTTTCTTTTTGGTTTCGATGAGCGCGATTATGTTCTTCCATTACTAAATTCTCTTGATCTTGTTCGTTTTCCACATCCTGGACTTGTATTTGTGTAAATCGGATCTTGTATGAACAGAAATTGTCTTTGTAAATATTTTGTATTAAACCCATTATGCGTTCGCCTGTTTTGATTCCATTAGTTACAGATGGATTAAGGCATTTTTTTAGAATTTGAATTAAGTTTGATTCGGTAAAAATAGGTTTACATTTACATTTACATTTACATTTACATTTACATTTACATTTACATTTACATTTATTTATTTATTTGAAGGCATTCACATTAAGAAGTACAATCTTATAGATAGTGAAGCTTAAAGATGCATTTAACAATTTAAATTTTTAACAATTAAATTAAATAAAAGAGTGTTTTCGAAATTGAATAAAAAAAGAAAAAGGAAAAAACAAAAATCGAGTTTAAAATTACAAAAAAATCAATAAATATTTTTAAATACACACCTCTCCATTTATAATAAGGAAAAATAGTACAAATAGACAAGAGAAAAAAAAAAAATAAAAAAGAGAAAAAGAAAAAGAAAAAGAAAAGAAAAATAACATAAAAAAAAAGATGCTGTAGCATAAATTAGCCAATGTTTTGAGTGAAAAAGGACCTAAGCTCCAACCTAAACCTATCAGTGCCACCGAAACCACGAACATGCCTTGGTAAAGAATTCCATAAGCGAATAGAGTTAACAAAAAACTGCCGCTCAGATGTAAGGCAAGAGAAACGAGGTTGGATAAGTTGACGAGATCTCATTGAGGTACTATAGCGTATTTTGTTAAATAAGTAACTAGGCTGATTAGTTTGAATTATATTAGAGAGCAGGATAAGAGTTCTGTAACGAATAAGATGATCATATGACATATTATAAAGAAGTTTGGAGAAATGTGAAATCCGATCGAAACGTCTTACGTTAAATACGTAACGTGCGATATTGTTGAAAGCGATGTTAAGTTTCCTCCTGCTAATAGAATCGCAGTTTCCAAAAATTTCACAACCATAGTTAAGATTAGGAATAATAAGTGTTTTTGCTAACATCATACGTGTTCTTTGAGGGGTAAATTGGTGAGACATCCAGAGCTGGCGAAGTGTTCCATAGACTTTCCCAACAGCTGCATTGATATGATTATTCCAAGTCAGTGTCCTATTAAAAACCATTCCTAGATTTCTTGTGGTTTCGACATATTCAATTTTTGAACCTTGAAGGGAGATTTCAGGGAAGTAGGAAAGGTCTAATGGTTTCTTACTAATGACTATGCATTTTGTTTTTAGTGGGTTAAGAAAAAGCCCATTCTTCTCAGACCAAGTGGAGATCTTATCTAAATCAGTATTTATTGTATTTGCGCAGTCCTCTAGCAACCCAAGGGGGCAACTCTTATACATTTGGACATCATCGGCATACATTTGTATGGAAGAGGATACTAAAGAGGGAATTTCATTAACATATAATGAAAACAATAGAGGTCCAAGTATGGAACCTTGTGGAACCCCTCTGCTGTTAGATAAAAAGCTGGAAATTTCATCACCTAACGAGATAGCTTGTGTTCTGGACTTCAAATAAGATGACATGAGTTTAACTGCAGACATTGAGAAACCAAATAGCGTCAAAAGCTTGTTACAAAGGTTGGTATGGTCAACCGTGTCGAAGGCCTTCGAAAAATCCAGTAAAACCAAAAATGTTATTTTGTCCTCATCCATAGACCCTCTTATATTGTCTACAACGTCAATAACTGCAGAGATACAGCTGTGGTGCTTCCTAAATCCAGATTGCATTGGAGAAAGCAAGTTATTGGTGTTGATGTAAGAGTTTATTTGTTTCTGAAGCACTCTCTCAAATACCTTAGATAAATAAGGAAGTATGGAAATGGGCCTGAAATCTTTACTGGTAGGACTCTTACGAATAGCTATAATTTTTGATTTTTTCCATTGAGGAGGGTAGAAACCGGTGGTTATAATAAAGTTGAAAACGTGCTCTAGTGCTGGGAGAAGTATAGGCAAAATAATTTTGATAAATTTTGGATGAATTCCATCAAAACTAAAAGCATGTGATTTGACAGATAGCAAACATTCAACGATTTCAGAACTGTCTACACAAGAGAATTCAAAGGTGCCAGTTTGGTAAAGTTCATGTGCGGCATTCAAATTTAAAGGTAAAACATTCAAGTTAGGAAACGGAATTGTAACAATGGTTCAATGATAGTATGTCTGTGGTAAGTGGGAAATATGATTTAGAAATTTTGACTAGGTGGTGTACCTTCTTGAAGTAAAATTTGGTTTTTGAAACAATTTATTGGCGATTCTACACTATAAATTAAGCCATGCGACGATGATTCGTCACTATGAATTGTGGGTGTTAGGGAATTGATTTGGGTTACCGGAGATGTTCTAGATAGTGCATCCGCAACTACATTTGTCCTACCTGGTTTATATTTTAGTTCATAGTTGAACTCTTCTAAAAATGCTTTCCATCTCTTGAGCTTGCTGTTGTTATTCTTTGTGCTGAGTGCACCGGTAAGAGGTTGATGATCTGTGAAGATAAGAACTTTTGCCGAACCATATAGGTAGTTTCTGAGGGAGTCTAATGCCCATATAATGGCGAGCATTTCCTTCTCATTGGTGGCGTAATTCTCTTCTGATTTACTTAAAGTTCTTGATATGAAAGTAATTGGTTTGTCCTTTTGTGATAGAACAGCACCTATGGCGTAGTTCGAGGCATCTGTTGTAAGTTCGAAGGGACTTTTAAAATCAGGATATGTTAGTATTATATCATCAGAAACCAAGGATTTTTTTATTTTTTCGAATGCTTCGATTGCACTTTCGTCGAGATGGATTAGTTTCTTACTAGAAGTGTTTTTTGAAACACGACCATCCTCCCCTCTTAAAAGGGATGTCAGGGGCTTGGCAAGTTTTGCGTAGTCGCAAATGAAACGTCGATAGTAGCCTGACAGACCGAGAAATGATCTTAGTTCCTTCAAGGTTGTTGGAGGCGGAAAGTTCTTTATAGCACTCACTTTTTCAGGATTTGTTTTGATGCCTTTGGAAGACACAATAAATCCGAGGAATTCTGTTTCTTGTTTGAAAAACTCGCACTTGTCGAGTTGAACCTTCATATGAGCGTTATTTAGGGTTTCAAATACCTTTTTGATATTCTCCAAGTGAGTAGCCTCATCCTGACTAAAGATGATAATATCATCTATATACACGTAGCATATTTTGCCAATGTGGTCACGTAGGATATCATCAAGGGCTCTCTGGAATATTGATAGGGCGTTTTTAAGGCCGAATGGTAACCTAGTAAATTCATATTTTCCATGATTAATGGAGAAGGCTGTTTTTTCCATATCAGATTCCTTCAAGGGAATCTGATGGAAACCACTTTTCAAATCGAGAACTGTGAACCAGTTATTCTTTCCCAAATTGGATAGGACTTCATTTATCTCTGGGATCAGGTAGCGGTCAGCTACTGTAATTGAATTCAATTTACGGTAATCTATTACTAATCTGAATTTTTTCTTTCCAGAAGCATCAGTCTTCTTTGGGACAATCCACACCGGTGAATTGTAGGGTGATCTTGACCGTCGAATGATGCCGTCTTTAAGGAGGTCCTCTATTTGGTTTTCAACTTCCTCTTTAAGCGCAATTGGATACGGGTAAAATTTTGAATAGACAGGAGAATCTGTTGTTGTTCTAATTTCCCCTTTGACAACAGTGGTGCAAGAAAGTTTATTATTTGGATCATCGAATAATCGGGGGTATTTGCTTGCTATGTTTTGAATATCTGTTTTTTGTTTAATGGACATGTGATTTGTTCTGATGTTAATCGTGTTAACTGATTGTGCAGCTAGTTGTTTAACTTTAACCTTAACAGAGTTATTTACAATCATGTAGTTGTCTTTTATATGGATAACGGCTGAAAGATCTTTAAGGCTATCGTTTCCGAGGATAGCGTTAAGAAAAATTTAATTTTTATGTTATTGAGACCGAAAAGATTTAGAAAAGTGTGTTGTGTAATTTTGACATTTCCTCCTATAGAATTAGCATAGAATGGTTTTTCGTTTGTATGGGGTTTTGATATGAGGCAAGGTTGGATATAGTTTTTGTTCGATCCAGTATCTATTAGTATTTTTATTATAGTTCCACTCTTCGTTTTACACTCGAAATATGGAAGAGAGGAACAGCTTAATCTAAAAAATGGATATCATTGTATTCCATATTATGCTGTTCATTTGAAAAATCTCTATCTGATTGCGGAAAGGATTCCGTATATTCTTGAGGAAGTGAATCAGCGTACTCTTGTAGAGTTTGGTCGTATTGCTGATCTTCATATTGGATGTTCTGCTGGTAACTGTCTTCGGGTGTTGCTTCGTCTGTAGCGCTCAAATGAAAATTCCTTTGTAGCTTGGTGGGATGAAACTGATTTGATGGTGGGTCAATTGTTCTTTTAGGTGCTGGTGGCCAGTTTTTTTGTAAGGGTTGATTCATGTAGTTGATATTGTTTGTCTTAATTGTTGATGTGTCCATCCTTCTTGGTGGCGGTTGAGGTTTGGGTGCAAACTGCATTTGGGGGTGATTGAAATTCGTATAAGGTTGAGGTCTTTGTGCATACTGCATCTGTGGGTGATAGGGCTGCATCTGTGGACGACTGAGTCCCATGTAAGGTTGTTGGGGTCTTTGTGGTACTCCTGACCGTGGCTGAAAATTATTGAAACCTTGTGGAATAGTCCTACTTGTAGGTTGTAGCATTAATTCTGGGTAGAACTGTCGTTGACTTTGAAATTGGGGGTAATTATTACTTGTACGTCTAGGTGGAGCCGGAGGTGGTAATTGATGTGTTTTCCTAGCACTGTTGTTTGATGCATATTGCGTTCGAAAATGTTGATTTTCGAGCTTTAGGCACAAATGCAGGGCTTGAGGTAAATCTGAGGGTTCTCTTATGCCTAGAAGCCTAGGTAGATCGCCTTTTAAGCCTCTGATAAATGTGTCTAGGGCTTTCTCCCTATATGCGTGCATTAATAAATTTAAGGCTTCTTGACTAGCATCCATTGAGGATATTTTGTTAAGGATCAAAGTAAGATGCGAATAGACTTCTTGATAGAAGTCTTGAACAGAGGAATTGCCTTGGACAAGGGATGTTAGTTGGTACTCTAGTGTACCTAGATCCCGCTTGTCTGCGTAATGCAAATTTAAACATCTGGAGATGTTGTCCCAGTCCCAGGTGTATTGTAAGATTCTAAGACATGGTCTGCTTGACCAACAATCTTATTTCTTATAACGTTAAGAATTCCGAAATATTTTTGAGATCCTCTCAAGTGTCCATAAATACTAAGAATTCTTTCTACACTTTTTCGCCATGAACTGAACTCACCTGGCTGACCAGAGAATTCTCGTAGGCTTCTCACAACGTCGGGAATTTTATCAAGGTCATTTATGTTCTCTCTTTGATCTGGATTTATCGCTTGATCAACTCCAGCGAATTGATCAGCATTTGGGTTTAAGATTGAATATACTAAATTCCTTCCTTCTGTTCGAAGAGTTTGGTTCACGATAGAAGAGATGAGGTTTGTAAGTGCTGGGTTTCCAGCCGGGTTATCGTTTTGAGGATTAGGGTTTATTGATGGGTTTACTGAAGGGCGGATAAGGTTATTTGGGTTTGACATGATTTTATTTAGATTTTATAATAATAGTAAAAAAATGTTGGGAATAATCACTAGATTTCAATGGTTGTAAAAATTAATTTTTAATAGGATAATTATGTTCTTACCTAACAGTACTTTGTATTTTTTAATTATTTTTTTTTCTAAATTCTAAATATTAATATTTTAAATATATATTGGTTTCAATGAAAGAGTTTAATTTTTTATTGCAGAAAAAATTGAAATTGTCAAAAAATTATTATTTCGTGATATTTCTTTTTATGTCGCAAAATTAAAATTAAAGTAATTATTGTTAAAAAAAAAAAAATTCTTTTTGTAATTGTATTATTTTTTCTTAAATTTAAATTTTTTTATAAATCTTACACTAATAATACCAGAAACTCTATATCCCACGCTGGTATGAACGACATTGGTCCTGTTTGCAGTGTACTCTGCTACTGATGGTATCGTTCATACGCTCCTTCGTGGTCCTCAGTGTCTATCGACTCCTGTGATGATATGCTTCTTGTAGTAGGTTCGTGACTTGGTGAGTTTTCTTAAAATTTTTACACTTGCAGCGAGGTTCTTAACGTCGACTTACGCACGTTTTTTTTTTCAATTTTAATTACGCGGCGAGGTACTTGACGTCGACTTACACGCGTTTTTTTTTTTTTTTCAATTTTAATTACGCGGCGAGGTACTTGACGTCGACTTACACGCACTTTATCACTCACAAAGCCACACTTAGTTGGGCGCCAATTAAATTATACAAAATTTATTTTTCTTAAACAAAACAACTTTATTATTTCATATCCAAATTAAGACTAATTTTACAAAAATGATTTTATTCTAAAGTAACCTACTCTAAACCTATTGCATCATGTTGCCTGCAGGTAGCGGTCGTCGCGTCGCAGACGCTTCGTCAGCAGAATGGTTGCTCGTGTCGTCGTTGACCTAATTGCGTTCCCACGGGAAATAAATAATTTGCTTTTTCAAGCTTTTTGCATTTTCAGCTTAAGTGTCGTTAACTTATACTGCCAGTAGGTATCTTTGTTGGGTGACACAGAAATGAGTCGCAATTCGATGGCAATTTAATTCGACACATTTTGATGACCATTGGACTGCACATTATACAGGGCAGTATGGAATGTGCGAGATATGATGACTTGGCTATTGGCGGGTGGAGGAATGTACCATGTGGGAAGGTACATTCTGCTGATGAAGCGAAGATGTTGGGTTGGTTGGCAACTAATTTCTAGGTCAACGGTGGTTGACCGAACACTATTCATCTTAGGGAAATAGTATTTTTCTAATAATTGCTCTTTATTTTCCCTTGCATTTTTGTGAGCTCGCTTATGCTCCTTGTTGATGAGATCGCATATCTTACCCTCAGCCCTAACGTCTTCAACTAGTCTTTGCATGACACTGATTTTATAGTTCACAAAGGTTTCCAAATAGACTTTCTGTAATAATTCCATGCAATGTTCTGGAATTTTAATACCGTCGATAGTGTTCGGTTGTAGTTTAGCTTTCAAAATGGCCGTTGAGGCTTCTTTATCTAGGTACGGGACTGAGAAGTGGTGCCTAGAATAACCATGATGCGGTTCTTCATAGTCTTCGAAGTTTTTTGCCACATTGATTATTATTTGGTTCCGAAAAACGTTTAACGGGACCTCCACATGTGGAATAAGGTCTGAGGCATCTTGTTCGGCACTATGCATGGTTCCTGATTCACCTGCACCTGTAAAGGAACCTCCATTGACTAGTTCAGCACTTTGTGCAGGTTCAGCGCAGGTGGAGCCAGACAAGTGATTAACTTGTAGTTTTAATCTTGAGAGGGTATCTGCTACCACGTTGGACTTGCCTGGTTTATAAATTAATTCGAAATTGTATTCTTCTATGCGAGCCTTCCAGCGCTTTAACTTCGCATTGTAGTTTTTATTACCCAACGCGAAAGTCAGAGGCTGACGATCCGTATAGATTCGGATTTTTCTCGCACCATAAACATACGATCGTAGGTTTTCCAGAGCCCACACTATGGCTAGCATTTCCTTTTCGTTAGTCACAAAGTTCTCTTCGGGTTGACTAAGTGACCGTGAAATGTTGGCTATTGGCCTATCAGATCCCGATTCTCCTTGGGATAAAACTGCCCCTATTGTATAATTAGATGCATCAGTGGTCAAGTTGAATGGTTTCTCGAAGTCAGAGAAGGGGAGGACTTCGGATGACGTCAACAGAAATTTAAGTTCGTTCAAGGCTTGTAATGCCCTGTAATCTAACGTGATAGAAACCTTTCTAGACGCGTTTGCCCTTACTTGCGCACTATCCCCTCTAGTGAGGTTAGTGAGTGGTTTAGCGACCTTCGCATAATCTCGGATAAACTTCCTATAGTAGGATGTTAATCCTAGGAGGCTCTTAAGTTCCTTAAGATTGGTTGGTGGTAAAATTTTTTCTATCGCTGTAACTTTTTCCATTTTTGGTTTAATTCCTTTCGGGGTAACAACATATCCCAGGAATTCCACTTCAGTTTTCATGAAATTAGTTTTTTCTAGGTTTACTTTGAATTCACCTCGCGTAACCTGGAGAAAACCGTTTCGACATTGTCAAGGTGATATTCGATGTTTCCAAAAACAATTAAGTCGTCGATATAGACGTAGCAAATTTTACCAATGTATTCCTTAAGAACGTCATCGATCATCCTTAAAAAGATGGCGGGTGCATTTTTAAGGCCGAATGGTAGTTTGAGGAACTCATACTTCCCATTCATAGTAGAAAACGCAGTTTTCTGGATATCGGTTGTTTTCATCGGGAATTGGTGGAACCCTTATGTCAGATCGAGTGTAGTGAAAAACTTAGGGTTACCAAGGCTAGCGAGGGTGGAATTTATGTCTGGTATCGGGTTAGAGTCTGCAATCGTAACCTCATTTCGTCTCTTGTAATCGATTACCATGCGGTATTGTTGTGCGCCATTCAGTTTCGGTTTCTTTGGAACGATCCAAATTAGGGAGTTATAGGGACTTTTTGAAGGTCGGATTATTCCTTCTACCAATAGTTTCTCTATCTCTTTTTCCATCTCCTGACGCATGCACCAAGGATAAGGGTAACTTCTAGTGTAGATGGGTTTATCCGTTCTTGTTTTTATTACGGCTTTTACCGCAGTATTTATTACTTTGTGGTCATGTATTGGTCCGAAAACAGGGGTGAATCTTTCTATTAAACTGTTAAGGCGATTTCTCGTGTTTTCGGAGAGATTTGTATCTAGAGTAATATTAATTTCTTCAGACACTTTTTCTTTAAGTGGAATTTCCTGGTTTGAGGGTAAGTATATTCGTCTTTCTGCCAATAACCGCCTCTAGTTCTTTTAATGCGTTATCTCCGATGATGTCATCAAAGGACGCGAGGCCGCTTAAGACATAGAATGCTAGGAGAGTATCGTCGCCTGCGCTTTTGAAGAAAGGCCCAGTTAATTTGTCTGTTATGTGAATATTTCCTGCTGCAGATTGTACCTTGAAAAGTTTGGAGACCTTGGAGCAATTTTTTGAATGGGATGATCTAATGAAATTTTTATTTGCTCCTGTGTCTACGAGAAATTTTAATTTTTCTCCATTCTGCGTACCATATTCTATGTATGGTACGCTACATGGGCGCCTATCATAAAATTTACCTGGTCCTCCACTTCTTCCCCAGCACAATATCCTCAAATGATTCGATTGAATCTGTTGCGGTTCATCTTTACCATTGAATGTCTCAATGTTGAACATTCTTTGTTGCTTATGAGGATAACCACCAAATCTTCGAGAGTAATTCTGGGATCTGCTCTTTCTTTTAAATAGGTTCGCTCTCTGCGAAGGACGATTCATATAATTAACATTATTTGATTGCACGGACACGTCCATTTTTTCGTGTGGCTTAGATTCAGTTGGCCGTGGTGGTGGAATATCATTGTTGGAGTTTCAATTAGAGTAGGGAGGCCTTCCAATCGCGTAAGTATTAAACTTTTTTCTAAAAAGCAGGGTTGGCAATCCTTGACGGAAAACTTGGTTTACAGGCCTGGTAACAAAGTTTGACGTGGAGGGTATAAGAAAACTATGACTCCTTTAATTAAGATTCTGAATCTCCAAACAGGCCGAATAGGCTTCAGGGAGAGTCCTAGGCTTCTGGATGATTAACATCCTAGCCAAGTCGCCGTTTAGGCCGCGGATAGAGACATCTAAAGCGCGATTTCGGTAGGTCCCACTTACTGTCTCCTGAGCATAAGACTCAGTTTTTATTTTATTTATCATCAGCGATAGCTGTAATGAGTGCAAGTGTCACGCAGCAAGCTAAAATTGGATGGAACTTCAATTTTGTCTCTATCGCACAAATGAAACGTAAATTGTACATGTTCATTCTATGAAGGAATGGTAGGCTCAGTATCTCTTTATGACCGGTGATATTGACAATCGTAGATGTTGCACTAAAGGGTCGCTTTTTCTGGACGTCATTTTGATTGGTAAATTTGGACCCATTGATCCACACAGCATCATCAAAAGTCAGCAAATACGTTCCGTTGATGTTCTACTCAAAATCATTCGCCTCAATTATTCTGCTATTTCTTTTGTTTATTATAACTATGCCATCATCAATAACCAACACGGATTCCAGATGGTCTGGTTGTATTTGCAATGAGCCATGCCTTCAGAGTGTAATTGTTGAGCACACGTCTTGCTCAGTAATTCCTTGCAAAATGTTTTGAGTTGTTGCTGCGTTGCAGTCCTCAACAGCCAGCACTAACTTGTCTTCCACATTTCTCTACAATGTCATCTCCATTGAAGAATTAAACATTGCCGTTATGAGCAACAGATTAGATGATAACTTTCTTACAAACAAACTTAGGTCTAGGATAGTTAATTATGAAATGTAAAATATAATCATTTTGCAGACTATTTACATTTGACACTTCAATAAGTTCTGTAACACTTACATTAAGAAATTGTTCGTTTATAATGACTTTTAATTCATCATCATCTAAGATTACTAGGTTTATGACCCTGAGCTTTGCTTATAATAAAAATATTCAAAGTAGCTATTCTTACATTTTCACAAAAAAAAAATATTTTTTCTTAATACTCATAATTGTTGAATGATGATGATTTTTTCCAGTTGATTGATTCCGGTTGATCGGCGCCAGTAATGAATTTTGTGAGAGATTCAAATATTTATTCTTTATTATTATTTATTTTATTACTTTAACAGTTCTTATAATTAAATTAACTGATAGAACCCTGCAATGCAGGGCAGCTTGTGCAAGGTATAGCATTCGCATTTCATCTTTGTGGTCAGTCGGCTGCTGACACTAACTAGTCTGCTTCGTTTATAGAAACTGCTGTGTCAGCATAGTTCGTCGTTGACGACGGTGACGATGTGTGGGTTGGCGATATTTGTTTATTTTAGTTGTACTGTAGTTTTATTTAGTACAATTTTAGTTTTAAGTAGTCTATAATCGATAAATTGTGTAATATAAAATTTATAATTTGCAGATGGCAAATATTGATGGTGGTGGCGACTAGTTAATGATGTTTTACGAAGAAAAAATAGGAAACGTCTCCGAGCAATTGCCTCGAGTACATAGAACTCGAAACGGGAGGAATCGGAACACGAAAATGGAAAGGCATGTGTTCGCAGACTTAGTACCTTATTTTAGCAATAAGATATCTGAAACCACAAAAACATTCCCTTCAGTAGTTTTAGATCGTGAACATTTCGTTCATGAAATTGACTTAAAGAAATTGACCGATCACAGACAATGAACTTTTATTATTATTCCACAATAGGAATGAAAACTTGAAAAATTATTACAGTGGAATTAATTTTGTTTTATAAATATATTTGAATAACTAATTTTAATAAGGCTACATACAGCCCAACAGTTCAGACGTGTTTTAATACGCTCTCGAAGCTTATTTTCTTATAATCGCTTATTTGCACCCATCAATGACTTTTAATAAAAACAAAAAATAACAACTGCTCTTATTTTGTATTCTTTTTACTTACGTTCGTGAACCATCTGACCCTGTTTTTAATTTAATAAATTAACCCTGAAAATCCACCTGTTGCTATCTTACCCAGCATTTTCCTTAGTGAATAGTAAACCTGTTTACGTTACATAATTATATAATATATAATTAAACTTTGTCTTCACCAATCTGTTCTAACAAAAAGTGTAAAATTTCGGATATGACCTCATTCCTTGCGCCGAAATTTGCAACATGCACTTGTGCATGGGTTTGAGCAGAAATGCCAAACACCATCTTCTGGAATATTCACTCATACTTTTCTGAAGAGTGCAAACCAATATCGCCAAGCCATATTATGATGACGATAATATGCAACAACTCGGAACTAAAATTAGTTCAGAAAGCTATTCTGGAATTAAAATCGGAGGTCAAACACAACCACACCAAATACGTACAATCAATAGATAGTAATTTGGATGTGATTAATATTATGCGGTGAAGAGACTGGAGAGAAAAGTCATCATTAATGGTTCTGAGCATGCAACTGTAACACTTACATTAAGAAATTGTTCGTTTATAATGACTTTTAATTCATCATCATCTAAGATTACTAGGTTTATGACCCTGAGCTTTGCAAATAATAAAAATATTCAAAGTAGCTATTCTTACATTTTCACAAAAAAAAAATATTTTTTCTTAATACTCATAATTGTTGAATGATGATGATTTTTTCCAGTTGATTGATTCCGGTTGATCGGCGCCAGTAATGAATTTTGTGAGAGATTCAAATATTTATTCTTTATTATTATTTATTTTATTACTTTAACAGTTCTTATAATTAAATTAACTGATAGAACCCTGCAATGCAGGGCAGCTTGTGCAAGGTATAGCATTCGCATTTCATCTTTGTGGTCAGTCGGCTGCTGACACTAACTAGTCTGCTTCGTTTATAGAAACTGCTGTGTCAGCATAGTTCGTCGTTGACGACGGTGACGATGTGTGGGTTGGCGATATTTGTTTATTTTAGTTGTACTGTAGTTTTATTTAGTACAATTTTAGTTTTAAGTAGTCTATAATCGATAAATTGTGTAATATAAAATTTATAATTTGCAGATGGCAAATATTGATGGTGGTGGCGACTAGTTAATGATGTTTTACGAAGAAAAAATAGGAAACGTCTCCGAGCAATTGCCTCGAGTACATAGAACTCGAAACGGGAGGAATCGGAACACGAAAATGGAAAGGCATGTGTTCGCAGACTTAGTACCTTATTTTAGCAATAAGATATCTGAAACCACAAAAACATTCCCTTCAGTAGTTTTAGATCGTGAACATTTCGTTCATGAAATTGACTTAAAGAAATTGACCGATCACAGACAATGAACTTTTATTATTATTCCACAATAGGAATGAAAACTTGAAAAATTATTACAGTGGAATTAATTTTGTTTTATAAATATATTTGAATAACTAATTTTAATAAGGCTACATACAGCCCAACAGTTCAGACGTGTTTTAATACGCTCTCGAAGCTTATTTTCTTATAATCGCTTATTTGCACCCATCAATGACTTTTAATAAAAACAAAAAATAACAACTGCTCTTATTTTGTATTCTTTTTACTTACGTTCGTGAACCATCTGACCCTGTTTTTAATTTAATAAATTAACCCTGAAAATCCACCTGTTGCTATCTTACCCAGCATTTTCCTTAGTGAATAGTAAACCTGTTTACGTTACATAATTATATAATATATAATTAAACTTTGTCTTCACCAATCTGTTCTAACAAAAAGTGTAAAATTTCGGATATGACCTCATTCCTTGCGCCGAAATTTGCAACATGCACTTGTGCATGGGTTTGAGCAGAAATGCCAAACACCATCTTCTGGAATATTCACTCATACTTTTCTGAAGAGTGCAAACCAATATCGCCAAGCCATATTATGATGACGATAATATGCAACAACTCGGAACTAAAATTAGTTCAGAAAGCTATTCTGGAATTAAAATCGGAGGTCAAACACAACCACACCAAATACGTACAATCAATAGATAGTAATTTGGATGTGATTAATATTATGCGGTGAAGAGACTGGAGAGAAAAGTCATCATTAATGGTTCTGAGCATGCAACTGTAACACTTACATTAAGAAATTGTTCGTTTATAATGACTTTTAATTCATCATCATCTAAGATTACTAGGTTTATGACCCTGAGCTTTGCAAATAATAAAAATATTCAAAGTAGCTATTCTTACATTTTCACAAAAAAAAAATATTTTTTCTTAATACTCATAATTGTTGAATGATGATGATTTTTTCCAGTTGATTGATTCCGGTTGATCGGCGCCAGTAATGAATTTTGTGAGAGATTCAAATATTTATTCTTTATTATTATTTATTTTATTACTTTAACAGTTCTTATAATTAAATTAACTGATAGAACCCTGCAATGCAGGGCAGCTTGTGCAAGGTATAGCATTCGCATTTCATCTTTGTGGTCAGTCGGCTGCTGACACTAACTAGTCTGCTTCGTTTATAGAAACTGCTGTGTCAGCATAGTTCGTCGTTGACGACGGTGACGATGTGTGGGTTGGCGATATTTGTTTATTTTAGTTGTACTGTAGTTTTATTTAGTACAATTTTAGTTTTAAGTAGTCTATAATCGATAAATTGTGTAATATAAAATTTATAATTTGCAGATGGCAAATATTGATGGTGGTGGCGACTAGTTAATGATGTTTTACGAAGAAAAAATAGGAAACGTCTCCGAGCAATTGCCTCGAGTACATAGAACTCGAAACGGGAGGAATCGGAACACGAAAATGGAAAGGCATGTGTTCGCAGACTTAGTACCTTATTTTAGCAATAAGATATCTGAAACCACAAAAACATTCCCTTCTGTAGTTTTAGATCGTGAACATTTCGTTCATGAAATTGACTTAAAGAAATTGACCGATCACAGACAATGAACTTTTATTATTATTCCACAATAGGAATGAAAACTTGAAAAATTATTACAGTGGAATTAATTTTGTTTTATAAATATATTTGAATAACTAATTTTAATAAGGCTACATACAGCCCAACAGTTCAGACGTGTTTTAATACGCTCTCGAAGCTTATTTTCTTATAATCGCTTATTTGCACTCATCAATGACTTTTAATAAAAACAAAAAATAACAACTGCTCTTATTTTGTATTCTTTTTACTTACGTTCGTGAACCATCTGACCCTGTTTTTAATTTAATAAATTAACCCTGAAAATCCACCTGTTGCTATCTTACCCAGCATTTTCCTTAGTGAATAGTAAACCTGTTTACGTTACATAATTATATAATATATAATTAAACTTTGTCTTCACCAATCTGTTCTAACAAAAAGTGTAAAATTTCGGATATGACCTCAGACCTCATTCCTTGCGCCGAAATTTGCAACATGCACTTGTGCATGGGTTTGAGCAGAAATGCCAAACACCATCTTCTGGAATATTCACTCATACTTTTCTGAAGAGTGCAAACCAATATCGCCAAGCCATATTATGATGACGATAATATGCAACAACTCGGAACTAAAATTAGTTCAGAAAGCTATTCTAGAATTAAAATCGGAGGTCAGACACAACCACACCAAATACGTACAATCAATAGATAGTAATTTGGATGTGATTAATATTATGCGGTGAAGAGACTGGAGAGAAAAGTCATCATTAATGGTTCTGAGCATGCATTCAATAAATTAATTTTAGATGAGATCCTGCAGCCAATTCATTTCAGCACAACGAGGTAGCTATATCATCGCCTCTACCCTACCCCCCTTTAACAACAACACCGACCACCACTGTTTCTACTGGCTAATCAAAAACGCTCACATCTACATCTTCGCTTCATACGCCAGTATTTGCCGTTAAAATGACCTCAGGCTCAACCTCAACCTCAACCTCAGGATCAGAAAATCCCTTTCTTTTCAGCCTATTTCTTATTCTTTTTGTTTCGCCGTGATCCTTTTTTGTGTTTTTTTTGTGGCAGCTTGCAGCTGATGAATTTTGTTTGCTCTTTTGGGACTTGAGCTTTGTGCGTCTGTTCACACGCTTTCCCGAAGAGCAGTCGCAGATGCTTCTTCACTTCCTAGTGCCAATCACGGATTTTCTCCTGCTCGATTGCTTATGAAGTCCTTTTTTAGATTGATTTTTTTTTTGTTAAAACCTACTCTATTCCCTTACTTTACTGAAATGGTTTGGACTTTGGACAACTCAATTCACCTTTCCAAAATTTCTGGTTAGAGGGTTGACTCTCGTGTCGTAGGTATGTTGCCCAAAATAACTCGATTAGAAGGGGGTATCGCTCGACGACGACGCGACGCATCTACGCCTTCGTAATTATACAACCAATCAAATTAGGTTTTTTTAAATATGTTATTTTTCTCATATTCTTAGCTCCTTTTTGAGAATTTCCTAGGACTTTTTTGTTTCCTTCGTTGGCAGAGCAGAGGTATCGACAAATTTATAAAAACTAAATCTCATCGGTTTTTTCATTTTGTTTATTTCCTTTTAAACAAGGTCACTTCATGAAGTATCTTCACTCAATTCCAAATGGTCCGGATAAGACGTACAACTGAACGTATTGACACACGAGTTAAATTATTCCACTTAAAATATCTGCCATTGTGCTACCTTCTTTACAAAATGCAGCATATTCTGCAATGTCTTCTACTAATGAACTTAACTTATTGCTTAATTCTAAAATAGAACTTACTTTTAAATTCATTATGTCATTGGTGATTGTCAGCTGGTCTTTCCTCGGTCTGAAATGGGTACTCAGCCTTTCCTCACATTCCGACCAATTTTGGAGCGGATTTACCCTCAATAGATTTTTCAGAAAATATTTCTATAAGCAAAATGTGTCGCAATTCGATGATTCGATAACTGCGCATAGCATTAAGGCAGTATGAAGTGAATGATATGCTGATGTGCGACTGGTAGTGGGTGCGGAGGGGCACCAAGTGGCTGGAAGGTGCAAAAGGGTGACGTCGGCGATTACTCTGATGAGAAGGTTGGTTTCTAGGGCATCGGTCGATGCCCGAACATAGAGGGCTTTGTTGGTTTCTATTTCTTTGAGCAAGTTTAGAGAAAGCAGTTCTTCAATCTGTGGTTTCGCTGCTGATGGTAGCAGTATAGCTGGTAGCGGCTTATGACCAATTGCCTCTGTTTCTGTAAGAGTGTATCGTCCTGCTTTTATTGTTGCATTGTGGAACTGGATAACGTAAGTGCCATTTAGATGAACTTCGTTTCTGTCGATCTCTATTTTGTCGTTGAAGTGATTCAGCAAGACGATTCCAGATGCCAGCTCTTCTATGGTGGGTATGACGGGTAGTTAAGGTTCGTATTTCGGTTATAAGTGAACTGAGCATTATTTTGTGGCAAAGGATTTTGAGTGAATGAGTTTTGTTGACGGGGGTTTTGCTGAACAAGGTTCTTCTTGAACCCTCCGTAATTGTTCTGCATAAAATTGGCCCTATAGTGTTGATGTTCATACTTGAGACAAAGGTATAGTGCATGTGTTAAATCCACGTTTTGCTTCATACATAGAAGGTCAGACAAGTTACCTTTAAGGCCTCTGATAAAAGTTTCTAAGGCTTTATCTCTGTACGTCTTAGTTAAGAGTTGCATTGACTCAGAACCGATGTGCATACAGGGAACTTTATTAACTATTATAAAGGTTTATAGGTTTAAATCTTTTGTTTTCAATTATTTGGCAAATCGTTGATACCTAATATTTATTAGGTAAGTCCTCATCTTTCTCTTTTTTTTTTAATTTCCCTTTTTTACATTTTCATATTTAAATTATATATATGTAAATAGAACCTCTCTTTTTTGTCTTCTTTTTTTTAATTAAAATTCAAATTCCTAAATTAATTTAAAGGCTGCAAAACTTTATAAGACTTATGTCCTACTTTGTAAGCGATTTTGAAATAAATAACTACAAATACAAATACAAAATTATTGTTAATTGCGAATTTACAGCCTGATAGAACTGTTGGACACTCTGGTTTCCTTGTGTGAGACTTACCATTTGATAGTCGAGCGTGGCAATGTCTCGCTTTTCGGCATAATGCATTGTTAAGCAATACGTAATACTTTTCCAATTTAAGCGAGTATTGTAGGCCTTCAGAGCCACATCCGCTTGTCCTACAGTTTTATTTCTAATCACATTGATTATACCATAATACTTAGGCGTTCCCTTGAAATTTACATAAATTTGTGACTACGCTTTTTTTCCAGGAAGAGAATTCACTAGCCTCTCCTGAGAAGTTTCGTAAACATCTTACCATAGCGGGGATTTTTTCCAATTCATCTAAATATGTTTTGATATTGTGGTAGTGTTGTCTGATCTATATTTGAAAAACGTGGTGCATTCGGATTCATGACGCCTTCGAAGAGTCTCTTCCTCTGTTGTTCTAATACACGACTTATAATTGAAGTAACTAGCGTGTCTAATTCGGTGGTTGAACGGATTTCTTGTTTTCCATCGTTATGCGATGTGCTTGAATAGAATGAATTGTTTGAGTCCTGGGGTTGGGGAGGTGATGAGCAAGTAAGGTTAATAACAAGAATTCGGTTCTTTGAACCATGTGGTATCTAATAGAAGAGTTTTTTTTAAAAAACAATGTGAAGTGGTGGTTGTTGGTAGCATCGAAGATTGCCCAATGTATATATTATAAGATTTGAAGTGATGCATGAGCTGGTGGTGGACCAATGTTAACGTTATCTCTCAGGAATGTGAGACTGCTATTAAAAACTGCTATTAGAACTTAAGCGTCGTTGTTGGTTCAGTCTCAAGTGGCTTATTGTAGGTATCTGGATTGTGCGGTTGATTAGGGTGAGAAGATGCATACGTAACTCTAGCTTATTTAAATCAGCTTCCGGTTCGTCTTCCTGAATTTGAAGTTCAAGGCTACTACGGGGCCCTTGTAGACACTTTCGGTCCTTTCACCACAACACGACTTATTTGGACCACGGAGAGTTCGTTTTAAGCGCGCACTCGCGGTACCGTCCCGTCAGTCCTTATCAGGATTTTATTAAAAACTAATTAAACTTAGCGTTATACCTTCAGTCCGTGACAGGATTTTGTTAAAACTAGTTTTCGCGACAACGCAACGCTTAATTTTCGCGGTCCCTACTCGGGCGCCAATTAATTTATTTAATATCGATTTATTTAAAAAAAAAGAAAATCTTTTTTCTTACGAGGAGCAAAGCTCTTTATTGTTTGGAATTCAACTTAAGACTAACTATTCCTAATGACATAAAATAATATCTTAACACTGTCCCCTGTGCATTGTTGGTTTTGCATCTTCTATGTTCTTACAGTTGTTCTCCTCTTACAGAGTCTCTACGTGACAGAATGCGCTTTTCTGGACTTAGTTTGTCCAGCGCGTGGGAATGATCATAAATCATTCGGTATGTATAGTGTTAACTTGTATCGATGACATTGGTTAACGAATCATCGCGACAATCCTAAAGTTTTGACTGCAGCTTTTTGTCATGAACACCAAGAATTACACGATCGCGGAGCATACGATTTGCATACGATGACCCACATACACAAACGAACTCACAGTATCGTACTTGTATGCGCAACTCAGTTTCGAATTCAGAAAAATGTTTCCTTTTGGAAAATCGTATTAAATTTAAAAGACTCTATCATGACTCATTACATATATCCCATTAGCCACCATGTACATTGTAAATGCCTGCTTCCGTTCAGGCCATTCTTTTAACGGTCATTGGACGCCATTTTGATAAATTGCTTAGATTTTCTTTTTTTTTTATTTACGATTTTAATTAAATTTATTCTCTTTCTCTTCTTCTTTTTGTTTTTATTTTATTTATGTTTAACTTCTGACACCATGTAGGTCCTCTGTGATAAAATATCTATTTATTAATGAAGACTCAAGTATTTTAGTTAGTTACTTTATTTTCGTGGCTGTCTTTCAGAATACAATATGAAAACGTGGCTACAAGAAGAAATGCCATATTCTAAACTAGAGAATCCGGAGAATCCTTGTTATCAATATTAATTTTAATTTTATTAGCTTTTTTGAAAAAAAGTATCAGAAACGAAATTAATAATGTCTAAATTATAAAGTTAAATCCGTAATTAATATTTGAATTTGTTTTATGATTAAATTTTAAGTCTTCGATCAATTTTCTATTTTCGATATGTTTCGCGTGTATTTCTGTCGTGGATAAGTTCAATTCGATTGATTTGATTTTAACATTATTTAAGTTTGGAATTACGAAACTTTCGTAGTACCTACATGAAATTTTTATATTTAATATTATTTATTTTAATTATACAATTTTCAAACTTTATAACGTAATTTCCTTCAATTTCTATTTTAAAATCGTTACAATTTTAGTTTACCACAGTTCTTGGCATATTTTTAAGAATTAAAATATTATTTGTTAATTGTTTGATTTCAGTACTTTTGTCTTCTATGAAATTACATGAAGTATTTTTTTCAAAAATATTTTGTATACATTCATCGTTTATAATTTTTAGATCTTCTTTCTTAAGTACATTATTATTATCTATATAATTAGTTTTTCCATCAGTAATTGATTTATTGTAAGTAGAGGAGAGCTCAAGGGACTTAAAATTCGGAATTGCTTCTATAAGAACTCGATGAAACTTTTTATTGCTATAATTCGGAATCATTACTATAAAAATTATTTGATTATTGTGAAAAATGGTGAAACTTTTAATATCTTTAAAATTTTCGAGTGTTATATTAAAATTTTCAATTTCCTTTTCTGACAACATATTTGTACCTAGGAGACCTAATTGACTTAATACAATACATTCTTTAACTTTTGTTATTTGATTATTTAATAATTGCATATCGTATTGGATTTGGAACGCATGTTGCATAGTCGTTATTTTAAGGTTTTCTTTGTCTGTTGCATTGCTAATGGCTGAAAAATGTTCTTTTATTTCACTTTGTTGCTTGTTAATGTGTTTTGTAACGTTGGAAATATTTTCGTAAAACTTTGTGTTTATCTTAACCTGGTCGTTCAGTCCGTTAATAAGATTATTGTTATTTTTTTCGTTTAGGCTAAGTCTCGACCTAATTTCATGTTCGTCTTCATTGTCCATGGTTCCTGCTAAATATTTTAGGCTTTTTCCTACAAAATTAAATAATGTTCGTTTTTGTCTATCTCTGTGAATTAAGCTAATAATTTCATGTTCTAGTTGATTTAGTCCATGTACAATAGTTGGGTATTCGTCCTTGTCTTCTAATTGGTCAACGTTTTGTTTTATCAATTTGAAACTGTCTGTCCATAGTAATAGATTAATAATGTGCAGAATTTTGTAATAGTTTTCTATAACCTTTACTTCTTCGCCTCTTATAGTTAGAAATCCATTTCCATTGTTAACATTTTGAATGTCAATGTTTTGTCCACTTGTCATTGTTAATAGCAAGATCCTGTTTCTATTGTTGCTGCTGCCGCTGCTGCTGCTGTTGGGTCCGCTGGGAAGCTCATTTTGTTACTTGAAAAGTTTTTGCAAAGTTTTTTATTTTTATTTTCGTTTTTGTTTAATTGGTCGAACTGTTGGTACTTTTTTCTTTTAAATTCACTTTTTTCCTCACTTTTTGTATTAATTTTATTTGTTTATGAATATAAGCAATTCGTCGGCTGGATGCTATCTTGTTCAATGTCTATTTTTCAAAATGTTGGGAAATCGATTTTTAAAGTTCAAATTGAAAATTTGTGTTTCTATCAAAAATTTTTGATTAGTATTGTTTTTTCTTCTGAAAGCCTTGACAATTTTGTTTATAAAACAAGTCACAGAAATTGATTTTCTTTTATTTTGAATTAGTTATAAATTAAAATCAACAAGGGAGTCATTTTGGATATTGAACAATGTTATATGGAGTGACAAGAAGTTGGTAAAATTTTTGGATATTGAACAAAAATAGTCAATATTGAACAACATAGAAAAAAAACAAAAAGAGCGGAAACATAAAGCGGATTATGTTATATTGAACAAAAAATAGTTTTATTGATTCGAGCTGATTTAATAAAGAATTTTTAAAGAAAGGTAGTTGTTCTGATATTCGGTCGAATTGAATCCGTACGGATTGAAAACATTTAACAAAAAGATACCGGAATTGAAAACTTCAAAAAATGGCAGGTTGGTGGATCCATTCGCTTTTTTTGAACATCTATGATTCTTAGCTGTTAGGCAAAACAAACGAATGCACAATGCGCCGTTTTTCGACGTTTTCAATTGGGGTATATTTTTGTTTTCCGTTTTCAATCCGTACGGATTCGATTCGACCGAATATCGATGCCGCACCGCACCGCACCGCGCTACACCACCAACCAACGCCACACCGCGCCACCGCATAGAAAATATGTCCAAATGAACGTTATGTCTTTTTTGAATGGAAATATTGTCAAAATGGACGGTATTTCTTTTTCAAGCGGTCATAAGGTCTACCTGTACTTGGATCTGGTCATAATGTCAATGGACCTAATGATCTTGTGATATTGGGGATTATTTTTTGACTTGAATACTTACGCGTATATTAGAAGATAGCTTCATACGTTTGCATTAAAGAGAAAAAACGTTTTGAAGGTCATAAACAATAACTTCCGTATCTTCACAATTATTCTTTCGATCAATATCATACTCAACCTTCGTTAAATTATGATAGCTGTGATGTGCATTGTAATATCGTGTTTCAGTTGCATTCGGATTTTTCGTAGCTTTAAACTTAGCACATTTATCGCAAATGCCTTTTTTTTAGGCTTGAAAAAAGAGAAATTAAAAACAAACAAAATATTTGAATGCGAAGATCGGTGATTTCAGATACTTTCGAAATTTGTTTTGAAAAACAATTATTTCTAGATGTTCTAATGGCAATTTCTTGAAAACACAAAGTGAAAGCCACAGCGGATCACGGATTTGAATTCTACATCCAAAATCCCACTAAAAAACAATTCTCACTACCTGTACTAAAAAGATTACCGGTGACTGCGGGCCTTTTTAATTTTGTCAAAATATTTTTCCCCGATACGTTTTTGAAATAAAATTTTTATTTTCAAAGCTATAATTATGAATCTAACTCTTGTATGTTTTTTGGAAGCTTATCTTGATACCATTATAATATATTTTTTCAGATTTTTTCTGTTAATAAAAAGAAAGATAGATATAAAGAAAAATGCAATTTTTTTTTTTTTTTTTCAAATACTTTTTCCGACTATTGTACACTTTGTGCATTTTTGTCATTGAAACGCCAGCTTTAAGATATTGATTTTTGCGTTTGTTTGGCAGAAGTGGAAATCCATCACGGGGAAACTTTTTATCACCCCTGTTCTGAATTCCGATCAATTGAAAAATCCTTTCGTTTTCAAACTCTCGATGTTTTTTAATTTTTTTCGTTTTCAATACTTGCGATATATGTAATTGTGTTTTGATTTTCGCGTGAATTAAAAATCAGCTTGACACTGGAAATTCATTTAAAGTTTAACCTTTTCTTGAATTTTAAAATAATTTTAAACATGTATAAGCTTATATTTTTGAGCAGATACGCCACTAGATTTTCACTTAAAAGCCACGGACCACGACACCACTCATGTGTCTGCTGTTGTGTTTAAATTTAATTGAATTATACAGATATTTTTTAATTGTTTGACGTTTTGAATTATTATTTTTATGGATTTCCAAAGAAAAACAGGATTGAATATCGACTATTGCGGAAGTGAATTCAAACTTAATTGAGAACATGGTTATTGAATCCGTACGGAAATCAATTTCGTATACGGATTTGAACCGAACGGAAATCAGAACAGGGGTGTATATGTTCTTTTACTATTTTTAAATCTTCTTTTGGTGTAATTCTTTAAATAACTTATCCATGTTGAGGAGTGGAATGAGTACCTGTTTCATTATATTTTGTCAGTGTTGCTGAGAAATATCAAGAGTCGACAAAAAGAATTTTTTATATACATCAAATTAATAGTTTTCTTTTAAGAAGAAATACTTTAACGTAAAGTTCCTTATCGATCCAGTTTTGTCTGTTCTTTTTCGTTTTGGTAGCAGCCTTTTTCCAAATTTAGAATGAAACTGCCCTTTTTCGGTGTCATTCAGTGGCCAAAAGCTAAATTTTCGTTCGCATCTTCATACACAAATTTTGTATACCTAACAATCATGACTGAAAGCAATGTTGCAACTGCGGAAACTTGAATTTTACGTTTTCTACACTTGTGACCTTTTGCATTATGATATTCCTGTCCACTCTGACGCAATTTCTTTTACTTTTCTTTTCCATAACAATGGAGTTGTAATTTTTTTCTTACCCGATCCACGTAAAGTTTACTTCAGTGAAAATTCGGACTTGCTCATATTCTCGTATCTCATTTTCCAATAATAAAAATAATAGAATCTGGAGTTGCTACATTTATCATACTATAAAACAAACATATTTTTTTTAAACGAATAAAAAATGATAATGTTTGCTTAAAATAAAACCTTAAAAGTGTTTTGGGATACTGCACCAATTCTGCAACTTGACCTGACCTTTCAGGAGTTTAAGACTCAATATCACCAGGCATTTTTTTTAAATGTTGTTAAAATCAATACCAAAAATATGGAGCAACATTTTTACACACATACGTTAAGGAATCGATTGTAGCCCTATCTGGGGTAGATAAATCAATATCATTTAAAATCCTGAATGAGAATATAGGGAAATCAAATGCAACAACGGAGATCTCGTTTGATATTGAACAAAAGAGAATGAAAGTATACGGCTGGATATTGAACAAAAACTTAAAGTAATTGGATATTGAACAGAATAGAAATGAATGAAGTACATACGCATATTGAACAAAACATCCAAAATTGTGGATATTGAACAAGATAGAAATTATGAAATAGTTTTTCTTTTAAATATACTAACAAGTGTTCAATATAATACAAAAAAGATGAAAAGTAGTTTATTGAACAAAAATGACATGAAAAATCGTTAAAAAAGTGTCCTATTGAACAAAATAGTTCTCTGTAACTTGAAAACTAAAAGAGATAGAACAAAATGGTTTGCGCCAAACGAAAGAGCGTCCCAAAATTATGAAGACTGCATACCTAACTCAATTTCGTAAAAAATGGCCTTTAGAACAAGATAGCATCCAGCCGACGAATTATTTTTGTTTTCTTGTTCGAAGATCAATAACGCTTTTCATGCGAACTTCAGTTAAACGAACTTTTTGTATGTTTCTTCTTAAACGAACTTTTTTTTTGTACATTCTTACACGAACTTTTTATATGTTCTTACACGAACTTTTTATATGTTCTTACACGAACTTTTTATATGTTCTTACACGAACTTTTTAATTGTTCTTACACGAACTTTATATGTGAAATTATTCTTGATCGAATTTTCCGTTTGTTCTTGAACGAACTGCCGACTGCGCCATTTACGTTTGTGTCCGAGCGTTTGACATTAAAAAAAAACTTAATCGTTTTCTTTTCTTTTTTTTTATTAATTTATTTATTTCAATTTTATCTACCATTACTTATATTATTAATTGAACAAAAGAAGCCGCTTTCCAAAGCGAGGCTGCACTTCTTAAGTCAAGAGGAAAATAAGGACTGACTTCAATAATTACATTTTATTTCTATCAAAGCTATGTTCATATAATATAATTGTTGATCTTGCAAAAAATATGTAAACTGAACTTTCCCACGATTTCATGTTTTAATTTTAACGGGATGCGCGTGTGTTGGGTGTCAGTATTGTAGGTTAGTTTTGCAATGTGTGCAAAAATAGCGTGGGAGTCCGTTAGGAATGTATTAATGTGCCGTTAGGCAAAGGGGAGTTTCGGGGGAAACGGGATTATGGGTTCAGGTGGTGTCTCGGTAGTAACTCTACAATCTGCAATGAACCCAATTAATCAATTAAATGAATAATTTAATCAGAAAGATTACTGGGAGTTCCGAAGAATCTCCACGAAAATATGTTTGTTCATTTATCGTTATCATTTATATTTTCATCTCCAACACCAACATTATTTATATCATCATTCGAAATGATTTTTAATTCAATTAATTACCACAAGAAAGTCAACGCACAATAAGCACAACTTAATATAACCAAATGAGAAGTAACAAGATGCGATAGATCAAATAGGTACTTACACTTTTGCTATAAACACCATTATTTAGTAGGTATAGATACTTCAATGAATTAAACTTTGAATTCAAAGTTTTTCTTCCTTAAATGAATTGAATTTATTAATTTAATTTTATTATTAAATTATTATTTTTTTGTATTATTATTTTACTTCTGACACCAAATTTGTAATGTTATTTTTAGATAAATAAATAAATAATTTCTTTTCTGGAGGCTAGAAACAATAATGATGTTGATTCATTGTAAAATTTTATAAAAGTTGCAGATAGTATATTACAGACAAAGAGAAAAACGAAAATAGAATTGAGTGGGTAGAATAAATGTATCGCATGCAGAGCATGCAATGAAGAAGATTTAATGAGAAGTATTTAGTCATACATAACAGTTTTATTGAATGTTGTTCTTTTAAAAGCTGAGCAAATCCTTCCAGTCTTGTGTTGTGGAGGGTTATATCTTTAATGTTTTCGTCCAATGATAATTCGGGTAACATTAAGGATGGTAACACTAGTGGGTGTCCCATTTCAATAGCTTCATCATTCTTAAAGAATTTGAAATTTGTATGGAGCTACAGTTGATAGACATTTCGATAAGGTATGTGCTTATAGTGAGAATAAGTCACTATGTTATCGACTACTCATTTTTACTTTTGTCTCTTCAGGGAGTATTGCGATTAAATCTGTGGTGTTTGGTAGAAACCTGATAACTCCATTTTAAAATCAGCGTCTTGACGCCCACTTTAAATCAAGCTAGAGAGTAAATGAGACCACAGATTTTCTTCAAATTTGGAATACTTATGAACATAACCTTTGAAAAATTATGTTTCAAATTTGAAGAAAATCGGTTCACCCGTTTAGATTGTAGGTCGATGTAAAGTGGACGCAAAGACGCAAATTTTAAAATGGAGTTATCATGTTTCTACCAAACACCACAGAAATACTTAGGGCTTACTTCTTCTATTTATTGGAGTCTCGATTTTGACTCTCACTGAAAACTGAATGACATTTATTTTTGATTTCGCTTGATTTTTCAGTTAAACATTTTGCTAATCTTTATCAGCCATGAATCACTTACTATATGTAGATATATTTACACACCATTCCAATGCACTTTACTTCACAATTTGTTTGAATTTCTTTTTTTTCACCGACTGCGCTAGATATTGAGGGTGTTTTTTAAGGAGCGAAAAGAAAACTATTGTTTTAATTTTGAAATGCAGCTGAAGCAACTGAACTTATATTTACTCCATTGATACATACTTTTGTATATCGATCATGATAGCACAGCATGATTATAAAAACGAACATCGACAGTATAATTCCTGGGTTATAATAAGGTATGATTATTGATTTTATATTTACTCAGCGGCATGGAAACTTGGCCACTCTTGATTTTTGCCTTAACTCACCCTAAAATATTTTTGTACTTTTGTTTTTAAGATTTGATTGTAGTTAGGTGAAGTAATTCAAGCATGTTGCGATGTTTTCTTGTCAACTGAGGCAGGTCAGCGGGGTCCAGGGTATAACCGTAGAAACTTGTAAAACTCGGTGTGTATAAGAGTTCGGAACTCCAGTTAGTGTTTATTATAAGGTCTCTTAATTTTACTCTTAACATCGTATTTCATATATTTACAGAGGTCGTGATGCTTAAGTATATGCTAACATGGTATTTCATATACTTTACACATACTCCCTAGTCTTCAAAGAAATTTCAGCGCAGGATTTTTTAGCGAAGAAGCGGTGGGACGGGTTCCCTAGTCTGACCGAAGCTCAACTCAGCGTAGGTTGGGACATACTCCCTAGTCTTAATGCGGTGGTAGAACGCATTTTTTATTAGGTGGAGAAGCGGTGGGACGGGTTTCCTAGTCTGACCGGAGTTTAAGACAGCGTAGATTGGGACGTACGAAGTTTAATTAAGCGGAGAGGCGGTGGGATGGTGTGATTGAAAGATTGAATTTGATTTTTTTATTTTATTTTTTTTTTATTTTTAATCCACCAACTCCAAATATTGTTCCGTGGTTAACTGCACTTGTTCTTGTTCACTTTCTACTTCCTCCTTGCCTATATCTTTTTTTTCTTCCTCTCTCTTAATATCTTCGCTGGTGCGGTTTTAACTTCTTTCTCGTTTAACAATGGCACTTGATATGGATTTCTTTCACTGTTTAAGGCGCGTAACATTTGACGAGTTTGTGACATTATTTATATATGTTTAGTTTTTTGTCCAACGGAAAGAGTTTTTTGGGGGGAGTGATCAATTTCTATTGTCCTGTATTTTTCTTTATGATGGGTCCGTGGGTGGATGGATGCTGGTGCGATAATTATATTGATTTCCAATAAAGGAAATGCTGACTCAACGGATGGGTGCATGGATGGATGGTCGATGTAATTCAATATATTCGTCGTGACCATTGATGATATTGAATAAAAAAGTTTTTGGATTATCCACACTTTTGGGTGGGATATTGAATTGTACTGCAAGATGATAACTTCTGCACTACAGTTGACTAGGGATCAGGTAGTTAAGAAAAATTTAGGCACAAGCCAAAAATTTTTTCATCCCAGTGGACGGTTCCGCAGCTATTGCTCGTCGGAGGGGGGCATCTTTCCGCTTTCCTATTCCTAGTCCACAATAATAAAAATTCATGCCAATCTTGGGAAATTGGGGAAATGAGGAATAGGTATATTTAACACCATGAAGGAGTAGTACCCTTTTTCAACAAAAATTAAACGGCCGATGTACCTACTGCCGGAAGCTGATCTAAAAAGGAATATAAACAGCTGAGCTGCTTGTTTATTGTTGGAAAAGAAAGGTGAAAACACACACACAAGAAGAATCTGGGTCAGATGTTTATGACCCAGACCAGTAAAAGACAAAAGTTTTAATAGTTTTAAAAAAAGGAAAACTTTATTTATTTTTTAAATAATAAAAGAACACTGACGGAACAAATGCCAAACCCACCCAATTTCGTTTCCTATTCTTTATTAAGAAAACAAAAATATATTTTTAGATCTCATAAGAGACACAATAACAAAATCAAACGCAAGTTTTTGACTTTAATATTATTTATTAAATAAGCTTCCGATCCCACCACTAGTTGGGGGAAATCATCCCCCAAAAGTTAAATTTTTTTGTGTCGAATTCATAAATTATTTACTTTTAATTTCAAAATCGAAATTCAAGTTTAGAGTACGATACAGTTATTTTTGAAAAAATAATTTTACCATCGGATACGGATATAATAAATCCGGTTAGGTATGTTCTATATCGAAATTTAAGTTGCAACTTGAATTTAATTTTTGAGTACAATATATTTATTTTTGAAAAACAATTTCAATTTATAATCATTGAAAATCAGATACAATCCAATGTAGGTAGTACAAAATTGAAATTAAAGTTGAATGTTGGAAAAATAATTTCAAATTGTTATCTCTAAAAATGGATACAATAAATCCGGTAAATTCGAAAATCGTAAATTAGGTAAAAGATTTTAATATTAAAAGTGAACAATCTTATAATTTAATCAAAGAAGCGAAAATCCGAGGTGAAAGAAACAAATTATTACACCGAGTATTCAATCAACAAAATCGAGATAAAAGGGCTATGCAGGGTCAAGTTCGAAATAAAAACTCTTCTCTTTTCATTTTTTCTTTTATAATAGGTTTAGTAACAGGTAAGTATTTTGGGTAAATGTAACTTCTCCTATTTTTTTTTAATCAAAGATACGAACGTACCAGCAAAATACAAAATACTAAGAAAGTTAATTAATAAAAATAGAATAAACAAAAGTTTAATTACTCACAGCTTTTTTTCTTCTGGTGGATGATCCGTGCGCACGAAGATCCCTGCTGGCTGGTTAGGAAATATATTTTGTAACAAGTATATAGTGCTGATATTTTCTTTTCTTTTAGGTTATATTTTTTTTTTTTTTTTTTTGTTTTAGGTATATCACTTCTTCCTTATAAAATTGGAATCTTTCTTTACTCTTTTTTTTCTTTATTTTTTTTGTTGGTATTAACTTTAATATATTTTTAATTTTTTTGTGAAATTTCACTTATTAATTTAATTTTACCGTGATATCTATCCCCATTACTTCGCGAAGCAAAGATACAAATTTAAAATACGATACCGATCGGATCTAAGCCTTTACAAAACTTAGACCCGTTTGTTGATACGATTCTTAAGCATTTATGTTCTTCTTAAAAGCTTTTGTTCTACTTTTTCCTCTGCATAAACTGTCACATAAGCCCTTTATGTTCTACTTAAATATTTAAGTTTCGTATCAGCAAATGCGCCTTAAACCAGAAAAGATAAACTTAGAACTAGTAAAGTACTATGGGGTAGAGGCGGGAGGTTTCGACACCCTAACAGTTATTGAATTTTAGTTTTTTAACAAAATGAGATATGGATATTTTCTTACTTGTATCTAAGCTTTATACATATACCTTACAGTTATAAACTAAGTTCAGTAAGTTATTATGCTTTTTTGAAAACTTATAACATAAAAAAGAAAAATAGAGAAATTGACGAAACCTCCCCAATTTAGGGAGCCTTCGTCAACCCCTAGGGAGGATCCGACATAGGTTGGGAGGCTTAGTCAAAGAGAAATTTTAAAATATAAATAGCAAAAATGAAGACAAATACAGAAAAATACTTTTATTAAATGAATTCATATTATTTAATATAATGCATGATGAAGAAATAATATTTAGCGAACATCATAGTTTGTAAAATTCACCGAAAACATAAATTTGGCCTTGGCACGAGAAGTTCCTGGTGGATGTGCCGGAGCTGGTAAGATAGATACTATATCTTGCTTCAGAACTAAGGACCTGTCCTCAATTAAAGGCTCAACAAAGTATTGTGTTTTTCTCAATCTCCGGAGAAACTTAACAACACAGCTTTCCAGCTTGCGTTTCGGTATCCCACTTTTCTGGTCGTTTTAAATTATTACGGCGAACAAACTCATAGACAAACCTTCTTGCAAGTTCATATGAAAGACCGTGATGCAAATTGGAACATCTTTTGAAATAACTTGTTAGCTCCTTTTCTTGTGCAGCCGTGAGGACTTGATTGGAAGAGAACTTTGATTGGTATTCCTGTAGGAGTCCTGAACTGTGCTGTTGTTTTTTTATTCGGGACAAAATAGTTGTTCGTTTAATATCGTACTTCTTGGAAGGTGTTTCTCTTTTTTCCCTTATATCTGATAGAGCCTTTTCCATGTTCTCTTCATTGATTATTTTTTCAGGATGTTTCTTTTGGTAAAAGTAAGGCATTTTTCCTATAAATTAAAAAAGGCCATTTAACGCTAATTAAGTACACAATGTCTGAATAAAATTCCGATTAGTTTTCCCACATATATATAAACTACAAGTTAAATCAACCCATTAAAGGAATGAAAAAAAGCAGAGGGAGCATTCGACACTCTGTCAAAGCCTCCCAACTTGTTCTTGACGAACCCTCCCTCATGTATTTTTTAACTATTTTCGGACAAAAAGATATGTATATATCAACTTTTTTTTAAAACACTCACACATAATAAAGAGCTCATATACATCTTAACATTTCTAGAAACACTGAATAAATTGACATTATAACGGGTGATTTTTTAGCTGGTTTAGTTTTGGCAACACTGGTTTTGACAGCTGACGTGTGTTTAGTACCTTGTGTCACTGTCAAACAGCTTCAGTTTGGTTTGCAATTTAACCATGGATCGTCTTACAAATGAACAACGCTTGCAAATTATTGAATTTTACTATCAAAATTCGAGGCCGAGGATCCGCTTTTTTATCGAAAAATTGTGTTCAGCGATGAGGCTCATTTTTGGTTGAATGGGTACGTAAATAAGCATAATTGCCGCATTTGGAGTGAAGATCAGCCAGAAGCATTGCAACAGCTACCAATGCATCCCGAAAAAGCCACTGTTTGGTGCGGTTTATGGGCCGGCGGCATTATTGGGCCATATTTCTTCAAAGATGATGCGAATCGCAGCGTTACTGTCAATGGTGAACGCTACCGAGCGATGATAACAAACTTTTTTTTGCCCGAAATGGAAGTTCTTGACTTGCATGATATGTGGTTTCAACAAGACGGTGCCACATGCCACACAGCACGCGAAACAATGGCGCAATTGCGAGGCGAGTTTGGTGAACAGTTAATTTCACGTTTCGGGCCGGTCAATTGGCCGCCTAGATCGTGCGATTTGACACCATTAGATTATTTTTTGTGGGGGTATGTCAAGGCTAATGTCTATAGGGACAAGCCCGCTTCGATTGACGCACTGGAAGCCAACATCCATGCATTCATTCGTGAGATACCGGCCGATATATGTGAAAGAGTATGCCAAAATTGGACTCAGCGGATGGGCTACCTGAGACGCAGCCGCGGTCAATATTTGCATGAAATTATCTTTAAACATTAAATTGCAAGGTTCAAACTATCGATTCAAATAAATATTTCATTCATTTTTTCGAATTTTGTGTGTTTTTTTTTTTTTAAGTTCTAAACCTCTTAAAAAATCACCCGTTATTTATGAACATACACACTACAACTTACCAGCTAAATTTAACAATTTTTTTTGCGAAGAACAGTTTTTGGTGTCCGACTAATTCGACGAGTTACTTTCCACTGCACATTTTGTTTGCTGTTTTCTCAATAATTTGAGTAACGGTTTTTGCATGAAATGAGAGACATAAACGTGAAGGCAACGACAAAACATGCATATGACGAAGCCTCCCATGTGTCGAAGCCTCCCGCTTCTACCTACTATTTACTGTCTTTTTTTCTCTTCATACACGTGTAGGTAAATCAAAAATAAATAAGGAATACCCGTTTGGAAAATCCTTTTTCTTATCAGTTAGAACTTTTTTTTTCTTTAATATTAGTTTGCACTTTAATATGTAGCAAGCTTTTTCTTTAATTGTAAAAAAAAGCGACGACTTCCAAGCGAAATGGGGTGGATCGAGTGGTCTAGTTTAAGCTCTTTTGGGTGACTGGGAGCACCAATAAAAAGCTAGGACGATCGGAAGATTCACAACTTCAATTTCCACTTTCTGAAAATAGCTGTTATCGCAGTTTCGGTGGATCACACCGATAGAACGGTTACCTCACTTTCGTGCAGTTTTTTTTTATTTTGCCGACTTTCGTTCAGTGAACGAAACTATTGCGAAACTATTTTTTACTTTTTGTTATGTCGTATTCTTTTTCTTGATATATTCTTTCTTGTTTTTGATTAAAACCCGAACTATTGCTGGACACACACACTGATAAAGATAAGGTACAAGAGGGAGGCTCATGACAGAAAAAAGGATTCTTCTGTTTTGTTGGTTTTCTCTCTCCTTGCACAATATTCCACGTTGACTGTGGAGATTTTCCGGCTCAACCGTTGCGGAACCACGACAGATTCGGATTTCTTCTTTTGGCTGTCTCGTAGTCCAGGGGAAGATCGAGCGCCAAACGTCTTGTGTCGTGCCTACATAAGGAAAATTTAGATATTGTTTCGGGAGACTATACCTATTCAATTATAGGCAGTGATTTCGCCTTAAAAATTACCTTTCTCTTTCTTCTCTTTTCTCCTTCGGATCTTATTTTACAATTTTCTTTGGAGTGCACGTGCGGAAGGCATTTTGTTTTTTTCTGGTCACAAAAAAAAAATAAACTACTAGTATTGTAAGGCACATCTTTACTGGTTTTTATTCAATCAAACTTACTTTATGGCGGGGTCATGCAAGGGTAAAGTTGTTCCTTGTTGGCGGAAATCCTTGCTGCTTGCCACTACTTAAACAAAAAATAACTTTTAAGCTTTTTCGGCTGCGCGTTGCACGTTGCGTTGACTGCATTAGCTGAAATATCATCTCAGGGTGAAATAAGATTGATAATACACCTGAGCTGGGCTATCAGAGGGGAATTAAAAATCTTTAACAGAGAAGTCTTTTCTCTTCGGTTGTGCAGAGATGTGTATGTAAATAGAAAAGACAAAATCTAATCTTTATTTATTAAAGATTTAATTCAGTTTATTCATGTAAATACAAAATAATTATAGATATGTGAGGAATTTTAATCGAACAAAAATAATTAAGCTCTGGCTCTTATGTACGTCTGCTCAGCTTCCGCGTGCAGTCTACCTCATTCCTTCTGTGGTGTTTCTCCATGCTCTGTGGGTACGGACCCAGGGGAGTGCGAGATAGCATCCCACACTCGGCTGTCTTGACGGTTGATTGGATAATCATCATCCTCGTCCTGAGAGTTATACCAAATTTTGATTTTATCGATACTAGTAAATGTGTTTTTTGGACCCTCGTGCTCTCCTTCTTTTTGAACTTCAAATCGATCGTGTTCAAGAACTTTTATTATTTTGTATGGACCCAAAAACTTTGGGAAAATTTTGAGACC